>CM052438.1:87425716-87545867 GCA_028533085.1 Varecia variegata
GTTTGTTTTTGAGACAGAGTCTCGCTCACTTGTCTGGGCTAGAGTTCCGTGGCGTCAAGCTCACAGCAACCTCAAACTCCTGGGCTTAAGCAATCCTTCTGCCTCAGCCTCCCGAGTCACTGGGACTACAGGCATGTGCCACCATGCCTGGCTAATTTTTCTATATATATTTTTAGCTTTCCATATAATTTCTTTCTATTTTTAATAGAGACAGGGTCTCGCTCTTGCTCAGGCTGGTCTCGAACTCCTGAGCTCAAATAATCCGCCCGCCTCGGCCTCCCAGAATGCTAGGATTACAGGCGTGAGCCACCGCGCCCAGCCTTTAGTGCCTTTTTGATTTGCACAACGGAAGGATCTTTACTATTGCAGTGGCATTCACCACACCCCACTCTCCACTGGCCGAGGACTCCACCGACTCACATAAATAGTTTCCCTCTTCTCCAGAATAGGTGCTTAGTGAAGATTTGAGTGTATAAGTTAATGAATTAAATAATACTGATCTATACCAAGAGGACTGGTTACACTAGTATTAATCAAATTTCTCACTTGGGATATTATTATCTTCTTGTATTTAGATGATATTGATACTTTTAAAATAGCTTTGTAAAATAAATATCTTATTTTTTGGAACAGAAAAAGCAAATAAGTGGTGGCAAGAATTCAGAAGAAGCACTAATTTCTTTAAAATCTTTGCCATGTGCTTACTGATATTTCTTACATTGAATCATACTCTCTCAGCTTTACTGGAGTACTGCCTAGTACATTCATATTTCAGGACACCAAATAGCCCTTCCTGAGCCCCCAGATCAAGGCTTAACGCACCTCACTTCTGCTCATCAAGTAACTAGCTGTTTGGAGAATCACCCTCTACCTTTTTATTGAAACACACTCAGCAGATATTTCATTCTATAATTTATCTTCTTACTTTCCTCTTTCTAAAATATGTATTCCTGTGAACAATGTTGCAAAATGCCCTTGTAACAGCTCTATTGCTGAGATATTTACATGAGCAGCACAGCAAATATATTTTTAGTATTAAACTAAAAGGTTTTTCCATCCTCCAATAAGTTTTTGATATAATGTGTTCTTCAAAATAGCAATGATCAACAAAGAACACTTCGTATATCAGTGTATGTGAAAAACACGTTGTACCATGTAGAAAGTAAGTCAGAATTTACTAGGGCTGGTAAAACATTGAATGCCTCAAAGATATTTGCATCCTTGCTTGACATTTAAATTTGTTTTATGATATAATTTATAATTAATTCATTCCCATATTTTGTTTGCTTTTGACAAGTTTAAATATTGTGCAGAGTTTTAGATTTGTAATTTGTGAGCTTATATGTGATAATGGCACCTTGAATGAAGAAGTACATAATTGCTGTTCCTTTCTTGACATGAATGGCTTCATCTGAAGGGAAGATCAAGTTCAATAAGCTATAAAGTGGTTCTCAGAATGTACTTCAGTGATAGGCCAGAACATTCATTTTTTATCTGTTCCTTTCTATCATAAAGTATAAAAACCAGAGCAAATAAATAGCTCTGGAATAAAGTGGAAGTGCTTCTATTCCATGTGGATATATTTAGTCTTTGGGGGTTGAGATTCTTCAGTGCATTTAATGGTGAATGTTTAAAGGAATGGTTCTCAGAGTTTGGTCACCAAACTATGAGCCCCACCATCATCTGGGAACTTGCTAGAAGTCACCTTCCCAAGCCCCACCCCAGAACTGTGGAACCAGTAACCTGGGCTTTAACAAGCCCTCCAGGTGACTCGGTGGTGGCTCCTTAGAGGACCGCTGCTCTGACACTGCTCCCTGCATGGTCCACGAGTCAGCACCAGCTCCTGGACCCTCGTGAGACATGCACGACATCAATCTGGACCTCAGAGTGTCAGCAGCAGAACCTGCCTTTTAACATAACACCCAAGTGATCCTGATGCATACTAAAATCTGAGCGCCACTGATGTAAGATTTCAAGATTTAGAGCAGGGAACTTACCAGTGGAAAACTATCCTTCATTCGGAGGCCTTCGGGACGCTGTCCAAGCTGAACTCAATGGATGCTTTACTGTTGGCGCATCCCTCTCAGTTACCTCTGGAATTAAAAAGGGGCAAAGAGATGTGTAAACTCCTTGGCTGCAATGTTCAAAAATATCTCAGGGCATTCTGTGCCTGCATTATGGGATGGAGAGTAGAGCCATCATCTGGGTAAAAGAGCTATTATCTGCGTAATAAATCACATATATTCATATACATGCATATATATACATATATATAATTTCCCACAATGATCTAAACTATTAGGTAAAAGTATAGTTCTCAAGTCTAGATTTTTCGTAAAACTCTCAATTTTCTAATTCACTTTTCATGTACAAACAAAGCTATTTTCGGGGTCTTTTTATCTTAGGTTGTTTTCTACCTTTGAATTTAATTTTCTATAATATGAATTCTTTTCCGGAAGTCTTGTTGCCAGTGTAGAAACTTGCAGACTTTCGAGGCTGTCTTTCATCCTGCCAGGGTGGCTGTTCTGGTGCTGGGGAATCAGTGAGACAAAGCTTTCTGTGGAGGTGATGAAGTTCGCCTCTTTCCAAGGGTTTGGCATTGTTTTACATCCACTGATGATGAACCCAGTGACCTGGGAGAAAAATAATAGTTGACCAAGTAAAGCCTTATTTGTAAAAATATTTTTAGGTTGGAAACACATGAGAATTAAAGGATTTTAAAAAATCCTTTTGAAATCTTTACACAACGCCCCCCTCCCCATATGTAAATAGGACTGTCACTCCTGTGTTTGTCCACAGCTAGAGTTCCAGATGAACCAGTGTAGTGTGCAATGACAGGAACAGCTGACTCATTAGTAGAGAGCAGTGAAAGGTAATTAACCCTGGGAAAAGTACAGCTGCCGTGCGGGCTGTTCCTTTCTGTAGGATCTGATTAGAAATTAGTGTTAAACCACTGATTCTTTTTTTTTTTTTTTTTTTTTTAGAAAAGACTGTTGACTGTCATTGATAATTCACTTTCACTCTCAGGTGTGTCCCTAGAAAAGGTTCTCAAATGTACTTACATACAAAGGGCTCAAATCTAAAAAACATTTTCTGATAACAGCGGACACCTGTTTTTCTTGTAGAGGGGGAGTTCTTTGAAATGAATATTGTTTGACTATTGAAGATTGGTAGTAGCCCAACCCATATTCTGATAGTCAGTGTGTAAATTACTTGAAAAGATTGTTTTATATAGTTAACAAGCTGTAGATAATTACCATTTAATTAACTTTTCTTTTTTTCTTTCCATTTTCCCTCTGACGATGCTTCTCTTCAGTAGCAATGGAAACTCTCCAGTTCAAATCCAATAGCTATTAGGGAAGGTAAGTGAAGACTATTTAAAAATAAACTTTCCCCTCAAAGAGAAATAATTACCCAATTTTTCAACTTCCTTTAAACACCCGAGAAGTTAAGGAACTTGATTTTAGAGGATCAGCACAAATGCTTGATTTTGTTAATGTTGGTATCTTCATGGTAATTTGGGCTATATTCATATATATTTTTTGAGAGGTGCTTACACCTGTTCATCTTGATTTATGACTTCACATGTCTGATACTAGGAGCATTAATACTTTCAAACATTCAGAATTCACATATGTAACTAAAGGGTGTAGCAAACAAGATAATATCCCTTCAAAGATGTCCATGTCCCAATCCCTGAAACCTGTGAACGTGTGATTAAATGAAGAATTTGAGATGGAGAAATTATCCTGGGTTATCCAGGAAGTACCAACTAATCACATAGTCCTTAAGAAAAAGGCAGAAGAAGGAGTTAGAAAGATGTCATGTGAGAAGGACTGGACCTAACCCACCACTGCTGGCTTTGAACACAGAGGAAGTGTGCCATTAGCCGAAAAAGGCAGTGGCCTCTGGGAGCTGGGAGTGGATCTCAGGTTTTAGCCAGCAAGAAACCAGGGACTTCAGTCCTACAGCAGCAGGGAGCCGGATTCCACCAAGAGCCCAAATGAGCAAGGAAATGAATTCTCCCTCAGAGTCTGCAGGAAGGAAGGCTGCCTGACTTGGTTTTAGCCTGGTGAGACCATACCAGATTTTTGACCTCTAGAACCATGAGATAACAAATTTGTGCTGTTTTAAGCCACTAAGTCTATGAAAATTTATAACAGTAGCAATAGAAAACTTACATAGAGAATAAGGCAATCAATAAATGGGTTATATTTTACTGCTGGCAATATAAATCCTATGAAGAATTTCCTGTGTTTGAATAAAGAGAAAATTTTCTTGGGAGGCTAAGATTGATAAATTGTAAGAATTGGAATATTCATTTTGTGAATCCAAATCATAGTTATCACTAACTGGGAGATTTCTGTCTTCTACTTTGCAACACCCCTTCCCCCTCAAAAAATTCTCCATCTGATATTTTTGTGAAGACAATGTCGGTGTCATCCAGGGTGCAAATAAGTACGTATTTTATTGGACCCTTTACTGAGTCGTGTTTAACTGAGTGTGGGTGGGTAGAATGGAACGTCAGGGGGTGGAAGAGACCTGACCAGTCAAAGAATGCTGAGCCGAGTGCTGAAAGTAGATGGCGGATCCTGGTTCTACCTCTTGCTACTCATGTGAGCACTGGGTACAATGGTGAGCTCGGTTTGTTTCCCTTTCCTCATATATAAACTTGACAGTACTTCTCCATCGGTATGCTATGATGACTAAGTAAGACAGTGCATGTAAGTACTTAAAAGAGTGCCTATAGCTTGACAAGAGTTCAGTAAAGGTGAGCTGTATCTATTTAGAAAATACTGTGTAACTTCACTATTTTGATAAAAATAATAGATTAGTTTTGCTTTTCCTCATGGCCTGTGCCATTGTCTCTCCCATACAAAAGTCATCAGTATGGAGTATATGGATATAATTGTTTAAAATAAATGTAGGGACACAATAGGACATTCTGGAAAATTTTGAGTGACTATAGTGAGGTATAAGAACTTGGGATGGCATTATAGTTTAAATGAATTGAAGACCTACCTAGATAGTTTTCTTTCCAAATTTGGAAAAAATAAAACTAATTCTATTTCTATTTTACATTTGACTTTTATTTCCATAAAAGGACCCATTTTTAAATTATAAGTCATAATTTTTCATATATTAATAAGTGAGATAATAGTAGACATTGGGGGAAATCTGACCATAAAATCTATTAAACTTCACACTTTCTCTTCTTTGCACTTTGGGAGCTGGTATTTTGAACAGAAGGGAAGACAAAATTGTAAGTTCTCCTTAGCTGGCATAACAACCAGACAAAATCTATCAGATCCCAGATGCTGAATGTCTGGGGTGTTTTGTATTGAAATCCAATTAATAAACAATTATCTCAGTCATCTGAAAAATATTATTTTTGGTTTGTTTCAATTCAATTTAATAATAATGTTTTGAGCACCTAGTATGGCCATAAAATTGTGTTGCATCAGAAGGTCAAGACATAGCCTCTCACTCCCGTGAGCTTACACCGGCCCAGGGAAGAGAAACGGGACCTTAGTAAGCATAATATCAGGCAGAACGCAGTTATCAAGACGACGGTGCCATCAAAACACTATATAGTATAGACGTCTGGGAGATGCTGTCAACCATAATATGAATGACAAATCGCATTTCAGCAGTTTTGCAGTTCTGACACCGAAGGGAAAAGTTGCCTTGAAATTGACAAATTCAAAACATTTCATTTTAACTATCTAATTCAACCCTCAAGTCTGTGACCCTCTTGTAACCACATAAAAATATGGCTTTGATGCATCGCTTAACCAAACCAAGTGCAATTTCAACTATTGGTGTCTTTTCAATTGATTGGTCTTTGGGGACACTTATTTATTCTAATCAAAGTTCTCTGAGTCTCCCTGGGGATGAATTTCTCAGGAATCATCTTCTGGAAGCTTTTCCAGTCTGATCTAAGTCTGTGCTCCTGCTGTTCCTTCTGCCTCTCTCTGGTGTTGGTACTTCCCACATTACACTGGCATCCTCCACTTGCTGGTGTGTCCTCTTGGGGACAAGAGCTGTGCTTTATGTGTCTTTTGACACCCACTGTCTAACATGGGGCAATACATAGATTGCTGCCCAATAAATGTGTATTGAACCAATAATAAGTAAATTTTTGGAAAAAAGACACTTGTATTTTTAAAATCTATATTAAACACTCTGGTGAGAATGAAATCCAAGGATCACTCTGCAAAAATCCAGTGCCACACTGGCCTCTACAATTGTGTCATGTCATTTTCTTTGTAAATTTCAGTAGATTCACCCATTCTATATTTCATAGCCAGAGAATGAAGATAAATAAATATATTCTTTTATATAAATTCAAATTGATAGAATATCAGGAAGATCTCAATGAAGAAAAACACACTATTGGGAAAAAAACAGCAGACTGTTGAAAAAAATTCTAAAAACCCTCTTAAAAGTGAATATGAAAAATGGAAAATATCTAAGGATATCAAGTATATTGTGTAACAATCTACATAATGAAATGGCTTAAATAGAGAAAATTCTCTTTGCATAATGAAAAGCCTTATTTTTGAATCAACAAGTGCTCTTTGAACTTTATTAAAAATGTTTTGACAGTATAAGGTTGTTTAGTATAGATTTACTCAAAATAGCACATTTAGTTGCAACACAAGCTTTGAAGTTAAGTGGTTAGTTTAATAGAACAGAGTTTCCATAGTTACCACGGGAGAACAGAGAATAACTTTTATTTCTTTGGAAGCCAGGAAAGGGCGTTAGAGAAAAGATTAAGCCAGCAGACCTGGGCAGGTTCATTTTGGGGAGCTTTGCATCTGATTGGCTTTTTAAAAGAGAGAACTCTTGATATTACAGGAAATTAAAGTTTTTCCACTAAAATCTATAGTGGCACATTAGGAAGTCTGAGCATTCCGTTTCTCTGGCAAACCGGGTTCTGAGTCAGAGGGAAGCCTGGTTTAGTAAGACATCTCCATGAGATGCGTTTTTGCTCACAGTGTTTTGTTGATAAACCAGGTCATAAACAAGTGGTTAAAAATGCCATGCGAAAGACAGCCATGCACTGCTCTGCGTGACAAATCATGCAATCTTAGGTCTAACTTTATTATTCCTGATCAACATTTTGTTGAATGGCCTGATGGAAGGGAAATTGAAATCCAGGCTAGTGAAGGTGTCTCCTCGTGCCAGTGTCATTGTTTCCTTGGTGTAGCACTGAGATGTGCTCTCTGAGTGTTAACGGAGGTCACCGATGCACTGTCCTTTGCTGCCTCCAACCCAAGGAGTTCCTCACAGTTGACTGTTGAGAAACAAAATGCTGTGGTTTCTAGTACCTCACCTTCAGCTCGCCAGCCTTTAAAGCAGCCGTGATTAACAGGACTTTTACAAAGTTTCTATGTAGTTACAAGGACAGTTTCAATCTTCTGTCATTTTTTTGCATTAGCCATGATTATGCTTTTACCACGAAAATGCATTTGTTTTAAAGGTAACAATGCAGACTGGGAGAATAGCTTATGTTTCATCTATATTTATCAGCACTCACTGTACATTTGTGTCTTCATTACCAGGAAATATTAAGGGACATTGTGCCATCTATTCCTGTTTACAGTTTATTATGCAGAGATAGGAAACACTTAGCATGTAAAATGAATGTAGAAATTATTCCTGGATAGAAACACGGACATTTCCCACTCGTTGGCTCTTTCTCCTCCATCACCGGATCAGAGTGTAATTGTCAGTAATCAGGCCTGCTTGCTGCTGATAAAACCACTCTGAATGCTAGCAGCCTTCTTTGTGTGATGACTCAATTATTCCAGAAGTGCCTCATCAAATCTGCCCCATCAGCTGGGCTAATAAATAAGGAGAAGAAACTGGCCCCCCAAAGCAAATTATAAATCCATTTGCATTAACCATTTCGCTGGTCCATGATCTAGGCAGAAATAAGCATGGCAGATTGTGTTAAGCTTATTTGAATATGTTTATAATGTTTACAGCATGCAACTTTTTTTTCCCCACAAGGTGTTGGAATTATCAGTCATGAATGGCATCTAAATGCCGTTATGTTAATTACAGTAAGGCTTTAAGTATCTTTGAGGGCTATTTTGTTACTTAAATCAGGTGAAAGTTAAATCATCTTGCAGGGAGAAATATAGGTCTTGCATAAGTTATTGGCATTGCTTCAGAGTTTAAGGACAAGAGATCTCTGTTTTATTTTCACAAGGACTAAAAGGACAAATACAAATGCTGTGACGCCTACTCCTGTAAGTACGATGACTTCGTATCACAGTGGAAACCACAAGATATTTTGATGCTCTGTGTGACTTCAGCAATCTGCAAAGCAAAAATTGCATTTTCTGGAAGGAAATGAGTTGCTATGGCACTCCTTGTACTTAAAATTCTTTGAAAGATTCTATAGGGCAGGGATTTCAAAAAGCTGGACAAAGCAGTAAAAATCAATTAAATCCATCAATGGAAATTTTGTACACTGTTTGAAAAATCTTATTTCATTCTTCTTTTAAAATGACAAACTATACTGAGTGACAGGTAGTTTTGTTTATATTTGGACTTCAACAATCACTCAGGGAAGCAAAGAAATATTAAAAGTGTATCATGAAAAGCAATTTGATTGCTAATATCAAAGAATTCATCTTGTTCAATATGCAATGATTTAAAAATCTGTAACATCCTCCCCTAAAAGTAAGTGATCCCACTGACCCACTTTGCAATAGGAGCTGTTTCTCCTGCAGAGTAGCTCCAGCTTTGCTGAAGCTCTTTTTTTCCTGCTCCTTCTGTGATCAGGACCCTAATTATGGGCTGGTGGTACAAGTAAAGTTTGTGGCCAATATACAGTATTTTTCTTTGCCTAACACATCTTAAATGAAATTCACTACTTATCTTCATTTGCTCCAACCAACAAAGCATATTCCCTAATGTCAACCTAGAAAGCTAAGCAGAAGAAAGCAATGTTTTGACAGCATAAACAAAGTGGCAATAGGCTTACATAATTTTTGTTCATCAACTTCTAAATATGTAATCTCTTGCTATGATGGAAAAACCAATTCTATAGCTCATTGATTAGGAACTCCAAAATAAAGGGTTTAAGTTTTCATTAGAAATGTAATGGAGCAAAATGGCAAATGGAAAACTGAAGAATTCCATTGTTTTTTCATCAAAGACATCATCAAGGTTTATACAAATGTGACTATAACTTAAATTATTGTACTGATTAATGTTAAAATAAATCCGGGAACTTAGAACTGGAAAGAACTTGTCTTACCATTCAAAAAAAATAAACCAGGCAAGGATAATCCTGCTTTTTCATCATTCCAACTAATGAGCAAATTGGTGAGGACTTTAAAGTTAGAAGAGCGATGAAGAGATTAACTGTTGGAAGTTGTGGAGACAGGCCCTCACGGCATGGCTGTACTAAAGTCAATATGCTGAGATTTTTGTGTTTATTTGTTGAGAAACCAAGTCTCAGAGTGGTCTTTGGAGATTGTATTAACATCCCAAACTTCTGAGAGGACTCTGTGCATTCTATCCCGACTAAGAGAATGGGCTAGCTCTGTTGGTAGGCAAATTCCAGAAGGAAATTGGTCAGAGTGGTGACCTCATATTAGTTATTATATTACAGGGCTATGAGTGCTAGATACATTTCATATTATATTCATTTGCCCTTTCACCAAATTTTTCGCTTTGAGTTTAGTTTGGAGGATTTTTTTTTTTAATATTATGTACTTTGGACCACAAGTAAACCTGTGGTTCTCTGCTTTGGTGATGCAATTGACATATGTGTCACATCAGTTCAAGTCATTCCTCCCACCTGATAAAATATAATCTGATATACTGTGTTTTTATTTTTTTAATAACACAGTAGACTCATTACACTGTGCCATAGGTTTAAAGAACTGTTTTGGAAGAAAGTGCTCCCTCACAAAGCAGGTGTGGGGAGGACAGCAAGTCCCTAATTATCAGCAGATTGTACAGCAGACAAGTGGGATACTTGGTGACGACTCGGCTAGCAAGTAAAGCTGTGTCGTCATCAGAGCGCACACTTAAGAATTGTGTGACCCATCAGGTTCACACCCGGGCTGTCCTACAGTTTCGTCTTTTAAGATTGCTGTTCCATAAAAATACGAGCTTCACTGCACAAGTATTCACCCTGTCTACAACTAACTCTGTGGGAAGTTCTGGGAGTTTGATCAAGATTCTATGTCCTAGAGTAACTGTCTTTAAAAAGGTGTGTATCTTATGAATATTTTAGATAAGTCCTTAAGTTTTATAACATGATTTAAGATCTTCTGCAAAAAAAAAAAAAAAAGATTGAAGTATGGCCATTATTTAAAAATGGATTTTTAAAGGTATCTCCTTGATATAATGGTGCAGCTGCAGGGGCTGGCGGGGTCCGATTTCAGTGGAAGATTCCTTTTGGTATCTGCCGAGGGTGTGCTTCCCAACAGCAGGGGGGTGGAGTTATTAATGACAGGCACGTGGAACGGAGGGCCTCTGCAGGGCTCCCCGTTCTCGTTTGTATTTTTGTGTGCTTAGACTTCATGAGCCTTGTGGTGTAAAATCCTATTTCTAAACTTGTATTTTATCGGCGCCCTCTGTGCACTGCTCCAAGCTGATCTCAGCTGTGCTGCCTTAACTCCTTTCCCCAGGGAGGGGGCCCCAGCAGATGGGGTTAGGGCCCAGGCTGATGCATCTGACAGCAAACGGCCAGGGCTGTGGAGTGGAAGCTGTGAGCGTCAGGAAGCTACTTTTCCCCTGAGAACCAACTAACCACTGAAGAAAGTTGAAAATGAGCCCTTTGAGAAATGCTATTAAAAGTAGTAAAAAATTGCAATTGTGCAGATGATGTGCTGCTGTGTGCTTATTCGAATGCTAATGAGTTTGACATTAGGGAACTCAGAGGCTTTACAGCTACTCCCTTATGTGATTCAGTTCTTTATTGGCAATCTTTGAGAAAATAAATGGAAAATGTATTGCTAATAAATACATAACACGATAGGGTATTAGACAAAAAGCCATTACTTTCAGGATTTAGAAAGAGCTTTGTTCACCAGTGTGACGGTTTTCCAGCCTCTTTTGTTTTAGGTTAGTGTGTGGCAAACAAAGGGGAGTAGGCAGGTGGAAAGCTTCAGAACTCTTTCTGAACTGAGGGTGCAGTGGAAGAGGCCGAAAGCATTTGTAGAGAAAGCTTCTCTTTTGAGTTGCAAACACAAACTAAGAATTCCCAAGCTCCTGTGCTACTTTTCAATTCTTACATCATGTGTAATAATGTGCTGTATCACTTGAGAGAGTTCTATCTCCGTTTCCCCCCAGAAACTACAGTTGCTGACTCGAGTTGAAGAAGCATCTGCTTAATGTCTGGTCAAAGCCTACAAGAAATACAGAAATCTATGGTTAAGACGCTGGGCGCTTTCATATACTGCAAAGGGTAAAAGGCAGGACGACTAGAAGTCTTCTGCAAGGAAGGTTGGTAGCTTGTGTTTTAAAATACCATAACTGCCAGATAGAAACATTCTGAATGTGTGTTGATATATGTGGTGTTTGTATAAATAGGCCCTCTCCAGTGTGTTGAGTGCACCGTACTGAATTTAAAAATTTTCTTTCAAGGGCCAAATGGCCTGATAAAAACTGATTCTCTTCCCACCCCCAGGAACAAATAGAGCTGCTGCGGCTCTGGGCGTTCAGACTGGACACAGAGTGAACCAAGGGCAAGTGGTTTCCTTGGAAAGCAAGTTAAGGCATTGGCAAAAGGATTAGTAGCATTTTATGACATTCTCATTAAAGAGAACCCCAAATAACAAAAGATACATTTTGAATCTGTCTTTTGTGACTTCTCGAGTGTGGTATATTCCAAATCTTGTCTCAACTTGTCCTTTTAATGGTTAAAAGTAAAAATAATAGGAATGATAATTGAGTCTCTCTTATCTAATTTCCCAACTAAATTGAAAATATAATAGATAGATAGACAGACAGAGAGGTAGTTTGGTAGTGAAGAGAAAATGAATTTGGCTTACCTTTAAAAATGGTTAAATATTTGTCTCATTGATGTGTAGTACAAAAGTTTTCATTTTGTTGATATAGTCCAACCAACTATGATATAGTCCAACCAAATTACAGGTAAAAGTGTCAACACATTGTGGATTGTTCACATCAGTGTTTATTTCTGCTCTTTATTTATCTAGCCTGATAATGCTTTCCTTCTTTTATTTTTTATCTTTAAAGAATGAATTTCAAGATTTCTCACTAAATCGGACAAAGACATTTAGTCCCTCTGACGGAGCAGGGCAAACTGAGTTGGCATACCAATTACCTGGAGAAAGAGAGAGGTAAGGTGACATTTTTATTTATTAAAAAGTAAATATATTGAAAGAAAATGAATTCAATCAAAGAATCTATATAAAGGCTCTTCTCCACAACAGCACTTTGCCTCTGTGGATTTGCTTTCAGACTGATTGTTAGTACTCAATTTAGAATAGTGATTTTTATCAGAAGCACAGACATTTAATATTTAAAAATATTAAACAGGTGAAGTCCTCCAAATCTACAAACCTTTTTGGAAAATTGATTGGTATGTGTTATTTGTTCACATGTGTTTCCCCTTAAAGAAAGGTTCATTGATTGTTAAAATAGTTTGAAAAACCAATTTGAATTCAGACCTATTAGAAATTAGTTTGCTTACAGATTAAGAATAAATAAGTGAGATATTTTAAAAGCATGATTTTAAAAGCACTATAGATGACTTCTGGAGTTAATTCCTGCAAACACTGAAAAGTAAGGGATTAGGTTGTCCTTGAGAGAAATCTTTTTCAAATAATGTATCTCTATATGAAGAAGCTTGATTTTTAACACTGACATATTTTGTAACAGATTCATCTCAAAATATCAGCAATAAAAAAATTTTAAACGCCCTTTTAGTGTGTTACTTGCCCTGAGTTATCTTTAAACAGGACACGTTAAAAATATGTACCAAAAAACCGTCTCCTAAAACATAAAGCTGGCGATTGCCCCCTAATGTCACCAAGCTGTGACTCTGAGGCTGTGGTATGATGACTAATAGAAATCCTTGGCACAAGTTGGTTACCTAAGGGAATAATAGAACTATTTGCTGGAGTCGTTTGGCAAAAGGACATCAACACATGGCTTCAGTTTATATTCAGTATTACCAGTTGTGCAAAGTTGCAGGATGAAGTCTACGGCAGCAGTGACAACTCAAATCAGAAGTGAGAATCAAAATACATCATTCTCCTTGTAATGCTGCCCAAGTTTGTCTCAGGTCTAAGATTTCTTTTATTAGGGTACATTTCCAAGTGGCTTTAAAAAATTCCCTTTGAAAATCATCCCATCCGTGGGGGATGTGCATGCATGTGGCCCTCAGGAAGAGCTATTTTCTAGACAGCTATACCTAATCTGATAGCAGACTGAATCTGCTTTTTCTTTTGAGTTTAGTATTTATAGGGGAGAGGAGGAATTTTGGGGAGACCAGGAGAACTACCATAAATGTACAGTATACACATCATTCAATTCTTCACCTTTCTGTACAGAATCAAAGAGCACAGTAAGAGACATGCAAAGACAGAGTTGAAATCAAGAATAGTGTGCAAATAAAGGGTGAAAAGTTCAGAAAATTAGAAATATGTCCTCATGGATGGTATAAAAAACCATGTTTCTGTTAGTGTTTAGATTTTTTTTAATGTTTACTTTCTGAATGTACTCCTGTTATTTGTGAGTAATTAATAAATATATGAAAAGAAAACTAGAAAAATAAAGAGGGGAACAACAGAGGAAAGAAAACCATATTAAACACCCTTTCTTAGTATTCCTCTCCATAAATCAACCATTCTCCTTTATTTCATACTGCAGCTCATTTTCCCCATAATTTTCCCTGTGTAACAGGTAAACATCTTTGTTGCCACTGTGGGCTGATCCAAAGCTATGCTTAAAACAAAATGATGCCAGAGTCATCAGAAGAAAGAGCACTCAGTGTAGGTTTCTTTGTTCTTCAATCTGGCCAGATTTCATTCCAAGGTACTGGCATCATCTAGTTGTTTCATTTTCTGGGCTTAGCCTTTTCCAACTTCCTGAGTTTTTTCTTGTCAATTTTTTTTTATGTTACATTTGCTTGATTACTTTTATTTTTTTATTTTATTTTATTTTATTTTATTTTATTTTATTTTATTTTATTTTTTATTTCAGCTTATTGTGGGGGTACAAAGATTTAGGCTATGTATATTGCCCATGCCCCCTCAGCCCCCCGAGTCAGAGCTTCAAGTGTGCCCATTCCCCAGACAGTGCACATCGCACTCATCATGTAGGTATACACCCATCCCCTCCCTCCACCCCCCACATCTGTCCAACCCCCAATTGGTGTTATTCCCAAATGTACACTTAGGTGATGATCAGGGAAACAAATTTTCTGGTGAGTACATGTGGTGCTTATTTTTGCTTATTCTTGGGATACTTCACTTAGTAGAATGGGTTCCAACTCTCTCCAGGAGAACAAAAGAGATTCTGTATCACCGTTATTTCTTATAGCTGAGTAATACTCCATGGTATACATATACCACATTTTATTAATCCACTCATGTATTGATGGGCACTTGGGTTGTTTCCACATCTTTGCAATTGTGAATTGTGCTGCTATAAACATTCGGGTGCAGGTAACTGACTTTTGAAAAGGAAGCATCCACTGAGGATAAAAGGCTCCTCATAGAGAGGACCCCAGGATCTTTTCTCGGCAGCCACAGAACTTCCTCTCACCATTTGAAACGACATCTCACCAGAGTAACGTGACACAGCATATAAAACTGCATTGCCAGGTCAGAAACCTCAGGGAAGGAGCACAGTGAAATCTTGTTAAAAGGGGCGATTACTGCAATTCAAATGTATGAGAAGGACTTTTCAAATTTGAAGTAGCTATCTACATGAGACACCTCACTAAACAGTACTAAGATTAATTGTATAAGGGTTTTCAGAAAGTGCCCTCAAAACATTGTGGTCACCATGGCTTTTTCTACAAATATTAAGAAACTCAAGACTACTTGCAAATGTATATTGTAAATATATATTGGCTGAGCGTGGTGGCTCACGCCTGTAATCTTAGCACTTTGGGAGGCTGAGGCAGGAGGATCGCTTGAGGCCAGGAGTTTGAGACCAGCCTGGGCAATAGTGAGACCCAGTCTCTACACATGCACACACACACACACACACACACAATTCAATTAGCTGGTCACTGTGGCACATGTCTGTAGTCCCAGCTGCTCAGGAGGCTGAGGCAAGAGGATCGCTTGAGCCCAGGAGTTTGAGGCTGCTGTGAGCTGTGATCGGGCCACTGCACTCCAGCCCCAGTGACAGAGGGAGACCCTGTCTCAAAAAATGAGAAAGAAGTATATGTTGAGATTTGTCAGTGTCTAGAGCTCTGTTGAAAGGAGAAGCCAAAGCTCAGCATCACCAAGAGATTTGTCATATCCAATTTTTAAGAAGTGATTAAATATTTACTTGGATAGTTGTGTTTTGTTTTGTGTTTTTGTTTTTGTTTTGCTGTTAGGTTAAATTTTGAATGAAAAATAAAATCTAGGGGAACTAAAACTCCTCACATGCCAGTAATTGGCTTGAGTGAATGAAAGCAAAATTGAGTTTATGAATTCTGTGTCCTGCTCCTTGAATCTCTCCCTCCTGTGAAGCAGAAATTCCAGGACTTTCTCTGTAGCCCAAAAGGAGGTACCACATCTGTGCCCAAGGGTGATATGGATGAGACCTGCTTATTGCCCCTGCTCCAGTAAAAAAAATGTCAAGCACAAGTGCTAAGAAATCACTTTGTATATCTGTATATAAGTTTGTAAGTATATAAAGAAGTTAAATGAGAGCTTTCCAAATTCAAATAAATAGTTAAATTTTATGGTCATTTGTTTCTCATTGCATCTCTACTAATTTCCATTGTTAATCCTTGCATGTTCTTCCTCCAAGTTTTGCTTCTTAGCTTTATTTAAAATATTTCTTTCCCTCTTGCCATTTCTCCTTGTACTCACTCCTCTCCCCAGAAAACTGGAGCATGAAGCCTTTTTTAAAGTGTTCTTCTGGCTTTATTATGAATTAGAGACCCAGCAAGAACCACTTTTTCCTCCTATTTATATAAATATTCATAATATATCTACACTTACAAGTTAAACTGAACTTTCCTTGAAGTAGTTTCATATTAGGAAAAATGAGCATAGCAAAGTTTACTTTTACTATTCCTATCCCTACTGAGAAGTAGATTGTCAAAGCAGGGAGGACTCCATTACAGGAATCTCAGAAAAGATCTTCCGATGTTCTCATATAGAACAAGGAATGAGGTATGTAAGACACCTGGAGATGGACAGCATTTTAATAAATAAAACCCCTGTTTTCAGAAAAGAAATGTCTCATTAAATTTTACAAAATTAATTGAAGGCTTGTCAGGAGTATTTGGGGCTTAAGCAGTGAAGATGATCAAGTCTCTTTTTCCAGGGAAGTTCCCCATTAGAAGCATAATTTTAAAGATTGCAGTACATGTTATTTCAAGGCAGTTTCCTGACTCACACCATAATCATGTGCCTCTACTCTAATTCTGGAAGAATTTGAAAGGATGACAATCTCCCCCCACCCCAGGGTCTTAACACACACACTGAGGTGGAAATCTCTTTCTACTTTCAATGATCCATTACCTGAACAAGTACTCATTGAATATGAGGCTTCATTTTACAAAAATTAAGTCTACCCATTGGCAATTTATTCAAGTCCATGAGAATAATCCAAATGAAGAATACTTAAGAATTTCTAGTCCCATATATAAGGTTCTAGAGAACAAAGACCTACTTTCGAATTGAGATCTATGAGATCTACACTAAAACTCTCCACCTCCAGAAAGAAGCAAATGCATGGGCTGTAGGTTCCTGGTATTCTTATTCCCCAGCAAGCCAGTTACCATGACTAGACACCGAACTTGGTAACTTTTGTTCTTCAGGTGTGAAAGAGAGAGAACAGGTGAGGTAGTCCAGCTATATATTATAGCCTGGCTTTGATCTGTTTCACTTCTACAACATGGCCCTCAAGTTAAACTTGAAAACCCAGTTTTATGAATGAGTTGTCAGTTTTTAGAATGTTTGTGTAGGATATATAGGATATATGCTACACCAGCAAGAGGACAGTAGCCCAGCAAAATACAGTGGTGAAACCAGCATTCCAAGCTCAGGCCAGGGGCGGCCCAGGAATATTTACACATCCTTCCAATGACTTTGGTGGGGACACAGCCACCTGGGGTAGTGACAAGGCAACCAAGTTCTTGGATAGCTGAACTGCAAAATAGAATTAGGCTTAAAGCTGTTAGAAAGAAAGTTGTGCTTAGTATGTTTCCGAAACTATTCTGTGTGCCTGCTGGCACTCTTGGCAGTCTGGGTTTCAGTTTTGGTGAAGAAGCGCAACCTTCCCTTGTCTTTAGGGGAATTTTTCAGGGGTTGGGGCCGTTAACAGCACCTGTGTGGCAGGAGGACAGTAGACTGGTGTTTGTGGCTGCTCACCTGTGGGAGCAGCTTCCGTAGAAATACTTGATGTTTTCATCATTTTAACCCTCACGTGCTACTGATCTCTCTTAATCTAGTTGTTCGTTCAGCACACGGAGAGGCGTTTGCATGAGTTGAGCCACTTTGTATGCGACAGGGATACTCAGGGGAGGAGAGGATTTCACAAGGCAGTGCTCACCATCCGAGCCATTGTAATCTTAGGCGGTGTCACATCTGTCATAAACTCATGTGGTTTGAAAAGAAAGAAAATCGACAGGAAAAAAAAATCACCTCTGTTTTATTGTTGTTTTCTCTTATTGTATAGTTTTAAAATATTCATAGCAACAAACCATTTTATTTAGACTAAAGCAACTGCTGTTCAGCAAAAGCAGTGAACACTTTTTGTTTGCTAATTTAAAGGCAGTTCAACGATTGGTGTGGTGTTTATTATGAAATGATGACAAAAGAGTTCTGGTGGTTTTAATAGTTTTAGCTTAGGAGAGCTGTCGTTAATTCTGTCTGTAGTGTTGCAGGTGAAAAAATGCACAATGGATAAATAGTCTATATTGGTTTAACTGAACATAATATATAGTGTGTTCTGGAGTTGTTTGTCTCAATAGACTATAGTAATCAAAAGTAATGAACCTATTATGTGCAGGACCTTGGAGAGCGTCAAATGGCAGTAAAAGTGTGGCACATAAAAGGTTTATTAAAGGAAATTAAAGTCCATCATTGCCACACCTGCTCCCCTATTATAAGTCTATGGCAGGTCAGTGCCTTCAATCACAACTCAGCCTCCGAGAGCAGGCACGCGGCTCCCATTACCATTGCAGTCACACGGCATCCAGGCCGGTGTCAGGATTTAAGGATGGGCGCCACTGAGTGCGCCTTCTGCCTGCCTCTGATTTTCAACAAGCAAAACAACTTATTTATATTTAAGAATTCCTTCTGATAATGTGCAGAAGTGAATTAAACTAAGAGATGATCAGCAGAGTCTAGTGAAAGGAATGGGTGTAGTTGGGCCAGAGTCTGAAAACAACAGGCTTTCAAAGTCTTTGCATCTCTTTGACAAATGATTTGATTACATTTAAAATATTTAGTAATGATATTTTAGGAAATTTAATACTGACACATATGTCACTCAAATTTCACCTTCCTTATATCTTTGGATGGTCACAACCAGTATTTATTCTGGAATTCTAGGAGCAAACATATGTCATTGTTGATAATCGAAATTTCCAGTGGTATTTCTGGGGGCACTTTCAGAGGTTTGCCTTTATGTTGCTTGTTTACACAGGAAATTATTTTTGCTAACTTAGAAAGAGGTGTGTATCAGGAGGGTCTAGAAATGCAAAGGACTTAGGTCTCAGTAAATCGGTCTGAGATTTCTTGGTTTGGCATTTGAGATTTCATTTACTTCACAGCCACTGTTAATCACCCAGTCCTTTTTCTATCTTTGTAACACCAGAAGTGTTTGAATCCACTAGCAAACACTTGTGGACAAGGACATATGCCCTCTTGTCATTGTTCTCTGTGGTTTCCAGCATCTAGAGATGCATTTCCAAAGCTGGTGGTATGTGAGGGGTCACAGTTACATACCTGTAGAGCCAGAATGAGATTCAAGAGCATGGAGGGCTGCTCTGTTTTTCATAACGACCTTCAGAACTTCTCATTACATGTTTTTATAGTTTGGTCAATGTCAAAGGAATGACCTCAGGACTTTGTGTTCATGTTACAGATGGACGCAGAGGCTGAAGATAAAACACTGTGTACTCGCTCTAAAGGAACCGAGGGTGAGTTAGCAAGCAGGTCCTATAACACTGTGCCCAGCACACCATGAAATACGGGAGTTCCAGTGCTCGGTCCCTGATGTGCAGTCAGAATGATTACAACTTCCTCAGGGCTTCTTTTTTTTTTTTCACAAATCAAGCCAGGACACTGGCTCTTGGCATTGAGAAGCAAAATATGAGCTAGGAGTTAAAGGATTCAGAAAAGTCCAAATGACGTATGATGCTAATTTTTACAAAATACAATCATGAGTAGATTTGAACATCATGCAAAACAACATAAGGTTCAGCAAGACAAGAATGTTTCATGGAGACCTTCAGATTCTGAAAGTGACCTTTAATGGCCACGGGAAAAGACCGAATTGTTAGTTTATTGCCAAAGCAGGTTTCGATTTTTATGTTATCTGGTTTAGTGGCTCCCAATCTAAACTTAGTTCAAGTAAAATGATGATGTTTGTTTTTTGACTGTTTCTGTTGGGAATTTCCAGCAGCTCTGAAAAGTAATGTTTGGAAGGTTTAACTTGCCGGTTATCCCTCTCTTTTTGTAACCAACAGATGGTAATGTAATATTGAAATATAAACAGGCCCTTGATGATCTAAACATCTGGAAAACAGGATTGACTGGCAATAATATCCCTTAAGGAAAACAACTTTTATTATAATTAGCTATATTTTTGTGACCCTTAATTCTAAGTGGAAAACTGTAGGTTCACCATGGCCTCTGAAAGCTCTCTGAATAGCTGTGCCCGCCCCACCCTACCCTTCCCAGAGCCCACCTTGCGGAGGAAGGGCTGAGTCACTGCAGCAGCCCTGCAGTCCTCTGGAAGGGTTTGGAGATGCACAGCTGAAAGTGGCTGATCCAGTGGAATACTTTCCTCACCTAGATGTTTATATAGGTAGTTCATTCCTGTTTGAGCAGAGTCTAGAATCCAAACATTTTTAATACATTCAAGGCCAATTTTTTTTCAGTTAAAATGTAACCATGGTTATCGTTAGCCATGGTAACCAAAATGCAGGATAATGCTCTACACAACATGGGACTTTTCTCTACCCAAACAGAAGTTTTACACTGTAATCTTTTCCAGTTTTAGTTTAAATTACTTTTAAAGTAATCATATTCTATATCCTTATAATATTTGGAATGTAGTATTTCTAAACACTGACCTTTTATGCAGCAAATTTCTCAATGGGATACAAGTTTAAGAAAAACAATTTGCTGGCCGGGCGCAGTGGCTCACACCTGTAATCCTAGCACTCTGGGAGGCCGAGGTGGGCGGATCGTTTGAGCTCAGGAGTTCAAGACCAGCCTGACCCCATCTCTACTAAAAATAGAAAGAAACTAGCTGGACAACTAAAAATATATAGAAAAAATTAGCCGGACATGGTGGCACATGCCTGTAGTCCTAGCTACTCAGGAGGCTGAGGCAGGAGGATTGCTTGAGCCCAGGAGTTTGAGGTTGCTGTGAGCTAGGCTGACGCCACGGCACTCTAGCCTGGGCAACAGAGTGAGACTCTGTCTCAAAAAAAAAAAAAAAAGAAAGAAAAACAATTTGCTTTATTATTTGGGAGAAGCTCACACCTGCCGTAAATAGCAACATTCTAGAGCTTGTAGTTGGATTATTTGAATTTCTTATTTGGACTTCTAAAAGCACACTACTCTAGCATACTTTTAAAATGTGGGTCTTTTAATTTTCAATTCTTTTTGGATTTTGAATTCTTCTGGCACAGGCATATATGCACTTAAATAGAGCCAAAATGTTCTTCTAGAAATGAAACAACTGTTTTCTCGGGAAGCATGAGTAATCTTCAAAACCACCTGTTGTCCCCCGCAATATGCTGCTTATCCTCATGTAGGCAGGTATTTATAAACATGAACTTCTTTAGCTCCCATCATTTCAGTCAGAAAATTCAAAGCTCTTTTTCCTATAATTTCCTCATTTTTAAAAGGTTGTTGATATTAACATGGCTAAGCTTATTCTCCCTTCCTGTATGTGGGAAGCTTATGGAATAAAATCTCGGGACATATTCTTACAGTAAAACTTTGCCAGTTTTATCAATACTTGCTTAATATCAACAAAAATGTAATCTTGAGACTCTCTTGAATAATTTCCTATTACAAATAAAATGTATTTAAAAAATAGTTCAAGTATTTCATACTCCTGCAATTTTTCAATGAATCTCTAAAGGCAGGGACTTAGAAAGTCCAATCTATGACTATAAGACCCCAGGGCCACCCAAGGCACTAAACCCAGAGTTGGTTTGTTCTGGCACATGTTCATCTGTCCTCTTATCTCCAAAGAGCTAGAACAAGTAAAAACCAATCCACCCGGTGAGAAAGCAAGTGGGGTCTGTACTCAGTGGTCGTTACCTCTAGGTGGGGGAAAAGTTTCAATCATACAGTTTTGAAAATTTAGCAACTGATTGAATCTTTTTCTTTTTTTTTTCTTCCTTTTTTCCTCCTTCCTCCCTCCCTCCCTCTCTTCCTTCCTCCCTCTTTCCCTTCCTCCCTCTCTCCCTCCCTTCCTTGCCACCCTCCCTCCCTCCTTCCTTCCTTTCTTTTTTCTTCATCAGCAGTGCCAGTGGATTCTTTAATCCAGGAACTCAGGTAAGATTTGCCCTACATTACTTCTTCTCATATTGATTGGCTTTAGTTAGTAGAATGGTTTATACTTTTTAAGCCTTAGAATCCTGGATTTCCCATAAGGAATGTAGGGACTAGGCCAAAGGGCATCTTTCGCCTAGGCTCTGTCCCTGCACCAAAGAAGCAGATGAGAACAGCTATGTGCTATTGCCAACCCAGGAGGTCCCAGATCCACTATTTACTTCACCTTTCTGAAAACAGCAATGGTCTACGTGTTCCTAAGGGAAATGTCTGAGAAGTGAAAGATGTGTAACAGCGTCCGGCACACTGGAAGCTGACACGGTGTGCATCAACACTCACAGGTTCTTTCTGCAGGCGGCCGTGTCTGTGGCTCCCTGCAGGAGCACAGGCTGTGGTAGTTACTTCCGTGCTGTTCCCTCTGTCGCAGCTTCGCTTCTCCGTTCAGGGGAACACCTGTCTGTTCCAATTGATGTTGAGGCTCTTCTCGGTGGCGGTTTGTTAGTAGGGCATCCATGGCCCTGCCTGTGTCATCAGTTTCTTCACTAAGAATTTCCATCTTCAAACCACTTTGAGAAGAACAGGACATGGAGGGCACCCCTACATTGGAATAAGATTAAACTATTGAATTGCCTGGCTCGTTTTAAATTCTTGCTTTGTAAATCTGCTGCCATTTAAAATTCCTGTCTCCCTGGAGACTTTACGTGCCCTGTGGAACGGTCGGGAGAGGTGGAGACCGCCCTCGCGCGCCGGGTGCGTGAGGCGCTCGCAGGCCCGCGTGGCTGCCGGCTGCCCCCGCGATGCCGGCCGCGGCGGCGCCTCGGGGGTGACCGAGTTTTCGGGGAACCAACCCATTCCGAGAGAGAGAAAGCGCCTTCTTAGCGATGTGGCTTGAAAAACAACTTGAAAAAAATAATTGTTGAGGAATTAGTGTGTGTGCTTTGGCCTAGGAAGAAATGTATGATTGCTAGAGAGAAAGGAAGGAATTAGCAGAGAGAAGCAAATTCGCGGGAAAAAATGTTTACTACAACTTTTGTGGAGAAATAGAAATTACCATTTAAGCATGTTATTAGCATCAATAATTATAATAAAACCAATAGTTATTGAGGCCTTATTATGTGCCAGACACTCTCGAGCTTTCGTCATCATTTTATTATCTAAGTCCCACGGTAACCTTATAAGGAGAAAACTACAATTATTCCAGTTTTCAGATGGATAACATGAAAACAGTTTGTGTAAATAGCCCAAGGTTACTCAACTACTAAGTAATCCAGACTGCTGACTTGAAGGCCACCTTCTCAACCACCAGGCTGTGCTTTCACTCACGCACAATTAATACTATTTAGAATATAAACAGAAAAAACGTTCATTGTTGAAGTTCTCAGGCAGCTCAGTTTTTATAATTCTGCATTTTAACCCTTATGGTTTATCTGTCAACAGCCTAGCTTTCTTAAATTTGGGCAAAGAATACATTTTAATAAAAAATAATAATGTTTCCTATTCTAATTTTCTATAAATCGTTTTTTGTCAGATATTCTGTTTTACCTAATTTGTTATTAGAGTAACTCAGAAAGCTGATGATAATTGCTAGGGAAATTCACAAACAAAATTAATTCACCTATTTTTCTTTAATAGGAACCAGTTTATAAAAATCACTAACTGATCATTTTAAATTTTATAAATATTTATGTTTCATAGAATGACCTAGGGTGACTGGGTCCCAAGTTGTTTCTTAAGTGGTTAAAATTGACCTAGACGTAGATCCTGATTATGGTCCTATATAAATGTTGGGCAAAAAGTACTGATCTATGTGGGGAAAAGTACTGATATGTATGAAGGTTATATTTTTAGTGTCTTTTTATTTTGTACCATTTTTCCATTTCCTCTTCCAATATATTCCACAGATTTGTCATGAACCAGAGTCACGGCTGTGTGCCTGAATTCTGAGTATCTTAGGAAATGTGGCATGTTTTCCCCAGTGTAAAAGTTATGGCTATTTTGTACAGCACATTGGCAACTTTATTTAGTTCTTCTTTTTAGAATGCGTTGGACGTGTTATTGCTTCTAGAGCGACTACTTACAAAAATACTAATACAAATGAAGCTAATTTAAATATACTGTATATTGTTCATGGCACTAATAAAAATTGATACTGACATTCTCATCTTCTTATTATACTCTATGTCAGCTACTATCATCACCATTAAAAAAGCAATTTATAACCACAGGCCCACTTTAATCATATTCCTTATTAGCATTTCCAGTTTTTCCTCGAACACAATTCAGGTTACAGGTGGTGTCGAGAAGCCTCTCTTGTGTCTTTCTAAATCATGGCCACCGCATTTTCTCTGCTCTTTTCTTTTATTACTATTATCCTTAATCTGAACCTCTTGCTATTGCCTCTCCTAATATTGGTAATTATCTCATGCATTGGCAAAGTGTTTTACACCAGTCCAACCCACTTCCTCTAATTAGGAAAATACATTCTAGCCTCTGAAATGACTTTCTTATGTGACTACTTAGAGAGGCAAATGAATTCAAGGCTCTTAAGTACATTAGAGTCAAATCTCACTGTCTTTTTGTGGTCTTATTGCTGCTTACCAATTTGTTGGCTTAAGTTTCATAATGAAAACTTTAGGTGTCTCTTTTTATTTTATTGAATATACTTTCTATCTTTATTTAACACCCTATCATTTGGTATTTTCTTATAAGTTTTAGAATGCTAAATATTTTAAGAGCTCTCCAATCAATAAGTTATAGATTTAATAACATTTCATCAGTATGTGAAAATTTTTGTGACAGATTTTGATGGCTTTCTCTTTTTTCTTCAATCTTATCTCATTCACTATAGTCTTTTGTCAGTTAAATTCTTTATTTTAATATTTAATGGTTTGCCTTTTTTGAGAATAAAGTTTCCTTTAGTAATCAAAATTTTATTGAAACTTATTGTATAAAAATTTCTGGAGATGACAGCTAAAAGAAATAAATAGAAACTTATTTCTAATAGTAAGTGTTCCATAAATCAATCATCTGGGTTAAAAGAAATTAATAGTTTTCATCATGTGGTTGGGCAAAAAATGCTATAATTTCCAAATGCAGGGCTCAGTGCATGTTTTGGATATTTAATAGTGTAACTACTATGTTCATGTTGGCAACATATCTTTCTAAATATTATGGCCAAATCTATAAATTAGAATCCAAGAAACTGACACCTTAAAGAAAACCCATTCTTCCTGTTGGCCACTATCTGGAGGATGAGAGACTGATAACCTAAGAAGCTGATGATGGGGATTAATCTAGAAGAAGAAACATGTCCATCCAGGGGCTGGGGGAGACATCCACAGCCGTCTCCTCATCGTCCTGATTTATGCTCTGTGTGACGGGGAGGCTCCGTATTGAACACGCAGCTGGGAAGGCCCACGCCGACTGAATCACTCTAGAGGGATTATTTTGTGTTTCCTGGGCTGTTCTTACTAGAGGAGAAAAGTGTCTTGAAATATATTGGAGAAACTTTCAACAAGAATGAAAACAAAAAGGAGTTTGTTGTTAACAAGAAAAGTCAACGAACTATAATGCTATCATGTATTTATGCATTTGCACTGCCTTTTATAGTATTTAGCATTGACCTTATACTGAGCGGGCCTCAACAGGTGCACATTGAACGAGTTATAGAAACAGTTTGCACAGCGTCCAGTTGGATCCATAGAATCCCATAAGGTAGTCGGGTCAAATGACATTACCTGCAATTCGCTCGTGAGCTGAGTTGAAGGAAGTCAAGTGCTTTGTACCAGGTCTTTGACCGAGAAGCCACTGAGCCAGAGGCAGAGCTCCGGGTCCTGGCCCCGCCTGCCAAGCCCCTGCATCTACTGCGGCCGCGCCATACTGTCTGCCGCCACTGCCGGCCCAGAACGCCATTTTATCAGCCACCTGTGGGGGAATATTAATTTAAACGTTATCAGTAAATTAATAAATTAAGTTGAAACATATTCTGACCTACAGACAAACCCTGCCACATTTTCTTTATTCCCTGCGTTGGCAATTACAAAGAGGCCACTGTCCTTTTCTTCTAAATCGTTTCCCGTGAATTGATTTTGTGATTTTGAGTCTATGTTAAAGTATCTAGAAATGACACAAATATCTTCCCATTTAGTTTTTTTCTTTTGAAATGATACTGCACAGGTGATGAACTATTACCTTGTACATCTGAGACTGACTTTGCAGTGTGGGAGCCATGAGTCACTTAACCTTCACCTGAAGCTGGTAACAGTCATTTAGAAATGAGCCAACAATGAATCCTGTTCCTCCATAGCACCCTGAATGCAAAAGACTAAATGGTTACGTTTTCTCCAGTGTGTACACAACACATATGTATGTGCTATACATATATATGTGCAGTTTATATATACATAACTGTGATTACACCAACACATATAATAAAGTATAGTTTTCTATACATAATGGTTATTATGAGGGACAAGGCACTCCCCAGCTTAATCGTCTATGTTCTATTTTAAATTATAATGTCTATATTTCAGAAAAATTATGGGGCTAGTAAATACATGTCCACAGAGTTAAGAGACTCAGAAACAAAATAAGAACAAGAAAATGTGCTTCATTTCTTTACCTTTTTTTTCTCTATGTTCAAATAGTATCACAGGATATTGGTGGCCTCTGTCAATGGATGGGTTATAGAAGTCGAGAATCTAAGGTGCTAGAAATCAGACATTTTCTAAAACTGCAGCAAAACACCCCCCCCTGCAGGCTGCATGCCAGGAGTTCTTTGCATAGCTGCTCTTGGATGGTCAGAGCTCACCTACAGAGATAATTTTTTTATGCATTTAGCCTTTCTTTTCTTGTAACATAAATCTTTTTACACAGCACTCTTGACTGAGGAATGCATATTTCCTTTGATATTTGTGCTTCTGCACCAGTGTGGTATTAGATATTGCAGTGGTTATGCAATTCACAGCATTGGTAATAAACCCAGGGAATCATGTAATCTCTCGCTGTGGGTGAGATAACAAGGGCTCCAGGCAGTAAGAGGGAGAGATCACTTCCAACTTGGAGCTCAAAGGTGACCCCAGAGTCTGCCCACTCTAGCAAAAAGTAGTGTCCCCTGGGGGCTTATTCGAAATGCAGACACTCAGGCTTCCCCTCGCCTTTTAACAAGATCTGTAAGAAATTGATGGGTGTTTGAAAGTTTGGGAGTCATAAGGCTCTGGAATGTAGATAGAAAAGCTCTTCTCTCCATTGCTAATTTTCACTGATACATAGTTTTGCAGAAAAGCCAAGAGTCTGGGTTCTTTGGAATTATCTTGATCTATGAATTCTTGGGGAATGTTAATAATTGTTTGCATTCTATTTGATAAAGAATGGCAGAATACCAAAGAAATTATTTTGATAGTAGTGTAGCAAAAAGCACAACCTTTGGTCTTCTTAGAGTCTTTGTTTTTATCTCTTGGAAGTGTTTGAAATCAAGCAGATCTTTCTTAAGTATTCTTCATGTATCATTAGAAAGTAAGTTTATGTAAGGATACTTTTTAAACACTATTATTTATGCCTATACCGAAAACTCTGTAGTCATCTAGATTGTGTTCTCTGAGTATTTAATTACGATGTCTCAAAAAAAATTTAAAATTTCTGTCAACTTCCATATGTCTGTCACACAACTCCCTTGCAACTTTGATTAAAAGGGACTAAGATGATGAGACTCCTTTCGACCTTGCTCTGGCATTTCTCAGTTTGTTTCTTTTGGTCCCTATCTTCTCACCCTAATGTACCCTTGAGTATCTCCAAGGCAACACAAAATTATTTTATGCCGTATCTGGTTTCTCCTCAATCCTTCTTGAAGGACTGCATCAACATTAATCATTAGGCAAAGCACTTCATTTCTTGCTATTATCTTTTAAGTAAACTATACCTATTTGAAGTCCCATTTCAATGACGTTATATGGTTGCAAACATAATGCTTCTGACATCTTGTACTTTTTCCCCTGCATAAAGTATGAGCTGAAATAAATATGTTCCACAATGTTGACAAATCCACTCCCCACAGCCCAAATACTGCATGCTCTAGTTTTCCAAATTTCCCCACAATGGGTGACTTGTAACTAATGCAAACCCTCCCCTCGAATTTGACTGGCTCATATGGTGGAAGGAAGAGGGGGTTAATAGCAGTCCTGGGTCCTGAGGTCCCGTCACTGACCAGCTGCGTGACAGTGTTCAAAGGTCAAGTCTTGCTGCCTTCCTGACTAATGAAACATAGGTTCTGCCTGCCCCTCCGCCTCCCAGCACACCTAGCCGGACCTCCTGCTCAGGCAGCCGCGTCTTCTGAGTTCATCTTTGCCTTTGACCCTCTCATTCGATGCCTTTTCACTTGGGCTTTTCTCTCGTGTATTTTTTTTTTTCTCCTTGTTTATTTTCTCCTCCCTATAGGATAAAATAAGCCCTCCCCCCAAAAAATTTGTTCTTTCAATCTCATCACCATCCTATTTTCTGAGGACATCCTGTGCCTAGACCGTTGTTCATGTAATAAAATGCTCTTTCCATCTCAACTCTGTTACAGGTTATGCCAGGCAAAATTCTTTCCTTTGTCTCTTCCCACCTGGGACTCGTACTAATATCACCTGCACGAAGTGTCGCTGTGACCCCAAAGGCTGACTAATACTTTTCTCCATTGTGTTCACAGAGCACTTCTTCGTTCGTCTGTTTGAAAGCACCTACTTCTTTGAATCTGGCTATTTTGTAACTCACTCCCCCCTCTGTCCACCCGTTCGGAAGACAGCAGATCCTCTGCCTTCGAGTTTACCGTTTACTTAGGGAGACAACAAAGAAGGAACAAACCACATAAAGAAAACTTTAAATGATCATATAAAATTGTGCCTTTTTTATACACTGACAATTTTTTAAGGACAAGGAATCTATTTCATTTACCAGTGTAGGCCTGTAGGTGATGTTACTTGATAAATGTCTTTTTTTACATTATCTACCATTGTTTGTTTTGAGAATAAATAACGTAGTTAGTAATTTATCGTAAAGGCATTACTGTTTAACATGTCAGTTCCCTGTAACTGTCTTTAAAGTGCCTGCAACTTCTTTCCTTCCAAATATTTAGGTTTTTCCCTAGTTCTGTCCCTTTATTTACATATTTTTTAAATTTTAAGATAATTTTATTTTATTGTGTTAAGGACACCTAACATGAGACCTACTCTCTTAACGATCTAGTTCTGTCCCTCCAAAGCCGAGACAGTTCAGCCACAAAGCATTCTTTGTCCCCTCAACTACAAACCAGCCTACCCTACGTTTAGTCATTTCTAATTCAGTTTTCTACCATCAGTAGGGTCTTCCCTGTAAATACATTTTATCAAAGTGTGAAACATCAAGGTGAGGTGGTCTTAATTCTGTCAATGTCTCCCGTGGTCTCACTTGGTCATTTTCAATCAGGAAGAGAAGTGCACACCTCCCATTCCCGAGCTGCTTGCGTTACAGGAAAGGACCAGTCCAGGGAGTCTGTGATCAGGAGTGGTCTCATGCCACAAGGACAGGAGGCAAAGTTATGGCCAGGACTTGGGAACATGTAGAAGACTTAGAAGAAATCGAAGGCTGGGGCAGCCATGCACAGCGCAGCGTAGATCGCAAAGAAGAGCAGCATCCGAGCATGGATTTTCTGTAAGGATTCCCCCTCTGTGTGGGAGGCTCAAAGATGGAGTAGGGAAATACCTCTAGGGACTCGTTGCAAAGTCAGGGGCACAGGAGTGGCACCTGCCGGGGGAAACGATTGCAGTGTGCCCCTGGGGGCATTCTCTCTGCCTCTCCCCAAGTGTGGGGGTCACGGCACCAGGGTAGGCCCTGTTGGAATAGAGTGAGGTGAGACTCCTTGACTCCTTAATGTGCTCATAGTAATTGATCCGGAGCCTCTGAGGACCTTGCATGCTTGTCATATGTGGAAGCTGCCATGGCACACGGAGCCTACAGTCTGTCCTGTAGGGTCACTGAGCTCTGAGTTCCTTGAAGGAAGGGCTGCAGGACTCACGCTCCATGATCATTTTCAAAGAAGCTTGGCTTCCCGACCCTACAGGCTCCCGATTTCCTCCCACTTCTCAGACTGTATCTTCTTAGTTCTCATTGCTGGCTCCTCAACAGCCCAGTCTCTCAACACTGGACTCCCCAGGGTACATCCTCGATCCTCAGGGTGGGGCTCCCTGCAATCTCAGTCGGGCTTCCAGTACGTTTGCATGTAAATGGACGTACATCTTCAGCTCTCCTCTCTCCCCTGAGTTTCAGGGTCACATAACCAGCTGTGTAGTCAGCATCTCCAGATGGACCCCTGAAGAGTATCTCAGAGTTAACACATCCGGAATTGAAATCATCCTCTTCTGCCATCAATCAATACCTCACAGCCCCCATGTCAGTAAATAGGGACGTACAAAGTCAGGGTGGAGGCACCCTGACTCCCCTCTTCATCCCGCATATCGATCTGGCCAAACATTCTAAGGGCCCTGACTTCAAATAAATCCACAGTCTGTTTCCCAGCCCCCCACTACTATCAGCAAGCCCCAAACTGCGTTGCTCAACCGAGTTACCGCAGTCTCCTTCCTACAGGTCTCCCTCCTGTTCCTCCTCCTGTGCAATCTGCAGCCAGAAACCCTCCGGTGGGTTTCCCTTTCCTCAGAGGAAAATCCTTCCTCTGGCCTGGGCTCCCGTCTCTCCATGGCCTTGCCTGCCTGGGCTTCTTCCTGGGTGCCCCAGACCTGCCGATGCCTCAGGCCTTTGTGTGCTCTTTCCTCGGCCTGGAATGCTGTTCCCTGCACGGCCGCAGGGCTCACTCCCGCCCTCTTGTCAAGTCTTTGCTCAATGCCTCTGAGTCAGCAGGGCATTCCCTGACCTCAGCCTTTCAAACTGCAAGGCCCCACTCCTCAGCTTGCTTCATTATTCTCCTTGTGTCTTAATTTTCATGAAAAAATAGTCGCCTTCTGACATGCAGTCCAAATACTTATTTACCTTGTTTCTAATTTCAGTTTTACGAAAGCAGGAATTTCTTATCTCATTGATAATATCCAGGAGATCCATAATAGTGCCTGACACACATTAGGTGCTAATGAAAAAAATGAATGTATTCTAGGTACTATAGAAGGCACCAGAATGAGACACAGGCACTCAAGGTTTTTGAAAGATAACAGGCCAAAAGTCATGAAAACACTTGATAATTCCCATAAAATAGATCTACATAAGGGAACGCAATGGAATGAGCACTTCTTGGGGGTCTGAGTTCAAAGGATGAGAAAATATCTGCCCAGGGAATTTCTACTGTCACGGAGCAGGCGGTCCTTACAGATGAGTTAAATTATAGTGCTTGGCAAACTCTCCCAGCCACCTGGTCCTCGGCTTGCTCCGGGTTTAGGTGGCTGGGGTCACCGGAGAAAGGACAGATAAGACCAGGGCCTGTCCCTTGAGTACATAGGAAGCACAGTTCTCTCCATTACTTGGCACCCACTTCCACTCGCCCATCCTTAACAAGATATCCCTGTCTTTTTATATGGGGATATGAAAAATCATATATCAAAAGAAAGCCTATAGTCTAAGATCAAAATGTCTTCAATTTTTATAATTTTATGCTTTCATGAATTAAGCTTTGATGTTCAGTGTATTTCCATATCTAAAGCAGGTACAGGGCAATTTCTTGGCAACACAGTGGACCAAGCCTGCAAACAGGTTTTTAACTTCATTATTCTTATTTGCCATGGGGACATCCTTACAAACCATCACTTACAGGAGAGCTCCCAAGGTCTGTCCAGCCAACTCGTGGGTCAAATAGCAAAGTGCATCTTCTGAGGCTTTCCATGCCCTTAAGCGCTACCTGTGTCTTCCTTTAAATCCGCTGTCCTACTTGATCTTTAGTGCCGTGAGGTGGGTGCTACCGTCCACACTGTCCATACGGACAAACTGTGGCTCAGAACCGTGTTATGGGTTGCTTTGGCATTCTCAGGGAAGAGCAGCTGTATAATAGCATATAATAGTGATAGAATATTAAACTAGGATGTGGGTACTGGCAAAATGGTGACTTCTACCCCCATTGGTGAATGGAAATATCGGGGCACCCCATCAGTGCCAACGAGACCAGGAAGGTGGCCAGCCTGCCTGGGTGGGGGAATGGCAGAGCCAGTGCTGGGGCTGTCTGACCTCCAGGTGCTTGCCGCTGCCCAGTGGGCCCAAGGGGGAGTTGTTCCTCAGTAGGTCTGGTGTCGCACGTGAAGCGAGGCACAGGTACGTGTAGAAGGGGTTAGGGTTACAGGAAGTGATATGTGGAACTTGCAGGTTTCATTTTTAGTTGGGTGCTTCTAAATCAGGTTATTTCTGATTCAGTGGGATACTTGGCTGCTGAAGCATGTCACAGATTTGTATGTGTGTATATATGTACATATACACAATCACACATATAGAGATCTATTACACATACATTAATATACACATAATTATAATAATATATCAAAGTAGGTGTTCCTGCTAACTCGCTAAGCACTTGACTGTTGTAACACATGGTCCTCCTTTTAAATCTTACTCCAGTATGTTAGCAAGTCCTGTCCAGCGATTCTTGATATGTTGAGAAGAATAGATGGAAGTGTTACAAATATCAAACAATTCTTTTTCATATTTAGTTCATATTTAACAGATATCTTATGTATATCTGTAGGTTTCTAGTTTTTTAGTTCAGAAAACTAAAGAAAAAAAAACAGATTATTTATGGGCCAAATCTCTGCATTCAGGTAAATGTCGAGAAATGAAATTGGCATTTATGATAGTAGTTATAAAACAGCCACGTGGTCTTTAAGAAGCCTTTTGTCTTAGTAAAGCCAGAAAATTACCACAGTGGCCACATTACTGATGAGGTCCTGCCTCTGTGTGCGTGTGCGAGCCATTGGTCTGGTTTGGTTTTCCCTCCTCTTCGTGTCTCCTGGTCCTCCCGTCTGCGGGTTGTCCTGTGTCTTTGCTTCTGCCCGTCTTCGGCTACCTGACTGTGACACATGCAGGCACACGCACGCACGCACATTCGGGTCCCTTCCTTCTTTCCAGCCTCCCTGCCTTCACTCCTGTTTCCTTCCATCTCACACTCTCTCGCCTTTCCTACTTTCCATTCGATCTTTCCTTCTTCTGCACATTATCTAAGTGTCCACACCAGAGAACAGGAGGATGTCTACACCTTATTCATTACGGTGCTGATTAGACCTTTAGGTTTGCTGGTCTCCACTTAAAGCCTCTAAAATTAACTCAATTTTACTTATATGGCCCTGGTTTGGCTGTTTCTGGGGGTGACTGCCCCCAGTAACAAAGACGCTCCAAGCCCCATCATCAGGTAATGATGTTTACTTTGAGATTAACTGAGATCATTTTCATCAGTAGGACTGTGCTTAAACCACAAATGTAAATAGGAATTTAGGGTTTGATAGATTTGGACGTGGTGAGAAGTAGAGACAGTGTTTTTAAGTGGTCCATGATAACCTTTTTTCCCCCCTGAGATGTCTGAATAATTTTCATGAACTTAAGTTTAGGCACGTGAATGAAATATTAATTCCCTTGGTTATTTTTTCCTCAGAGTAACTTTACAGTAGACATTTTGCTAAGCATTTTATCTTCACTGTCAATTATTCTGTTCCCATGTTCCCACTCAAAACTGAGAGCTGAGATGGGATTTTTGAAATAGAACTTTGCCAGTATCTGGATACTGGTTCTGCATTTTTTTCAACAACCTCCATTAAAATTTAAAGTTCTTATTTTATTTATAAAATAACTGTAATTTATTTGAGCTTCACGTTTTATAACAAAGTTAAGTGTTTCTCCTTTCCTTAGAAGCATGCATGCAAGAGTTTTGCTTCTCCTCAAACTGCAAGTGTTCGCACAGTGCCTAGAAAATACATAACAAATAGTCCCTGAACTGCAGGAAGTCCCAGGCCACATGCTGTAAGGTACAGTGGTCGTGCCTTCTCCTTTGGGGATAGTTCCAGGACCCTCAGTGGGTGCCTGAAACCACAGCACAGAGCCCTACATATATGGTGTTTTTTCCTCTACATACATACCATCAAGTTTAATTTATAGATCAGGCACAGTAAGAGATTAACAATAACTAATGATAAAATAGAATAATTATAACAACATACTGTAATAGAAGTTATGTGAACGTGGTCTCTCTCTAAAACTGTCTCATTTGACTGCACTCACCTATTTTCACACCTCTGTTGACCACAGGTAACTGAAACCCCAAAGCAGACCTGAGATAAGGGGGACTGCCGTATAAAGTCAGGGAGCAGATGCACAGATGGATGTCAGTCCTTACAATACTGATGCAGACATTTGCCAAATAAAATCAAACAGGATGACGATGCAGTGGCGGCGTGAATGAAGCTTTCTGCGTCATTTATGGGGAGATTTGAAAAAAAATAGGAAGATAGTTCTATTTAAGATTTCTTCTCTTTCAAGTTTGGGGCTTACCATGCTTCCCCCCCAGGAGAAAACTACACCAGTAAGACTGGTCTCTGCATGTGACCCGAAGTGCAGTTCTGTAGCCCCAGCCTAGGCAGGTGGGAGGGGTGAGGGCAGCGGCAAGGCACCTCCCAATCCTCCCCTCCATCGCCACCCCGGCCTCCATACCTAAGCAGCGCCTAAGTCATCAGCTTTTTAAATTTAATCATTTTTGGCAAGCTTACTTTGCTAACAAAATTTCTGCTTGTTAGCACGATTGCTATTTCAAATTAGATGAAATAATGTGCTAGGAAAATGAACAGAGGGCACATTTCATTTTCTTCTAAAACTAGGTATTTGTGAGTATACAAAAAATTGAATGTATGTGGTCTGATCATATATTAACATAATGTACAAAAATAAAGCATAGCATTTTTATCCCCATTATGGTGGAATTTTATAGGTCTCATTTTATTTTACTTGATTTTTTTGGTTAGGAATACAAGCTGTAAACAAAAAAAAAAAGAATCCAGAATATTGACGAAGTAGTTCAAGTGAAAAGAGTCACTTTGAACTCAATTCTATAAATTTATTTAGCTTGAATTGTCAAGATGCTTCTGTTACTCAACCACGTTTAATTTTTTTAGCAGATACTATCTATAATAAAATATAGTACTTATCAAAGATCAGCTAAGATGATGCAATGATCTTTTAAAGTTTTTTTAAGTAAGGTTATTTTAAATATTTCTTCCTCAGAGTAAAGACTTTGGTGAGGCAAATATTCATGAACTATGTGAATTTTATTTTTGTATTTTTCTATGATCAAAATAAGATAATTTCTGTTTCATTTTCTTTAATGCTTTCAGTTTTATGATGCTGTTTGACTAAATAAATATAAAACCACATATATTTCATTAATTTATATACTTAAGAAAGAATTTTGAAGTATTACTCAAAATAACAGTGTGGCTTTAGTTTGTTTATTAATTAATTATTGAACGGCAACAATAGCAAATCTCCCTTTGAATCTAAATTCTTTCTGAATTCTTTGAGTATCTTCATTCTAAAATCCACATAATGTTCATCTCTTACTATCTCTAATTTTCTAATTTTATCTTACTTGATATTATCAACTTTTAGTCTTTTGAGGAAATCTCTATTCTCCATTATATTATGTTTTTACAAGAAGCCAGGAAACTATTTGTATATTGTATGGCTAAATTGTCGATACACATTAAATTAATTGTTCAGTCAATCTATAGACAATTAAAAGGAATTTAGTAGACCTACATTATATAACTAAAATACATTGTCTTTGGGTATAAATTGGAGGAAATTTATATTTTGTATTATTGTGGTGTATATTTGGTGTATATTTTGTGTTTTAGTCAATGGTTGAACAGTTATTTCTTTAAGAAAGTTGGTTCATGGGAGGATTGAATTACCTTTAGAGCTACATGGTTGCTCTGCATTCTTGGAGAGCTGAGTTTGGGACTGATTGGTTCATAATGTCATTGTCATTCCATCAATCTTTGTGTGCACCAATTAGGATATCTTGAATTACCAGCTTCTGCTAACGTACCTCCTGTCTCTTTTTCGGCTGTCGGGCAACAGCACACCCTCAGTGACTGGGGGTGGGGGGATGGGCACAGAAGCTCCCAAGGATCAGTGAACTCTTGCCCCAAGGAGGATGCATTTAATAGGAGGCTTTTGATGCATCTCCTGGAGAAAGGCAATTTCCTAGGTTCATATTTGGACCAAAGTTCATTTTTATATGCTTACATCTGGGTGGGTTCAACTTCAGTGACATTTACTGAACATGTTACTAAGACATAGGCCTTATATTATGCAAATGAGATACAAAAATAAACAATTAACAGTCTCTTTTGTAGATGTTTCCACGTTACTGAGGGAGCAGATTGTAACTTAGAGAGATAAGTTTTATAATCAAGGTAGATGCCAAACGCAATGTTGGTATGGCAGCAGTATGTTGTGACAGTGTCACCAGAATGACATCACAAGGGAAGTTATGTTCACCTGGCACGAGGGGCGACTGGAGGTTTGTGGGACACTTTGTAACTCCATTTACTACTACCTCACGATTTGGAGGAAGTTTCCTATTATTCCTCTTCTTATTGTTACAATGTGGCTTTTAATGGCTTGATTGTTTTATAAAAAAATTCTGTGGTGGATGTTATGCAATTAATTTATCATTCATAAAACTTAATCCCAATTAAATGAGGAAAAAAACATCTATTAGCTCTGGCCTTGTGAAAAAAACTTCTCTCCTCTTACAATCTGATATTTATTATCAAATAGCCTTGTCGATGGAACCAGGGCTCCATGACAGCAAACCAACCATCCATAAACAGCAACGCCTCAGTAGATGCTGAATTTATGATACGAGTACTTGATGTTTACATGATAGGTTTACTGTTGGACACACTGTGGCTCTATAAACATGGATGTGGTCACCAAGTTTCTAAGACAGAGCTGAGACAGGGGGCTCCTGACTTTCAGGGATTATCCTTGGGGAATGAACAACAGCTCCACAGTCCTCACGCTAAAAGTAAATGTGTTGTTTACGGTGGCCCATGAACTGTCTTAGGAATCTTGAGGACTATTTCAAGTGCATGCATAGGACTTTAACTTTTCCCCAGGGTTCTGTCTCCAGAACGCCTAAAAATGCTGTCTGAGTAGACACGTGCAGACTGTTTGTCTCCTGCCAGCCCAGTGTGCTGGGAACAGTACCTGTTAGATGTAAGAGAGGCAGGACCGGGTGGGGGAGAAGCTGAACCACAGTGGGAGCCCTAGCCCTTGTACAGAGAGTGCTCTGCTAGATTGTTCTTCAGAGGTGGCCCTGCCTTCCCAAGAGGAAAGATGGGCTGTCCTATGGGGACACGATCTGAAGTTAGATGGCTCTCTGGCTGAGGGCAGTTCCCAGAAATGGATTCAGCTAAGCCCCATCAGCTCCCAACACTCTCAGCAGGCAGGGAAGTGAGTGCCTCAGCCTTGGAGAGGAGAGGGGAGTGCACACCATCCACAACTTCCTGGCTCAAATCCTTTTATACCTGCTTTGTGTATTATGTTCATTGTCTGCCTGCTCTTCTACCCATTCCCTTCGTCCTTGCCAAGTGCCCCTGCTGTCTTAGATGACTTACTTCATCCCCAAGGGACCTGAGCCACAGGTCACCATGTCCTTCAGGCTCTCTTACTGCTAACCTGTTGATTTGCTGCTAAGTTTGGGCCAGGAACAGCCAGGAGATACCTCAGCAGATCAGTTGGGGACTATATATATCCAGTGATCAGGGTCAGTTACCCTCCTGGGATGGTGACTTTTTCCTTGTCTGCTGATCTCACAGCATGCGAAACCCAAGTGACTCAGAGAGAGTCTGAGCTTGAAGCTCCATAGGACTCTGTGTGCCTGCCCCCATGGAAGCATTCTCCCTTTGGAAACCAGGGTCTTTAGACCCACAGAACCTAGACTTGGGGGTGGGGAATGTACACAGCCTTCCAGTTGGTCACTGGGAGTTATGGTATAAACCAAGCTACTCCTAATTCCATCTTTTAGTTCTTGGACCCTTGTACTCAAACTGTTGAGGACATGGCATTCTCTAATGGTTTTTGATTAAGAATGCATATTGCCTCCCAGGAAGACACCCATCCTGGCAGGGTATCACCTTCAAGCCAGCATCTCACTTGTGCCTTCAAGAAGTCATTCCATTGCTCCACCAGGCTGGCTTCTTTCTGGGCTATGTGGAATCTTGTGACAGACTGTGTTCCCATGGTTATTGTCCTAAGTTATCCCTTGGTCCAATGAAACATATGAGGATGTCTTGATGGAGCACAACTTCTGTGTGCCCTGGATAGTGGTTTTGGGTGAGGTTCTGAAGGCAGGGAGATCAAATCCATACCCAGAATATGTGTCCATTTCAGTCAAGTTGAATTGCTGTCTCTTCTAAAATAAAATGGTTCAGTGGCTGGTTGGTTTCCTCAAGGAATTGTGCCATGTTGGGGGATCAACATGCATTTCTTTTGCTGGCAGCTTGGACATTGGGCTGTGGGCGTAGCTCCCTCAGTCTTGGTGAGAGCCTGTGCCATTGGGCCTATTCAGTGCTTCCATCCTTGCCACTAATGCTACTCCATCAGTGACCCTACTGCACCAGTCCTGGGAAGGCTGAAAACAGAGGCTGGGCAACTCCACCTGACCAGGTCATTCTGTCTGGCAGGTGGCTTAATGCCTCTTCCTGGTATATGCTCTCTGGTGGGTGTTGTCATGCAAGATTAAAACCATCACACTTCATCCTAACTCTCACAAATCCACCTTCATACCTCTGCCTCATTCCTCCTTGTACCTGATCTTTCAGCTAAACCACTCATCTCCTGTCCCTGTCTGACTAGCTAAGCTATTCTCTTTGCCCACGGGTCCATATATTTTCTTACATTGGCCCCTTTTCTCTCCACACAAAGGAAAACCAGATGCACCCCTGTCCTTCCCTGTAGCTGTGCCATGGGGAAGATTCTTCTCTCTGCCCTTTCCCAAGTCACCCTTAAGTGGTGACCTGCAGACCATTTTCAGAGCGCGCTCAGATGCTGAGCCAACGCATTTACAAACTAAGCTCATCCTTTTCTTCTTCAGTGGCTGGTGTAAAGGAGCCCACACATGCCCACCTGTGGCAGTTGAGGGTGAGGTGTGCAGTGGTGGATGTCGCAGGAGTCTGGGCTGCCTGCCATGCAGCATCCTTGTCCCCTACAGATTTGCTTCAGCCGAGTGCTGCACCTTCCATCCTGTGGCGGATGGCTTATAGACCTGCTTGGCGCCATGACTTTGTGGATCTAACAGAATCCAGCTCACAATGGTCAGCTCTGACCTCGTGGTTAGGGATTCCATCTCAACTGGGCTGTTTTTCCAGTAGTATGTAATTCTCTGCTGCAAGTGACATGTGGGGCTACACTGTGATTCTTCTATTAGACCTTGCCATAAATGCCATCAGCATCTTTTCTTGCTGCAGATGCCTGTGAACAAACCATTGGCATCACCAGGTTGTGCAGTCCAGCAGCAGGGCTGCCCATGACACACCTGTCCTGCTCTGTAGCCCGGCAAAGCTGGCTGTCAGTCAGAGGAGTATTCCCAGGTGTGCAATACGCTATCCCCAGAACCTAAAATGACTAATTTGGCATTATGCTTTCTTCTCAGTGGAGGGAAATGTGAGATGTGATAATTTGTTGTTTGTTATAAACAGGCACATGCCAGAATACCCAGACACTGAGCCCCCAAACTCTTCACTGGCTCTCTGTTGGATTCATCTTCCACCTCTCAAACACAGATGTCTTTTCAAAGGCTCCAGAATATTTGCCACTTCTTGATTCTCTGTCCTCCTTACTATGATGTTATCAACATAACTTTTTTTTTTTTTTAAAGACAGGGTCTCACTCTATTGCACAGGCTGGAGTACAGTGGCACAATCATAGCTCACAGCAACCTCAAATCCCTGGGCTCAAGTGATCCTCCCACCTCAGCCTCCCGAGTAGCTGGGACTACAGGTGTACCACTACACCTTGATAATTTTTATTTTTTTTCAGAGACAGGGTCTCACTCTGTTGCCTGGGCTGCTCTGAAACTCCCAGCCTCAAGTGATCCTCCTGCCTCGGCCTCCCAGAGTGCTGGGATTACAGGTGTGAGATACCGTGCCTGGCCAGTCAACATAATTTACTAATGCAGTGGCCTGGGGGATGTCCAGATTACCCAGATTTCTTCAGACTGCATCATGACAGAGGGCAGCAGAGTTAGCATAGTCTTCAACAAGATCATAGATCTGCACTCTTTTCCTTGTCATTGGAATACTAACTGTTCTTGGTTCTGCTTCCTGCTGGAGGTGGAAAAGAACAAATTTACCACGTCAGGGACTGCAACACACATATTTGAGTCTGTGTTAATCTACTAAACAAAGATCCCATATTTTGGCACAGCAGCTGCAGTTGGAATTATTACTTATTTGAGTTTGTGGTAGGCCACTGTCAACCTATACATCAGTCTTGTGGGGTCCACACTGGTGAATTAAGTGGAAAAATAATAAGGACCACCAACCATGCATCCTCCACGTTTTAAGGGTGGTGCGGGTTGGGTTTCCCTTATCTAAAATGCTTGGGACCAGAAGTGTTTCAGATTTTGAATTTTTTTGGATTTTGGAATATTTACATATACATAATGAGATATCTTGGGAAGGGGACCCAAGTTTAAACATGAATTTATTTATGTTGCATATACACCTTACACACATGGCCTGAAGGTAATTTTACATAGTATTTTAAATAATTTAGTGCATGAAACAAAGTTTGACTGCATTTTGATTGTGACCGTCGTGTGAGGTCAGTTGTGGAATTGTCTACTTACGGTACCGTGTCAGTGCTCAAAATGTTTTGTATTTCAGATTTTTGGATTTACGGATGCTCAACCTGTGCTAATCTTTGCCATTCCCTCCAGAACATAATGTTTTAGATCTCCTGTTTTGGTGATGGGAAAGGAGAACTTTTAGAGGATTCCACTTATGGATCCCACTTTATTAGCACTTACCCGCCTAGCCAAGAAGCCAGTGTATATATCTGTTCCCACTACACACGCAGAGGCCAGGGCACAGCGAGGGGCAGGTTCTTGGAGCCAGAACCCCCAGTGGGCCAGGGCTGCGTTTGCCATCTGCCCCCATAGTCTCCCACTCTAACAAAGGGCCGTAATGAAGCTTCAGTCCCTCACCATCAACTCAGATACTGTGTGCAACTGTCCCTGAAATGCCTGTGCAGTATTTTTTCCCCAAGGTGGTTGTTCTCCAAGTAAATGGCCACAGGTCCTTATGGGAAGGGACTTGGGGATATCACCATATATACCTGACTTGATGCTGCAGAGGCCTTCCTCAAGGGGACATGGCTTTTCTTTCAGTCATTGGGTTCTGAGTTTGAGAACTTCCTCAGGTCCAGATAATTGACAAAAGATCACGATGTTTATTGGTATAGATTTCCTAGCTTATGTAAGGTGTCCATTCTAGAGTGCCCACTTCTCTGAACCTTTTGACTTCTTCTTTATCCTTTGAGATGGCAGTTCTGGAACTTCTGATTAGTGTGAGCCATTGCTTTTCTAGGCTTCCAAGAGCCAGTCTAGGAGCATGTTAGCACCATCTCCCAGAGTCCTTGACAGGGTGTTAAATCCTGTAACATGGGGGATGGCCCCCACACTAACTTTCCCTTAACCAGGTTGATACTCCATCCCTTTGATCCAGCACCCCCGGATCAAGCCCATCTGCACTCCTCCAGCTCCTGCCACGCATATTAGCTAGATCCTGCAGCTCCCTTGGCATGTGCACCTTCCACCCTTAGCAAGCCAGAGGATGTTGTTTATTGACCTTGATTATTGTTCAGGGGGCGAGGAGGGGAGATGGAAGCATGCATGCCCTTGCAAAATAGAAACCTCTGCATCATCTTCAACATGATACAGACAGAAGGAGACTACTTCTGGGGCTCAGGGCGTCCAGGGCTCTCTTAGGATTCAATTTTTTTTTTAGCGTATCAACCAAAACGTCCCCATACTGATGCCATGTGCAGTAAGCATTTCAAATTTAACATGCTCCATATTGAACTCCTAATCTCTAACCCTCCCAAATCCTGCTTCTTCAAGTCTTTCTCATCTCAGCAAAGGTAACTGCAAGATTCCAATTCTTAAGCCAAAAAACTTACAGTTATCTTTGACTCTTTACTTTCTTTTACATCTCACATCTAATCTCTCAATAACTCCATTTTGCTTCCTCTTCCAAATATATTCAGAGTCTGACCACTTTTTACCACCCCCACTGGTATGGTCACAGTCCAGTTCACCCATCATCTCTCATCTGGATTATCTCAGTAACTTCCTGACCACCCTCTTTGTTTCTGACCTCACTGCCTGGAGCCTGCTCTCAGCACAGAAGCCAGGGTAATCTTACTGCAACACAAATCAGCACCTGTCACTCTGTCAAAACACCATGAAGTCTTCACACCTCACTAAGAGTTGAAGTCCCTAAAATAGTCTGTAATTCCTAGCATAATCAGGATCCATTATTTCTCTAACCTTGTCTCCTGTCATTCTCCCACCCACTCATTGTACTCAAGCCTCTGTGCTAGCCCTGAAACATGTGAAGCACGGGACTGCCTCAGGACCCTTGCATTTGCTGCTCCTGCTGTCTGAAACCTGTGCCCCCCTGTTTCTGCATGCTTTCTCCCTTATCTCCTTCAGATATTTTCTAAGATTTAATTTTTTTTTTTTTTTGAGACAGAGTAATCTCGCTCTGTCACCTGGGCTAGAGTACCATGGCATCAGCCTAGCTCACAGCAACCTCAAACTCCTGGGCTCAGGCGATCCTCCTGCCTCAGCATCCCCAGGAGCTGGGACTACAAGCGCACCACCACGCCCAGCTAATTTTTTCTATTTTTAGTAGAGACAGGATTTCACTCTTGCTCAGGCTGGTTTCGAACTCCTAAGCTCAAGCGATCCTCCCACCACGGCCTCCCAGAGTGCTAGGATTACAGGCGTGAGCCACTGCACCCAGCCAGATTTAATCTTCTTAATGGGGATTTTTCTGACCATTCTGTCTGAAACTCCAACCCTTTGTCAGCATACTATTCCCCTTGTTTGCTTTTTTTTTTTCAAAGCACTTATTTTCAAACATTCTATGTATTTTGCTCAATTAAAAAATTTTCTGTATCTCTATAATAAAACTCTAGGAAGAGAGACTTTTTTTCAATTTTATTCAGTGTTATATCCCTAAAACTTAGAACACTGCTAAATAAATATTTATTTGGTGCTAATTGCATATTATTGAATAAGTAAATCAATATCTCCAAAGGCATCTAAACTGGAAGTACAGTGTTGTCCATATAAATTGATTTTTCTGAATGATTGTTGAGTTTGGTTTTGCCTGGAAGTATGCAAAAGGAATAAAAAGTCAATTGCATTAACTAATAATCACTATTCTAAGCATAAATTGCATTTGTTTTAGACACGTAGTATGGGAATGCAAATGAACTCAAACATGGTTCTTTACTTTAAATAATTTGAGTAGTTAGGCCACACGTGCACATGGATATCACTTGAGAACATTTGCAAAACAAACTCTCAACCAAAACAATAAAAATAAAAAGATCACCTTCATCTCTCTTTAGTCATGCCTCATCTTGTCTTTAGAGCATGAAAAATGCCTGTCCTTTCCTAGGTCAAAGAAAATTTTCTCCACCAATATGTCAACATAATGGTCTATTATCCTTTAAGAAAAAATTGAGGATTATAATTGTAAACCAAACACAGTTCATCAATTGGTTTTAATTCTGGCATCTACAAAAGTCAGACTGATGATTTGGAAAGCTTTTTATGTTCTTCCATCACTGGCGGTGTCCATTCACTGGATTCAGTCATATTATCTGTTCATTAAATCATTGAATAGTATGATACAGCTAGTTTGAAGGATAATAATAAATAATGATTAATAGGCAGAATTTAAGTCCAGAATGCGTGGGTTCAAATCTGGGCTCTTTCATTAGTGGCTGTTTGGTATCTGACAAAGTAGGACCTCTGTGCTTTAGAGATGAAACAGCACCAACCCGAGAGCGTCATTGCAAGACTGCAGCGGGTTGATACATGTATATGACTTAGAACACTCCCGGACACATTGTAAGTACTGACTAAATCTTACCGGTTATCATTAGCTCCACTGGATTAAGAATTTACACTTGAAGTCAGGACCTTTGACCGTGAGTCTATCAATACTTTTGGCAGTTAAAGAAATTTGCAACTCACATGGACTGAACATGATACCAGGCTGCAAGTGGACCTATTAATATTCTTTTTTTAATGTAATGTTTTATTGAGGTATAACAAACATACAGAAAAATGCAGAAATTATGTGGGTATAGCTTTATGAATTTTTACTAGGTGAACACACTCATGAAACTACGACCCAGAACTAGAAGCAAACTTTATCAGCATCCCAGAAGTCCCCTTCCTACCTCCCACAATCTCCACCCTCACACAAGTCACTGCTCTCCTGACTTCTCCCACGTGGATTCATTGTCTGTACTCCTTTGCTGTCTGGATTCTTTAATTCAGAAGTATGTTTATGGAATTCAATGGCATTATTCATACCAACAGTTGCCTTTTTCTCATGGCTGCAGCATATTCAGGGGTGTGAATATTCCACCATGCTTTCCTCATTCTACAGTCACAGGACGGTGTGATGTTTCCAGTTTGGGACAGATTACTGCTATGAACTGAACATACCTTTTGGTGCACATACGGACACACTTCTTTCAGATGTACATGAAAGAGTGGAATTTCTGGACTATAGGTTAGATATATGTTCAGCTTTGTAGATACTGCCAAGCAAGTTCCAAAGCAACCATAACAATTTACTATACCAGAGTTCCAGCCGCTTGATGTCCTCACCGACATTTGGGGTTGTCAGTCTTTCATTTTAGCCATCCCAGTGGGCACGAGCAGTACCAATTGTGAGTTTTTGCATTTCTCTGGTAACGAAAGAGTCTGAGCACCTCTTCATTTGTGTGTCTGCCAAATGTTCTTTTGTGAAGCGACTGCCCAAGTCTTTTGCCTAATTTTTAAATTGGCAGTCTGTCTATTCCTTATTTCTTTATGTACTCTATATATCTCCAAATTTTTCATATATTCTGTGTATAAGTCCTTTTTTGATAATGTATTGCAAATACCTTCTCCCACTCCCTGGCTTGTTTTTTCACTCTTAATAATCTTTTGACAACTGTTTTAAAGAGCATACAATACACATAGCAGAGTGTCCCTGTGAAAAGGGCAGAGCTCAATGACTCTTCACAACCTGAAGATGCTTATGGGAACTGATCAAGAAATAGAATACTGACAGGACACTCCCTTTACTGGTTGGTATCTTCTAATAAATCAAAGTTTTCATTTTAATGTGTTCTAACTTATCGATCTTTTTCTTTAAATTAGTGTTGCTTACAAACTGCTTGAAAAATCTTTGAATACCCCAAAGTCATGAAGATATTATCTCACATTTTCTTCTTGAAGAGTTATTATTTTACAGGGCAAATTTTAAATCCATAATCCTTCTGGAGTGGTTTGTTGTATATATGATGAGGTACAAGTAGAGACATCTTTTTTTCAGATAGATACCTAATTGACCTGGCATCATTCACTGAAAAAACACCTTTTCCCCAATGATACCTTTGTCATAAATTGACTACAAATGTGTGGTTGTATTTCTGGACCCAATAGATGGAACATCTGTTCTGTTCCATTGGTCTGCTTGTTTATGTTTTCCCCAATATCACCCTATCTCAAGTACTGTAGTTTTATGATGAGCTTTCACATCCAAGACTGTAAGTCTTCCAACTTTGTTGTTATTCTCTTTCCAGATTGTCTTTACTGTGCTTGTTCTTTTTATTTCCACAGAAATTGTAGAATTAACCTGTTAATTTCTAAAAAAAAAAAATCCTCTGGAGGTTTTGATAGGGATTGTATTGAATCTAATAGATAAATTTATAGAGAATTCAAATCTTGCTATATTGAGTCTTTTAGTTCATGGACACTTTGCTTGTCTCCATTTATTTAGGTCTCTGTTAATTTTTCAATATGTTCTTTATTGTGTGTAGGTCTTGCACATCTGATAGATTTATTCCTATGTATTTCATATTTCAATACTATTGTAAATTTATTGTATTTTCTAATTGTTTATTGCTGGTTTATATAACTGCAATTAATTATTGAATAGCGAACTCACTGAATTTACTTATTTTAAAATTGTATCTGTAGATTCTTTTGGATTTTCCTCAAACACAATTTTGCCTCTGCAAATAATAGTAGTTTAATTTTTTCTTTTTCAATCATCATACTTTTGTTTCTTTCTGTCAATCTTCTTAGTCTTTGTTCAAATTCATACTTCTCAGCCTCTTTCAATGAGTCTGTGATGTTCTGCCTAATTAGAAAAAATGAGTAGGAATACCTGCTATGAATTTTCCATGAAAATATTGGAGCATGTGAATGTTTTCCTTGGACTCAGGAGTTCATAATCTTCATTTATTTTGCTATTTTATTCTTTAGGAGGGTGTGCACAGAATATATCTATTTCTAAATCTGCAGTTTAAAAAATGTGTTACGTATCTTTTGATAACTTGTGTTGAGATTTTATTACTGTGGAAGACAAGCTGAACCACTGCTTATTGGACAGGTTTTGGGGATTCACAGTTTCCTAGCTTCTTGTATCTTTTCTGAAACCTGAAAGGTCAATGAATTTGACTTCCAAAAACACTTCCAGCACTGAATCTATTATTACTGTTATCTAGTTATGGTTTGCTTCAATGATTTTTCAGTCACAATTTCAGTCATATGTTGTCATCAAAGGGAATGCTAATTCAAATTAGAGTTCAGTTTTCTAAATGGAAGCATTTCTCAAATATGTAACCAAAAAGTTTCTCTTGGGTAAAAATATAGATTCTTTAAAGATATTTTAATAAAAAATCAAAACCTGAAATACGGCACTGAAAGATATTTGGTGCATTGATAAAGTTCCCTGGGGGACTCTGGATGTTTAAAGCAACAGTTTGATTGAATAGAACAATAAATGCAGGGCTGAGTGTATTTTTTCTCTTTCTTTCTCATCTACTAGAAAAATATAGATAATAGAGCTCATTTATTTCCTTAACATTTCAGAGCTCTGCAGATGGGAAAACACAACCCAGTGGAAATGATTTCTGGCAACCTTGAGAAGATATGTTAGCATTTTGTGGCATTTCTCTCAGTGACATGTAAAGCATGGCTTTCCCTCATTGCAGTGTCACAGTGAAGTGTCACAATAAAGCCAAAATAGTGTGCCCTCAGGGAAAACTAGGAAAAGGGACCATTTTCCATGCACACACAAAGGGTAATATTTATTATAAAGCCTTTCATTGTAGCTCCAAATGCTGCCTGGGCCATGGATACTTTCCAATGGAGAAATGCACAGAATATGAGATTTAAAGCAAATTTTTTGTGTAAATCTAATGCAGTTTATGTAAATATAAATAATATGTTAAAAAGTGAAATGCATTTATGGACATCCATGGAGGCATAAATCTGGGTAGTGTGCCCGGGAGACTTTGTGACGCTGCGAAGTGACAGAGTTAGAGGGTGTCAATGGCGTCCGAAGAGCTCTGAGCCATGAGTCAGAACGGTCCTATCTTTACCTATTTTTGCTGCTACCAGCACAGATGTTATCTCTTTTATCCACAGAACATGTGATATAGAAATCATTATCCTTATTTGGTAGATGAGGAATTTGATATTCCAGAATGGTCAACTCTTTATTTCAGATTATACAGCTAGTATTACTTAAGCAATCTCATATACCCTTATTATTAAATACAATAATTTATTGTAAGCTGAACTTGTACTTTGAGAAAACCCCTTTTTTGATATCCCCTTCATCCTACCTTGCACAGTGACTGTTTGGACCCAAATATTAAACTCTTAATTGCCATCAAGTGCCATCTCATTGGGCTCATTCTATTGCTCCAGGCTGTGGACATTTGGGGAGGGTCTTAGTCATGTTTTGCAATGTGTTTTTCATTGCTGCAACTTGGTATCTTCTTCAGATAGTGTGACTGTTTTATATCCCCACCCAAATCAACAGGCAAGGCCTTGCGGCAGGCAACTTCCTTCCAGTTAGAGAGGTCACTGATGTATCCAGGCCCTACTTCAATGAATTGCCAAATGCATGCGGAAATTACCCACATCTATAGTCCTGATCTGGCAACATGGAAGAGGGGGCATGTGCTTTGGGGCCCAGTAGTTTGGCTTCAAACGTCAGCCCCACCAATTACCAGTTACATGGTTGTACAAATGTTACTTGTCTTTATAAGTAAATTTGGATGATAATATTAACAAGATACAGTTTGTAAGGACCTCACAGGTAGTATGAGTTCAGCCCCTTTCATCACCCCAATCATCAAACAAAGAAATAACATTTTCCTGACTAACCAATCCCTTATTAACCACTCCTGCCACCTCAGGTCTCATTGATCAATGCCTCCTGGTGCCAGCAACTTTTTCCTTCTCCTCCTCCTCCTCCTTTCTCCTTTCCCTCTCTCCTTCTTTTTAATATGTTTGTGGAAAGAACATTTAGCATGAGACCTACCCTCTTAACAAATTTTTAAGTCTGCAATACACTATTGTTGACTCTGGGTACACTGTTGTACAACAGCGTTCTACAGCTCACTCATCTTGCTCGACTGCAACTTTATGCCTGGTGATTGGTCATTCCTCATTTCCCTGCCCCCAGCTCCTGGCAAACATGATCCCACTCTTTGATTCTATGAATTTGACCACTTTAGATGCCTCAGATAAGTGAGATCACACCGTTTTTGTCTTTCTGTCTGGCTTATTTCCCTTAGAATAATGTCCTCAAGGTTCGTCCATGTTTTGCATAGTGCAGTATCTCCTACTTGTTTAAGGTTGAATAGTGTCTCATTGCATGTATACGCAGGTGTATTTCCTCTGTCCATTCATCTGTTCATGGACACTTAGGCTGTTTCCGTATTTTGGCTATTGTGGATGATGTTGCAGTGACCGTAGCACTGCAAGGAACATAGAAAACAGTACAGAGGGGCCTTAAAACTAAACCTACCACATGAACCAGCAATCCCACTCTAGCTATTGATGCAAAAGAATTGAAATCGGGATCCAGACAAATCTTCATTTTAATACACTTTGTTAGCCTCTTTTGCAGTACCAACATTATGCTTAAATCACTACAGTTTTTAGAATCCACTTTCTTTCCCTGTTTTAATATCTAAAAGATATAGGAGCCTCTCCCATTTTCTACAAATCTTCTTGATTCATTATAATGGCTTAGAGATCTTACTTATGTATTTTCTGAGAATTTTCTTTCTGGTGGAAATTCATTTGATTTAGGACACTTTAACTCCTTTAGAAAACTTGAACTCTTCACATAACTAGGAACTTCATCTCCCTGTGGTGTTTCCCTCGCCCCTCCCCCGTCCGAAGCCCGTTTCCTTTGGCAGAGAAGGCAGGTGAGGGGTGACTCGATGCGGCGGGCTCTCCCCACGTCACAGTCCGTGCAGGGCCCCACCTTCTGCACGGTCTTCCTAGAAAGGCCATTTTTGCCATCATCGTCATCTGGCTATGTTCTTCTGTACATGGTCACATTAGATTTGGGCTTATCAGAGAAATTTTGTGAAAGCACATTAGTTGATTTAGAAACTTCACTCTTCTCTTATCCATCAGGATAATTTGCAGTTCTCCAACTTTTAATGTTTCTTGAGAGATTTCTAACTCTTAAATTATCTCTCCTTCCAGAAGCTTTTTTTTTTCTTAGAAGGAATGACGCCTCCCCCTCCTAACCTTGCAAGTTTTTGAATCTACTCCACTAAATTCAAAAGTTCATGTATGACTATTCCCAAATCATTTTCATGAACAAGTCACCTTCTTTGCATTGATGGTTGTAAGAGAACAGTTGAAGGCCTTCGTTTAGTATTAAAAATGTTACTGAGAATTCAGTCTTCTTTCAGAGATGGGTAAGTAACATCTGAGTCTAGAATTCCCTCCTCTAGATCTTTTCATCTAAAGCTCCAGCATTTTTCTTCAAAGAGCATTTAATAAATATCTCTTATAGACTGTTGGCTAAACCCTCTGATTTTCATGGATCCTGCCAAGAGAATGTTTGTCTTAACTTCACACAGAGCGTGATCCGCCCTAATTCTGAGTGCGCTATATGGAGGAAATCGACTTTGAAAGGGCCACCCCCAGGAGCATTTTCAAATAAAACCATGCGAGAACAGGAGTGAGGATAAACTGTTGTCCATTTTTTTGTGAAATCCACTCTTCTTTCTCCTCCTTTTGTTTGTTCTGTGAGCCAGACGAGTGAGAATCCAAAGGCAGAATGCCATGGAGCGTCTTTCCGCTTCTGTCTGGTGCTGTGACAGGAGATGGTGACTGGACGTTCACAGCTCGCTCCTTGCTCTGTGTGCCTTTCTTTCAAGTCAAAGCCTTAGACGTGTGACATTTCAGGTTTGAGCCCACAACTGTGGCAGAGATAAGCAGTTTCAGTGGCAAACAACTATTTGAAAACCTTGTAACTTATCCATTCTGGACACCTTTTTTTTTTTTATATCTGGTGGTATATTTTTCACATTAGCTGTTTCTTAGGATTAGCAAACCAGGGCAAATCTTGTTTCATCCCTCCCTGGGTATTTAGTGTAGTGCCAAGCAAAGCACAGATTAACATATGCTTACTCAGGATTAAGGATGATTTTTTTTTTGACTCTTCCGATAGGCAGTAAAATAGAATCCACACAGTTCAATGGATGCCACGGATGGGCTGTTTTGTTAGTGCCAACGACTAACCCTAAACCTCTAGTCCCAAGTTTCCAAAGGCTTTGGGTTAGACTTTGTGAAAATCAGATGCCAAATAGCAGCAAACACTAGTTTACCATGTTCTTAATTTGCCTCCATCACTACAGTGTTGCATATGAGTGCTCCATGGCAAAGAAGAGGAGAGCTGAAGATCAGGCTATGGGGGTCCCAGTCAACAAAAGGAAATCCCTGCTAATGAAGCCCCGACACTACAGCCCAAGCATGGACTGCCATGAAGACCGTGGTGACAGGACCGAGGAGGACAGCATCTTGGAAACACATGATCACTCTACTGCAGGTAGCAAAGAGGCGTGCCCAAATCATTCCTATTCCTGGCACCAAGCACTTAGTCTTAATTTACATAGAACATATGGTTTATGTGGTTGTAAAAATATATTTAAATTTGGAAGCAAAACCAAACATTTACTTCACTAAACATCCATTTATCGAGGGCTCATTTTTTATCAGTAACTGTTGAGGGTCTACTGATAAGCAACAGAGGGTCCTTAACCTATCCTATCCATTGTCAAAGCAGAGGATTAGACTATGGCTCTATTTGAAAAAAATAAAAGATATTAAGCCTTAAAGTTGAAAAGTACTTTGTCTTTCCAATAGGATGGATGTCAAATTCCTGAAAGGATCCTTCAAATTCAAGGACATATTTAAGCTTTAAGATACCTTTTCAATGATCAAGTTCTATATAATGTTTGTTAATGATGATGATATATGTATAGAATATATATCTAAAACATTTATTTTTTATTTCAAATAAAAACATATATAGTATTACTTACTCTAAAAAATATAATTGGTAGTAACAACATGGACCAATACAGATGGTCTGTGGCCTTAATATTTGTAATAGTTTTTGAATAAATGTTTATAGCAATGAGCTGTGGAAGCAACCTAAAATTGTCAGACTAGAGTCTTCTTCAGTAGGAAAATGATGTATTATAGTAAATGTATCACTGTGCCCATTATTTCCAAAATAAATCACTTAAATTTCCCTTTAGATACACATTATATTTCATTGATTCAATTCTTCACTTACTCATCAAACACCCTGTGTATGCTAAGTGAAATGTAATTACTATTTTGAAACTTTAGGATTCATTTCTCTCCAGTTGACAGTTATTCCCATTAGTCCCTGGTAATCACATACATCTAGGAGTTGGAATATCACTAATTCCTTTGTGCATGAAGCTGAAGTTGAGGAATATGCAAAAAAATCTCAAAAATTCTGAAAAAAATTAAGAATCTGAAGCTTGTTTTAGTAGAAAATGAAATTAGTCATATGTTCTACTAAACAAGTTTTTCTGAATGTGAGTTTTTAAAAAATCAAAATATACTAAACAGTTTGTTATTTGAAAAGAAGTATTTATTATACAAACAAAAGGCAATGAGATTCTTAAGTCATAAATATTTATGGTATATATAATTATATTAATAGTTAATTATAAGTATTAATAGAAAATATGTAAAAGCATATTGACCGAGTGAGCACAAATCTCAGATCAGAATCATCTCCAGTAATCTTGGCTTAGAAGTAGTTTGAGAATCTGTGGCTAAAACAAAGTTGTATTCTGATTTGAATGCGTTTAAGTAAATTTTCTGGCTTTTCTGTATTTAGCATGTGATTTAAAATTTCATGGCTCACCTTGAAATTATAACCATCCTTGACTTTTTGTTTCCTTGAGCTGGTCAGTTTTATTTCTTGATTCATGAAAATTGCAGGTTGAATCTAGTATTGGGGAAAGTCCTTTAATCATTGTTATTAGGTGTAATATATCTAAGCTGGCATTAATTAGCCAAATGGTTAAGAAAATGGGCATGCTTTTGCATGAACACCTTCTTGTAAGTGCACTGAGGACAGACTGTACCTGGTTCACTGAGTGACCACCTTCTATTGTAGTTTGTTGATCACTGTAGATGTTTAATAGTAATCAAGTGAATATACTGTCCAAATGTACTCCAGTTAGATATTCAGCTATAAGCACTGATAGGCATCTATCTATTTTCAGGTTCACAAAAATAAATTAACTACCTTTATATTTAATATTAGAACCACTACTACTGATAATGAATATGCTGAAATTACAGCAGTAGTGACCATTATTTTTGAGTTCTTTAATATATTTTAGGCACACAAATTATATCACTTAATCCACACAATAGTACAATGCGTATATATGACTATGGCCACAGTTTTACATATGAGATCATTGGAGACTGAAAAGATTTAATGCTGAAGTTAACGCAGCTTGTAGGCATTGGAAGGAAGATAATTAGGAAACAATTGGAAGGACAAGCAAAATAATTGTTTCCCAGCTAACTGTGCTCTATAATTTAATTGTCCCCATGCTCCAACTACCTTCAGAATGCAAACTTGGCAACGTTCCTACACCATCACATCATGAAGTCACAATTTCCTGAAATGGCAGATCCTATCACTGGTCAAAAAAGCAAAGATTCTAAGTTTCTTTCAGCCCTGTGAGCAAGTTACCTTCTGCGCCTCCCCCCCCCCCCCCCGCCCCCCACCCCCCGGGAGGAAAGAGAGCTGAGTTAGGGCCAAGCCCAGCATGGAGTGTTTCATCTAGCCTCTCACTTACTCCAGGGACCCCAAGGTCTTTTACCTGTCCAGGTGCATGCCCAACAATATCATCAGTTGGGAAATTCAGATGGTATAGTGCCCATGAAGGCGGAGGTCATGAGCTTGAATCCTGTGAAGTTTTTGTTCTGTTTTATGCCACAAACTATACCCATACCCTCAACAACTGGCTGTCTTTCAAAGAGATGCAGGTGGGCATTAAGGGGAATAGACGAGAACGTGGACAAAACCATGCAGATATACCTTCCTCACTGGGAAGATGAGCTGGCAAAGTACTACCAGGAGGAAAGACAAGCGCCGGCTTTCCCAGCACAGACAGGAAAGTGAGAGTCACCTGGAAGTGAGATTAACCAAGCCAGGGTGTGGAGTCCCCCGCAACATAAACACATGCTCATGATTTGGGGAAATCTGTCACAGTCATAGAAGTTCTAGGGACTGGGATGGTACTTTTAACACATATTATCTCTCGACAAATAGCAAATAAAAGATAAGCCACTCCAATTTCAAGACTTTGAAAGATGAATTCATTTTTCTAGGGCTTTTATTCCCAGTAAAATTTACATATCCAAAGAAGCCTAGAAAGCTAATTTACCTATAAAAGTAACCTAGCTAGTTACAGAAACAGAGCTGCAATCCAATTATAGTCAAATCCAGTGATACTGAAGGACTCAAACTCAAAACAGTTGTGATTTTCAGAGGATTTTTTAAAGTTGTTTTGATGCAGAACAGCTGACATATATGCAAGAATTTATTAGCATATACTTATGGGATTACCAGACAACTTAGAGACTTTGATTTAAAGTAAAGAAACCAAGTGTATTGTATCAGGCAAAGGCATTTTTTTCCTCCATATACAAGGAAAACATCCTGGCTGGAGCTCCTCCTCCCTCCCCCACACTTTGAAATGCACTCAGGATGGGGAATGGTCTGTTCCCGTGAACAGTCTATCTCGGGCTGTACAAATCTGTTATACCTTGCTAGGAATTTTCTGACCTATTATTGTAGCAGTAAGAAAGTTGAGGTCAAGTTATTTGTTAGTTTTGTTGTGTTGCTTATTTGGTTTTACATATTGTTATATTTATAATTTGAGGATCATTGTTTTTCTCATTGAAAATTAGCTGATGATTGCATTCTAGCATCTTCATGTAAATCCACTCTTGAAAATATCCAAACCTGGGAAAATAATAGGCTAATAGCATTCTTAGCAGTTTCTCCTAAGGGTTGCTGTGTTTTGTAAACGTGCACCATGACATGGCACTCCATGGTCAGACCTGGGTAGCATGGCACAGAGGGAGAGCACGTGTGTGGCTCTGGGGCTGGGTGTCAGCACTCCACCGGCCAGCCGTGTGGCCGTGTGGCCGTGTGGTCTTGAGCAAGCCCTTAGCTCGCTAGACCTGTAGTTTCCCTTCTTGTAAAATGGAGTAGCAAGTACCTTTCTTGCAGTCATTGTGAAGATTACTCGAAATAAAGAACTGAACATGCCAGGAATATACCAGTTGTCCCAGAAAAGATGGTTGGATCATCCAGTCACTGGGCCATTGGATCATCCTCGTCTTGAAGATAAGGACCTAGACTCAGGAGCCCCAGGGCCTGCCCGAGGTCACGCAGCAGGCAGGGCAGGGCCAGCAGCACGACCCCAGTCTCCGGACCTCACGCCCCAGAACTTCTCCCCTCACGTGAACATCGTGTGCCCACTCCCAGTTTTCAAAGGCGGCAGGTGAACAGTGGCCCAGAGTGCCTAGGAGTGGGCGGGAGCCGAGCTGAGGCTTCCTGAGTCTGTGGCCCCTGCCCTTCCTTAGGGGTCAATTTTACTAATTATTCTAAGTGAAAAACAGGCCCATCTCACTAATGTCAAGGGTCCAGCGTATCCCCTGCCACTGCTATCTTCTAAAGCAGGGTCTGGGGCAGAGGGAAGGGAGCCACCATTTACTGAACACTGCTTGGTGTTCCTGCGGGGCCCTGCGGGCTCACCCAGGGCGGTACTGTCCTCCTCAACGTGTGAACGAGACGCCAAGCTGACACGGCTGCAGCAGCCGTCTGAGAGAGCACAGAGCAGTGCCAGGATCAGAGCTCATGCCCAGGTGCACCGATTCCAAAGGCAGGGCTCCTTGAGTCATTCCAGTGACAGGCACAAAGTCCATCAGCGGGCCTCTGGGGAAAATAACAGCACAGCGGCCTGAGAAAGCATGGGCAGCCCAGCACACAGCTGGGAGAACAAGCTCCTCGTCACAGATCTGTCAGGTTCTAAAGCTAACTCAACTCTTTCCTTCTGACGACAGTGAGAGCCAGGGAGGGCGAGAATGTGGAAAGTTGGTCTGCAGGTTTGCAGAACCTCCCCTAGAAACCAGAGCGCGCGATGCACGGTGGCACCTCTGTCGGCAGGGCTCCTCTTTTTCTGAAGAATAATTAATAAATATTTTCTTTTAGCATATAACAAACAGTTGAACCAAACAATTATGTAAACTGGAAATGACCCAAAATGCTAGCAGTTGGCAGCAGCACAGTGAAATGCATTGTCGTGCACATGTGCATTTTTGTCACTCCCGCCTCTCTGGTGATCTGCACTTAATAGGAATATTTTAAACTATGTAGCTAAGCAACAGAGGTAATTGTTGCTTTCTAGAGCTTTTGTTAGCACTCTAACACAGCCCAAATATGCATAATTAGGTATAATGTCTATAAATCATTATCGTACACATGTGGGTAGTTAAGTGGAGTGAGAGAATAGTTCAATGAATTGAGCATATTCACTGAAAATGCTTTTTATTTGTTTTCTGTAGTTCATAATACTTTAAAATTATCATAACCCTTTACACTTTCTCTTAATAGCCAACCGTGATATTGAGAAAAACTTCATTTGCATTTTAGACTATGTTTAATATATTATTTAAACCTGGAGTTCCTCTGCTATGAATTCAGGAGAGGATAGGCCATCCTATCAAATATTATGTGCTTGTTTATCCAGCCTCTTTTCTAGGAACTAAAATGTTAAATTTTTCAGTTTATGTTGAATAGATCCCAACAAAAGACTGCACCCTATAATCAGCATTATTTACAGGGGCTAGTGTTGTGACTGAATTCTTCCCTTCATCCAAAAATGCTTTTAGTTACTATGGCAATATTTACTTGATCCTGGCAGTCCAGTGTTGATTTAGGGAGATAATTACCAGAAAGGAAGATGATGGAGATGTATTTTTGAGTGTCCTTGTCAGAGACAATGTTTATAAAAAATTAAATGAGACCAAAAAAGGCACATTGTCTTGCGCACAGACACCCTCTCCCTCAGCCCTCGCACCGGATGGCTGTGCCTTTCTTCCCTCCGAAGATGTTTATTAACACAGAATGCACTTCACTTGGTGTCTTTAACAGGCTTTAAGGGGGCTTATTATTTTGTGCTTCCCATCCCCCTACTCTGCCTTTGAGACACAGAAATGGCCCTTCTTTTTTTTTTTTTTTTTTTTTTTTTTTGGGTGTCAGAGACCGTTGCTGGGTGGCTGGCACACTTTGCAGCCTGGTGTGTGCTGGGCACCACCCCGCGTGCCTGGCCTGGGCTGGTGTGGCCAGCAACTCCACGCCCTCCCCTGGTGTGCTTGCCCTGGAACAGGCTTGGGTAGGCTGACTGTGTAACCTGTCACCCCCACTGGGCCATTCCCAGCACGAAGGGAGTGACACTGACAACAAAAGCTACCTGGGACAACGGCCACCCCATGGGCTGTCCTGCATAGACAGGCATGTGACCTCCTCTGGGCCACCGGGTGCTTTGGCAGTCAGGACCCAAGGTGGCTTTGTACTGAGAACAACTAGTTAACGTGGCATCCCCCAACGATCCCACCTCTTCTCATTTCCTTTTGACACAAATGTGTGCAAATAACAGACCAAAAACGTGAGACTATTCAAGATATTACTTGAGCATGCTTATTTTCCCATTTGTGTTTTCCTCAAAATATGGAATTTTAGTGGGACAATTACAAAAGTCAATAGGAAGTCTTAAAAGCCTCAGAATTCTTTTAGTTATCATCTCTAAGTAGATGTATTTTGTATTTTAACTAACATTCCATAAAATCTGCAAGTACATATAAGAGGTATAGAGAGTAAAGAACATAAAGCAAATCAGCTGTGAATATGCACTGCCACCTCAACAGAGAATCCGATGAATATTTTCCTTACAATATATAGTGTTACGTTTATTCAGTTTTCTTCTGTTTGGCTAAGATTTGGGATTATAAGAGTACAGTAACAATAATTTTGCATTCAGCACACTATTTTTGTGAAGTATCTACTCCTTGTCTTGGTCAGTACCCTAGAAGCACTTACCTCTTAATATGTTGAAAATTATGAACATTCATTTCTTTAAAGGCAAATCTCAGAATATTAAGATCTAAGTTATGTTTTAAGAAGATATCTATTTTTCTTACCAATGTTTATAAAATTGGCAGAGACCATATATTATTCATATTCAATGTATATACATTCAGATATATATAACTTGGTGCAATTTTCTTAAAATATATTTGTTCTTATTTTTCAAATATTGGTTTTCTTTTTTCATAGAAGAAATCAGGATAAAGCCTATGGATGAAAACCTTCATTCAGCTGCACAAGAAAACTCCAGTAAGAAGGAAGACAGATACACTTGTTATCAAGAGCTCGTGGTCAAATCTTTAATGCACTTGGGGAAATTTGAAAAAAATACTTCTGTTCAGACCATAAGTGACAACTTAAATGACAGTGGCATCCAGTCTTTAAAAGCAGAGAGTGACGAAGCAGATGAGTGCTTTATGATCCATTCCGATGACGGAAGAGACAAAATCGATGATTCCCAGCCACCGTTCTGCTCCTCCGATGACAACGAAAGTAACTCTGAAAGTGCGGAGAATGGCTGGGACAGTGGCTCCAACTTCTCAGAAGAAACCAAACCACCTAGAGTCCCAAAGTATGTTTTAGCAGATAATCAAAAAGACCTATTGGAAGTTCCTGAAATAAAAACCGAAGGTGACAAATTTATCCCTTGTGAGAACAGGTGTGATTCTGAAACGGAAAGGGGAGACCCACAGAATGCTCAGGTGGAAGCCTTGGACGGTAAAGCCCAGCCTTCATTCCCTGAGATTGAGGAAGAAGATGGCAAGAGCCTGGCAGCAGTGACGGAAGAGTCTGGTGACCTGGAGAAAGCGAAAGGGAACCTGAGTTTGCTGGAGCAGGCAATTGCCCTCCAGGCTGAGCGAGGCTGCGTTTTCCACAACACCTACAAAGAGCTGGACCGGTTTCTGCTGGAGCACCTCGCAGGGGAAAGGAGGCAAACCAAAGTCATCGACACGGGTGGAAGACAGGTCTTTAACAATAAACGTAAGACATGTTTTTTGCATTTATTTTAGGAACAAAATTGCTTTAGGGTTTGGAAAAAAAAGTTAGATTTGATTATTTCTTCCAGATAGCTTTTTGACAACTTAATGCAATTTAAAAACCAATTTATAGCTATAAAATAAACAATTTCTTTTTTCCCCCTATGCTCTAGATTATTCTCAGATCAAGCTCTATCAGTTTTGCAGTGTTTCCACAAACAAAAAAAAGATTTGTTGCATCTATTTCTAATTTAACTACTTTGTAAATATGCATCATACCTTTAAAAAGTACTTTATTGTTCATTGTTAGAAGTACATTAGTACTTGTTGGATCTCAAATCATTTTATTAGCCAGATCAATTCCAGAAACTTAATTTTTCTTTCTCGCCTTCATTCTAGGGTCACCTAATTGCTTTTGAGCTTCAAAATGATGTCAGGTCACCTGCAAGCCAGGCAGGATGCTCTGATTTTTCCTGGGATAAAACTGGACATTAATGCATTTAGAAGCCTATACTTTTACCACCTCTCTAACTCATGGCCCACAAATATCTGGGCCAAACTTGAATGAGAGAGAAAATGTGTTTTGAGGAAAACTTGAAATTATTCTTCAGACTTTAGAAACGTTGTGTCCCTGCCACCATAGGTACCTCCCTCTTCTCTCTCCCCAGAGTGTCACACCTGAGGGGCGATGACAATTCCAGCAGTTCTGTGGAGTTCCCCAGCCACAGTCCTTAGTGCTAGGCTGCTTGTTTAAGATGAGGATTTCCAGTTCTCAGGTGGTTCTTGGTCACTCTAAAGCCTAAAAGCCACAGAATTAGGGGAGGAATATCTTAGAGAAAATCAAGGCAGTGGATCCCAAGGGCTTACAAGAATAACATGTTAGTATGGGTTAGTAGTTCCGATTGCTGAGATTTATCCAGAAACAAATTGTGTATTTTGTCATTTTAAATCCATTTTAGCACTCAACTGTACTCTTAGCTTAGAGCTGAGAAAACAAAAAAGGATAAAATAACGTCATGTTGTGAGGAGCAAGAGAGCAACGCTACGCAAACATCCTGCCAGGGTGGAGGAGGGGACAGAATATTAATGACTAGTGTGTGATTCAGAACAGGACACTGTACTTAGCTGTGTGCAACTTGTTGAATTAACCTTTTTTTTTTTAAAGAACTACAAAATCAGAAAGAAAGATAAAATTTACTCCAAATTCCCCAAATCCTTAATTTCTAATATACTATATTTTATTGATTCTAAGAGATATAGTTTACCCATTTTAACATCTCTTAAATCAGAAGAGTTTGCCCTAGTTTAAGTACCAATAATTTTTCATTTCTCAATAGCATACAAAATGAGATTTCCTTTTACAATGGATGATATCTTACAGCCAATGAAATCCAATATTTGGAGAAACTTTTAATTACTTGAGTCATAGCTTAAACTATCTGACAATCTTTTGGTTATTTTTATAGAACTTTTAAAACTTTTTTTGTTTTCAAAAATTAAGAAGGCGGCTGGGCGAGGTGGCTCACGCCTGTAATCCTAGCACTCTGGGAGGCCGAGGCGGGTGGATCGCTCAAGGTCATGAGTTCGAGACCAGCCTGAGCAAGAGCGAGACCCCCGTCTCTACTAAAAATAGAAAGAAATTATCTGACCAACTAAAAATATATATAAAAAAAAATTAGCTGGGCATGGTGGCGCATGCTTGTAGTCCCAGCTACTCGGGAGGCTGAGGCAGAAGGATCGCTTAAGCCCAGGAGTTTGAGGTTGCTGTGAAGGCTGACGCCACGGCATTCACTCTAGCCCGGGCAACAAATCGAGACTCTGTCTCAAAAAAAAAAAAAATTAAGAAGGCAATGGAATCTGTATTTGTAAAAGCTCCTATTGCCTAGGGCATGTTCCTGCTCTGGGACGTTAACAATCTCTGCAAAGAGATGGAGACTAGATAAGTATGAAGCAGGCAAAGATGGTGGCACAAGAGAGATTTTTTTCTCTGACATGCATCCCATGCTCTTAAGTCAACACCCATCCCAGCTGATAGCCATATTCTCCAAAATATCGTCCTGACTTCCCACACACCTTGCCCATGCAACTTTACTGTTATGGAGAGGACGCTAGGATTTTAAAATATGAATTTACCCAGGCTTTCTGATAAGTCAGCAATTCTAAAATAAATTTGCTAACACGGTTGCTACTAAGCCTTCGGTGAGACTGTAGGTCACAGTGTAAGTGGAGTCGCCATGTAATTTACTGCCCAGCCTAGGATGCTTTAGAGAAAGGGGAGCAATGTGAACAATGGCGCAAGTGTATCGGGTGTGAATGAGGACAGTCCTGGGAAAACCAGGGTGTACCATCTCCAGAGTATGAGGTCACCCTCATTATGCAACACTGTGCAAGGAAAATAGAAGAAGAAGAGCCAGGCTTGAGAGTCACCCCAAGCTTCTGGCTTCTTATCATGCAGACAGGTTCTGCCCTCCAGGGCATTCGGTCCGCATCTTTGTTTCGCCCAGCGGAGGAGAGGCGTGTAGACAAAGGTGCAGGGTGGACTGTCAGCGGGCCCCACCTGGGCAGGTGCCAGCCCTGCCTTATCTCCAACCCTCTCTGGCTTCCTGCAGACACACACAGTGTGGGGAGGGGAACGCACCACGCCAAACCTTTCAACGTGGTTTAGAAATGTGGCCTCACCTGGACAAGAGCCAAGAGAGGAAGGGCATCGAAATACACATTGTTGCTCTTCTTTTTTCTACCCTATTCCCGAAGGGTACCAGCCCTCCTCGGTTCCTGTCGATCAGACTTCAAGGATTTTGACTAGTGGTCTGCAGGTTCCACAGGCCCACATCCACTTGAAACTTGGCACTGTTTGGGGATTAAATAGAACATGTATCTACAAAATCACAGAACATCACTAAACTCTTCATATGCCTCTTTGTCTCTTACAAAATACAAAGAGAACAGTCTCCACATCACGCATTTAGATCCTGCCTCTCCCAGACATAACTGCCTGCAGCCGGCAGCACCCGGGTGCGGGCTGGTCCTTGCTGGCCGGACTCGCTGCCACGGCGGCAGCTGACCCCGACCTGCCGCTGACCCGGACCTGCCCGGGGGCCGTCCCCTTCCTGCGGAAACCAGGCCGACCCGTTGCTGTGCCCCATTTGCCCAGGGCTCTCACGGGCTCTCCCAACATACCGCCCCGGAGACGTCTGCGGCACCGCAGCAGTGGCCTGTTCTCTCCGCGGTCCAGCAGGACATTTGGGGCCCGCACCCTCGCGCGACAGGTCCCTTCTCAGTACTCCTTCGCCATCGCCGGCAGCTTCTTGGGCAGAGTCACACCGAGTGTTTATTTTCGCTCTCAGCGTCAAGTGTGCTCATTATCCCCGATGCCCCGTGCTCTGAGCCGTCCGCGCCCCCGGCTCCTTCTCCGCGCTCTGGGCTGCGGGGGTCGGGCCCCCTGCCCCGCGTTATCGTCCTGGGGCGAGCTGGGGGCGTGGGGGGGAGTTTGGCTGTAGGAATGCATTTGTGTTTTAAGTTTCTCTACCATCTCAATCACAAACGTGAACATTTCTAAAAAGGCCTTGTCTGTGTTAGCTCTCACCTCATTTATATAACCCTTCAACTCTCCCCAATGTCTGTGCCAGAGGCTTAACCCCCAGGCTTGTCCTCAGCCCCTAGCCCGCAAATGTGTAACGAGGTGTCCTGTCTGTGCCTGCCTGCACCTGGGAGCCCCACCCGGCGCTGTTCCCGCGGCGCCCTCTGGCACTTGCATTCTCTGCGAGTCTCCTGGAAGAACGTTTCCTTCCCAAGCCTCCTGCCTTTTGCCCCCGTCTTCAGGTTCCGCATTCTGGGTAAAACCAGCCGCTTCTTCCTCTAGCACTGCGTATTGACCCCAAGTGGCAGCCCGTGGGGATTTTGGAACCTTGGGTCTGGGCAGCATTTTGGCTCCGATGTGCAGGGCACATCCTTGCTCTACTGGAGCAGGCTGCGACACAGGAGGCCGCCCCCTGCCCCAGGGACCCCCGCCAAGGCCATGGAGGCCCCTCAGATACGGTGGTTTCTTTGTTCTGTAATTTCGAATCTGACTTTTTTTGGACTCTTTCAATAAGAGATGCTTTCAGTTTAAATAAATTCTTTCTTCTTTCTCACTTTTTTTGTGGAGGGGGAGCCTGTTCATCCTCTGGCGTAGGGTTGACTTTCATGAGGCTTTAACTACAGTATGTGAGTGGCAACTTAAAGCCATCTCTGTATTTTAGCACTCCCTTGCCCTGTGTCAGCCTTTGCTTAGGAAACCAAGAAAATTGAAAACATGTTTTATGTTTCCACAGGTCTCAGTTGAGAGTTTTATTCAAGGCAATGTGAGAAGAATGTTTATGACAGTAAACTGAATAAAGTGAGAATGTCACCCTGCAAGGCCACTCAATTGAATGGGAGGGAAAGAATGACCACATGCATTTCTCAATTTAATTTCTCCATAGATTCACCAAGGCCTGAAAAGAGGGAGACCAAGTGCCCCATCCCTGGGTGCGACGGCACAGGACATGTGACCGGGCTGTACCCCCACCACCGCAGCCTTTCGGGGTGCCCCCACAAAGTACGGGTTCCCCTGGAAAGTGAGTACTGCTCATCTCTAAAAGAAGTGAGCACCTTCCTATACAGGGCACGGCATCACAGTGTCATCCTCTTCCTCTTCCAATTTAGAATTAGGGATGGAAACAAAATTTTCTCTCTGTGTCAAGGCAAATTCCACCTAGGTGTGAGTTTTAAAATATAGTGTGCTAATAGAAAGTGTGAGGTACAATAAAGCCAACAGATCAAGAGACAATTGTCATTGAAAAGACAGCATTTTACTCGCAGTTCCCAAAAGGAAGGGTCACAACACACATCAAAGGGGCCACACAGGGATGGTCAAGGGGCAGAGGGAGAGGGGACAGTGGGCAAGAGACTTCATTGTGGCTTCTGAGTGAAGGAATGGATGAGGCCGAGTAAGCAGGCTTAAGATTGGCCAGTTTGGGCTGGGCGTGGTGGTTCACACCTGTAATCTTAGCACTGTGGGAGGCCGAGGTGGGCGAATTGTTTGAGCTCAGGAGTTCGAGACCAGCCTGAGCAAGAGCAAGACCCTGTCTCTACTAAAAATAGAAATAAATTATACGGACAGCTAAAAATATATATAGAAAAACTTAGGTGGGCATGGTGGCACATGCCTGTAGTCCCAGCTACTTGGGAGGCTGAGGCAGTAGAATCGCTTGAGCCCAGGAGTTGGAGGTTGCTATAAGCTAGGCTGACGCCACGGCACTCTAGCCCAGGCAACAGAGTGAGATTCTGTCTCAAAAAAAAAAAAAAAGATTGGCCAGTTTGAATAACTTCGGTTGGCTCTAGGGTGTAGGGGCTGTCGATACTGTCTGGTGCCTGGCTCTGGGATGATTAGGGCAGGAGGAGTAGGGTCCCAGAGTGTGTGAGCCCAGTAGAGGAGGTGGTTGGGGTATGGGTTCCAGATCGGTTGGTTTGCATTTTAAAAGTGTGCATGTGGGCAAGCTGCTTACTCTCTCTAGGAATTGACTAGCCCTGGGAAAGGTAGTCCTTCCAGGGACAGCAGGGCCCCAGATGTCAGCATCAGAGTACAAAGTAAGACATGCCTTACTGCACAGCCCTTTATCACCTGGAGGCATAGCTTCCTTGAGTTCAGGGTCAGTCAGCTTTAGTGCATCCCAGGGCAGTCACCATCGTCCTCCTGGCCTCCCCTCACTGTGGGAACACATGCTCTATGGTGTTGTCTCAGGACATCCTGCAGCAGGGCCCTGAGCAGGAGCAAGCCTTAGCCATCTCTTCACCAGGAGCCATGACACCAGAGGTAAAGGAAAGGCCTGCCACATTCTAAGTTGTAGAGTATCCGTCTATTACATCCTCTACTTTTTAATCTTGGCCCATACAAATCAGAGAAATGGGAATACTCAACGTCGTCCTTCTCGAAAGTGAGATTTTCACATCACTGAACCTGACCAGCTCGATACTGTCCTGCTGGATTAGCAGTTCCTCAAACAGATTCTCTGACTATCCACTCAACCATACTCTTTTGCCAATAACCAAATAGCACTGGGGGCTGGGTGGAAAAAGAATCAAAATAATAATACTTAGGAAATAAAGAAGACTGCAGAACTTCAGACTGTGGGAAAAAGATAGAACTATTTGACAAATAATGTTCTCCATCCATTCCCCCAAGGAAAACCACAGAAATGTGAAGGGGAAGTTATGAGCTTTTCAGTCTGCTTAAATATGAGCAGAATTGTTTCATTTAAATCTAGTGTAAACATAACATAGAATTTGGAGAAATTAAAACTTGAACAAGCTTGCTGGATTTAATTTCTGAAGTTCTTAAGTGCTTATTTGTTTCAATCTGAATATATATGGAGAGGAAGCATGGTGGATTATGTAACTAAAGTCATTTGGATGCAAAATTGAGAAATAAATTTGTTAGTGTGTTATGTATTTATGGTAAATTATTCTTTCCTTTTATGTGATATCTTGTGCTCAGTTCTTGCCATGCATGAAAATGTGCTGAAGTGTCCCACGCCAGGATGCACCGGGAGGGGGCACGTGAACAGCAACCGCAACACCCACAGGAGGTAATTCTGATTAGATGCTAATCACTTGACATTAGAAAAATGTGAGAGAAACTTTCCACCAATAAAATAATGAGTTAACAACGTGTTATGAAAATCACTGCATCACTATCAAATATGTTACCACTTGAAATAGATAAATATTCTCAACGTGTATGCAGTCAAAAAGAAAGGAAAATTATCTCATTTCCTTTCTATAGAAATGTTTAGATTAGTGGCCAGTGATGATAATGAAAAAAAATGTTATATTTGAAGGTGCTGCGGTTATATATTCACATAGCCATACAAATAGAACATGTTCTCTTTTGCTCTGGAACCCATCATTGCTGCTTTGACATTGAAGAGAGCTGCTTATGGTTATCTTGGGTCCATCCAATATGCATTATAAAGGTACCAAAAGGGCTTTGATGGTTTTGACTGTAAACCAAGTGGAGGGTAGACATCATTTCATTGAGAGTCCAACTAACATAAAACACATATATATGCATTTATATATGAATGTATTATATAAATATAAAATGCTGACTGTACATTTGCATTTTATGTTACAAGTGGATTATGTGGTTATCAAGTACTATTGATTTATTAGCATTATGCCAGCAAAACTTTATATTCTGCATTTTGAATTGCAACTGAGATATAAAATTCAGTCCCTAACATTTTTTGAAAGGTCCTAAGATAAATCATGGAGTTACCATGTTAATTTCTATAGTTGGACACGTTGCGATTGGAATGAGCACTTTCTCCTTAAAATATTAAGAAGTTTCAAAATACGTTAGTTATTTCTCCCTTACATAATATGTTTATTTTAAAAAATGAGTTTTTTACCTTTCACCTCTGAGACGGAGATGGGGGACAAGTGTTGATACTGTAGTTTGCAAAACTCTTTGGGATCTTTCAGTGTGAGAATGGTGCTAAGTGAACTATTAATATGACTTAACATTTAGAGTGTGCCAAGTATGCTGTGAGGCACATGCCAAAGCAAATCACATTATCATTTTAACTCAAATCCTCCCGCTTTTCTTTTTTTAAACAGTCTTTCTGGTTGTCCAATTGCTGCAGCTGAAAAATTGGCAATGTCCCAGGATAAAAATCAGCTTGATTCTCCCCAAACCGGGCAGTGCCCTGACCAGGCCCACAGGTACGAACCTCTTATGACGTTCCTGATGCTCTGTTCATGCCAGGCTCATACACAGCAGGGCCTCTGGTGCCCCAGGTGTCACTTCACATGGCCTCCCTTCTCAGCCCCAATAGACCTGCATGGGCAGCCCACTGGAGGGGCTGGTTCAGTTAATGACATTATCGCTTAAATGAACTTTTCAACCCTCTGGAAACTTAACTTGAAATTCATCTCCTTGCAAAGGTAACATACTGTGATTGAATTTAAAAGAATCAAGTATACAGTAATATACATTAGTCAAAACTCTAAGCATCCACAAGTCAGGTGAGCACTCCTTATGACCGACTTCACCTTTCTGCATGGAGAAAATGCCATCATAAGTCACTCAGCTCCATTCAGAACATGTGGTGTTATATAGTCATCCTTTGTTTCCACATACGTATATAATGTCTTTAAAACAAGTCTTCATTCCATGATTGATAGCTTTCACTTAACTACCTCTTATTGGTCCTAGTAGCTCCTAGGTTCTTCACAGTGTCTAGAAGTTTGGAAGATCTTATACCTAAATAATAAAGTATGTATGATGATGTTTAATGTGAAGTCATATGTTTACTACCACAAAAATCATACATGTAAGAAGAACAATTTCAGGATTAAGATAGATGATCAGATAACTGTTGTTACTGAGTCACTGAAATGTAAACACAGTTATTAGGCATTTCAATATTTTCAAGATATGGCTTCCCTTAATATTTTGTTTCTATAGATTTAATTAAAAGAGTCAAAATTGGCATTCAAATCACATAAGTGAAAAACATATGTCAAGTGAAGATCATGAATTAGTGAATAAGTAGCAATTGAAAATCTTAAAATAGGATTCTTGGTTAGTATTACTGTATTTTCTAGTTTCTCCCTAAGCAAGTTATCTACTAAATATAGAAATAACATTGTTTCATTTTGCTCTTTGCTTAAAAGGTCAATATTATTTTAGATTAGAACATTTATGCAACTTTAGGGCTATAAACCAATTCATATATATAATACTATGATCAACTAGTGACTCAAATACTTTTATGTGGCAGCTAAAAAGTTTTTTATCCAATCCAAAAAACATCATTGAAACTTTGACATTTTGATGAGTTGGGCATGTTTTGGTGGAGAAAAAAAGAAAAAATATATCTTAAATATTGCTAAATTCTGAAAGGTATATTTGTTTATGTTCTCTTACAATTAGACCATAGCAGGAAATTGTTTGTGTTTTCCTTGACTGGAATTGGTGCTACACAAATATGATGCCCTTATTTAATCCAAATACAATAATTCTAAAAGAATATTTAATTCACATTTAGCTTAAATTAGGATAATTATATTGCAAATGTGATAACTATTATAATACAGTAATTTTGATTCATATTGAAATGATGGCAATTCAATAGATAAAATATTGAAATGCTATTTAAAATATTACTTAAATCAGCAAAAACCTTTAGATTGAAGGTGGGGGAAAAACATTGAAAAGCCTAGAAGACACTCAAAATTCACGCGTCAAATCTCCAGTGTCCGCACTGCCCCTCTCAGGCATCAGGCGTCTGCCAGTTGTGCAGAACTGAGTGGAGCCCAGCATCTCTTCTTCTGAACAGAATATAATAACATTTCCTCATTAGTCACAATGGTGACTATTTACTGCTTATCTGATTAACAATTCTAAAAAGCAGAACGTGCAGACCTTGTCAGTACCTTAATCAGTACTTACCGATAGTTATGTGAGTTACATGGCGCTTTTCTCTAAAGAACTCAAAATGCTAACAAACATCAAATATTGCTTTTCATGACATCTGCATAAGATGAATGGAGGATTGCATATTCCTATTTTACTGATGAAACAGTGGGACACAGAATATGCAGCACCATGCTAGCCATGCAGAGCCCAGAGCATCTCTCCATCTCTCACTCCAGGCCCAGAGCACTCAGCTCTGTCCTGCTGTCCCCTGTCTCTTTTATTGTGCCGTGTCTCTGTGGGCACCTACAGCAGTGATGGGCCTATCTACTATAAATTCTGACACTGACATGCTCACCAGTAGTTTTATTATATTTCTTTTGAACTACTTCCTCCTCTCTCTCCAGGACAAGCTTAGTGAAGCAAATTGAATTCAATTTCCGATCACAAGCCATCACCTCTCCCAGAGCCACAGTGTCAAAAGAACAAGAGAAATTTGGAAAAGTACCATTCGATTATGCCAGTTTTGACGCCCAAGTTTTTGGTAAACGCCCCTTTGTACAAACAGGGCAAGGACGAAAAACACCACCATTTCCTGAATGTAAGCTTTGAATTCTAATATTTATTCTCCAAAAATGCATCTTGTGTGTATGTGTATGTGTGTATGGTTGGGGGTACTTGAATATAGAATATGCTACTTACAGCTGGCAGGAGAGAAAATATATTGTACGCTGAAATAAAATAAGGGAAACAATAATAAGTTGACCAGTGTTACTGATTTTATACTAAAGTTGCACAGAATATAGTGAATAGTTAATGGATTAATTTTTCTACAAATATGGTGCCATTGTTGAATCCAAATACAATAATTCTAAAGAAATATTTAATTCACATTTAGCTGGAAGTTGGATTAATATATTGAAAAATTTGATAGTTGTTTTAATACAGTAATTTTTATTCCTATTGAAGTTGTGGAAATCTAGTGGATAAAATGTTGAAATACTGTTTAAAATATTTCTTAAATCAGCAAAAACATTCAGGCTCCAGTTGGAGGAATCAGTGAAAAGCAAGAAACTCACAATTCAGGAATCAAGATTTTACTGGAAAAAAATATGTGTTGCTGGGGAGATATTTACCTATAAATTGAGGAATTAATATAGAAGCATTTAAAATGGATTAATAATCTTTAATGCTAACACATACATATAGAAGAACATAACTCAAAGATGGTATAACATATAAAACATGATGTTTTTACTAAACACACTTCTTCAAGTTATTTGGAGTCCTTAAATATTCTAATGACAATGTGAGAAAGTAAGTATTGGAAACAAATACAGGAAATGATTTCTGCATTACAGTGACTTAACTTCCATAAAGGAAAAAGCTAAATTATGCCGCACTTGGAGATCTCATAGACCGTGGATTTTTTACAACATTCTGCAAATCCATGGAATCCCTTTGATCTTATACCAGGTTACTCAGCTTTAATGCTCCTATAAATGCAGAATATTTACTTCATTGTGTGATGTTGGTCAACTCTGTCAGAGAACTAGAAGACCATATAAAACCCCTCATGGATAAACAGACTTGAAAGGAACTTGCCCATCAGTGAGAAGTACATTATACTCCAAAAACAAAACAAAAAAAATAGATCCCAGCCAATATAAATTACCACCAACAAACTGTTAGATTTAGGGAAAAATATTTATACACACACACACAATGATTTGTGTCTATCCATACAATTTGTGTGTATGTGTGCATAAACAATTTTACTGGACAGACACACAGTTACACACATGTATGCTTACTTCAGGTGAAACTAGTCAATAACAGCATTCTGTGTACTCATGTAGTGTGCATATTGACTTTAAAGAGTACAAACATTCAATGACATTTTCATATTCTTATAATTACAGAAATAACATTTGGTAATGTTTGAAATTTTGTTTTATGAAAAGTAACAATGAAATACTTAAAATATACAATATTTAATGCAAAATAAATAGCTAAATGCTTTTATATTAGCCCACATTAAATCTTGGGTGCTTCTCCTGTAACCTTGAAAGATGTTTACAAACACCCCAGAGTAAAGAGAAATATGTTTAATTCTGTCTCTCAGTAAAGCCTTGGTACCCACAACAGAAATACAGAATGGAAACTCAGCCTTGATAACTAAATTGCCTTTCTGTTCACCTTGAGAACATTTCCTCCTTGTCCTTTGCTTATCTCGTTCCCCCTGAATATGCAAAATGCCAGCTCATTAAAGACTCTATCTATTTAGTTCCATCTAGTTGGATGAAGAACAACTTCTACTGGGTTAAGTACAAAACAAGCCTGCATATCAAATAACACAAATATAATTCCATGTCTAAGTATAAATTGTTATTGTGAAAACAAACGTTGAAAGAATGCTTTTTTTTCCTCTACTAGAATTACTGGTCCTTACACATGTATAGCTTTCATATCAACATGACTTAAGCTCTCTGTAGTCCCTGATGGGTTTTGCTAATGTGTTTTTTATCTACAATTTTTGCCACAAATGTTGCCAATGCACCTGCCCATAACATTAGTTATGGAGTTTTTGTCATAAGAAGTGTAAATACAAAAAATATTAAGAGACTAGGCATTCTGTCCCAGCAATCACATCATTTGGTCTGTGATCCTCTGTGAAAACCAGTCTGAATCACCTTCGTTTCATGTACCAATGGATAATAGATTGTGTTTTAATTTATTCTTCACATATTTGAATGCAAGAAGTTATATCTTAAAAAAACGAATCTATTTAATGACTAAAACCACGTACATGCAATTGCTAATCAAATCTCTCTTCAACAGCAAAGCATTTTTCAAATGCAGTGAAATTTCCTAATCGACTGCCTAGTGCAGGCGCCCACACACTGAGCCCCAGCCGTGCCAGCTCTTATAGCTACGGTCAGTGTAGTGAAGATCCCCACATAGCAGCAGCTGCTGCCATCCTGAACCTTTCCACCCGCTGCAGGGAAGCCACAGACATCCTCTCCAACAAACCACAGAGTCTGCATGCCAAGGTAGGCCAGTCCAAGAGCCCGGAGGGTGGGCCAGCGACTGAACGGTGAGAATAAACTGCCTTTCGTGTTCCAGCCACATTCGCTACCACCCTGCTTTCCCACCTCTGAAGCTATCCCCTCCCTGTCTTAGGAAGAAACTCAGAGGAACATGGGCAGAGATGAGCTTGGTGGGTTCAAAGAAGATTGAAAGAGTGCATCTCTTGCTCTGTGGCTCTTCCTGAAGGTGGTGTACCATAGTTTGGGGAGAAGCGAATTACAGAGACTGGTGGGGGAGAATTTACAGATTTCCAAGCTATTTTTGTTATGGGGAATTTGGCACATGAGAAAAGAGGATTGCTATTAAAATAAATAACACTGGAAGCTTCTCAGTGTCTGCAAATCAAAGATAGTAAGAAATGTTTGATTAAACAGTGACTTGTAAGACATTTGCAAAATTGACCCAAGAAATTTTATTATTGCACGTGTTACTATTGTATGACATAAGATAGTCTAAGTTGCTATAGTATTCTCCAAGGACACATAGTAAAACCTGGATACATGAAATCAGCAGGAGATGGTTCAGGGAGGGTTGAGAACTCAGGGCATGCAAATGCAAAATCAAATTCTGTGAAGTTTACAAAAACGCCACATTTCTGTAACCCACGAAATTAATCACATTTCTCCAATAACTTCTCCTTTCCTTTCCAACTGGCAAAGAGAAGTACCTTGCTGAACACACACACAAAAAACAAAGATCCTCCTTTCAACAGTGAGGGGCTTATGGTGCTACGGAATCACAGGGATCCACAGAGGCACTTGTAAGAGCGGGTCGGCCATTAGCCCCTGCAGTCAGCTGGAGCCAGTAGCTCTGATTGTGTGAGGGCGTCAGTTAAAAGAAATCATTTCCCTACCTAGATGGCTGGAGGCAGCTGAAATACAGTGCCCAGACTTATTGGAGAAGAGATGTTACCTTTGCTTAGAGTGGAAGGTTCCTTGGGTTAAACGCTAACCCTGAAACTCGGGCCATTAAAGTCCTCTTGTCCCCTTTAAGTGTGTCCGGTCCCCAGTGTGGTCAGCTGCTCGCCTGTGCCGTGCCAGGCCTTCGGGAGAGCAGGTAACACAGTGCCACCGAGCATTTGACAGAAGAATCAGAATTAGCTTCTGGACAAAGCTGAGCCAAGTAAACCCCAGGAAGAGTTGGTGGCCAAAAACCACTCAAAAACAATTTTTAAACAAATGAGGTTCTTAAACAAAGAAAAACACATCCTCTGAAAATATAAAGAAAATACCAAGCTATCCAAATTCAAAGGAATCCTAATCACAAATGATTTACATAGACAGATTTGGGAAATTTTTAAATACAACTTTAGTTATTTTAAAATTTATTTTTTTAAAACCTGAATAAATTCTCCTTTGTAAAGGGATATCCTAATAAGCATCTAGTTAGACAAGTATTTTAAAATAACTTCTTTCTTCATTCCTTATTATTTGGTTGTTCAGGCTGTCCTATGAGAATAAAAGTACCAATATTATAGTTATTAGTGCAATTTAAACTACGTGAGCAAATGGTTCTAGAATGAATGCTTTCCATCTGCACAGGTAGATGTTTCCCCGTGCCTCAGAATTCTGCCTTTAACCTTTAGATTCTCCGCGTTCTATTAAACTGCTGACACCAAACAATGTGTAAACAAAGATGACTAAATTTGGAGAGTTTTTTGCCTTATAAATATGTGTCCTTTTCTCTTAAAAACACATTTCTGGTCAGAAAAGCCACTGTTGAGTTGATACATTTCAAAAATTCAAATAATCGATTTCCAGTGTATGCTGCTGGGCTCGGGTCGGGAGCGCTCCGTGTCAGGGCTGCTCGGCAGGGCCCATCCGGCACGCCCAGGTGACAGGAACTCGCCGCATGCCTCAGCCTCCCGCTGCCAACCGAGTCCTAGTCGCAGAAGCCACACAATTGGTATGATGACAAGGAGGGCAGAGGCAGGAAGTGCACAGATCAACTTTTCAAAGGAGCTTGTTACGCTGGGAGTTTCAAAAACCATTTTCCCATGAAAATTGTCTCCCTCGACATAGTGGCTGCTAAAATAGGATAAATACGGTGCCCTAGAATGTCACTCTACGTAGAACGCCCCTGCCAGCGTGCGCACACGCGTGCACATTTGCACACAACTGTAACAACTTTTCAAATTCTGTCCTAGTTGGATCCTATTTTCTGAGTATAGAAGAGAATCTCTTAAATTCCTAAAACAACAAAAAGTATTTGTTTTAGCAGAAGTGAGAAAAAGCCAAGGCGTTATGACCCCCAAAACTGGCCTTTGATCAGAGTGCGCGACGGGGGCCGTTTCTGTTGCCGGTGTTGCGCTTTGCTGTGTGCCTTTTACAGAACGTAGGATTATGCAGAAACAGTCTTCATCTCCACATTGAATACTAGTCCGATTTTCTTTCCACTATTATTTGATTTTTCCTCCGTGGCAGGTCATTAGTGTGTTTATTTCTGGCAGCCCAAATCCACAGATCTCTTGAGTTCCCTATTTAGAAATAAGGGTGTAGAGATGGATAGCTTTTCCCTACTCTAGACATCCGCAGCTGAGCATCTGATGTATTAGAGAGACGTCATGGCAGATGGATTCACGGCTTGGAGGTCTGTAAGTGCAGGACCGCCCCAGCCACAGGCTAGTCAGTCACAGACCCTGCCTTCCAGGAGCGCACCAACAAAGCAGGATAACAGAAGTGACCCTCTGGGAACCGCACCTGCCTTGTGTTGTTCCAGGCAGAGAGCTAGGTTTGAAGAGAGGAAGTTCCTTAAGTCCAGGGCAGGCATGGATGGCTTTACGATGAGTTTGATCAGAACTTGGGTGAGGCTGATTTCTCGCTTTCCTTCTGTTTCCCATCCAATTCTTCTTTTACACAATGAGCATCTCTTCAGTTTCATAAAGCAGCCAATAGGATAATGAATTACAGATCATACGTCATCATGGGCACAAGCTTTTTAAAATCAAGCCAAAAGACACCAACCTTGAAATGGCTTTCACACCCACTTGTTGGGGCTAATACAGATTTTTTCCAAGCTATAAGCAAGCTCACAACTGACTGCAAGTTTAGTGGGAGATCTGAATTAGTGATTTGGAAAATCACTGCTCTTATGGAAGATCGTGAGTGCAAAGATTGTTTTCAGAGGGGCAAGAAAACTTTTGTTTTCCTACACACTCTAGAAATAATGACGGATGATATAGATATTTCAAAATGTTCTCCTCCCAAAGTCTCTTGGCCCAAACACTAGAACACGTCACCCATCTGCCCCTCCCAACACTGAAGGCCCAGCCCGCTGTCGTGCGGTCACCCGTTCACTCCACCTGCGTCCAGCCTGCACCAGGCACATGTCACGACCGGGACTGAGGGTGCCTGCACTCCTCTGACATTGCCAATCACTGCCCAACCAGAGCCCTTTACATCCTGCAGGTAGAGGTTTTCAAAGGAATTATTTATTTGTTAAAATACAATCCAGCATGTACGTAACACATTCGCACCACCAAAATTGCCTGTGTGTGTTTTAAGAATCTCTTGAAGGAATTAAGTCAGAAGAAAACAGTAAGTGCTATCAATACTCAGTGGATGTCATAGTGGTTAAAGGTAATTTTGTATGAAGTGTTAGCTCTCTTTCTGATTCCAGCACTTTCTTTAGCTCTAAGACGTGTAGTCTATTGTCCTTCATTTAACTTCGGAGTTAATATGATTTGTAAGGCACAGACAGGCCGCAGCTCCAAACACCTCCCCTTCCAGCTGGCCAGGGTTACTGCCGACAGGAGCACAGCGCAGGATGCCATCGGTAGCCGGGGAGTGCGCGTCCCGGGTCTGCAGGGTTTGCTGAGTGCTTCCCTCCGGCACCAGCCCCAGTCAGATGCGCTCCTGCTTTCTTCCTTCCTCCCACCCTGATCACCAGAGGTAGAAACAGGCCTCTCAGTCTATCTTTATCCTCATCGCTGCTGCTTGCCAAGCATTCTGTTGTTTGTTTTGGTGTTTTCCCCACCTGTTTAGACAAAATGGCATATGCACAGTGTGCCTTAAAAGAAAACAAAAAATTGACACTTGCTTGAAATGTTTAAAGTTCAAAGTCTGTTTTGTGCACGATCAAGGCCTAGAAACAACGTGATGTCGTGTAGCCATTCTTGCTGCCTGATACCAGGAACAGTCTGGTGGCCCTCTGGGCGGTTAGAGCCCAAAAGCAGCCTTTTCCAGTAACTGTAACACTGGGACAGATCACGTATGGTGAATGAAATGTTACAAAGGTCTTGGGTCAGGGATCAAGGAACTGATTGATACCGGCATAAGGTAACTAGATATTTAATAATTGGTCCCTTAGTCCTTTGTGCAGGAGCCTGGGGACCTGTCACATTGTTATGATTATTAGCTGCCGTGTATGGAACACCTTCTATGTGCCAGGCATTGTAATCAAGCATATTCCCTATATTAATCCTTTCTAATCCTTTTAGAATCTCTGTAAAGCAGATATTGTCATCCCATTCTGCAGGTGAAGAAACAGTAATGCAGAGATATTAAATGATTTTCTCTGAGTGGCACAGCTATAACTCTTGGATCTGAAATTTGGGTTCACACCTGTCTGACCTCTTGTCCTAAAGGTCTTGTGATACCTAGACTGCTGTCCTCCCCCAAGGGTTTTCACAGACCATGATACCAAGTCCCAGACAAAGCTTTTGGGACAATGGTTATACATTTCTTTTAAATTTTATATCTTCTATTAGCCATTCTCCTCTGAATTCCACCATTCTATTTATATTGAGCATATTTCACAAGTTTATAATCTGAAGAGTCTTAATTACCATTTAATAAGGTACTTTCATTTCATTTGTTTATTGTTAATATCATGCCTACTTTGAAAACCTATCTATGGTAGCTTTCAATACAGAAAAGATACTCCCCAAACAAAAGACCCTGAAGCAAGAATGAAAGCGCATCCCTTACAAGGTGACAGCCAGGCACTATTAATAGTTACAGCCAGAAACCTAGACAGAGGGACACTTAATTTTGACCCCCTCTCAGCCACGTCAAAAAGAAGAGATGGTAGGAGACCTGTTCCCACCTTCATGGAAAGCGTGCCAAACCAGGAGAACGATGATGTCTTGTTTTATCAATGTTTGGAAGTTAATAATGCTCACAATCAGAACATTTAAAGTAAATTTATAATTTTATTTTTATGTCATCCCTGAATGTGTGATAATTTCTAATTGTCCAAACAGTATAATATTATCATTTGCCTGGAAAATAATGGAGGCAAATAGCTTAAAGTCTACTCTCTAAATGCAAGGGCATAACAATCATTTTTGTGTTTTCCCTTTTATTCTTCTTCAGAAAACAAACTTCTATCTTTCTTCCCTAGTTGCAGCTGTAGCAGGAAGGCCATGCAGTTTCCTGCTTTCAGTGACATAAGTATTTTCCATGTGGAAATGGCCCTCACAATTACCATTTTACTGACTGCATAGCGTGCCATTAAATAGGTGTGGCATGATGTCACTATCTCTCTGCTGCTGGAAATCTAGAACACTTCTTATTTTATGGTACAGATAAAGATTACAATGAATAATTGTTTTAACTTTCAGTTTAATTATAATTTATAGTAAACTTATGAAATTACCTTTCACTAAAAATCTCCTACATGCATAAAATAAGCTCCGTGAAGGCAGAAACAATCTATTTTTTTAATTTCCTTTTCCCCAAAATATAGTGTCTTGAAAATATAAAATACTCTTTCTCAATAGTTGGGTGAATAAATAAAACGTAGGCAGCATCTGTAACTCAAAAGTGGCTGAAATAGATGGCCGTGGGTGTCCCTCCGAAGTTGGAAAGTACATGAATGGTATTAGACCTATACCTAGTCTCAAAAAAAAAAACAAAACTTAAAATTTAAATACTTAAAATAATGATGCAAAATTGCACTTGGAGAAAGCAGAATATTAGAAGTCTTGGGGGGGGGGGGGCACGTCAGTTGTAGCTCTGGCCCCTCCCAGCCCCTCGCCTCCTTTTTGTGCTGCCATTTGGAGTTTCAAGCACAGAGAGAAGCGGTGCCTATTGACACTGCTCTGAATAACGACTCTCGCTGTAAACGTGTGATCCCCATCTATGGGCAGAAAGGGACCTTCCCTGGTGCCGCCTGTGATTGTCGAAGGCATCTGTGCGCTCACTTAAAGCCCATCTGTGCCCTGCTCCCCAGCGAGCCGCCCCCGCTCTCCCGGTGCAGCCAGGTGCCCACAGCAGCCGGCTGGGGCACAGGGTGTAGGAAAGCACTTCTTTTAAACATTAGGAGTGGGGTTTTTTTTCCAACTAAGCTGTGATTACTTGAGATGTATAATCATAACAAGTACAATCTCTCATTGTTTTAATTTACTGTTTAGAATTTTTGTCTGTAAAAGCTAAAACATGTATTAGTGTTATCTTGGAAGAGTTGATATTTTTCAGAGAGATCGAATCTGCACTATTTATGGGTTTTGCACTATAAAACTCTGCAGCCCAGTCACATGGCTTCTTTTTCCTAAGCCATCTGTCACAGAGGTCTGGAATTTTATGTGAATGTTGGTTGTGCAGTCTTAACCCAAGTTTTTAAATTTTTTTATAAAAAATGTCAGCAACTACAATATTTAGCATTTTACTTTATGTTGGCCATTAAACTTGATTACTATAGCTCTGTTTCATTGCTATTTACATGTTAGCTATGAAGCCAAAAATTGTTTTGATGCGCTCCTGGCAGAACGCATTGTGAGATCACAGACAGAGAGCATGCCTGTGGCACTGATATGGTTAATATCTTGGATTTTTGTAACTAAGGTTTATTAATGCTGGTATAAAAACGTATTTGATATTATACAGATGGCATAAGATGTTGTGGTTACTAAGTTATTATCCCGGATAAGCTGTACTGCCAAATTCAGGGCTTAAAACTATCACGAGAGATTAAACTATTTACTAAAAAGGGACAGAAAGATACGGCCAAAGCATCTTAGTACAACATATTAGAAGTGTATTTACCTCCCACAAATACAGAAAAGCATATCTATCTCGTGGGCTGAGAGATTGAAAATAGGAACTTTGCAGGTAGAACAAGCGAACAGAGGAGGTGCTTTGCCGTCCACGCCGGGGGCGGGCAGCAAGCCCTGCCAGGGCGGCCCTCGGCTCGGTGGCACCTGTTTGGGGGGGAGGGGAGGAGAAAGGGAGAGTTAAAATAAATCCTCTGGGAAGTAACCTGTTACCGCATGAATTAAGGATCTTGATAACATAATCAAAGACTCTCCAGCCAAAAGAAAAAGAGTGAAATTGGAGAAATTGTCAACAAGTTAATTGTGAATTGATGGATGATGGTGAAAATATCGGAAAGGTGTTATTTGACCGATTTAAGAAAATGACAGGCATGCTCTTACCCCCCTGAGAGTCAGTGCACGGTAATGCGCACCACCCACGACACCGCAGAAGCCACCCTGCAGTGCGAATCTCACAGAAACTCCAGGACATGTGAGCAGTTTATTGGTATTTGCACCAAATACAGAATAAGGTACTGTTCCCTAAAACAAACAAACAAATAAACAAAACTTGGCAAAAGGTATCCCAAGAAGGAATGTCGTGAGGCAGAATGAGTTTTAAGTCTCGCACTAATTATGTAGAAAGTAAACTCCTTTACCGTATTCTGAAGTTTGCGCTATGGTCGTGTCATAACTGCTACCTAAAGGCCCCGAGAGTGAAGTGTGGTTTACACTGTGTCCCCCTAGCCACCCCAGAATTTCATAAAGCTTTTCCACTTTCAGTAACCTAGGGTAAAATGTTGCTTTCATATTAGTCTAATATTCCAATAAAAATTCTATTCCAGCTGGTTATTTTTGCACATTTCTCATGTGAGATTAATATTATGATTGGGGGGTTGGGACATTATATATGCCTTTTGATAAACACAAGTGTTAATGCTTTAAATGATGAATTGGGGGTGATAATTCTGTAAACTAGAAAAGAAGATTTAAAGCTAAACTTTAAAAATATATATATGTGTGTATATATAATCGTTTTAGCCAATACATTTAGTATTTGGAGCATCTTATTTACATTAAGCTTACTTTGTTTAAATCCAGAAACATGCAGCTCACTAATGGGGCTGTCCTTAAAAGTCTGCCTAAGAATTGAACATTACCCAGTACAAACCAGAAAGCTAGATTTAAAAGCAGATATACTTACATAAAAGCTTACATTTAAAATTATCCCTTAAAAGCCCCACATGGCTAGGCTATAACTGCAAACTGCTTAAATGTTTTTCTGTTTCCTATTGTATACCAGGGAGCCGAGATAGAAGTGGATGAAAATGGCACATTGGACTTAAGCATGAAAAAAAATCGAATCCTGGACAAGGCCGCACCCTTAACTTCCTCTAACACTTCCATTCCAACTCCTTCCTCTTCCCCATTCAAAACAAGCAGCATTCTGGTCAATGCGGCATTCTATCAGGCTCTTTGTGCTCAAGAGGGCTGGGACACTCCTATCAACTATAGCAAAACTCACGGGAAGACAGAGGAGGAGAAAGAGGTATTGTTCCAATATGTCAATCCATAAATCGAAGACCGAGCATGATTGCACAGTATTACTAGCTTTTCCCTCCTAAATTAGATTTCACATTCCTGTTTAGATAATACATAATTTTGTACCTTGTTTCAGATTTTGGTAAAATGATGATTTGTAATTTCAGACAAAATTCATAAACAAATCCAACTGTTCCTTTCACTTGCCTAAAATATTATGTCATTATAGTGAGTTTTACCCCCATGATGGCTATGGTTTTGTGCACTGTCCAAAGGATCATATCATCTGTCCCTCCGTACAGCAGCCTGTGAGGGGCAATGTGTCACCCACTACTGAAATGTCAACTTATTCATTCTTTCTGAACCAAAAGTCAAAGATGAAATCAAGTCAGGGCAAGTAAGAATCTTCAGATCACACCAGATTCCTTTCCTTGGTTTCTTGAAGAAACTGTGTTAGCACAGCCAAGTGTAGAGTCATCGTTTGTGGTATTGGATCGTGAGTGGTGGATAACTAAATTGTCCCAAAGTCAAGGAGACATATTTGTGCATTCGGTTATCTTGGAGGTGTTTTCACCCTCCAAAGTCAGATGTTGTGGCTATGCAGGTCCAACTAGTCTGAGCCACCTAAGTGGGCCCTATCAGCCCTGGACTACTTAGTGTCATTCAAAAGAACTGACGGCCTGAACCCCCCATTGTTTAGACTCTATATAATTGCAGATGTGACACTAATTATTACACTAAGTGATCCTATTTTGCTGTTTCTCAGGAAAGTTGTCGTTGGGCTTCCCAGTTGATATGTTTAAAGAACTGAAATAGCCATTCTCAGCAGAAGTTTGAACCACCTTTTTCAGCTTTTTGAAGTTCAGAGACTTTGGGTAGGGGGATTGAATTTGATTTTTGCACATGTTTTAACATCTCAAAGCATAAGTTGACATGATCATAGGATTGGGTTCTTTCCAATTCCTTCCTTCCTTCCTTCCTTCCTTCCTTCCTTCCTCACACTTTCCCCAGCATCTCCAAGTCCAGGCAGTGAGATAGACCCTGAAGATGCAGTGACAATTAGGACATGCTTCCACCACGCATGTGTGCCTCAGCCACACATGTGCTCACAGTCTGGTAGGAAGACTGATCTGTAATCAAACATGCTGATAACAGAGTGGCACAAGCAGGCATACCACATGGAGAGGAAGGAATGGCTAATTCTGCACAGGGCAGCTAGGGATGGGCCCCTAGAAGACCCCTCAGGACCCGGGGCAGCCTCTGTGTCTGTACCACCCACGCCAGCACACGGAGGATGAGGGGACCCACACACAGCAGCTGTGGATTAGATTCTGCCGTACTGCCTTAGTCATTTTATTCTGCTTGGCTTTTTAAAATTCACCTTAAGTGTCTAGGGATGGCCTTAATTAATCTGTCATAACATTATTTTAGAAGAATCTTTTATTAAAATAATACATGTTTGACTCTAAGTGTGAAACTGACACCTGCAAAGTATAAGAAGCTCGTTTACCTTAGCGACGACCACGAACTGGCACACTTGCATCTCTCCCCCCCCCACTGCCATCCCAGGCTTGTGCCAAAGAACAGAACTTACACCTAACCTACATCTATTTGTATAATCTAAAACTCTGTCAGTGTTCACAGTACTTGATCATTCAGCACTTGTCTGAAACGAGGTAAGGAGCAAGGCAGGAAGCGGGCAGGTTGTTGGGAGGCACAGTCATGATGAGACCAAGATTGTTGAATCAGTCCTACCACATATATGTGTGCTTTAGACAAGGGGAACACCCTTCATTTCACAGGACTGCTTCCTGTCCAGCCAGTAGATGGCCACTCAGATCCTTGCATATCATATCTACACCCCTAGAGGGAAACCCGACTCCGGGAACAAGATGTGTGGCTGTGGGTTCAGTGGAAGCCCTTATGTTGCAGGAAGGACAGTGCTTTATGAAGTATTACTATATATAACTGCATCATGCAGGACCAAAACCCCAACATGTCCTAATTTCTGGGAGTATCTCAGCGCCACGTGCAGAGTGGCACTTGGGTTGTCTGTACTCATCCTCGTGACTGTGTTGAAAATGGACCCTGGTCCACGCATTCACCAGAAATCTTTCTAGTCACACTCAGTGCCAGACACAGGACCCAATCCGCAGTAGTAATGAAGCACATTTGCCTCAAGTGGGTTCTCATTTTCATCTAGGGTGTCTTATATTGTTTGACATTGATTGCACTTTTGTGATACTGCACTCTTCATATTCTGAGAGACGCCCCCCATCACCTCCTTGGCTGTAGTTGTTATCACAGGGAGCCAAAAAATGGGGTCTCATAACAAATATTTATCTCTATTTTCCATTCTTGTTTTTTGCATAATTCCACAAAACATCTAGATTCATCTCAGCAGCTTTATAGATTCAACCAGACTATGTTTTTATCTAATGCATGTAGATCTGTGACTGTATTTCATTCCCCAGTAAATTCATGGAAAAATATAGGTTTCTTGACTAGATTTATGCTCTTTTCAGAATGGGCTCCTTATTTCAGGTCTGACAACACAGGCTTTGACTGCTACGGTTTCAACCTAAGTATTCTGAATTCTGGAATTTAGAAGCTAAGTGAGAATCCAATGTCACTAAGAGTAACAGAGGACTTTGGAGACGCTCAGTGAGTTCTAAGACTCCAAGTGCTTGCCTTAGGTTTGAGTTGACAAATTCTTTTTAAGGTAAATGCTTATTGTCACAGCTTTCTGAAGAGGGTGATTCATTGCTTGGGGATGCTATGGGGACCCACGCAAGAGTGCTTCTGAATCACTGTAACGCTGGTGTGGCTTCTCACCCGTGTTCTTTGTCCCTCCTCTGTGCCAAGGTAATCTACTAACAGAGTGTTTTTCACATCCTGTTCTGAATCTTGAAAAGGAGAAATATGAGCTTGATAGGTATTATTTTAAAGAATTAGATTGTATTAAATGTCCTCATTGAGACGCTATCATGGGGATACTACAAACAGTAAGAAAAAGACAAGGGAATCTTCATACACAGTGTCTCATTACCCCAGCAACCCTGAAAAACAGGATTATTATCAAAATTTTTGGAGGAGAAAATTGAGGCTCTGGGAGGTAAAGTTGTTGCTGCTGGTGATATGGAAATGAAGTAATACGCCTGGCATTTTCTAGAAGGAAGAAAAAGAAGTAGGGGAGAAATGAAGAGAAGGGAAAGAAAAAAAATTCACCAAAAAAATAGAGGCAGCTTAGGGAATACTGAGAAAAATTAAAAAGGAAAGAAAAAAGGAATAATGATGGAATGGTCTGTGGCAGGGTGTGGCAGGGGCTCCGCCAAAGGCCCTTCCTAAGGTGTCTAAGATGCTTCCGAGGCTGCAGGACCAAAGCTCCTCTGACCCAGGCAGGTCCACATGATGTGACCCCCAAAACCAGTCACAGGACTGGCTCGTTCTCGTCACTTTCCAGTGAGTGACAAAAATAGCTCCGTGGGGCCCAGGCAATGTTTGAAGACTGGAACGTGGTGCATTCCTGTCCCCACCTGCATCCCTCCCTCCACCACCTCCCTCACGCCCCACTACACAACCAGAAATCGAGTGATTACTTCTCATTCATTGTTATCTAGTTCATATGCACAACAGTTGCTTAATTTTGGTGGTAATTTTCAGAAAATATTGTCTGTCTCTCTCAGTGAAATAGCCTGTCCAGATGCCCCCTAAAAAAAATTCTGAATCTGGAAAAAACTCAAAATATCTCGAAAGGAAAGTGTTGAGAAATAACTAGGGCTGTCAGTTTCATTCAACTGTCAGTTCTCCAAAGATTTCAGGGCTTAAAATGTTAAGAGTGCCAGATGCTATTATCTGTTATTCATGTTACCATTATGTCCTGGTCTTTACCGAAACCAACATAAACTTCCATCTGTACATTAAAGGAATTTCATTCCACACATGTACTCTCTAAACACACACATATACAACACATTTTCTCTTACACATCCACAGGATAGAATTAATATTTTCAAAATGATACTTTAGATTTAAAAGAATGATTCTTACAAATGCTATTGATTTATTTTACACTGGGTGCTGTTTAGGAATTCATTCGATATAAAATGCCTCCATAACACAGCTAATCTAAGAATTCTTTTAATGATAGTCATCTGTGTTTTATTTTATTTTATTTATTTATTTTTGAAACAGAGTCTCATTCTGTTGCCCGGGTAGAGTGCAGAGGCGTCATCACAGGTCACTGCAACCTCAAACTCCCAGGCTCAAGGGATCCTCCCACCTTGGCCTCCCATGTTGTTGAAACCACAAGGGGGGTTCAGTCTAGGTCCAGTTGCTCCTCACACAAAATCTAATTATTGAGACAATGAGGACTGCCAAGGAAGAAAGGATTTTTTTAAATGACAGATGTCTTGCCAGGAGAAGCTGCCTCAAATCTGTCTCTCCACTAAGGGATATAATGGGCTTTTAAGGGAGGGGCCACGTGCCTTGGGGCAGGTCGTGATACAACTAACAAGAAGCTACTGTACAGTGGGGGCAGGGCAGGTTCTGGGACACGGTGAGTGTTGACATCAGGAAGCCTGCTCCATGGGCTTCAGCATCTCAACTCCTTTGTCTTATAGAAATTCATCATTTCAGGCCTGGTGTGGTAGCTCAAGCCTATAGTTCCAGCACTTTGGGAGGCTGAGGCAGGAGGATCACTGGAGGCCAAGAGTTCGAGTCCATCACTTCTGGGAAATAACTCAAAGGGTCAAGTTATTAGTTAAGGGAGAGGATTATAAAAATCATATAGAGGCTCATGGAACTGGTTGCACTAAAGTGCTAGGATTACAGGTGTGAACTACTGTACCCAGCAACACTTTACTATAATATACTCTATGCAATGTCCGTGGGTAGAATGTTGAGCAAAGAAAAGGGAAAAAGACAATTATTTCATAAAGCAATTACATACATAAGAGTCTACGTTTTAAAAAAAGTTCCAAAATATTTAAAAGGTCACATTCAATAAAATTATACTGTTGAAACATTGCCACATATTACTATACCAAATTAAATGCCATATATTCTGCAAGCATTATTTTTGGATGCAATTTAGTAAAATAATGACTTAAACTTTCACAACTGATCATTTCTTTCAAAATTCCCCATTCCTTTGCTTTCCAAAATGTTTTGATTCAGCCCTAAAATAACAGCTGGAAACTTTTATATGTTCATTTATAAAAGTACATGCCTTCTTAGAGAGACTTTTTATTACCTTTATCATAAAGAAAATAATAAAATGGTTCTTTTTACTTCATGCCGTTTTTCTGAAAAATTCAGCATCTAAACAGAAAAACAAAGACTGTTCCACATTGAGACATTATTGGATTTAGCATTTGTATCTACTTTCAAAAAGCCAAGACATTTCTAAATTATAGTGGAAAATACTATCCAGGCCAACTGCAGATAGTACCAAATGGAGTAGATGGTGGAATTATCAGGTTTACAGCCTTAAAATTAGGAATTGTTTCATTTTAGCCATTTACAGTATAAAACTTTAAAAGGATAAACTTCAATCATCTATTTTGCTGTAGATTCCATGAAAGCAGCATTAAAATCGAACTTCTTTTTGCATCCTAGTGTGCGATTTTTATTAAGCACATATTTTTGTTTATTTTTAAATGGTGCATTTTTATTGGCTACTATTTTCAAACATTTATCAGTAAAATAAATAATATTAAGAAAGAAATGTAAAAGCAGGTTTTACTAACTTTACCTGGGGATAATGTCACGTGAGGCAGTTTACTAGCATATTTACTAGCACACTAGTGTGCTCTTGTGTGAAACAAGTGAGTTGTTATCCAAGTAATTAATGAAGGAAATTACATTTGCCTTGATGCCTGAGATCAGTGTTTAGAACTTTGGCTGGGAAAATCCAAGGATTTTTGTCTTTTCCATTGCTTTTAAATGTAGAATCAGAATTATTAAAATTATATTCTACTATAGCATTTTATATGCATTTAATTTAAATCAAATTTACTTTGGATAATTCAAAATAGTTCGCTCACCTTAGCAAAAATAGATCAGTACTTTTGAGATTTAGAATACACTTTTCATACTCTGGTTTCTCTTCAGATCAAAAAAATCTTTCACCTTTTATCAAAGATTTCCATGGAGAGGAACAACTCTGAGTTTTTGATCAATTTTTTGAGGCCTTGCTTTGGCAAAGCTAATCATAAAAAAAAAAAAAAAGAATACAGTTTTCTATGTTAGTAAACCTGATTTTAATATTAAATCCAGTTAGTACTATATTTACTGGATATAAGCTTAATGATGAAAGTAAGTTAATTATGTGATCGAGAAAAACCGTCATTAGTTATCTGTGAAATAATATATCAGTTGGTAAATAAATTATTTGAAAGGATTAGTGAGTCTTCCTTATGGGATCAAGATCAGTATTAAACTGAAAAGAAGGTCATGAAAATTAGTAATACCCAACAAGAAATTTCATCTGATGAGTAAAGTATTGTAAAATACCCACTTAGCAAAAGAGGTAATTTCAGGAAAGCAGGAAATGATGTGAAAACAAAAGCATTTATCCAGAAAAATCGAATTAATTGCCTCTATACTATAGCCTCAATTATTACATATTTAAACAAATAATTTAGATCTTAATTATTTGTCTATTAGAAGTAGAATTCTGTTAAATTAAACTTCTGTTTAAAAATTTTTGCAATATTTCTTTTGTTTTACTGCTGTTATGACTGCTGGATATTTAAAGAACTGTTCCTTGTTCTGTAGGAAGCATTCATTATACAATAAAACTTGCAACATACAAAAATAATAACTTTATTATATAGCTCAAGAAATGCCTCTGTAATCATTTGCCAAAATGTGAACTTTCTCAATGTGTGCCCCATCAAGCAGAGTTCCTTGCTCACTCAGGACAAAGGTCCACGACAATTAGGGCCACCTTTACGTTCACCAGCGTGGTTATTTCTTACACAGATCCTCTGCGGTACTGCGACTAAGTCTTTAGGCCAAAATTTAGGTCAGGCCCCAAGTCCAGCGTCATTGTCTTTCCAGGATTCCCTAATGGCTTCGGTGCTTCTGTTTTTTTGTTTGTTTTTTCAGAAAGACCCAGTGAGCTCTCTAGACAATTTAGAGGAAAAGAAGTTTCCTGGAGAGGCCTCTATACCAAGCCCTAAACCCAAGCTCCATGCAAGAGATCTCAAAAAGGAACTGATCACGTAAGTGGTACCCTGGTACCCTATGCCCTGTAAAATTCTGGAATTAACAGATTGAAGGGCTTAATTTGGGATTACAATATCCTGGCTTGAGGGCAAGTTCAACCAGTCAGTAGTTAAATGTTAAACATATACCTAAATCTATGGCCTGAACAAAGAGAGTTGTGGAAAAACCACACAGGACAGTCTTATGCTAAGAGGACTAAAAGTCTATTGATTAAAAACAAGATAAAACAATTAGAAATGCTTATGTTTTGACGCAAAATCCTTAACCTGACATCCATTGACCCCAGAGGATCTCAGGTTTGCCTTCAGGCACCATCCTAACCTCGGAACGCTTTATGCTCGTTGCTATTTGGGTGAGGGAGGTAACGGATTTCACCCCATTCTCGGAGGGGTTCTGTGACGCAGCGGGGTTTAAGGGCGGGGCACCTGCAGGCGGTAAGCACTAATCTTATACTCGTTAATGAGTGAGGGAGGGAAATGCGCGGAAGCTGTTTTCCATATGTAAATGATTAAATATTAATCAAGTATATTCATACACAAATACATCTGAACTGCTAGTGAATGTGTTTCCAGCCTTCCTCCCAGGCTCCGGCGCCTGTACCCTCTCTTCCGTGTCCCCTATCGTAAAATATGTTTCAATTTTTCTGATAAAAAAATGTAAAAACTCCTCCTGACCCAGCTTCCACCTGGGCTCTGTCCCCCTCTCCTTTTGCAGCTGAACTCCTCAAGAAGAAAGTTGTCACTGCTGTGTGACTCCTTTTTCCTACTGAATCTTTCCCAGACAGTTCAGGGACCGCCCGCCCCCTCGGGTCTGGGCTGGGCTGTGGGTCCTTGATCTCTTGACTGGGCAGCAGAGTGCCACAGAACTGCTCTCGCCCTCTGCAGTGTCCTCTGCACGTGGCTTCTAGGACATCTTCTCTCAGGACCTTTCTCCTGCCTCACTGTTACCCTCCTAGGCGCACGTGCAGCCTTCTAAGGACTGGGACGCCTCAGAGCTCAGTCCTGGGACCTCTTCTCTCCCTGTCTGCCCACACTCTCTCCTGCTGAGGACTCCACGGCTGCCACCCCTGCTGTGACCTCCAGCCCACAGTGGCAATGGAACTCCCCGGCCCCAGGTCCCTGCCCCTCCCTGTCCACCAGCCACCCCACCTCCAGCTTCTCTGCAGGGCCCGTCCTCCCCCGCCCTCAACTCTGCTCCCAAAGCTCACTTACCGGAGAGGCCTTGGGGCTACCGCTGATCCCCCTCCAGGCCTGCTCTTTTCCTCCTCGCCTCCACTCTCTGTCATCTGCCTGAAGAACCGAGCCCGGAGAGGGGCGGCTCCGCTCTTTGTTCGAGTCTCTTCTCAAAGGTGTCCACACCATTGGTGCATAATATTTACTGTGCTGCCTCTTATTTCCCCACCTACAGGGACAATGATTTGGGAACAGGGAACACATCTCAAATGCTGGTGCCAAGGGCAGGGCCTTGCACATAGTAGAGGTTCAATAAAAATTATTCCACCTCCAGCATCAGTTTGCTCTAGGGACATGTGAGGGGCTTTAAAATAAGCTTAGACTTTGCCTTCTTCAAGGATTTCATAGGCTAACATTACTGGCTCAAACAGTGTGCTCCCTTACAAGTTTCGTATGCACCTGGGTCTTGGTGGTTGACGGTTCCAAATGTTCTGAAACTGAAATTTCACCGAACACTGTTTCCAAGAGGCCACTGAGGTCTTCCATACACTTACTCCCACATGGAAGGGCTATTCAAGGCTTTTCATCTTTTTACAGATTTCCTTTCCACATGCTATTTTTAATATTTTCAAAAATGGCAATTTTTTATCCTTTGAAGGTAGACTGTTAGAAATTGCCAAAAGTCATCCCAAACTGAATGTAATATAAAAGATTCGTAGTTAATATGCAATGCCATTTTGGGTCAGAAAAATAATGAATTCCTAGGAAATTACTCTCTTAGAGACCTCATTGTTCACCCATTTTACAGACAGGGTGAGTGCTTTAATGAATATCACTTAGTTATGTGTGGATGTGGCAGTATATTTGTTTTGTAAAAGTCTCACTACTGTAGTGTCACCCTGTCCTTATTATGTTTTGCTTTAGGTTTCTAACAGATAATTTTACTTTAATTGGTTACCAAAACCTTTGTTCAAAATAGAATTTTTTTATGTCACTGATTACCCTAGAATTTGCTTGGGGTTTGAGGGCCACTTACTGAGAGAACTAGCTAGTTTTCTTCCTCTGTGGTATTTTCATCTGCAAACCTTCCCAGAATATATCACCCAACTGATTTTGGCACATCATTATGTAAGATTTTTCACTGTACACTGGTAATTAAATCTTGCTATCAAAATTCTAAACAGAAATTTTTCCACTACAATGTTGCCTCCAATTCTTTCTTTATTTCTTGACCTTTTTTATATCAACAAACTTTAAAAAGTTATCAGCTAATTAAATGCATATTTTATCATTATATTTCACAGGTAATTTATTGCTGACATTTAAAAATCCTTGGCACTTCTTTTGCCTCTCCTGGTAATATTAATGGGAGTAATTTAAAAATAGAAACAAAACAAAGTAAATGCAATGCTGTTTTGGAACACGAGGTGGCGATGTATTTCTAGAGTGGGACTTCCCAGGCAGTTGAAACACCTCTCTCGCCCTCTGAACATTCCAGCTGTATCATGTTTAGAAAAGATTTTTCTGCATTTAGTGGATGAATGGCACTTGAGAGATAACTCAGCCCAAATTTTAATCGTTGTTAATTTTTCTTTACTTTTTTAACATATATTATAGCTTCTGGAGTTTCTTTCTGATATCCATCCAGGAAAAAGGATGGGAGAAGAGTTAAATTACTCAGCTTGGATCAAGCCTTGAAAATTAAACATACCTTTGAGAGATGGAAATGTTCTCACTCTTATAGTTTCTTTACATTACCTGAAAATGATTGAAAAGTGGCTCACAGGAGAAAAAAGTACTTAGAAAGTGACAATTCACAAAATATGGAAATGTTGTTAATCTACCCCAAATTGTCCCTTCAAAAGGGTAAACTCTGTGTTCTATATATGTCTAAATAAGCTTTTACTTTAGCCAGGATGTCAAAGAAAATCATATGTGTGAATGACACCACCACACATAGAGCTGAGTGGGCTGGGGTCAGCCTGCTAACTCCAAATGAGTGACTTTCAAAAAAAAAATCAGAGGAAATTAAATGACTGAGAAACCAAGGACTCTATTCATGGTGGAAGGAAAACTGCCAAGGATACCTACCTTCTTACATTATTTTTCAAATACACATAAGATGTACATTGCCAGGACATGACCAGGTTCTGGGTTTAAATGAAGGTCAGGGACACAGATCTTGGTAGAGCCAGCATCTTGGCCATGCCCTGAGAGCATATTCTTAGGCTAATGGTGAATTAGCAGTTGTCTTTGTTGGGATCAAGCTTAGGATGAAATTGCTCAGGAGATTTACTAACTAAACGTCTTGCCTACTTTTTACTGTCAGCAACTTTCCTACCTAAACTATTAGTTTACATTTCAGTCAAAGGTTTTCAGTGTTTTCCAAAATGTTTATGAAGTTACTAGGTTGCCTTGTTCATAAAAACTCACAAAAATTCCTTTCTGGAATCTGTCACGTAATTGGTGCCAGTATTCCTAAGATCTGGTATCATAATAAAACATGGGTTTATAATACTTATTTTTGATAACACATATACTTTCAAAGGAATAACACACCCCAGATTGCTGACTCATAACATCACTAGGACATACCTTTTAGTATCACTTTCCTACCTCATTTGAATCAGAGAATTGGATGTGATGTTGGAACAGAAAACTAAGGAAGTAATGCATCATGCTATGATTTTTAGTTTTTTTTTTAGGTAGTCTGCGGGTTCTTACAGAACGTAAATCTTTAGCACATGAGCTTCTGCATGTCCTGCGCTGTGTTAACTTGCCTTGCACAGAGAAGCTACCTCACAGGCTATCAGGCAGAGCAAATGAATCCATGAAATGTACTTGACTCTAATGATATATTTTTTCATTGGCTCAGCTGCCCAACACCAGGATGTGATGGAAGTGGCCACGTAACAGGAAACTATGCATCTCATCGCAGGTACCTAATGACCTCGTGTGCAGTCAGATTTTCATCTTGTTCTATTTTAAATATTATTCTTACCCATTCAAGCAAGATAATATCTAGGTCAGGAAATGGAGAGTAAGGAGTTGGGTTTTTCGATTATTTTGTGGAAATAAAATTACATGGTATAGAAATCACGATTCTTGGTCAGAACGGTTTTCTGATCCTGTAGTCCAGGTTACAAACCATAGGGCTCATGTCGCGCTTTGGATCTGTCGGGTTTCAGACTCATGCGGGACAAAGCAAAGACAACAGTGACTGAAAGCAGCACTTTACCCTGGGGTGGGGGAATACACCCTCAATCCTGGGCAGATACTAAATCAAGGAATTAGAGATTAAATGGTGCAAAAGGCTGTGTTTAATCTTTCCATTTATGCTCTTCCCTGATACAATTTGCTTTTCCTTTGGAAAAGCATCATCACCTGGTGATGGAACAAGAATGGATTCTGTTATCAGTACTCACTGGATCACTGAACCCCAGCCTTGGGGAGCCTATTGCACTAAAGCCCTTCATTGGATAAAGAGCAAATCTGAGACTAGGAGAAATAATTGCGGTGCCCACAAGCCCAGGCTGGTTAGAGTGGCAAAGCTAGATTCAAAGCCAGTTATAATTTTCCAGGTCCCCAGTAATTTAACATATGTTCACAGCTCAGGATGCCGTTTGAGTCAGATTTGTGTATGTAGTGTTGTATTTTGTTCTGTTTTTTTCTCATCCCTCTCAGTGTTTCTGGATGTCCATTAGCAGATAAGACTCTGAAGTCCCTCATGGCTGCGAACTCCCAGGAGCTTAAGTAAGTGTCGGGCAGCGAGACCTCCTTGCCCATTGTCCCCCATGGTAGGACCCTCATCATCCAGTGTCTGTGTGACCAACAAGTAATACATTGTGCCCAGCTGAATTATAACAAAGTTACTCTTTCCCAAAAAGTTGGAATGACTAAAACCAAATCACTGGGATTAAATTTATTGCTTGCTTCAGGGGCTTTATAATAATTTTTAAAGAAATGATGTAATTATTAAACACAATACTTTTTTCAGTTAATTTCAGGATTTATGTATTAAATCAGACCTAGGAACATGTGGCAAAGCATTTCCATCATCTAATTTTAAGAAAATTGCATAATATTTTACCTTTTGGGTAGTTTGACTCACACAACTGCCTTTCACTGTTGAGTGCTAAACACATATTTGGCTCATTTCCACCAAGTCTACAAGATCTAAAAGTCACATGTGTATTAACTTTTACTTAGTGATTTTATTTTTCCTACTCTTTTCTTGTTTTTTATTTTTTTAATTTTTTTAAATTTCAGAATATTACAGGGTTACAAATGTTTTGGTTACATGGATTGCCCAGATAGTGTACATTGTACCTGTTAGGTATGATTTCAGCCATCCCCTCCTCCCCCACCACCTGTATATTTCTGTTGAGTTTTACCTCCATCTGTGCACATCAGTGCTGATCAGTTAGTTCCAATTTAATAGTGAGTACATGTGGTGTTAGTTTTTCCATTCTTGTGGTACTTCACTTAGGAGGATGATCTCCAGTTCCATCCAGATTATTGTAAAAGGTATTAATTTATTTTTTATGGCTGAGTAGTACTCCATGGTGTACATACACCACATTTTATTAATCCATTCATCAATTGATGGGCACTTGGGTTGATTCCACATCTTTTCAATTGTGAATTGTGCTGCAACAAACATTCTAGTGCAAGTGTCTTTTTGATAAAATGACTTTTTTTCCTTTGGGTAAATACCTAGTTGTAGGATCACTGAATCAATGGTAGGTCTACTTTTAGCTCTTTGAAGAATTTCCATACTGTTTTCCATAGAGATTACATTAGTTTGCAGCCTCACCAACAGTGTATAAGCATTCCTTTCTCTCTGCATCCACATCAGCATCTATTGTTTTGGGACTTTTTGATAAAACCCATTCTCACAGGGATTAGTGATATATCATTGTGTGGTTTTCATTTGCATTTCTATGATGATTACTGATATTGAGCATTTTTCATATGTTTATTGGCCATTAGTCTATCTTCTTTTGAAAAGTTTCTGTTCATGTCTTTTGCCCAATTTTTAATGGAGTGGTTTGATTTTTTTCTTGCTGATTTGTTTGAGTTCTTTGGAGATTCTGGTTATTAGCCTTTTATTGGATGTATAGCATGAAATATTTTCTCCCATTCTGTAGGTTGCCTGTTTGCTATGTTGATTGTATCCTTGGCTGTGCAGAAGCTTTTTAATGTAATTTTCTTGTCTTCTTTTAATACAAATTTCTCATTTATTTTCACATCTTGTTATATTACATATAGAATAATAAAAAATTATAATCTATCTTTTACCTTTTAAAAATATGATAGGGCATAAATTTTAAAAGGCAAAGAAATAGCATTAAACAAAACTAATTAAATTTATTTACAAATAATAATGTTTTAGGAAAAAGTGAGTGTTACTACTTTTATTGGAAAAACAATATTTGTATAAATAGTAGAATCAGCTTTTTGTGTCCAAAACACATGTAACATTTCAGATACTTATATTTTATTAGTTTTTTTAGTGTTCCTCTCTTCTAAGTTGTTTAAAAATTTTTATCAAAAAATTGTAAAAAATAATTTTATGAAAGACTATGTGATCATGAACAGATATAAAAATTTGGAGTTTTAGTACCAGAAATAGTAAAGGGAACTATGAAATATATAACTTTTCTCATTTTTAAAGTGTAAAGTACAATTTAGTGTGTCAATATAGATTCTAGAAATCATTTTATTGACTGCAATTTTTCTGAACTAAAATATGAGAGTGTTAAATAGAGACTAATAGTTAACAGATTGAAAAGTGAGATGTGCCAGAATATCTTACTCAATTGCTCTAAATTTCCACATTGCCACATCTTAATTATAGTTATCAGTTCTCTTAAGTATTATCTTTAAACCTTACTTCTAGAACAATGTTGATAATATGTCAAAAACATGTCAATTGAGAGATCCTATAGCAATATTCAATATTTATGTGTTTTATACAGCCATCTATTAACAAGAAGTAATGTCTTTGGGTTTTTCATACAAGAAAAACAAAGAGAGACGTTTCATTGACCACTTGTCTAGATAGTCAAGGACAAGGCCCAAAGAAGGCTATTTGGTCTCCATGGTTGCAATATGCTATTTAGCTGCTATTTTACAAAAAAATATTAATAGAAAAAGATTAACCTGCAAGCCTTTCTTATAATAGAGAATACATATCATGGTTAATTAAAGACTCAATGCAAGTTTCTCTGGTTAGCCAGGAGATATGTGTGCTGATTTTATATTTCATCTGGGAGAAAAAGAAGCATTTACTGCTTATTTTCTGCCTCAGGACTAGATATGAAAAGCATTCTGCGAAAGTTCAGTAGGCTGGGATTTGCAAAAAGGGATGGTGTTCACATTTTCCTTCGGATTATTGTTTGGGGAGACATGTGAACCACGATGGGCACATGTGAAATAATAAGTGAGGATGATGTCTACAAGAACCTTCAGAAAAGCAGTGTCTTGATGGCCTCTGTGCTTTCTTTTGTATCTGAGATTTTTAGAAAAAGGCAACAAAAAGGTGAAAATTTATGTAAATTTTTGTATGTAAGTGTACATTGAAAGCTATTTTTAATCAGCATTCCAAATAGAAGTTGAATTCCCCTTCCTCTCTCACCCTTCTGATTCCAAATTTAATGGCCAATTATCGGTAAGTTGTTGGAGGATTTTTCCCTGTTTAGCTTGGGCCAGGAGGCAGGACAGATGAGGTGCGAATTATTTAGATTCTGTGGTGATCATATTAATGCTCCACATCTCTGGGGATCACATGTAAAAATGTTTATCTGAAATTAATGGATCATCATGATACTATAGCATATTGAAGAAAATAAATAATTCATAAAAAATTGGAAAACTTTTCTCTTTACATGAAAGATAAGAACTTTGCAGTTCTTAGACACTTGCAGTTCTAGACGGAAGTAAGTTGGGGACTGACTTTCAAGTTCCTTCCAATTGAAGGTTTAAAAACAGAAAAACATAAGTATGGTAAATAACAACAACTACTTAATTTACCAAGCATAGCTCAGTAATTATATATCTTAAAATTTTTGAATGGATTATTAACCAAAAAAGATAATTATATATTTTTTAAAATGTCCCACAAAAAAGCAACTCATTCTTTTTAGTTCTATTTGAATGTGTCCCCTCCGTCCACAACAGCCTCTCGCCCGGGCCCATCCTCTCTTCCTCTTTTCCCAGGTGTCCGACCCCAGGCTGCGATGGCTCAGGGCATGTGACTGGAAACTACGCTTCCCACAGAAGGTAAGACCGATCCCATGCCCGGGACACGGAGATCAGCTTGTCAGCAGCAGTAGTCAGAGAGATCACACGATTTCGTTTTGTTCTTTGTTGGGTGCACATTTTAGCTTGTCCGGCTGCCCTCGTGCAAGGAAAGGTGGCGTCAAAGTGACCCCTACCAAGGAAGAAAAAGAAGACCCTGAACTTAAGTAAGTGCAGCAGTTGTGGCATCAGGGTTAGCTGCATCTTGCTGGTCTAATGGGTGGGGTCCTGGCTGGCACGCTGTGAGCATGGATTGAGTTTCAGGGAAGGTGTGTACCCCATTGAACCCAAAGACTCTTGACACAAGAGTCAGACTGTTTGGAGGTTCTAGAAAATTTTTCTAGTCATAGCTAGGTTTCCCCAGTTCTTTGATAATGCAAAAGAAAAAGGGGAAGATTGATAATTTTTTCAGTTGTTTTAAAGGAAAGTAGCATTGTGGAAGTGCCATAGAATGACAAATATGGTGGCATTTTCTCCTGAAACTTTCATTTTGCTTATAGTGAAATTGTATCTAAATTGAATTCCCTCCTCTAAGAAATATGCTGTCAAGTCTTGGGTGATATATGAAGATACAGATGTAGAAATTTAAATTGTTTTCTCTACAACATTTCTAAATACAATATTTAAACAATTGGAAACCAAAATTCCCATTCTGTGAGTGATGTGCGATGTAATGTTGGTCATGCAGTTAACATTTCATGCTCTTGAGCTTTGTTCGGAAGCAACACTACAGTGCTTACGCGGCTGGCTCTGGAGCTAAAAAGTGTGGGCATGAGCATGGCTTCACTTCCTGTGAAATGGGTGGCAAGTCACCAAAGCTCTATCAGCCTTGTTTTTCCCCACTTACACAATGGGATAATAATACTCTCCACGCAAGACACTGCCGTGAAAATTAAGTGGGATGTTGCATGAAAGTTGCTTAGGTCAGAGCCTGCAGACCCTTGTCCACCTGCCACAATGCCGTCTTGCTGAAAGTAGCGGCATCTTTTAAACTATGATTTCATGGCTCGTCGTCTGGATGGTCTGGAACTGCCACTGCCTTCTTCCCCCTGCTAATGTGTCTGCTGTGTCTCTCTAGATGTCCTGTGATAGGATGTGATGGCCAAGGTCACATATCAGGTAAATACACATCACACCGCACAGCTTCTGGCTGTCCCCTGGCTGCCAAGCGACAGAAGGAGAATCCTCTCAACGGGGCCTCCCTCTCCTGGAAGCTGAACAAACAAGAACTACCACATTGTCCCTTGCCAGGCTGCAATGGGCTGGGCCATGTAAATAATGTTTTTGTCACCCACAGAAGGTAACATTAGTTTTCTGTCTTTTCCTTGTGGTGGTGTCGTGGCACTGGATTGCTTGGGGGCGGGGCCCTTCTAATGGTCATCAGTTACAGCCCTTTCGACCTCATAACATTGAGTCTTGCTGAAGGGATATTTGACTAGTCTGAAGAATGAAAAATGTTATTTTCTCTATTTCTGAAAATTCACTACCGAGTTTTCAAGTGCTCTAGAAACTGCATTTGGTTTTTGTATCCTAGGACATTGCTTATGCTGCTCTTTTCCAATGGTTCAGTCTTTTAATGGTTCACTTCAGTTCCAAGTGGTGATATCTACTCCATTATGTTATATAATTGTAAACTTTCACTTTGCATATTTATATAATTCTCTCCCTCTTATGCACTGGTTCAATTTCAGGCCAAAATTGTAGTTATTTTGCTACTGGGAAGATGTGACTCACCCACAGTGGCCACAAAGAAGATGACACAGTAACTGCTAAGCATACAACAGGATGAAGGGGGATTTGGAAACCCTTCTGTAGTTTACAGGGACTTAATTCCTTTATCAGCGAGTGTCATGTATTTCAACTGGGCCCTTTGTTGGGCAACAGGCATCTTAGTCCAGCTTTTTGGTTCACATTCTACCTAAAGGAAAAGACTGAAAGATTCACTACTTCCTGATCAGTGGGTCCCCTTGTATTCTCCGGGGCCACTGAGCATGATGCTGACCTAAAGCCCAGTGAAGCTTTAGGAAGCCCCTGATGCTTTGTTTATGAGCAGTATAGACACTGAGCAAAGTTGGGGCATTTGGACATTTTGCTCAGTTCTAAAGACATATGTTGATGGTGTCAGAAAATGAAGCCTTCCAGGAATTGCCTATTTAAAGGTATATGCGGTAAAATTTTAAAAACTTGAATTTTTTAAGGGGTTTATTTTTTGATGGTTTCCAAGTGCAGGCCCCTGTCCACAATGACACACATTGTTTTATTCCGAGTTTGAATCATTATTTCATATCCAGGACAAGCAGTCACAAATCAAGCATGCCTGAAGGCACAGTTACTACACAGTAGCTCGACTTTCTTGTAATGACCTCAGTAATATCAATGTTGACACTTCTAATGAAATATTAATGCGGTACTACGGTGAGCACTGAGGGGACTGTTAGCAATAATGGAATTATCTCTTAAAATTACAAAGAAGTTTTAAATGACGATGCCAAGGCTTGGTGAGGATGTGGAGCACCAGGGACTGTCATATGCTGTAGGTGGGAGAGTCACTGGTGGTGCCTCTTTAGGACAGAAATTGCCTTTAAATAGTCAAATTGAAAATGAATAAATGAATGTGCCCAAGCCCCAGCCACGAGCTGCCGGGCTTACACCCCAGCGGCTCTCTTGCGTATGGGAACCCGGAGACCTGTCTGAGCAGCATTGCTGTACAAACTCCAGACTGGGAACAGCCCGTGTGCCCACTAACAGCCAAGTGGGGGAATAGGCAGCGGTGTCTGCACACGGGGTGACCACAGCAGCGGTGAAAGTGAAGGCACAGCCACACGGGTGAACTTTAGAACACGACGCTGAGCACAAAAATTGCTAAGACTATTTGCAGTATGATTCTGTTCAAGGAAAGTTAAAAACATGGACAAAATGACATTTTAAAAAGCTAGGCAACAATTAGCCTACAGTTTGAGTTGATGGTTAATCTCTCTGGGACAGAGAAGCCAATTGTTGAGGGACCTATGGGTGCTTCAAAGGTTCTAGAAAGGCATGCTCTGCGTTTTAAGGTACATGGTATTCAATTTAACCATATTCTTTAAACTGCAAATATACATAATATGCATCTGTTTACATATTATGTATTTCATAAGAAAAAGAAAATTACAAGTTCAAAAGTACAAGCTGCAATATTAACGCCAAGATACTATTTTCTAAGAGAAGGAAAGCAATGAAGAGTTTAGACAAAGGATTCATTCGGATTTCAATGCTCTTCACCAGAAATTTCTCTGGCTACTTAAAATATTTAAGAGATAGATTTAATTTGGGGTATTCTCTTTAAGGTGGAATGCCCTTTCTTTACTATATGTAGAATGTAATGAAATAATATCAAAAAATGCCTGACCTGTGCCTGGCACATAGTAGGTGTTAAATACAGGTGATTTCCTTTCCTTTTTATGAAAATGTTATTGAATCTATGTGTATATAGACTCAATAGCCTTTTAAACATTATATATTTTGAATCTAAAATCCCTGAGGTTGTTCAATACTCTCTTGAATCACTTGTTCCCTAATAATAGCTACCATACATCCAGGGTTCTCTCCCACAGTGAGTGCTGCTGTAGGTAACTTACATGGTTTATTCCTTTAAACTTTTACAAAGCTCTGTGAGCTACATAGGTGTTATTAATACAATTATCCCCAGTTGACAGAAGAGGAAACGAGCACAGGAAAGCTACTGAATTGCCAGAGCCTGTACTATCCTGCGTCCCCTCCGGTCTAATGGGTCCTTGGCAAGTGCCTGGCACCCTGCTGCCACAGGTGCTAGTGCATACAAGTTTTCTCAGCCAAAATGGGATAATTACAAAACTCACTTTATAGCGTGGTTAAGAACAATTTGACCTATGCATTATATCAGTATTATATTTATATAATAATTACTTTCCAACCTTGCTTTAAATCTTTATATGACAAAATCTCAGCTTTGAAAAAAACAACAACCTAAGAAGACAGACGCTATATTAAAGCACATACATACATACACACACACACACACACACACACACACAGGTACATACACACACATGCACACATACACATTCACATTATTATGGATATTTGTAGCTTTAAAACCGGAAGTCCTGTTGACTAATAGAATACATTTAGTGCTATACCTTATCTTTGAAATTTTGTTGAAGTTTATTAATATATTGTAAGAGATGTTGTTCACTACATAAATTGTATCACCTGCCATTTTGCTTTAAGAAGGCAGATGAAAATATAATTTCAAATTGCCTTAATAGAGTTGCAGTTTTGGTCAAAACCATGTAAGGCACATTTTTTCTGCTTTTCCAATATGGAGCCTCAAAAGGAAAACGGACTTTTAAAATATTTTTCCTGCCCAATTTTTTATATTTAAGATTTGTTTTATATCCTGGAAGATATAAAATATCTACATTGGAAGATATAAAAGATCAAGTGGCATTTTTGGAGCCAAAGCCTCAATTTCATAATTTCACTGTGTTCTTTGGTTCTAAGTCATGTAATTATGGACGAATGCTTCATTAACTTTTTCACAACACTGTGTCACTCTGAAAATTTTCTACCATGTTGTCTCAACAAAGTAAATCCTTTAGGGGTGAGAGTCAGAGAAGTTCTAATGAGGTATTAATATCCATTATGTTACAAATACACTTACTACAGGTCACCTTTAAATATCCAATTTCCTGACTAAATATTCATCATTTTTTGAGAATACAATATATGACATAAAATAAAACAGATCTGTGCAAACTCTCCATTAAAAAGAAGATTATGAAGCTTCTATAGGCTCCAATTCACAGTGAGAAGCTTCCGGAAATAGAAGACTTGGGTTCTAAGTTGAGTTTGTGCATTTCATTATTTTCTTTTCCTATATAAAATAATTTATAGCTTCCCAAATTTAGGTAATCTGCATAACCTTCTCTCTATATATATAATATCACATATTTATTATTTTTATATTTCATAGACTTGTAATATAGAATAATTTAGTATTCTTTAAAAGATACAGTAATTTGGCCGGGTGCGGTGGCTCACGCCTGTAATCCTAGCACTCTGGGAGGCCGAGGCGGGCGGATCGCTTGAGCTCAGGAGTTCGAGACCAGCCTGAGCAAGAGCGAGACCCCGTCTCTACTAAAAATAGAAAGAAATTATCTGACCAACTAAAAATATATATAGAAAAAATTAGCTGGGCATGCTGCCGCATGCCTGTAGTCCCAGCTACGTGGGAGGCTGAGGCAGTAGGATCGCTTAAGCCCAGGAGTTTGAGGTTGCTGTGAGCTAGGCTGACGCCATGGCACTCACTCTAGCCCGGGCAACAAATCGAGACTCTGTCTCAAAAAAAAAAAAAAAAAAAAAGATACAGTAATGTAACAAACATTTATTAAAGGCTTTGCTTGAGGAATATTTTCTTTCATTTTGCCAAGTGTCCCCAACTTCAGGTTGACATGATTGTTTTATAGATGAATTGTAACTAAGTTTGTGTGTGAAAAAAACATAAATGGCCGACTGTGATAATTTTTATTTTGATCTAAAAATTGTTTCTACAAAAATTGCAAAAGAATTAATGGCTGCTTAGAACAAAATTGATCATAAACAATGGAAAACAAGTTTTATTCAATGTTGTCATTTGCATACTGCTGCAATTTAAATAAAACAGATGACGTTAAAGGAAAGAAACTCCGCTGAAGAGAACCACTATTAACTGGAGGGGCTGTGGACAGCACTGCGGTGTGACAGGCTGCCGTGGCAGCGACAGCGTCTGAGTCCACTTGTAGTGGCTCCTTTTATTCTCCTTTCAGGGTAGAAATTTTACTGAAAAATAATGTTTTAAAAGTTAAAGAAAAAATTAAAAACTTTCCCAGAACCAAACTGAATTTGCCGTGGGAGCATGCAGTGTGCTGTTATTCTTGGTTTGTATTACTTTGCATCATTCTGTAAAGATCAGACTACACTTGGCATAAAAACAGAAAGAACTAGATTCTGTTTTATTATGCATGGAATTTTGAGTAATTGGGAACAATTCTTATTCATAATATAAATGGACAATTTCATGTTTACAGAAAATAAAGTAACCACTACTAAGCAAACTCATATGAATGCAGAATAGCATTTTTACAAAACGAATTAAATCATGATTGTTTATCAGCAGTAACTATTTGTCCTTTGATTTAAGGAATAAAACCACAAAACATTTAATATTATTTGAGGGCCTTTTGCCTGTGCTTTAATAGACATTTATTTGCTACTTTCTACAAAAAGCCTATGGGTTATAATGTAATTAGTAGAAAGGCAAAAACAAATAGTAGTCAGTGAATGAAATGTTTTAATTTTTATAAGAAATAATATACATTTCACACATCAGTGTAATTTTTGTTTTCAAAGCTTGTCTGGGTGTCCTCTCAATGCACAAGCTATCAAGAAGGGGAAGGTCTCCGAGGAACTAATGACCATCAAGCTGAAAGCGACAGGAGGTAAGATCGTGGTCACTGTCCCCATGAGTCTGCACGGCAGCTCCCCAGAGGGCTGTGCGTGTCCGAGTGTACTCTACGTGGGAAGTGTAATTTTCATGTGCAAGAAAGGTTTCCTCAGATCTGAACTAAAACTATACCTTTGGAAAAAAACCCAAACAATTTCTTGGTTCCTTCCTTATTCTTCAGTAAGGATCTCCAACACAAAAAGTCTGATGGTTACAATGGATTAAGATACACAGGCAAAAGCTGTGGCCTTCAGTCTCTATCTGTGTGTCACATGTGTGTGTGTTTTCCTGGTGTAAGTGCCCTATGACACCTGCATTTGAAACCTTTAATTTTGTTCTGTGCTCAAAATGGTATTTCCATAGTGATCCCAGATGATTGAATTCAGCATGCATACCTATACCTGTATCCACATTTCCCTGCATATTTCCTGAGTGTCAGTCCCTTCTCAAAGGTAAAATATACAGTTTCCGGGTTCTATATTTGGATCCTCCAAGTTTCTTTTGATTCTTGAGTGTTTTTTCTTGAGATTTGTAATCTGCATTATCTGGGGCCTGTGATGTTTCCCATCAACGATCTTTCTAAAGCCTCTGAGAAACAGTGATAGAGCAATTATTTTGCTTTGGAGACTTTATTTGATTCTGTCTTTGGCACATGACTGGAACTGAGCTGGGGACTTTCAGCTGTGGTTACTTTCTTTCCCTGAAATAGTTCGTGTGTGTGATTTCTGTAAAAGAAGATGGTCACCCTCAAGGGAAGGAAAGCACTCTTGAGCTTCCTACGGCGTCTCTTCCGAGAGGGTTTCGCCTGCTTTATTTAAAGCAGTCCCTTGGGAGGCTGCTCCCCCGCCCCCGCCCCCGCCGCCATGGGTGGGTGCGCATTGCCGAGAGCCGAGGGAGGGCAGTGAGCCTGCAGAGTGGGGAAGCCTGGGTGGCAGGGACAGCCCTGCATCCTCCCTTCTTTCCAACATTCAGATGCGCAGTGAAAGGCTCTCCCCAGATGCTTTGACTCTCCTTGGAAATGCACCCTACTCCTAAATGCCTCTCTCTTAGTACATTTGCAGTGAGATTGGGACAGTTTAGTGTGCATAGTATTTGTACATCATGTTTTGGTAGAAAGCTTCTACCAAAACATGCTTACTTTAATTCTAGAAGAATTGATCTTGACTTCTCCATCCTTGCCATAGCTAAGTAGCCACACTAATGTTTTAAAGACCTTTACGAGTCCTGATAACAGAAATAGTTCATCTGTAAGAGAAAACCTGCTAGTCCTTCTGTGCTTTGTGGGGACAAATAAAAGCCATGATGGTTGATCTATATAGATATTCTTATACCCATAGTAGGTCCTTCCAGCTCTTTCTATGTGGGAAAATAATGTGTTCTAAATATTGTGACACATCATTCCTTTCTGGATACTAACTCTCCTCACTCCTTTCTAACTAAAATAGTCAAAGATACATTAGTCCATTTTTTCCCTAAATAAAAAAGAAGTAAAATTTTAATATGTAAACCTAATATATTATTAAAAATAAATGTTAACTCAAGAAATATAATAGAGTTTGTTTGAATATAATTGCCTCAATTGTATAATATGAAAAACATAATTATAGTACTTAAAGCCTCTTACAAATTGAGAACACCTTCTATATACAGGTATATACATAACTTGTAAATTATACAGAGCATAAAGATAATATAAATTATGTAATCTTAATTATGCAAATTAGGCATAGATTAGTACTAATTAAATATTAAAATTATTGAATGAAAAGAAAGCATATTCTCTTGTTTTTAAATAGATGGACTCCGTAAAGAAACAGGGTATTTAGTGAAATATTTAGTGAAAAGATTACATGGTTTCCTTCACTGGCCACAACACCTGGCTAGTCTAACATTCAGTCTAACTGAATTTGATCCTGTGGCTAAAATACCTCCCCAAATTCCCAAAGTCATCATAAAAACATTAATTCATTCATTTATTAATTTCACCAGAATTTATACATTAGATCCCATGACAGTGTTTCTTTCTTGAGGTCCCATCTTACGGTCTTACCTTTTCCACAAGCTCCAGGCAACTTTTGTTATTAGGCATCTTCCAAGTGGCCCCATCCTAACTAAGAGGCTGGGGTGTCCTCATTAACATTGGGCATCAGGAAAACAGAATCATAACTAAATCCCAGTACCAAAAACTCAGACTGTCACTTAAAGAGTCTTCTCACGAGCATCTGTAACTGAGCCAAAATTAAACCTTTACTTATCTTACTGCGAGTTGCACCCCCCACCCGGGCGTCCCCATCACAGGGACAGCACCGTAGTTACCCACCTGCTGCAGCAGAAACGAGTGGTCATCAAAGATTCCTCCCTTGCCCCATGCCCTGCCCGCGCCCATCACAAGACCTGCCAAATCTGCCTGCACACAACACGCTGAGTCGGTCTCCTTCCCATGACCTCTCCCCGCCCTGCCGTGCGGGCAGGGGCATCAGATCTAGCCAGGACTTTAGTGGTAATCTCCCTCCTGGTCTCCTGGCGTCTATTCTTTCTCCCCTTCAATCTATTCTCCACTCAGAAATCCAAGTTATGATTTTGAAAAGTCAGCCAGATCACCAACTGCCCTGCCTAAATTCCTCCCCTGGCTCCGGTCACACTCAGTGAACCCGAGCTCCCTGGGAGCTCCCCGTGACCCTCACTCACCTTCCTGCCATCCTGGAGCACCCATGGCCTCCCTACCCGGCCTCCCCACCCAGCCTCCCCACCCGGCCTCCGTGCTTTCTGTTTCCTCCTCCACCTGGAATGGCCATCTCGGCCAGTTCCTCACAGGGCGGCCTCGTCCTACCCCTGAGGTCTCAGCGTGCGTGAGTCTTCCCCAGTGAGGGGCCTCAGCACCCGCATGTTTCCTTCACAGCCATTCACATTTCACCAGAGTCCCCTTGCTTTCTGTCTGCCTCGCCAGATATTATGTAAAGAAATACCATTCCCTGAAGTGGAATTTCACTGAAAAAAGACAGAAAGAAAAAGCAATATGTCAAAGAAATTTAGTAAGAGGATTTCGTTTGCTCAAATTAGAAAAATTTCAGTGTGGATAGCACTCCAAATACCTGTTTCACTGAGATTCCAAATATTTTAATTTTTTCTTTCCTGGCTCTTACTTATCAGTCATCTGAGAGAAGACTCCTCCACAGCGCACTGGCCCACAAAATAGGGTGCTCAGGAATGCAGTGCCTTCTCCAGACACAGCCGGCTGGTGCAGAGGGGCTCCTGTCCCAGAGGCTGTACTTCCACTAGGGTGGTCCCGGATAGCTGTCATAGCTGTCGGTGGTTTTCTTAGGAGCTGTGTCATACTGTCAATTCATATTCAAATTGATCTAAGTACTAAGATACCTAGATCTTAGCTGTCGGTTTGTTTTCCTTTCTCTATTAAATCTCAGACCTTGAGTTAGGTCAGTCTTATAACACCCTGTCTTCATTGGTCCATGCATGACCCACTTCTATTTAGTAGTTAGTTACTTTTAATAAACAGTCAGTACCTACAAAATAGCCACCTGTTCTGTCAGGCTGTGTTCCATGTAACTTACAGGGCTTACTTTTTTTTCTCTTCACATTATATTATTAAGAGTCACGCACGTTGTTTGGGGGGGGATGTGGCTTGTTTCCAGGTTGTACTTTTGTGAATAGTACTGCTACATACTTCTTGTGCATGTTTTCTGTTGTACTTGTGCAACCGTTTGTTTTTGGAATTGCGGTCATGGAGAATATGAATGTTTATCTTCAGTAGGAAATTAACTGTTTTCCAAATTTGAAACCCCAGGAAAGTATAAAAGCCTAGATCTTTTTCAAACCCATTGTCAAGCCAACCCCACCCCCCACCCACATCACCCCCCGCTGCTGCCATTCTGCTCTCATGAAATTGCTCTCATTAAGTCTAAATGCAGAAGTTCACATTTATCCCTCTTCATTCTCAACTCTTGTTTAGACTTATTCTTCTGGACTGCTGAGATTCTCTTTAATCCTGCTCCTGGCATCCTTAATATTAACTACCTTCCCCAGCTTCTTAAAATCTTTCAATTGTATTCATACTCCTTCTATACAATAATCACGGGAAAGTAACTCCCATTCATTGAGAGCCTCCTACGTGTTCAGCACTCCACGTTGTATTGCATTCATTCTCGCAACATAGATATTATGCCTATTGTAGAGAAGAGGAAACCAAAGTACAAAGAAGTTAAATAAGTTGTCGAAATTCAAAAACAGTCAAGGCCAGCATTCAAACTCCGAGGCTGATGTTCTTTCCCCTAAACTGCATTTGCTCCTCATCCAAGTCCACATAGAGAACCTGCCATGTGTCCCGGGACTCTCACTGTCCTACCAGCACCCGCAGCTCTGCATCCACTCGTGGGCCCTAACGTCCAGCTCAACTAAGCATATTTAATAATTCAGCATAAAACTGTCCTGGCAGCACCGTGTACAACAGAGTGCATAGCCTTTGGAGTTTAAGCCCAGCTCTGCCTCTGAATTTGAACTTGAGCAGGTTATTTAACTTCTGTGGGTGATTTCTGAGGCCTCCTTTGACCTGTCTGAGGTTCAGTGTCTTCTATTTGCAAGGGTACAAGGGAGCCTGTGGCACAGGGTGCAGTGGGGTGTGAATGGGAACACATTGCAAATGCACCTGCAGCACTCCTGGAACACAACCGAGCTACACTCTGTGGTGCTGCTTTTCTTCTCCTCTTCCTTCACTTTCTTACAAGGGAATTAAATCCCATACCTGCTCCTATCCACTTTTTCAGAAACCTATATATGTATGGTTTTGGTAAAAACACTTCACATTAAAGTGTCATCTTCAACTAGCAAAGCACAAATTAAACATAAAATGACTCATATTTGTCACAGTGTTGCATTTTCAGGTTGAACTAAGACAGTCTGACTCTTTATAGGTATAGAGAGTGATGAAGAAATTAGGCATTTGGATGAAGAAATAAAGGAACTGAATGAATCCAACCTTAAAATTGAAGCAGATATGATGAAACTTCAGACCCAGGTAAAAAAAAAAAAAGTATCTGGTCATCTTTAAAGTAATCATACTATTTGGTGGAAACAAAACTGACTTTTTTAAACTTTGTGTCTGAAAATATACTGATATCTTAGAGTGACTACACTGAGTGTTTCTCAATTACTCAATTATTGTCAAATACTAAGCAGATGGGTCACCATGGCCATCACTGATCTGGTAGCTGTAGTCAAGGTTACTCATGTTTTTGCCCTGGTTGCATCAAAGATTTCATAAGCAAATAAAGTAGATCATCCTGCAACTAAGGAGTCTTGCAGAGAGCAGTCCCCAACCTTTTTGGCACCAGGGACTGGTTTCCTGGAAGACAGTATTTCCACAGAAGTGGGGGGGGGGACAGCAAGCCATGGGGAGCAGCTGTAAATACAGGTGAAGCTGTGCTCACTTTCCCCTGCTCACCTGCTGTGCGGCCCAGTTCCTAACAGTCTCGGGGTTGGGGACCACAGCTGTAGAGCATGTAGTGCTTTAGAAAAAAATTGTCATCAATTTTTTTTTAAGGTAAGAGTCCTTAGTTTTATTCAAAATCAAGTAAAACAGTAACTTTTTAATTTATTTTTTCCGGAACACCTCTGAATGCGTCAGTATTTGTTAGTAACAGATCTTACTGGACCGTCTCTTGAACAAATTCTTTATGCAAAAAATACAAGCAGTTTCTTGATTCTGCATTCCCCTTTGTAATATCAGCCCTATCACCCAAGGCTTTTAAACAGTAGTCGTAACTCTTTTGCAACAAGTCAGCAGGAAAGACTGAGGCAAAGCGCAGGATTGAGTGTCTTCCAGCCCTCCCCTCCTCTCCTCTCCTCAAGTGTGGGGTTTGTACTCTCCGTGGTTACTGGCTCTCTCAGAAGTCCTCAATGCAGCAGCGTAAAACGGGAGATTTTCATCCATCTGAAATGCAGTTCTGATGTCCTTACCCAGCCGGACCGTCTTCCATTAGTGGCTGTCTGCACACAGGAAGAGCTTGATGTTTTGGTTTAAAAAGCACGGGAATTCCTCTCAAGAACCATTTGCACAGAATGCAAAGGCCTCTGCTCTCATGGAGCTTATAGTCTGGAAGGAGGAGGCAGACAATAAACAAAAATCATAGACGATAAACTGTGTTATGTGCTGGAATAGGGCGGGGGCTGGGTGAGCAGGCCCCAGGAGAAGTCTTGAGGAGAGAAGGAGTTAGCCACACAGGTACGGGGAATAGTGTTCCAGACAGCAAGTGCAAAAGCCCCAGTGCTGCCATTTGAGAAGTAGCAAAGAGGGAGCATAGCCTCAGGGGAGTGTGTGTTGGGGGGTGGGGGTGTGGTCACAGAAGAGTCCCAGGGGCAACACAGGGACATTGTAGAGACCTTGGTTTTTATTCTGAATGACTGCAGGACCGTTTTGGGCTGTGGAGCCAAGGGGTGGTGTGATCCTATCTGACTTACATTCGGACTTGCATTTTAAGAGACTTCGGTTCTGGTGGCTGTTGAGGAACGGCAGAGAAGAGATTGCAGGGAAGGTGACGCAGTCATGCTGGTGGCTGGGCCCAGGTGGCAGCAGTGCAGGGAGGGACAGTGGTTCCATCCGGATATTTTGAACGAGGTGCCCAGTGGATGTGACGTGTGAGAGGAAGAGGCTGGGGGGTGCGTGGAAGCCTGAGCATCATTCTAGTTTCTGTATCTGGAAAGGAGACACTGTGTGCGGATAGAGCAGGTTTGGGGAAATAGCAAAAGATGGCTTGGGGGATGCTGAGTTTGAGATACCCATCATACAGCCATGGGGAGAAGTGAAATCTGCAATTCTTGGGGAAGTCTGGGTTGAAGATACACATTTGAGAATGTGATTCCTGCAACACGATGGGGCTGCAGTTTTGTGCAGAGGTTGCAGTGTTCACGTCCCCTGGCGTTTGGATTCAGCTGGTGCATTTTCCTTCAGAGAGAAACCTTTGTACCCCTTCCAAACTCCACTTCTCATACTCCCAAGTTATTTCCGTTTTAGATCACGTCCATGGAGAGCAACTTAAAGACGATAGAGGAGGAGAACAAACTCATCGAGCAGAACAACGAAAGTCTGCTCAAGGAGCTGGCCGGGCTGAGCCAAGCCCTCATTTCCAGCCTCGCCGACATCCAGCTGCCACAGATGGTAAGTCAAAGGCCAGAACTGTGCTGTTCCGTCACAGGTGTTTGCAGTGTTGCTGTGCAGTTACCCACAGGGCTGCCAGCCCGAGGTATTTAGCTTTGAGGAGACCTGTCAGTAGTACAGGGTGACCACGTTTCACCATATTCTGACCTGCAATAATCTCCTTCACTGGGAACATGGTAGATATATTTAAATTATATTGAGGCCAAGGATGTTTTTAAAGAAGATAAGGTGCCTCTTAAACATGAAGGTTTATTTAAACCTTGTTTTTTAATGTCATATGGAAATTGGAGGCCAAAACTCCCTCACTGAAAATATATCTCCAAGTAGAAGATTCCATAGCTTAAGAAATCTGAGACCCAGTCATTCACATTATGCACCCAACTCAAGAACTGCAAAAAAGCCTAATTCCCAATAGACTTGGTTTTTTCTTCATACTTATGTATAAAGAACATAATTTACTTTTCCTCATATAAAATAAAAAGCACAACAGTGAGGAAGGCATCCTTATTTCCAAAATCTAAGCATGTATATCCTAGATATGCAACGATAGTCATGCATTCCTTAGCAACAGGGATATGTTCTGGGTGTGTCATTAGGTGATTTTGTCATTGTGTGGACATCACAGAGTGCACTTGCACAAACCTAGGTGGCATAGCCTGCTACACAGCCAGGCTGTACGGTACAGCCTAGTTCTCCCAGGCTACACACCTGTGCAGCATGTTACTGCACTGAATACTGTAGGCAACTGGAACACAATGGTATTTGTGTATCTAAACTTATTTAAGCATAGAAAAGGTACAGTAAAAATATGGTAATCCAGTCTTATGGGACCACCATCATACATATGGTTCATCACTGAGATGTTACGCAGCACATAACTGTGTTTGGAATTCTTAGAAAATTAGTTCCTTTTATAATTTCATAAATACAGACAAATCTTTGAAGGGGAGCTGCATTGTTGAATGCTTTTAGTTTCCTCAGAGCCTACATTTTAAAAAAAATTTTTCCAAAGCTGTCAGTTTTATATACAAAATGGTTTAAAACAACAGCAATGTAATGAAGGAATACAATTGGTTTTGCTTAAAACAATAAATCCCTCCATTTTCCAAACTTCCTAGCATGGAGCTCTTATTTTACCCAATTCCAAATGTGACCTCCTCCCCCCCCCAAAAAAAGCAATAAAGTAACAATGAGCACAAAGGAAAATAAATTATTACACTATGGCCAGTATTAAGGTATTTCTTAGATAATATTATATTGTTTATTAAAATTTGTCTAAGTTATACTTCAAATGTGTATTCCTTAATGTTTTTTTCTTCATCAGTGCCATAAAAAAATAGGTAGCACACAAGATAACTTGTCCCTCATATAGTTACCACACAGGGCACTCTGGTGGTGTTTTTAAGGCTCATCACACAAAATGTTTACATGAGCACCAAGAGTGAGCACTGACGTTTGCATTCTGCAGTGGAGGAAAGCAAGGCACACAGAGTTTACATGATTTGATCAAGGTTCCAAAGCTAGCATGAGTCAGGCGGTCCTGGCTTTACCTCTGTAAAACCTTTATCCACTCTGTCCCCGGGTCCCACTCCAATTACGTGATTTTCCAAGACACACATGGCACAGCAAAGGCAGAAGCTAAAAGGGAACAGAAAATCACGATTGGACCTGCTTAACACAGCCAAATAATCTTCCAGTTTAGAAAGCTTATTTTCAAAATAACAATATTTAGACCTTCTAAAAGTCCTTTCTTCCAAGTACCTTGTGAAGTAAGACACTAGTCATATGTTTTCAAAAAGATGGGAAAACAGAAGCACAAAAAGTGGCTGAGTAGGATTCCCTTTGTGGCACTTGTTCCCTTTCACTTTGCACGAAATACACACCTATCCAGTGTGTGCTCTCTTTGAGGAATCACATTAGGCAAAGGAGATACCGAAACACACAGAAAGAACAAGGGATGAAGAATCTTGACTTTGTGAAACTGATATTCTGCCTGCAGAGACAGATAGAGAAATAAAAAGTGTATTGCAAGGACACCGTGAGGGAAAAAAGGGCCACAGGTGTCTGAGGATGGAGGAGAAAAATTTTCCATCACAACTAGTTAGAGAGCAACTTGCTCAAATCTCAAATTCCTTAAATTCCAGCCTGGTGCTGTTAGAGGGGCCACTTGGTACAAGCAACCCTTCCTCCCAACCTCACCAGCATTCCCCTTCTGCAAACAGGAGGTCTCTTTTGTGCTGAGCATATGCAATTGTGGCTGAGGCTGTCCCCTAAGAGAAGTAGAACAGTTCTGAGAAGTCCAGCTCAGCAGACAGACTTATCCTTTCTATGGCTCCAAATCAACCCCAAATACCGCACGAGCAAGTCACGTTAATCCCACGAATGCAGAGTGAACAGATGAATCCAAACACACACTCAGTCTCTCTCCATCTCCCCCAACTCCAGCAGCCATATGGATCCTTGCCTTCCCTCCCAGACTCCCAGGTCACCAATATTCTTCAGGTCACTCGGCCTTCCTTTTGCCTCAGCCTGAACCACTGTGACTGGGTCAATGTGTTTTGTCTCCATTTAGGGACCTATCAGTGAGCAGAACTTTGAAGCATATGTGAATACACTCACAGACATGTACAGCAATCTGGAACGGGACTATTCCCCGGAATGCAAAGCTCTACTGGAAAGTATCAAACAGGCAGTGAAGGGTATCCATGTGTAGGATCACAGCGCTGCCGGGCAACAGAAATTACCAACAGCAGTAAACTCCAGATGGATCCGTGAGAGGTTTGTGTACTGCTAAGGCATGGAGGTTGCCGTACTGCATTTACAACTGCAACATTGCACTAATTTTTTCCCCCAGCTGACATAAAAAGGAAAGAAAAACTATGATAAACTCTTTCGATTAAAAGCAATGCAGTCAATTATTAGATCTTATTTATTTTCATATGTTTTTCTTTTATTTCTTCATTGCACTCTTTTTTTTGTAAAGTATATGTAAAATAAATGTGACATTTTTATAATTTATTTATTACTAATCAAAGAGTTTTTTATCTTTTAACTGCATTTTGAAGTCTGCCATATTTTTACAAGTGTGTTTATTAATTTATTTTCCAATAGGATTTAAAATAGAAATGCTATTCTCAAATCACCTATCTTGCTGGGCTTAAATGAGAAAACAAAAATGTGTGAAGGAAATCCTTGTCTAAGGACTGCACTATGGTCGAGTTTGATTTTTATTGCACACTTCTTCCCCACCCCCCACTGGTTTTTGTATTTATGAACGAGTCTGCGGTAAGGTGGGCTGCGTGTGCGGAGTAAGAAGATGAACGGTGCCCGCCAGTGGGGATCGCACTCACAGAAGCACGGGATGCCGGAACACAGCCTGCTCAGAGCTTGTCAGCAATAATTAGACATAGCAATCAGCAAAGCATTCGACTTGGCTGTACGGTTTTAGCTAATATGAATTATTTATTTGAAATGTTTAAAAGAAACATAAGCTTTTTTAGTGATGCAGATTTGTCTGTTTGTTTTTCAAGTCATATCAGATAGTTGGCAACTCTTATCCCAAGATGAGAAATAAGACTTGGTGTGACCAGCCAGGCTTTCCTGCCATATGTTGGTACAATATACAAGTGACAATATTGGTGTAGATTTGTACTTAGCAAATACAAACACATCCAAATGGAAAATTTTGTAGATACCATATCCCCTGAAATAGCATTTATCTTACTGGGTTGACTGGAAAGGAATGGAAAATATAGTAACACATGAAAAAATGCTAACTCCAATCCGAATGATTACTTCAAACACTGGCAACTTTGCTCTCACCTTCCTTAGGAAATAAGACAACATTCAATTTGATAAAAATCTTGCCATAGAACTACAAGTGCTACAAAGTATACACACACACTGGTACACACAGGCATACACACACATATATGCACACAGACACTCATCCACACATAAAATTGAGCCCACAATCTTGAATTTCTGAATGGATCAGAGTTTAGTAGTTGCTATAGTAAAGGCAATGTCTATTTCAGGGATTGTAAAGTAGTTAAACATTGTTTCAAAAGTTTTTTTATATTTATTTTTTTTAAGGAAAAGGTATAGACAACCAGCTAAACTGCCTTTTTGGTGTGCACACACATTTCATGTGCAGACGTGCCTCTGTGTAAATGTACACATGAACTTAGTGTGGGCTTAATTTTCTGTGCTATAACAAAAGTGTTTATTTTTGATTAGCCTCATGGATATTTAGATTGAATGTGATGGCATTCACAGGCTTGATATATTCCACTGTTATTATTGTTACCTGCACAAATGAAAAGTAATACTCAATGGTAATTCCACTCCCATGAGACTGTGGTCATTGTTATGCATTAAGTGAGGCTTCTCTTTGGTTTGGGGTTCATTTGAACTCTTGAATCTTAGTTTAGTGAAAATGAAATGTCTGTTCTTAGGTAGGAACGGTGTTTATTTAAAAATCAATTTAAAAAAAAGAACTACCATATGTGCTGTCTATTATAAATGAGACACCAAACGAAATTTTCTATTAAAGTTATGTACTTGCAAACATTTTGCTATACAGTACTTCATAGATGCATACAAATGAGCTCACTTATTACAAAAACAAGCTTTTAATTTGCTAAATATTTTAACAAGTTTATTATATATTGTATTTAATTTAAAAGAAATCTCTTACCAACCTACATATTTATTACTATAATTTCCTATGACTTCAGGTTAATTTATTTGTGTTTGCATAGTTTTAGCAGGATGTTTTGTGAAGTATGTTTGTATTTATTTGCCTCCTTTGTACTTGATGTGTTTTGCAATGTGCACTGAATTTTTTTTTCTTTTCAACTATGTTAATGATCAATACTATAAATTGGGTCTTTTGTAAACAGCAAAAAGGCAATGATGTATGCATTTTTTTTTAATTTGAAGTAGTTTGTATACTGTTTCTCCAAACATTTAATATTTCTTACATCAAAGCAACAAAATTGTGTTCAGTGCTGTACATTTGGTGTATGGTAGGAAATAAAAATTGATAATGAGTTTTGATGTGATCTTTCTCAGGCCACTGTATAGAGACTAGAATCCCACAAAAACCGCTGTTCCGTCACGAGTCCTGTTGAGGTAGACAAGTGCGCGGGAGCCTGCGAGCAGTTCCGATGCATTTTTATTCTGACAACTGCTCTGCTTGGGCTTATTTTTTTACCCTATGTGGACAGGACTTTTGGCCCATGCACAAGTCACCACTGCCTTTGCTGTGGCACCCACCTCCAGAATGGGGACTGCTTTGACATCAGCACGAGCAGGAAATTCACCTGGATCTAGTGAGTGACAAAAGATAGGGCCCACCCTCCTGATTCCAAACTTGCTGTGGGTACCAAGTATATCTCTACAACCATACAAGCTAGTCGAACTCAAATCAAGGAAAAATAATAGTTGACAGCACCTCTCTTGTGTGTGTGTTTTTCTTATCTCATGTCCAATAGTCAGCCTAATTTAATTTTCCAGTTTCTGACCAGGTTTACACATTTCTAGAACTGATTTCCATTTATCCTCAATATGGTAAAAATCTATGTAATCGACGTAATGAAGCCAAATTGACTTCAGATAAGTCAGGGCTGTTCCTGGGTAGACCTTCGTATAGCAGGGGTCGGCACGCAACTGTTGGTGCTCGGTGTAGTTTTTCTTTAGTCACCAAGTGTATGTGTGCAAGATGTGCATGTGATACACCCTGCTAGAATGGATGGCAAAGCACAAAATCTGCTCCATCAGTTTCCTTGCTCACTGTCTGCCAAGTATGTGCAGCTTGCCCTGAGTGGGATTTTCTAACAATGAGTAGTGTCTGCAACTCTGTCACCAACATGTCATAAGAGGAGGACCAGTCCTATTGGAAATACGAAAAGAATGATGAGTACGAGTCATCTGTTCATACAATAGATGTTAAATTAGAACACATTTATGCCGGGCCCTCTTCCTGACTCCTATGCAAGGTCAGCCTAGTGGGGGATGACGAGATAAGTGACAGGTATCACGATTGGGGCACTCACAGGCGCCTATGGCAACAGCGTGAGGGTTTGCTAACAAAGCTGGAGTTCCTGGGAAAGGTACTGCTCATGGCTTGATGGGGAAAGTTTGGGGAAAGGCGCTGCAGGCAGCGGGAACTGCATTTGCAAAGGCATGTCGGTAAGAAAAATGAATTAAGTGACTCCGTGTATTGAAAATATGAAAATATTGGTAAGAAGTGAGAAGAGGCAGAAAGCCCAGGTAAGTGGGAGAGGGAGTCATTGCATAAACTGCCATGCCAAAGAGTTCCAATTTCCACAAGCACAACTCAGTATGCCTAAGAAAAATTAAAAATCAGAGAATGACAGGATTGGATTTCCACTGGAGACTGTTTGTTCCAGCAGTTTAAACAATTAACATTTCTTACATCAAGGCAACGTATTCAGTGCTGTACATTTGGGGTATGGTAGGAAATACAAATTGATAATGAGTTTTCCTGTGTTCACTTTCAGGATAGTATATAGAGACTGTCGCCACCATCCCATGAAAGGTCCTGGGGCCTTCAGACACAGGACTAAAATGCTTCTACTGGAACCAATGCCCTAAATGAAAAGAATGGGGTGAAAAATTCTTTGACTTGCCCCATTAGAAAAATTTTTAAAAATTAACTTGTTATGGTACATAAATATTTTCTTAATATTAGTAAAACTAATATTTTCTACATCTCTTTCCACCCATTATATCCACATTATAGTGGTCTGGGAATAGTAGCCAGTTATTTCCTCTCATTATTCAGCAGATAATTACAAAGTAAGCAGATTTAATCGGTTAATAACTACCTACACTGTCAGACACAATCAGTGATGCTTTGCATATTTCATCCCACACAAGCCTTGACTGTATGGCCTGAATCTCCCCGTGGCCAGTTACCCTGCTGAGGAAGCGGGTGCTCAGCAAAGTCAGTAACTTGCCCAAGATCATAAAACTAGGAAAAGGCGTGGCCAGGGTCGGACCTCAGATCCATTTGGTTGAAAAGCAAAGCACAGGCTCTTCCCACTATTTTAATAAAACTATACTATTTGGGATAGTCTTTCTATCATCAGGACAATAGTGGGACTCACTGCCCTGCACGTTCATAAATGAGTGACCTAGTGTAGACTTGTGGACCTACTACGTGCTCTAACCAACAAGACCTGTCTAGTTGCCTGTCAGATGTTGTCTCATTCGGAGGAGAGAAAATAAGAATTATATAAGATCACGATGTATGCCAGGGCCTGGACATAGCCCAGTATCCATCAGTGCTCCACTGTGACAAGGAGTCCCTCCCAGAGCTCTCCTGTGGGCTCCACAGCCAGGCCGCAGTGGAAGTATTATGTATTACGATCAGCGTTATGCTGATCAAAGACTGAGGCTTAGAGAGAATAAAGAATTTGATGCCTTAGAGATTCGTACCAAGGTCAGGAGTCAACTCAGCCCTGACCCAGAGACAAGCCCCTGTCCCTTCTGCAGGCCATCACCACTACCTCTAGCCGACCCCTCTCGAGCCGGCCAGCATCCTAAGTTGCCTCCGTGCACGGAGTCACCGGGCAAGGGATGGTCAGTTAATCACCACTGCAAGAAAAGTTGTTCAAAGAAGCATCATTTTCACATTTAGAGCACACTATTATGATGTAGTCTCCTTGTAAAGGCATATCATAAAAATGTGACACCTTAATAATTTATTTGATGAATTGGGTTTGAGAAATCTTAATATGGGTTATAATAACAGTCCAAAAATAAGGAAAATGTAAATAGCTCATTTTTTGTTGTTTTTAGAGCAAAACAATGCAATTATTTTGTTCTGTCATTAGCTGCTTCATGTATGCTTGATAGTTTTGGATTGGCTCCCAACAAATAAAAGGACACTGTGTGCTGACCTTTACCAGCTATTAAATATTTAAAAACATAAAGAGAATGTAAAGTTCCCTGCTCTTAAGAAACAGCTGCTGTTTTAGCAGAATTTTCCACTCAGATATGTATTATCATATATAAATGTTGTCACTTTCCTTCTGTAACTGATTGCCTTGTTCAGTTTTAAATGAAATCCAGGGTTATATTTATGCGTTAGATATCATGAAGTGTGAATGGCACTTTGGGGCTATGTCACTCTGCTGTGAATGTTTGATCCCCAGTATTGGAGGTGGGGCCCAGTGGGAGGCGTTTGGGCCCTGGGGGGATCGCTCATGAATAGATTAATCCCCTCCCTGGGAAGGGTGGGGGCAGCGGGTGAGTTCTTGCTCTCTTAACTCCTGAGAGAGCTGGCTGCTAACGGAGCCCAGCATCTCCCCGGTTTGCGTCCTCCGTGCCACGTGATCGCTGCACAGGCCAGGTCCCCTTCTCCTTCCTCCATGAGTGGAAGCCCCCTGAGGTCCTCACCAGATGCAGATGTCCAATCTCCAGCTTTCCAGCCATCAGAATTGTAAGACAAATAAACCTCTTTTCTCTATAAATTATCCAGCATCAGGTATTCCTTTATAGCAACACAAAACATCCTAAGATACACTCTAATAATGCTTTTAAAGGATCAAACTTTTAGCCATTGGAAATCTTGGTAACTTTGATCTCCAAGACTAGTCATCTTGAATTTAAAAAATATGAGAAAGGACTTTCAAATTTCATGCCTTATCAAAGCCCTGAGGACTGGAAACATCTGGCCGTGGTTTGCTGTCTTCATGGATAGGCCTTGACTACTGGATAGGCTGCATTAACATAACTTCACTATTCCAGGAAATTCTTGCCCCCACCAAAATGGAAAATACCTTCATTATTTGTTCCAGGAACTTCCTAACAATTTATCTGAACTAGATAGAACTAGAGCTACTCAATGTACTCTCAGAATGAATACCCCTTCTCAGAACAATCCACAGCATCAAATGATTGTTTACTCTCTGAGACTCACTTTAGAGCCCTAGTTTTGCTGTGTGCCTATCTCCTAAATTGTTATGTCCTAAACTTGCCCAATTCTAATCAAGCCCTCACGTTCAAGGCCCTCCTTAAGCCGGACCCTTCAAATCATGCAAATATCCCACCTTTGCCCACCCCTGCCCCTGAGATGCTGCTCCGACTCTGTCAAGGTAAACTCAGTTTTTTATCAACAGATTATTTTGGTTGTGCTCCGTGGGAGCCAGCATTCGACAGACCCAATGCCCACACACACCCATGAATATATCTTCAATCTATATGCCCTATTTGGGGTAAGCAGGTACATACATGGTTCAATTTGGAATCATCAAAAAACCTAAAAGCTTAACTGTAAATGTTTCAACAGCCTTTTTGGATACTTCTGCAAAAAGTGGAATGTCTTTCTTTCTCGCACACACACTTTCATCTCCAGGGAATTGTCTAGATCAGTGGTAACTACTTAACAGCATCAGGGGAGGAAGAAGAAAGGAAGGAAAGGAGAGGAAACAAAGATAAGAAAAGTTATCAATCTTGGCAACATAAAGTTTTTAAAAGTAAGTCAAAAGTAAACACCAATTCCTCCAGGGCAATAGCAGAAGCTAACCCTGGGCCTGGAAATGCTCTGTGTCCCACAGGTACTGCAGGGCCCCTGAGGATTTTAAAAAGGGGTGCGTGTGTGTGTGTGTGTGTGTGTGTGTGTGTGTATGTGTGTGTGTGTTAACTTTTATCAAGCGTTTAATGTTCACCAAATTTTCCAAATACTTTACACATACTATTTCATTCTCACAACAATTATGTGAATTATGATAATCAGGAAATATTTTTAAAAGATTTCTAAAGTGGCTTGGTAACGTGTGCACCACTGCGGATGGCTTGACAGCGTGTATCACCCTCTACCTGAGGCCCCGCCCATCAGAGTGAGCCCACCCTCCTCTGTCCCTGCTCTGCTCTGAGCCTCTCACCCTTCCACCAGCTTCTCCTCCGTCTCAACCTTCCTGCACTTACCAAAGCAGGAGCTATGGGACCCTGAATTATGGCTAGTGCCACAGGTTTAAATAAAAATATGCTGGATATAGCAAGTTGAGCAAAACACGGTTCTAAAAGGAATTTCTTCTTTTTTTTTACTTATTTTCCATGTAACTGCTAGAAAATGTAAAATTATATATGTGTCTCTCACTGAATTTCTATTGAACAGTATTGTCTGACCATTTCCTCTAGAAGAAACCAAAAAGCGTTCAAAAAGAAAAGCTGGCCGGGTGCGGTGGCTCACACCTGTAATCCCAGCATTTGGGAGGCCAAGGTGGGAAGACTGCTTAAGGACAGGCTTTGGAGACCAGCCTGGGTAACATGGAAAGACCCCATCTCTATAAAGACTTTTCAAAAAATTAGTGGGGCATAATGGTGCACACTTACAGCCCCAGCGACTTGGGAGGCTGAGGTGGGAGGACCGGCCCACTTGAGCCCAGGAGTACAAGGTTGCCGTGAGCCGTGATTACACCACTGCACTCCAGCCTGGGAGACAAAGTGAGATCGTCTCTAAGAAAATAATTCAAAGAATAAACAAGTGAAATAAGGCAAAAATTTTTAAAATAAAAAATAAATTACGGTTGTTCGATTTTTTCTTACTGATTTTACTGATTTTCCTGAGTTCTAAATAGATTCTTGTTATCAGTCCTTTATCTGATGTGTAGTATGCGAAAATTTTTTCCCATTCTGTAGGTTGTCTTGTTTATTCTTGTGACTGTTTCTTTGGCTGTGCAGAAGCTTTTTAATTTAATCAGGTCCCATTCATTTATTTTTGTTGTTGCTGTGATTGCCTTAGGGGTCTTCTTCATAAATTCTTTGCCTAGGCCAATGTCTGTAAGAGTCTTTCCTACATTTTCTTCTAGAATTCTAACAGTTTCGCACCTAAGGTTTAAGTCTGTTATCCACCGTGATTTGATTTTTGTGAGAGGTGAAAGCTGTGGGTCCTGTTTCAGTCTTCTGCATGTGGCTATCCAATTTTCCCACCACCATTTATTGAATAAGGATTCTTTTCCCC
>CM052438.1:87546367-87579831 GCA_028533085.1 Varecia variegata
AATAACGGTGATATAGAATGCCTTTTGTTCTCCTGGAGAGAGTTGGAACCCATTCTATTCAGTGAAGTATCTCAAGAACGGAAAAATAAGCACCACATGTACTCACCAGAAAATTTGTTTCCCTGATCATCACCTAAGTGCATATTTGGGAATAACACCAATTGGATATCGGACAGAGGTGGGGGGTGGGGGAAGGGGATGGCTGTATACCTACATGATGAGTGCGATGCGCACTGTCTGGGGAAGGGACACGCTCGAAGCTCTGACTCGGGGGGATGGGCAGGACATGGGCAATATATATAACCTGAACTTTTGTATCCCCATGATAAGCTGAAATAAATAAACAAAAAATAAATAAAAATAAAAATAAAATAAAATAAAAATAAATTAAAGATTAAAAAAAGAAAAGCCAAGAAAATATTCTACCTTTTACCATTTCTACAGATTAAAAGTCACAATGTTTTTTCCTCCCTTTTTTTCTTTTTGAAGGAGAAAATCTCCAAATAGAAAACATCTCAGAACTACAATAATTTTTACACATTCAGACAAAGAAACAAAGTGGTTAGTCACACTGTAAAATCCAGCACAACCTGAAAATCTACTTATTTTAGCTTTATATATAAATATATATATAGATAGATAGATATATTTTTTACAATTACCCATCTACATAACCAAATTCTGGCTTAAAAGATCACCTTAATAGTGGGAAAACATTTTTAGTATTTATCTGCATACAATGCTGAAATAGAAGCTTAGGAAACCTATTAGAAATTAGAAAATCCAAAGAATATGAGGCAAATCCTTCCTCTTTTTGTTGACAAGGAAACTGAGTTTATTGCTGTGGTGGGAAGGAGAGACCGCCTGGACAGTCTCAGTAGCCTCTTGAAAGGGGAGACAAAAGTGGGTGTTTATAGTTTGGGGGGCTCTGCTTTAGGACTGGTCTTCCAATGGTGGTGCCTAGCTAGGACTGGGTAAAACGCATGATATAATAGCTTACCATCAGGGGACACGGTTCAGAGGGGAGTGTTTTAAAGGGAGTCTTGAAGAGCGAACAGCTATTTGATGCTATCTATTGAAAGCTGACTGGTCAGATGTTCGTTTAAATGGATTTTCAGGACATTCTGAAAAGAACAATAAAATTATTTGCAGCTTTCATCTTCCCCCAGGGAAGAATTTCTTGCAACAGTGAAGCCATGGAAATAAAGACACTGCAAAAGTAAAGTCACACCCATGTGTGTGGTAAGCTGTGCAGGCTGGATGGTTTCCAGTCTCCAGGTTAAATCTGTAGTTTTTGCTACAGAGTTAAAGAACCCTGAGGCCTTAGAACTGGCATGCTTGGCCTCAGGAAAGGTGTGGGACCAGGCAGCCAGGGTCAGGAGGAGCTCGTGGGCATGGGGACACTGTGCTCTGAAAACGTGGCAGGAGCAAGCCCCTCGTTTACTAATGACAGCCTGGACACCTCAACCCGGCCCTCCTTCACTGCATGTACCTGGGAAGGGGTTAATCAGAAAACACAGGCACTGCCCTTGCCTCTGCCCTTGACCTTGCCAGGCAGACGCAAGCCTTGCATACAGTGAGAGTGACTGGCAGGCCACAGCAGACACAGGAGAAATGCCTCATGTAAACCCAACGCTGCCAAATGCTGGGCACGTGTGATCTTAGAAGGTCTCTCACCACCAGGCAGATATTTGTACTTGTATTTTACTTAGATCTTACTTGAGGCTCAAAAGACTTCAGTAACTTCTCCAAGAATACCCAGCCGGCAAATAGAATGGCTCGAATGCAAACTCAGGTCTGTCTGACTCCAGAGATCATGGTTCTCCCACCACATTATACTGAATCTGATCCTTGACTGAGCAAAACGCTGCGGGGGATGAAGTGGACAGTGGAAAGTGAGATGTGACCCCCACCCCCACCCCGGGCAGGCTACCGCACAGGCTGAAGAGCCCAGGAGAGACTGGACAAAGGTGGTCTCGCTGAGCGTGGGAAGGAGGCAAGTTCAAGGAAATATTCCAAAAAGTAGAATCTTTATAATTTCTAGATGAGCTAAGGACATTGACACTTACGTTTCATTTGGACACTTACTGCCCATCGCTTTTTTTTATTCCAAGTGAAGAAAAAAATCTGAAGCTCAGCTGAGCATCCGATGCTGGGGCTTCTACAATGTGTAAACAGACCACAGTGGGCCCTGCCACGGAGCCTGCAGGGAGGGGGGCAGTTTCATCAGAACAGGGAGGGGAAGAAATTTGTTAAATATATTTTACAAATTTGAAATAGAATCTAAATGATTATTTTCACAGAAATCCTATGTGCCATTAGGTTCTCAAGAATCGCAAATGAGCTACAGGATGGCTTGGGTAGTTTATATAGACTAGAACAGTTAATGGGGTGTTTTCATGTCTTTTGTGCCATATTGTTTAAGTTGATCACATTTTCATTGCCTTTTGTTATATTTCTGATACATAAAAATGAATGAAGTTCTCAAAACTGATTTCACTGAAGTGAAAATGAAGAGGTAAAAATTCCAACATAAATATTTCAACTTAGAAAAACACACTCCCATGAGGCAGATACTAACACTCTCCCCAGTGATAGATGGGGAAACTGAGGCACTGTCTTAGGTCCATTTCGGCTGCTGTAACAAAATACCATAGACTAGGTGGCTTATAAACAACAGCAGTTCATTTCTTGCAGTTCTGGAGGTTGGGAAGCTCAAGATCAGGAAGGGTGAGGGTCTCCTTCCTGGTTCATGGATGGCTGTCCTTTTGCTGTGTCCTCAAAGCAGAAGAGGTTAAGGTTGCTCTCGCGGGTCTCTTTCATAAGGGTACTAATCCTATTTGTGAGGGCTCTACCTCCTAATATCATCACTTAGGGAGTTAGGCTTTCAACCTACGAATTTTAGGAGGACGCAGACGTTCAGGCACACAGAGATTTCTTAAACTAGGATTATAAAGCTCCTAAGTGGCAGAGCTTGGATTTGAACTCTACCATTGTGGGTCTGGAGCCCCCACTGGTATGCACTATGACACACTGCCGAACAATTAATGAGAGAGACCTGTTATCACTCAAAGCCTGTGAGATTTTTTTGGTAAATTAATGACTATTTTGATCCCTTATTTACACTTAGTATCAGCACTAATGGATCACCTGCTAAGTGTGAAAAAGGAAGGGCATTAGTAATGGAATAAAACTGGCTAAACTTGAATGCCAATCCACAAGCTGCTTCCTTCACAGAGAGCAGCTGGCATTGCAATATGCCTCTTGTCTTAAAGCTGTGTTGAAGGAAATAGTGGAAATTGAAAATTTATCTTTGGACACTGAATATGTATATTTTTTATCATATATAAAGTTCTTGGTGAAGAACTAGAAAGAACTAGAAAGTGGGTTTGCTTTTTCACCCTGAAGCATGCTCTCTAATAAAGGAGAAATTATAGGTGCTTTTCAAGATTTTTTTTCAATGAAGAATGAGATAGAGATTTTTCTTCATTACCCTGATACTGCCAATTAAAACTGTCTCTGAGATGTCATGGAGCTTTATCAATTTTGAATCTTGAAGATATTCAGTGTCTTGCCTACACTGAACCTGTAACTTTAAAGCCAAAATGTCCAAATTTTTAATGTTGAGGACAAGATAGCAGAATTTCCTGAATACAGCAAACTACGGACCAAACAGTCCAATCACCTGAAGTTAAATCTTCACAACACTAGGTTTTTTCACTCACCAAAGAAAGAAATCAATGGCCCATTATTAGTTTATTTATTAATAAACTACACTAAGATCAAATACTTTCCAACATGCCTTTCAGAGACAGATACAGTCAAGGAATGAAGTAGGACTCCATTTACAGCTTTCATTCAAGTTAAGATTCAATCTCTCAGCGTTGGAGTGTGAGGTATTTGTCACCGTAACACCTTTGAGGCACTCATATTAGCAAAGAGTGAGAAATCTCAACATTATTTCTAGGTCCGGGTTCAATTTAAATATTCAGAACTTCCTGCCAGAGCCACTAAACAATTGCTGTCACCTTAATGACATAAAATTATGTTCGGATTTCCTAATTTAATAGAAATAAAGAGTAAGACCCTTAATTGTATTAGATAGAGTTGGTTCATCTGCACAACAGATGGTTCTTACTGCACAGCCCCAGGAAGAGTAGCTTAAAAAGAAAGAACATTCTCGTTCCCATTCTCTCTCTCTCTCTGACAAGGAGTTGGATGGGCGCCTCCGTTTCTCCTGTAACGTGGAGATGATGGAGGGTAGTTTTAAAGATGAAATGAGCTCAGGTTTGAAATGTGACAAACACCTGTCCTCGCACGCTGCGGGGCCCGGCAAAGCCCCCCTCGCCCCCACTGTCCAGCTATTTGTAGAAATCACAGCAAGACTTTTTCCCCAAATTCTTTTAAAGTCTCAATGTGTGGACAGGATTGGAGGACAGGGAGGGTGGAGGGTCGGCGCCCGGGTACGTGGGCACAGAGGAGACGAGCAGAGCGGGTAGGCTCTGGGGTCCGGCGGGTCCTGAAGTCGGAGCCCGACGCCCCGCGAGGCCCGGGCGGGGCCGCTCAGCTCGTCCGCGCCGGCGCCAGGACCGTCCAGCGCCGCGGCCCCTCCGCTGCGTCCCGCTTACGCGCGCCCTGGCCGGCTGCTGCGGCGTCGCCAGGGCGGTCGTACCGGCGGGTTGCGTCCGCGCCCCGCGGACCACCCTAGACTATTCCACCATCCCGTCCCTGACCCCGAGGCTTAGAAGCAGGCCCTACAGTGTCCCTAGGGCTCCCCTGTGGGGCTGAGCCCGAGTTCCCCTCCACGGCCCCCCTCGGTGGGCTTTTCCTGAGGAGTGGGCTCACCCCTCAGTCCCCTACCAGATTTCCCTGGAAACACCCCCAGCTATCACGTTCACGGGAGGCCTGGTCTCAGGGACTTCTGGAGGATTCCAGCTAAGACCCCACAGGACCAAGCGGGGAAGCCAGGCTCGGAGGAGGGGCGTAGCCAAAGACCACTTCCCAGTAACCGCTTAATTTGGGGATGTCAGAAGGGCCAGGCAAGGACAGGCAACCCAGTGGAAGGATTGTCACCCTCTACACTCCACCAGACAAATTCCTGCTTAAAAAGCAAATCGATTGTTTTGTGCCACCTAAAACTTGTGTAAAACCATGTTTTATATGAGCAAAAACTGTAAGATACTTCAGTGAAATATTTGGTATATTAGAGCTAAAAACATCTGCATCTGTATGAATACAGTTTTTACTTTTCATATAAAGGCTTTTGGCACTAAGTAGGCAGAGCTTGAAAAATATTACAGCCTGACTCATGTTAGCTAATGTTATAGTGATTTAGAAAAACAAATTGGCCAAGACACAGTTTTTCAAAACTGGTATGCAATAATCTAATGCTAATTTCTCCACTGCAATTACATTTGGATCTGGCACTAAACAATGAGTAAATCAACTTTTCAATAGCCTTTTTTAGCCTGTTCCTATGACTGAATTATACACATTTCCCACGATGCTCTTAATTTCAAAACTCATTTCCTACCATAGTGGATATCATTTTTCTGACGTCCCTTCATGATTTTGAGGCTGTTTCTGTATTTTATTCCTCAAACACCTGATTTAGTTAGGACACACAGTGTGAGGAAAGCTTATGTCACATATAAATACATTTTTTACTCTTTAGTGAAAGGGTTGGTAAACATGACCTATGGATAGAGACTTGTTGAAATGGGAAGGGGGGATCTACATGGATTTCATAGACAATGACAACAATGTCCTTGTTTCATTACCTTTCAACAACTCATTTTAGTTCTTTTTCCACCTTTTTTGCTTTAACAATTCTCTTTTGGTCAAGCCTACACAACATTTTATTTAAAAATTAGTCCCATTTATTCTCTGATTTAATTTGTCAAAAGCCCTGGTTAATAGATTTATAACCAATTGATATAGATATCTTCTATTTTGTAGACCTAGAACAATTTCTCTTAATAATAACCTTTAATTGTCTCTAAAATGTTTCAGGTTTTTTCTAAAAATGCCCATAATAAAGTATACTTTTATTAGCTTTGGAGAATCCAAAGAAGTGATCCGACAAAAGTATAACATACAGCCATAGGGTGGCCTGCCTTATTTCTCCCAAGGATCACTCAACAGACATCACCTCACTGTGTGAAACCTCTTCAGGCAGCCCTAAAAGCCAGAAGGAAGGGCCATCTTCCCTCTAACCTCTCACCTAGAACCATAGAGAGAATTCATCCAGTAGAGCTGGCCACAAAGCTGTCAAGTGAATGTAATCTCATTTCAGGACACAGGGCAGTGCCTTCTCACAGATGGGGAAATAGTGAGTTCCACGAAGCTACTCTCTTGCCATATGCCTAACGCTTAACGCACTGTATGACAGCTAGGGCTGCCATAGCAAAGTATCACAGGTTGGGTGGCTTAAACAACAGAAATTTATTTTTTCGTGGTCTGGAGACTAGAAGTTCATGATCAGGGTGTCAGCAGGTTGGGTTTATTCTGAGGTCTGTCTCTTTGGCTCGCAGATGGCTGTCTTTTCCCTCTGTCTTTGTGTGTTTGATCTTTGTGTGTTTCTGTGTCCTAATCTTCTCTTCTTATAAGGACATTAGTCCTATGGGATTAGGGTCTACCCATATATGACCTCAATTTACCTTAATTCCCTCTTTAAGTCCCCTATCTCCAAATACAGTCACATTCTGAGACATCAGGGGTTAGGGCTTCAACATATGAATTGGGGAGACAAAACTTAGTCACGACACCCACTTTGGGTGTGTTGCAGCCTGTTTCTGTGCTGGCTTTGGTAGGTTCTTCAGGAATTCCAACCATGGGCTTGGAGTTTGCTACGGTTTGAGTGTGTCCTCTCCAAAATTCCAGTGTTTCCAGTATGATAGTATGAGGAGGTGAGGCCTTTAAGAGGTGATCAGGCCATGAGGGCTCTCCCTTGTTAATGGGATTAAGGCCTTTAGAGAAGAGGTGCCCACAGCATGTGGCTAGCTGGCTGGCTTGCTTTTCTGCCCTTCTGCCTTGTGAGGACACAAGACCATAACCTTTACCAGACAACCAGACCTGCCCACACCTTGATCTTGAACTTCTCAGCCTGCAGAACTATGAGAAAATATGTTTCTGCTCTTTCTAAATTACCCATTCTCAGGTATCGTTATAGCAGCGCGGGTGGACTAAGACAGGGTACAACACTGAAGACAGAAACCTAAGCCCTAGTAAATTTGCCCTCATTTCTCCCAAAATCTTATAGCTCCTTCGCACTGCACTGCTGGGCACAGAGGCCTGAAAATTCCAGGAGTTCCTGAGATGCGGCAGCCCTAGCTGGGCAGAGGGCGCATTTCCGCTGGGGGCCGAGGGGCTTTTAGTCTGAAGCTATGGCAATCTACTGTGGATGCCCAGGCAGAGCTGCTTGTGACTTTGCGTCACAGGAAATTCTCAGAACTATAGCTAGAGAACAGCCAAAAAGGGTCCACACTTCAGAGAGACAAAGAATGTTTGGATTTTAGTTTAGCAACAAAGTTGGGCCTGAAACATGACCAATGTGGAGCCAAAATTGGTTTTCTTTCTTTTTAGAAAAAAAAATTATTTTCTACATGATCTAATTGGAATCAAGACTTTCAGAGCCTGGAAGTCACAGGCTCTGTGAGATGGAGGAGAAGTTGCCCTTCATGAGGAAAGGACTGAGTTGCAGCTCTAGCTCTGTTGCTTACTGGCTGTGTGATTTGGGATGCTCCTTACTTTTCTTGAACCTAGTTTCCTCTACTGTATATGACATAAGTTTGATTTAATATAATATCTGTTGCATTCCGACCTAGGAAAAAAAGGGCCAGTCTTCTGTATAAATCTTTCAAACAACTCAAAGCTAATCCATCACCAGAGCAAGACCTGGCTTGGGTTCCTCTTTCATGTTGGGCTTTGCTTAAAGGGTAAGACCAGGAACCTCTGTTCTGCTCAATCACCAAACACATCCTCAGTATCTCCACTGCACAGACACCACAAACACATGCCAAGTAATGCCGAAAATCGTATAAGGAAGAGCTGAGATCCCAGGAAAGAGGCACTGAGGAGAAATTTGCATGGAGGAAACTTAACGGGGAGTGCCCTTGGATCAAGTCCCATCAGGTAAGAAGGAAACAGGATTGGAGAGTGGGAGGAGTGAACTGCGATGCAGTCACCCCAAAGACCTTGGCCGAGCCAACGGGAGTTCTGGGGCTGGGGGAGTCCTCCAGAGCTGTTCCACGCCGAGGCAAGGGGGCTGGCCTTTATAAACTCACCCACCCCGGACAGATGAGTCCTTAGATCCTAGCAGCTCTGCAGAGCTGGCCAAGGCAGCTCAGTTCCGGAGAGGGAAGCAGCTGCCAGCTGCCTGCCACCCACACCCAGCAGCTGTGGGGGCTCGGTGCTTCAGTCTGGCAGCGAGGCCCTGGGTGGTGCACCCAGCACCCACCTCAGCTGTGCTCCATGCACTGGGAAGCCTCTTTCCAATCACTGTATTGCAAAGCAGAGTGTAGCAAGTGCTGTGGCAGAGGGGAGATCACAACAAAACCATGTTCTCTGAAGGCAGACAAGAATAACTCTGATGAGACCAAAGAAACCTCATTCATGGAAGCAGTAATATGCAAGCTAGAATCTGAAGAATGAATGGAACTTAGGAAAAGGGATGAAGATGGGTATCTTGAATGAAGGAAACAGTGTGAAAAGAAGAAAGATGTAAAGTGCAGGATGGAGGTTTTTGGCAAATACTGAGTGCTGCAGAAGTACTAGAGTAATGATAACAGAGGGAAGGAACTAGAGAAAAGGCACACACAAGAATGGGGTACACAAGAGGTAATCGTGACATGTCAATGACACTTGGAAATGAGGTCCAGTGAGCTAGTAAGATTGACACTTAACCTTAAAGTCTGTTTCACTGTGCTCTTTCACAAGATAAAATAATAGCTCTAGGCAGCATTATTTCTAAGTAGCATGAACATCCTCAGTTCTATTAATAGTTTCTGAATTATTTGGCTATTAGAGGAAACTGATTTAATTCAATTCTCCACCCCATATCCTGTGGGCATTCCAGCACCTTCTCCAATACATATTAGGATTCTCAAAGGGACTATGTTCTTCTGGTCACCACTCACTCTAAATTTCCACCTCCCCAAATTTCTGGTGAAAGTGATCGTGGCTGCTAGTCTTCTTCCATCATGAACACAGCCAGTGCCCTCCAGAGAGACTGATGAGCTAGTCTGAGGTCACACAGCTACAAAGCGGCTGACCTGGAATGGATACCAGGTCTTCCTAACCCCAAGCCCATCTGTTTGATCTTTCAATGTTAATGGATTCAAAAGGGAAAAACAAAACTCCAGGTACCATGTACAGATTTTACTGAGTTTTAATGTTTAATATAACTTTTAAAGAAGATATATTATAATGTATAATATATATTCACTATGAAGGTATGTGTGTGGCAGTCTAATTAAAAAATAATTGTGAACAAATTCCTTTCTCTGACTCACATTGTATGTCTTTTTAAAAAGATGAAACTGTATAAATCCTTAGAAAAGTCACCTTAGCAACAATTGGGTAAACACTATAGCATTATAAAAACTTACAATTTTGTTACTAGTTCATAAACTATTTTGTTTAAAAAGTCAGGGTAATAAATTGATATAATTTCAGCTACACAATTTATAGTAATAGGCTCATTCTCTTTTGGATCAATGGAAAAGCTGAGAGAAATACAACACATGTGACTATGCTTAGTATATATTGCAAATAGCTCTTGACTATATTTCATGAAGAACACTGGAAAAAAAATCTCGCCATATGTTTATTTTATCTGACTTTTAGCAGAAATAACAGTGATTTTTTTCATTGTTATTTAATATCAGAATATCTGTTTGTGATTCTTCTTGCAAATTATTCTTTTTGACACATAAGTATATCAGCAAATAAATACAGAAAAAATTGCACTGAAAAGCAGGAAATACAAAGAAACGTTATAAACAGGTGTTAAGAAATGTTCATCTGTAAATGTACATGATATTTATCAGCAGACATTTCCCAATGTAACAAATTCCTTCTCACCTTCCCCCAACAGTTCCTCAATAATTTTCCTAACACTTATGTACTTCTATAAAGTTTTTATCATTAGACAGATGAGTCAAAAAACTTTGTCAGTAAAAACTTTCTTGCAAAACTAGTCTGAAGAAAAGAATTTGCAATTTTATCTATAAAACTTATTACTGGGTGCTTTTGTGCATCCTGATATTCTCAGAATATTCCATGTTTGGAAGTTGGATGGGAATCTTGTTTGAATTGTGCATGCCAGACTCGTTTATAAGAGAATGAGGGAGTAATGTGCTAAAGTAGGAAACCTCTGATGCAGCTAAACATTTTTAAAGCTCCCTCACCCCACTGCCATCTTCTAGATTGCATTTCTCAAAACAATGAGAACCAGCAAGAACCAAGCAACCCCGAGGGCACGAAGAATGCTGCGCAGTGAGAGAGATCATGGTACAGCCGTGCAAGTTGTGCATTGGCTCAGTGGTGCCCATAGACATGAATGAGGGTGAAATCTAATCCTCACTAAACTTTCGTCCTGTCCTGGGCTGTGGCACAAGGGAAACAACTCTGCCTTTTCCTAAGTCATCCACTTAAAGGGGGCTCCTATGTTGTCTGTAATTCACTAAAAAGGAGCCTCTGTGTTCACAATGACCCCAAAGCATGAGTGTGTACAAGAAGTGGTAAGAAACGTGACGTTCAAGGTGGATGGATGGGAGTTTCATCCTGCTGCACCCACAGCTGGAATGACCTCAAAAGCCGTGGTGGGGAGTCACCACAAGGGACTGCCCCAAGCAGTCTTGAGATGGGGCTGGTGGGGATTCCAGAGAAAGAAGCAGGAAATGCCAGGTGCTCAGTCAAAGCATCTGTTATGGGAACTTACTTACAGACTGGTCTGCAGCAGGACTCCTGCTGGACAGCAAGAGAAAACGGGTGTTCGACCAAGGTGTTTCCACAGTGAGGGCCACAGGGTATGGAGTTTTCATGAGGATTTAAGAAATTTGGCTCAGGACACGGGGCAGTGTCTTTCAGTGTTTTGGGCAACAACGCAGGTACCTTTATCATGCCTGGGAACGTATGAGGTCCCAGTTTGGGTTCAAGCCTGCTGGGAAAAGCCTGCAGCTGGCTGAGTCACAGAGTGGTCAAGGCAGTCTGTAATTTTTGGTCAGGACAGAGAAACAAAGTTGGGAGACCCTACAGAGGGAGAGACTCTCTCTCTCTCTCTCTCTCTCTCTCTGTCTCACACACACACACACACACACAGAACTAATAGAAATGTAGAAGTGCTGGGAGAAAGACAGTATCTGAATTCAGGGAAGCAGAAGTTCCTAATTAGGAATAAAGTTAGTATCAAATGTAGCAAAGAAGTCCAATAAGATCATTGAAATCTGTCCTTTGAACACGACCTCTGAACCTTCCCGAGCGTTAGCACCGGCAGTGCAGAGGGCAGGGGCGGCGGCGGAAGAGAGGAAGGAGACAAAGGCAGGCAGGTTCAGACAATTAAGCATATGATTGTATCCAGCCAATTGTAAGAGGGAAATGTTGTTTCAGTTGGTTTCTGTAAGAATATAATTTTTGAGAACAGTGAAAGTACTGCAAATTAAATTTCCTTGATTTCTGGAAATTTTAGGAATATTCCATTTATATAAGTGCCTATTTATCTCTAAGCCAATCAGAGTAGAGTTCCTTTAATTTAAGAGATTTTATACTTTAATTGATTAATACCATCTGGAGATAGGAAAATATTATGCACTCACACAATAAGAGGCACATATATAAACATGTAATCCACAGAGGGAGAGCTTATAGCTTCGATTCAAAATTTCAGCTATGGGTCAAGGGTAAACACAGAATTGTAAAACTTACTGGTCCATATCAACAAGCTGTTCTCTTCCCAGAGAGTATGAATCCTTAATTGATTTGAGCTCAAAACAGACAATCAGAAAAGACTAACAAACCAGATTCTCTGTCATCTTTCATTCAACAGACACAAGATTTCCTTAAACCTTCAATTCATTTATAGAGGACATTGAATGTTTAGAACATAAAACCAAGAGAAGCTGGCACCAGAAATCAAGTGAGTACTCCAAAAGAAGCATAACCAAAACTTTCCAATGCTACCAGTGTAGAGTTTTGTTTTATTTTTGAGATAGGGTCTCTCTCTGTCACCTTGGCTAGAGTGCAGTGGTGTCTTCATAGCACACAGCAAACTCTTGGGCTCAAGGGAGCCTACTGCCTCAGCCTCCTGAGTAGCTGGGACTAAGGCTCTCACCACACCCAGCTAATTTTTCTATTTTTTGTAGAGATGGGGTCTCACTCTTGCGTAGGCTGGTCTCAAACTCCTGACCTCAAGCAATCCTTCCCCCTTGGCCTCCCAGAGTGCTAGAATTACAGGCGTGAGCCAACACGCCCAGCCCAGTGTAGAGTGTTGACGAGAGTCAGTATAGGACCAAATGTTGACACACTCTTGGTTCTTGGGATAGCCAGTGAGGAACAGAACTCTGTGGAGGCCTGGTTATCGGGTGGAGTGAACAGAACTTCGGAGGTGAGGTCCAATCCCATGGAGTCACAGCACCACATTATCAAATACAAAATGACCAGGACAGTCGTGGAGATGATTTTATCCAGGCTATGGCAGTAGGAAGAATGCTCATGTATTAGGAACATCTCAGAGGAAAGGAAGGAAGCCTGGGGTTTTATAGCCTGGGTTTATGTCCAGGAAGACAAGATTCATCCAGTCTTAAATGGGAGTCATGAGGACAGATGAAGATGGGTCTTATCTCAGAATATTCGAGGGCAAACGATCCTATATGGTTAGCTCTTTCTTTGGAATACAAAATGATGGGAAGATTTTGGAAAACAAAAGGATGTGGGGGGATTTCCTAACCGTTGCTGTTTTTAGGAGCACAGGGCTCAGGTCAAGTTCAGCATTGGCAGCGGTTGCCTGGGTTTAGGGGAGGGGCTGGGGAGGAGACAGGCATGAAGACACTTGGGGTGTGACGGGTGTCTTCGTGTCTTGGTCTCGCTGCTGGCTTCATGTATTACATGAGTGTGGTAGATTATACACTTTCAGTATGTCAATTATGCCTCAAGAAAGATGCTGTAGAGACCTGCTTGAGAGATTTACCTGACTGGCATAATATTTCTTTTCAGGGAATGTGCTAATTGTATGAATATTATGTTCCAAATTTTAGAAGTCAGACTACTATTCAAAAGATATTTCACGTGTTAAAAAAATGAGCCTTTGTACCAATCTGCACTCTGTATTTCAAGACAAATAATCATTTTGGGAGATATAATTATCCTAGAGGTTATACATTTCTACTATTGTTAAGAATTCTCAAAATTCAATCATTTCACTTTGATTTATTTCCTCAAATTAGCAGTTGTCTTTGTATTATGAAAGACTGACTTTTCTGTCTTGTTTAATTCTACTCTACTTTAATGTTGTAGAATCATTCTCAAAAAGTTATGGCTAAATATACCTTTTGTCAATTAAGTATGTTTAAAATCCATAAGGTAATTTGATATTAATTTCTTTATTCACTTTGGCCATAAGTGGCTTTCAAAACAATCTAGCATCTCTTGATTTCTGCTAATCTCGAGGAAGCAAAGTGGCTGAGGACCACATGCAGACGGTGCGTGCTGCTGTGTCTTGTATTTTATACAGCAGCTGATGGGTAAAGGTTGTGCTTTTAACACGCTGACTGCCACACTAGAAAAAAAACTTTCTTCCACTGAGGACACAGGGTTTTATTACAAAAATAGAATAAAAACTTTGAAAATGAAACAATCGTTTCTCATTTAATGAAAAATTTGTTATTTTTTATTGTTTTCTGTGTGTGAGTTATATGCAATTAAATTGTCAATATTAATTATAACAATAAGAACATCAACAAGTAAGATTTTCATGAACCAACTATAGTTACATATGCTTCACAAGCCCTCAAGGCTCAAAACTAGAGTGAGTTAAATACAATTCACATGGCAGTTAATGTATAAATAGCTAGAGTAGAAGTCTTAATTGCTCTCTTGGGTGAGAGGAGAAAATATGAACTAAGAATAAAAGTGGGCAAATGGGAGAAGAAATAATAAGGACACACTATATAGCAGGTGGGTGTAATAAAATACCTTGTGAGGGGATGGTCTTTAGGATGACCACTGGTTTCCGCCTTCTGTTACTGAATAAAAGCTTGAGCTGCACAAGGGGAGCCCACGTGCTGGAACTGGAACTCAGGTTTGGGGTGGACTCTGAGGCATGGAGCATCCTGAGCAATAGGCACAGTCATCTGTTGTGCAAAGGAGATGTGTGTATAGGTCAGCAAAGAGCTCTGTCGGGACAGTAGAAATGAAAAATTGAACGAAGGAAACCACTTTTACACATCTCAAGTGGAAACATATTTGTAGTATTGAATGACCTAAGAAACTGCTGCAGTTATCTGTTATTTTGTGTTAAGTTCTTAAGCATTAATATATATCCAGATTGTCTACCACCATATCATCCTGATGCAACCGATACTTCATTCTGAAATATATCCAGATTGTTTTAGCATTATTCTTCTTTTATGAAATCTAAGTTCATTTATATCTATCAAATTGGGACCAGGTGTTGTTCACATAGTGTAATTTTGTTTACACTGTTTTTGGCCTTGTGTATACAAATTATTCATAACAAAAATACTTTATCCCTGTTACAGTTCGAATTGTGTCCCCCAAAATGCATATATTGAAGCCCTAACCCTCAGTACCTCAGAATGTGACTAGTATTTGGAGATAGGGTCGTTAAAGAGGTAATTAAGTTAAAATGCCATCATTCAGGTGGGCCCTAATGTAGTAAGACTGGTGTCCTCATAAGAAGATGAGATTAGGACACAGGTGCACATGCAGGAGGAGCACCTTAGGAACATGAAGACAGCCACCCCCACAAGCCAAGGACAGAGGCCGGGACAGATCCTTCCCTCAGAACCCTCAGAAGAAACCAACCCTGCCCACACCTAGATCTCAAACTTCTTGCCTACAAAATGGTGAGATGATAAATATCTGCTCTTTAATCTACACAGTTTTTAGTACTTTGATATGGCATCCCTAGCAAATTAATACAATCCCCATGTACTTTCAAATGTGTAACTTACTCTGCTTAGACCATATGGAATTTTTTAAAAATTCTATCTTGAGGCCAGTTCTAAAGTTGACTGTCATCTGAAGTCCACTGAGATATAAGCAAGTTGACAAACTAATTATCTTGTTACTTCTCCTATGTTTTTTTAAAAAAATGTGTTTAAGAGAGGAACTGCTCACACGTAGGTGTTCCTGGACACAGGCCCCCACAGGGACCGCTGCAGGGTGCATTTCCGCCACGAAACAGCCGGTCAGCAGGTGCTGTTCATGCTCCCTGCACCAGTGCGGGTGTGCAGTTCCAAATCCAACTTACAAAAAGGAAACTTTTTTTATCCAAAGTAAAATAGCATTCAATCAGTTCTGAATAAGTTTGAGAAACTTGGCCTGATGTAAAGGACACCTTTTTTAGTAGGGGAAAAAAAAACTTATTTGATAAACTTGTTAAAAACTAGTGGGAGAAATAGTCAGCTTTCAAAAGTCTATGCAAGCATTAAAAACTATTAAGTCAGCTAACAATGTAAAATAGAGTTCTATCATTTTGCGACTCATGGTATTCTCTCTCGTTCTTAATGTGATAAATTTCAGCAAATACTCAAATGCTTGTTAAGGAGTTTTATGATTTTCCGAATTCCATTTTCCTGGAAGTTGTTGCTGGTGGGAGAGGAATTCATTCTCTAGGTGCATAAATTGGCAATACTGCTGGGAGAATTTGAGAATAAATTTTCAAATGATTAAAATAATAGTAACACATGTAGGTGATCACCTCTCCTTGCTATTAAAAGTATACAATGGCTCATGCTAAGTAGATTTTTTAATTAAGTAAATTACTGAGCAGTGCCATCTGTAAAAGAGTTCTTTAAAGAGATTAGCATGTCACTAGTAATTCAAGGTGTTGTACTTTTCGCCATAGTCTTTGGTGAAGTGTCATACTCCTGTAGCTTTAGAGTCTATAGAGTATTACACATCTTCCGAAATTTCACTACTGGGGTCCCCCCATCCTCAGAGGATAGTTCCAGGACCCCAGTAGATGCCTGAAACCTCGGATAGTAGTGAACCCTGTATGCACTATGTTTTTTCCTATATGTCCATTCCTATGATAAAGTATAATTTATAAATAAGAGATTAACAATAATTGATAAATTACTATGATAAATTATTATGATAATGTAGTCTTTCTCTCTCTCAAAATCTTCCTGTGCTGCACTCACCCTTCTTCTCATGATCTGTCGATGTGATGACCAAGACGGCCAGTGAGTGACTGGCAGCGGGAGTGACTGGTGGCAGGTGGCATACACAGTGGGACACTCTGGGTAAAGGGACGATTCAAGACCCAGGCAGGACGGAGCAAGATGGCAGCTGGAGAACTCATCACGCCACTCAGAAGAGTGCACAATTTTAAACTTATAAATTTTTATTTCTAGAATTTTCCATATAATATTTTCTGTCCATGGTTGACCACGAGTAACTAACACCTCAGAAAGCAAAACTGCAGATAAAAGGGGACGACTTTATAATGATTTCTATTAAGTAGATGTTCTGAACGCTTTCTTCCCCTTGCATATACTTATAGGTTCTCTATCCGTCTCCCTCTCTCTCAATAGAACGGGCTGTTCTTGTTCTCTTTCTCATTCCACCCCCATCTTTTATTTCTACAGTTAAATAATGCCACTTAACTTAATTGCTTTGTAACCTATTATCAAGTCCTATCAGTTAGGTTGCCTTGGGCTGCAAGTAACACACCGTGCCCACAACCGGATTAAACAAGGACCTGCGCTTCTCATAACATAACAGAGTGCTGGAGATGTGGTGAGCCTCAGGGTTGGCTGGTTCATTGACTCAGTGAGTCCAACCAGGAGCCAGGTTCCTCCCATTTCTGTGCTCTTTCTACTGTCCTAAGTATGGTTTTTATTCCCAAGAGTTCCACAGGGTGAAGACAGTCCCTTTCTTCCTGCAGCACTCCCTCAGGAACAAGCATGCTTTCCTGGAACATCTGCTGCAGATTTCCCCTCACTCCACTTCAGCCTTTCTTGAACCAGTTGCTGGTGAGATTTCTCCTCACCCCTCCTCTCTCACTGTGGACTTTCAGTGCAGAGCAGACTGTCACTGTCCTCTGACACTCCCAGGCCCAAGCTTCTTGCTCTTTCATTTCCCTGTGTGTGCCTGGCCTCAAGGACTCAGCCCAACGATCTGGACCCATCACTCTACACTGGACTGACATTGATGTCCCCTGGGATGCAGACGGCCCTCACCGCCAGGTCGTCCCGGCAACCTCCGCCCTCCAGTCCCCATCAGGGGGCTGTGCGTGGATTGGCCTGTCGCCACAGAGTTAATTACTCCAGGACATTGCGCAGAGCCCCAGACCTCACCCAAACCTAGAGCTTTGCAGGTTATAATTGTCCTATTTTATTATTAGTTATTGTTCTTATCTCTTACTGTGACTAATCTACAAATTATACTTTATCATGGGTATGTACATATAGGAAAAACACAGTACATATAGTACATAGAGGGTTCTGTACTATCCAAAGTGTCCACTGGAGGTCTTGGAACTATCCTCCGAGGATGAGGGGGGACCACTGTAGTGAAATTTTGGAAGATGAGTAATACTAAACTCTAAAGTCACAGGAGTATGACATTTCACCAAGGACTATGGGGAAAAGTACAACTCTTTGAATTTCTAGTGACATTCTAATCTCTTTAAAGAACTCTTTTACATATGGCATTGCTTAGTAATTTACTTACTTAAAAAATCTACTTAACATGAGGAATCTAAGGGCATGGTGTTTCCAGAATCTTCTCCCCAACAATTCACTACAATTTTTATTTGAGCTCATTTGAGTTTTGTGTCTCTCACTTCAACCAAAAGAATTTTGTCTAATCAACCACCCACTAGCTGAACCCCCAGCTCACAAGGCTCCAGTCCTGGGTGTATTGACTACCGTCTGGCAGGAGGACTTGCGCAGAGCTGACCTGCCCAGCTCCCCACAGAACCAACCAGGTGCCTCATAAGGCAAAAGCAAAAGCCTTCAGGAGCTTCAAGCAATGCTGGGAAGATCAAATGCTCAGTCGAAAGGGGTGAGATTGGGGTTGTAAAAGGAAAACAGAGTTAAGAACCAAGAGGAAATGCAATCAGAAGAGGGAAGGGTAGAAAGAACAAGGAAGGAAAGCGTGGAAGACGGGCACAGGAGGGCGACACTGGCTTGCAGAGGGCGCAGACTCAGCGACCGTGGCCGCCATCTTAAAATGGGACAAAATACTGCAGACCTCTCAAGGTTGACGTGAGGCAACTTTACCTTATAAAGTGCTGAGCACATGGGGCTTGCAGTATTAATAGTATTAATAGTAATAATAGAATAGTATTAACAGATCATTTTCCTCCTCAGCTTTTGTCAAAGTGAATGAGATAGTGCATGAGTGAGTTGTGGAGAAATGACATGTTCTACTTCTTTGAATTAATCAGTGTTCCCCATCCCTCCTGCCCTATGCAACACGGAAGCAGATGTTCTGCATTATCAGGGATTGGAATTCTCCCACTTAGTCGGCTTCCTCCATCAGTCTGTCCTCACCTTTGTCTTAGCTGCAGGTCAGAACTTTAGAAGTAACATAGGCTCTGTTATATCTACATTCATTGATGGTATAATTAAAACAGTACTTGGAACATTGGCTATTAAAACATTATCATGGACCGGAAGAGGTGGCTCACGTCTGTAATCCTAGCACTCTGGGAGGCCGAGGCGGGAGGATCGTTTGAGCTCAGGAGTTCGAGACCAGCCTGAGCAAGAGGGAGACCTCCATCTCTACTAAAAATAGAAAGAAATTATATGGGCAGCTAAAAATATATATAGAAAAATTAGCCGGGCATGGTGGCACATGCCTGTAGTCCCAGCTACGTGGGAGGCTGAGGCAGTAGGATCGCTTAAGCCCAGGAGTTTGAGGTTGCTGTGAGCTAGGCTGACACCACAGCACTCACTCTAGCCCGGGCAACAGAGTAAGACTCTGTCTCAAAAAAAAATACATTATCATTATTATTGGTGTTGTCATTAGGAACTAGATTGGAGAAGTATTAATAAATTCCTCATATACAACACCTAAAGCAAAAATATATTAATGAAGTTTTACTTAGGTCAAGAGAGACATATGGGCCAAGCAGACGTTCATTAATCTGTTGTTAGCTTACTGTAATCTGAATGTTTTTCTGTGCCTTCCTTCTGAAGCATTTTTCCCATAGGCAGTGCCTTTGTTCATCCTTGCCACCACACCTCATTTCTTTGGTAGGTTAGGTGACTTTACAACAATATATTAAATTAATAGTAAATTAATTATAACTTGTATAAGTGAGAAAATGTGTTAATGTGGACAACACACACACATACACACACACACACTTATAGAAAGAAAACCAAGATTGCACAGATATTGGTATAGAGATGGAGGATGAATGAATGGATGGATGGAGGGAGGGAGGGAGGGATCCAGGCAGAACACTGAATTAAACTCAGTGGAGACATATTCTAGTCTTGGACCTACAACTAACATTGGATAGATAAGCTTCTCTGGCTCAACTTCCTACAATAGTAAAAGAAGAGGTTGTGTTAGATGATCTGTTGGTTATTTTTTCCCCTTAGGACATATGAAAATCCTTATAGTGAAACAATTTCAACCTCTGCAGTCATCTTGTTGCTGCTCTGTTATTTCCTGTATCTCTCCCTCAGAGACTCCTTTTCCACACCAGCACCGATAATAGAAGCTAATGCTCTCAGAACAACTCATCTGGCCAAGCCTACGGTCTATAATAGATAGTCAGATCAAAGCAAAATTAAGAAGGTTAGAGTTTGCTTTAAAAAACACTGGAACAGGGCCGGGTGCGGTGGCACCTGTAATCCTAGCACTCTGGGAGGCCGAGGCGGGTGGATCGCTCGAGGTCAGGAGTTCGAGACCAGCCTGAGCAAGAGCGAGACCCTGTCTCTACTAAAAATAGAAAGAAATTATCTGGCCAACTAAAAATATATATAGAAAAAATTAGCCGGGCATGGTAGCGCATGCCTGTAGTCCCAGCTACTTGGGAGGCTAAGGCAGAAGAATTGCTTGAGCCCAGGAGTTTGAGGTTACTGTGAGCTATGCTGATGCCATGGCACTCACTCTAGCCCGGGCAACAGAGTGAGACTCTGTCTCAAAAAAAAAAAAAAAGCACTGGAACAAACAAAAGAAATTCTATGCCCATCAAGAGAATTATTCAGGAACTAGTAAACTCATTTAATCTAATATTTCCACATTAATATAATTTTCTGTTTGGGGCTGAGCCACATGCAAGCTTATTTGTGCACTAATAGATCAAATCAACATCTTCGTTCTAGACTTTTCAGTCACTTCTCTAAGATGACCTGTAGGGATTCATTTCAGTGATGACAGATTATACTAGAATATCAAATTCACGGTAGAAAAATTACGTGTTGAAATTCTTAAAAGGTGGGTACTTTCTAACTTCAGAATGGGTAACCTTTAACATATGGTAAATTTCTTCTGATTTATAGCATGAGTAAGACATTTGGTTTTGTGACATTATTCATGGAGAGAAAAAGTAATATTTGTATTTTAACTCAACTACCACAAGTTTGGTTTTTAAAGTGCTATGGCTAAGATGCCTTTGGTGTTGGTCAAAATCAATAATGTCAATTCTCTCGGCTAAGCTAAATACTGATTCTTTGAAAACAAATATATTCAATCTGTGCCAACAAGAGACTGAGGGCAGTCAAGGTTTTCTATTACCCGTTTATCTTTGACCCAAAGTAGTATTAAACATTTAGATATCATCTATATCAGCTTCAGCCTTCTGCTGGAGTCATTCAAGCCCTCTGCTACACACAACGCTGCTTTTTTTCCCCAAAAGTTCAGACTTGCTGTGCGCCCCACCATCTTTTGAAGGGCAGACGTGGAGGGTTTCACTTGGAACCACAGGGCTCTGGGTGCTGTGAACACCCCGAGTTACCTCTCCTGGGGCAGAGCTGATGGGCCGTTGTACATCTAATCATTCTGTCTTTGAGGAGTGTTCAACTGGTAGGTCTCTCTTTTGATCTAATAAAAACATTAAAAATGCCATAAGAATTAAAAAACAGTTGCAGCTTGCCGGCCCACAGACCCGCTTCCATGAGAAAGGAAAGCCGTCGTGCCTCCGGACGGCCTCTCCGAGAACTTGCAAATGCGCTGTCCGGTGAACAGAGATGAAGAGGAACCTGGGAGGGTGAGAGAAGCTGTCTTTACTCTTGGCCAGGGTTACTGTATGTTTCCCCCTTGCAAATCCGTGAGCGACTGTGATTGTCTCTTTGTTGCCGTCGCTTTGTCAGCTGGTTGGCAGTAAGAAGGCTGCCCACGGGGAGGGTCGGTCTTTCCCTCCAGGACGGAGGCTGCTTAAGACCCGTGGGAGGCCCCGCTCTGTCACGCTGCTTCTGCACGCTCCAGCCGGCCTGTACACGCAGCGCAGGTGTTCGTTCGCTCCTTTGTTTATGTCCTTGGGACTTGTGATAAAGCACATTGCTCTGCAGCCTCGTCAGCCAGCTCGTTTGCTGTCCTGTCTCAGAAGGGACAGCCACTTCCATTCTCCCTCCCCAGGTATCTCTGGACAGTTTTCTCTAAGGTTTATCAAAGATTCATCTAATCTCAAAATTCCCTGTTAAATAGGCCCAATGCCAATTACAAACATGACTGAAGATCCCTTCTCTTGCTTTTGCTCAACCTTGGTGGGCCTAATCCTTGGCGTTTCTCAGTTCATACCTGTTTCGAAATCCAAAAAAGATTTCCTTCAAGCCATTAATCAGACCCAGCATGCTCAGGGATTAGAGTGGGTGTCTAATTCTCCCTGTTTGGGGCCCCTCTGCACAAAACTTACAGAAAAATCAAAAGATTATACCTTGTTAATATATTAGAATTTAAAATTTTTGATTAAAATCAATTACCCTTATTCATCACATTAGTAAAGATGGGGAAAAAAGAGATGAAACTAGGTTTTGGGAAACAAGGTTTCTACTAGACTGCTGTCAGAAGCATAAATTGCTGTATTTCTGGAGGAAGATTTGGCAATATGCATCAAAAGTCTTAAAAATGTTAGTACTTATGACCTACCAATTATATTTCTAAAAATAAGACCTAATAAAGATATATGCAAAGATATTCATAGCAGCCTTGTTTATAAGGAAATATAGAAATATCTTCATTGCTAAGCAAGAGGATAGTTTAGTCACTTATGGCACAATCATACAATAAAATGCTACATGGCCATTAAAAGGTATTGCAGAATTAGAGTCTTCCTTGGTGTCTGTGGGGGATTGGTGTCAGGGCACCCTGTAGATACTGAAAATCCACGGATACGCAAGTCCCTGATACAAAGTGGTGTAGTAATTGCATGTAACCTGCACACACCCTCCAGTATACTTGGAATCATCTCTAGCTTACTTATAATACCAAATACAATGTAAATGCTTTGTAAACATTACTAGTTGTTATACTGTATTTTTTAGGAAATAGTGACAAGAAAAGAATCTATATATGTTCAGTACATACAGGTTTTTTCCCAAATATTTTCAATCCTTGGTTGATTGAATCCACAGATGTGGAACCCATGGATATGAAGGACCAACTGTACATACACTAATATAGAAACAATTTTCTTATATACTTATTATATCTTTCAAGATTCATTTTGAGGCCAGGCGCGGTGGCTCACGCCTGTAATCCTAGCACTCTGGGAGGCCGAGGCGGGTGGATCGCTCGAGGTCAGGAGTTCGAGACCAGCCTGAGCAAGAGCGAGACCCCATCTCTACTAAAAATAGAAAGAAATTATCTGGCCAACTAAAAATATATATAGAAAAAATTAGCCGGGCATGGTAGCGCATGCCTGTAGTCCCAGCTACTCGGGAGGCTGAGGCAGTAGGATCGCGCAAGCCCAGGAGTTTGAGGTTGCTGTGAGCTAGGCTGACGCCACGGCACTCACTCTAGCCTGGGCAACAGAGCGAGATTCTGTCTCAAAAAAAAAAAAAAGATTAATTTTGAAAACTTTCATGTTGATTCCCTTTTTTAAGACATTGAGACTGTTAATGTACCTATTCCTTAATAATATTGAGACAAATTATTGGACAAGCAGATAAACTTCTTCAGAAACAAAAGAGAAGCCAACAACGGCATGAATAATTGAAATCTACGGGTAGTTTAAAATTTATTTTTGTATCTTCTCCTTTTAACCAAATATGCAAATAAGATATATATTACTGAGTTTAGTCTCAGCAATTTCTTACGTTCCCTGAAAATTTCAGGGAAATACGAAATAACCAAAACTGGGGGATCATGGTGAGTAAACTAGAGTAAGAAGAATCATATATACCCCCAAATAACCAACCAACTGTGCATGCATAGCTGGACTAATTTGGTCAAGGGTGCTTATAAGCCCTTGATAGTTAATACCCATTTTAATCCAAAGAGATTGAGGGGACCCTGGAATTCCTCTGGGGCTGAGTTACCAGAACACGTTGTTCAGGAGCGAGATGTAGACACCCATAGTGTCTCTTGCATAGTGTTGTCCACATTGCATTTTACCTCATAATTACTGTCTCTATCTCCTGAGACTATAAACTGTTAGGAAAAAGGTATTTCCTTTCCCTCCCTATGCCTAGGGTGGCCGTGCTGGCAGCGCACCGCCCCTGCTAAGTGAACGACTCAGCGAAGAATGAACGCTTTGTCACTGTGACTCTTCCACCACACAGCACACCTCAGACCTGCAGTTTCTGCTGCTCCTTGCAGCCAGTTCTGGGCAGGGTCCCCTGCACCACACACTATAGGGGACCTTGGGCATCTTTCCTTCATCTTCTCACTCCCTCAGCCTCAGCCTCAGTGACCTTGTCCAAAAGGAGCAATTCTGTCTGTCATGGGGACCGCCGTGAGATAAAGCAGCCATGTGAGCACCTCAAGCGCAGGAATGGACTTCCTGGAACCCCACAGCCCTTGCCTTGGTAAATGTCATTTCTTTTTCTCCCCTCCCCTCTGGCTATGAGGTTCAACCAAAATGTTAGACAAGCTTATTTGTAACAGAGAAGAGAAACACGTTGTTTTACCAGTGTTTTAATTCAATTCCATGCATTTCTGAGTCCCAGAACGTCTCAGGCCGGAAAATTGGGCTGAGAGTCTTCCGTCAGCAATTCTCCAAGCTGCCACTTGGCGCCTGGGTAGTTATTAACACCAATCTAATAACAGGAAGAAAATCTGTTTGTAGATATTTTCCTGGCAGTGCTCGTGATGGTTTTAGTCCACTTTGTATCATTAAAAAAAAAATTCATCCTCTTATGTTATCAAGCTGCTAATTTTTATAGTTAAAAACTTTCAATTTTATAATGTTAAACATTTGGGAATATTTTCCTCCCACCTTTATTCATTCTCCCAAGTGAATCCAAATTTTTCTTTAATAATAAATAATTGTATATTTACCCATGGATTTTGTATATGCTTCTGTTCCCTTAGATATTTCATCTTTCCCTCAGTACATTTGGAATTATTCTTTTTAGTTAAACAACATCAAAATTAATATCGATTTTTTTCTGATTTGAACATTGATATATGCATTTTTCTGTTTTCAAAATTTTTATTTATTTTGTATAACATGAATGCCATATGCAAAATTGTACATTAGCAATAAATTATAAAGGAGTAAAATAAGTAATTTTAAAATCAGCGATGGCATCAGACTGGTTCACCCTCTTGTTGAGACATAATCTTCCCCACGTTGTTCTTCCAGCTTTAAACCATAACTCCTTCCTGGTCAGCTCAACTGTGAGGAGAGTGTGTAAGCTCCTACAGTAGCTATTTGTACCACTGGCCACTGTGAGGAGAGTGCTCCCCTCAGCTTCTCTCCTCCCCACGTTGTTACGGCATCACCCTCACCCACCACCTCGTTATAGGTACCAAACACCTGCGTGTTTCATGTAGAATCCAAGGGCACTAAACGCCACCTTTTGTTGATGGCTCCCATATTTACGCCTCCAATCCTGATGTAACCCTGAAGTTTAGCATCAAATTCAACTATATACCTGATATCTCCAACTAATGGACCTTCTTAACTCAACAAATCCCAAACACGTAAGCCCCTTGACATAATGTCCTCCCAGGCTTTCCACATAAATTCCTAGCAGCACCTCTTACTCAATTACTGACCCTAAAGACTAACGAATACCATAAACTCCTCCCTATCTTCATTCCACACATCCAATCTAAATAAATCTCAAGTTAGCCCACTTTTTTCACTGGTCCACTAAGAAGCTTCTCTTTTTGACCACTACATTCCAGTCTACTACCAGTAGCCAAAATGCTCTTTATAGAACATAAATCAGATCATTTCACCCAAAACTACTACTTAAAACCCTTTAAAATCTTCCCATTACAGTTTGAAAAAAAATACTAAGTTGTACAATGTTGTTTTCTCATGGGCTGACTAATATCTCTGTGTCCTACTAGAACAGGAGCCAGGCACGTAGAGGTCGCAGCACAATCTTTACTTCTGATGACACAGGACAATGCAGCCTCTGAGTGTGGGCAGAGGGCGCTGCTGGCGTTGAGGCCTGGGCTGTGCAGTGGCACTGCTGGACGGAGGATTGTGGGCTCCAGCTCAGGAGAAGGCAGAGTTCATGCCATGGTGGGGTGCAGACCTGACACATGCTGTCTGCAAACAGCTAGATCCCCTCAAAAAAGAGAGAGCCCAGCTGGGATATGCTTTTCTACCTCCCAGTTTCACCATTTGGTGATTCACTGGTATCTCTTGCATGGAAAGAAGCCAGTGGACAGCTCCTTCCATGGGGACACAGAACTGGTCCTTGCCTGGTTCCTGAGAGGTGAGCTCTGTGACCCTGGAGTAAACTGCCTGATAAGAATGTTTTTGTATGCCTGAGGTTTATACTGACAATATGACTTAAAGTGAAGGCCTATTTTGCTGAGGGGAAGGAGGGTTCTGAGTAGCTTCCCAATAAAGGAACGGGAGACCAAGCTTCAGGTGATTTTCTCTGGTTGCCATATGTCACTGCTGGAAGAATTTAGAATATTTTGCGGGAATAGGACACCTGGAACTTTGTACCTGGTTTCTGCTGGACGTGATGCCATGTGTCATTTCCCTTTGCTGATTTTAATCTGTCCCTCTCACTGTAATAAACCATAACTATATAAATAAAGCTTCCAAGTCCTGTGGTCCCTCTGGCCAATCATTGTGCATGATGTGGTCTTGGGAACGCCAACACACAGACTGTGAAAGCTATTCAACTCCAAACAAAAGCAATTTCTCCTGGGAAAGGAACATGACTCTGAGGGTGGAGCCAAGGGCCATGGAGAAACACACAAGAGGGCAGAACTGGGACCTAATCAAAGAAATAGAAATTTATGCCTGTCAGGATTTCAAAATTGCTATGGATCAGTGACTGCTGTGGGCCTCCTGTTTTCACCCTTTTTGAATAGGACTGTCTGGTTCTCCTGCCACTGCCTCACTCACGTGTGTTAGGTGTACAAAAGATAGATAACTTGAATTTTGATTTCACAAGTATTCAAATTGAGAGAGCCCACTTCCAAGAAGCATTATCTGTGCCTGAACCTAACTTATATAAGGAGATCTTGGGCATCGAGCCTGAGCCCTATGCCATAATAGAATGCTATCTTTGGAAGGCATCATACAGGGTAAAAGTTTACTGTATATGGTAGAAATGTGAATAATCAGGGCTCAGGACTAGAATCATCTGTTAAATTGGTACCTCCCTTTAACCACACTTCTCAGTATTCATGACTACCCTAGATCCAGGCTGAGCCTGTGGCTTAACTTAATTAAAAGAATATAGCAGGAAAGATGGTGGTGGTTCTGTGATTGTCCTTAAGAAGTTCTGAAAACTTCCACTTTCAAACTCTTGGAAGCCTTGAATGTCCATGTAAGGAGTCCAGCCAGCCTGCTGGAAAGACCATGTAAATGGGTCCCATAGAGAAAGACAGAGACAGAGACAGTCCCAACCAGCCCCCAGTTGTTAAAGCCATCTCAGCTGAGGAGCCAGAAATGAGTGAGGTGGACATCGTGGACATTCCCATCCCAGGAGACATGACAGGGAGTAGGATGAACCACCCTGCTGAGCCATGTCTGAATTCCTAACCACAGACTCATGAGTATGGAAAATGATTGTGGTTTTAAGCCACAATGTTTTGGGGTAGTTTGTTTTACAGCAACAGATAATCTTTAGCAAACTCTCTTGTAAGATTCCACTCACTTTCATTTTAACAACCAGTTCTTGTTCAGAGTTAGGGTTCAATGTTCTTCATTCATTTGATTGGTAGAAAGAGTTTGAGAGATTGAGTTTGAGGACCTGAGTCAGAGTCCAGTTCTAACACACTGGCTCTGTGACCCTACCCCTTAGATTAAATTTCTATTTTCTTGCATAGCAAATGGGCACCATATCTCCTCACTGGCTTTGATGAGGATAAAGTGAAATCATAATAGTGAGATGTCTTTGAAACAACTAAGCTTGTTCAGTTCTTCTTCCCATAACTGAGAAATGTAATTTCTAGGTAGAGACTTCTTCCCCTTGTGTACCCACTGCAGGACTGTCAGTTCCTGTGAGATGTCAGTTGTCCCTGAGAAGCTACAATAATTCTAAGGAAACATTTTACATATATATGTACACACATATATTTTAAAATGACTATTTTGACTACCACTGAGATTATAAACTCTTTAAGCAGCTGCTTTTCCACTTAGCATGAGCACGAACTTTAAAATTAGACAATCAAAATGGAAATCCTGGCTTTGTTGGTTACTCTATGTGTGATTTTTAGATATTAGTTAACTTCTCTGACCTTACTTACTTTTTCTGTAAAATGGAAATAATATACACATCATTTTTGGTATTACATTCTTTGATGATTGGATATATTAATAATATCATGATATTTATCAAGTTCCTGCTGAATTCTTCTTCACCTTTGGCCACAACACATGAAAACAAAATATGTCTAATAAAAATAATTTCACTTAATTACTGGAACTAAAATTTATATTAAAAGCTTCATCATAGAGACTTAATCTTTAAGAAATTTATATAATTCTACAAAGAATACATATATTTTCTATTCCATGAATAGAAAGACTTTCTTGTGGTGGTCATTTTCAAATTAATGTTAGAATAAATTCTTATTGCGTGAATTAACCAATAGATGGCAGGGCTTCAGAGAAAACTGACATTCTGCTGCCCCATTGCAAAATACTATCTGCATAACCCAAAAGATAATTTACAAAGATACAATAGGTCCAATTCAGAGTTTTAAATGCAAGCTTTGCTAATTTATATTTTCAATGTCATCTGCCTTCTAGTCTCATAATTCACAACTTTTGTATGATTTTAATATAAAACATTCCATCAAACAAAAAATGTGATGTGATATAGTGCTAAGGGGAAAAAAGCTACTAAAAACATAAAGATACATAATTCATTTTAGAATAGATGGTGCTTAAGTTAGGGAAAAGATAAGGTCCTCTGGGTATAATCTGGAAGGAAATGGAGAAACAAAGAAAGCTGATTTTTGCAGCTTAATAAAAATGATAGACTAGGAGAGAGAAATGAGAATTATAGGGACCAAGAGAAAAGGCAAGGAGGTGGGGAGGACTCCGTGGGAGAGAGCTATCAGAGCAACTTGCCTACCCCCTGTTCTTAGAACCGCTTTTGAACTCTCCTGCATAATCTGTAGTCTCCTGAAGCATCCTGTCCTTTTGAACATCATATACTTTCCCCTTGGGTACTATGATCTCAGGTGCTTTAATGTGCCATAAGCCTGGGGCGTCATTCTGATGTCTATTTGCATACTTTTGCAAATGTTCTACTCCTTTTGCAGGATCTGCCCTCAAATTTAAATCTACAAACAGCAGCTTGAGTAGGGTTTTGTAAATTAAAATAATTTCCAGGCACACTGGGACATTCACAGCCTATGCTCTGCTGGCACTCTTGGCAGGAGCTCAACAGTAATTGTACACTACATTAATATTAAATAAGCCCTTTGAAAATTTTTCTGAAGGTGGTGATGCAATTTCAGTAACTTTTTTCCCCCTAGGCATTTATAAATACCAAATTGGTTTAGTAAAGAGGCACTATTAGGAGACTTCGTCATAAACTTCACCTCTTAAAATAATCCTTCAATATACTATGTGGAAATCCCCCAACCTATGATGTTGAAACAGATGGCACAATTGTGCTATTTAACATATATGCCATCCTTGGACTGTTAATTCCAATTATAAAATTTAAGTCATGCAGGGGTGGATTGTGTTAATGGTGCTGGTCACAGTATGTTTTCATAAGGTCACACATTTCTTGATGCCATGTTACAAAGTGGGAGAGTGGGATCTTATGACACTTGTACCCAGCCCACTGTAAGAAATATGGAAGCTTCGTTTTCAGACATGCTAGGTTTGCCTCAATGTAGAAGTAAAGCCTTCTAAGATAGATCTCAAGAAGTAGGCTGACGAAACTCCAAATTTGCACCATCTTTTATTTCAGAGTTTCCTCCAATGCAAGATGGCAGAATGAAGTTATGAAATAGTGGTAGCATGAAGCCAGAAGACAACATCTTGTTTCCCGAAACAAAATAAACATTACCAAAGCTTGAAAGTAGTTAAAACTATGCAGGCTCTCTCATGCAAAGGAAGGGGAATAACTGCATGCTATTTGTTATCTTTGAAAAGAGAATATTAGATCAAGAAAGATGAGATACTGAGGATTTGCAGTAGCTCACATTTTTGCCTCTCAACCCACAGAAGTATAGTGTGTGTGAGGGAGAAAGTGAGTGAACAAACTCTGCGAAATCTTAATAATGCCACCCAATTTGCAGAAAAGTGAGCTAATGGGTTTAGCTCTTTTGAGGGTTAGTTCAAAAAGACAGGAAAATGATCTGAAAGTATTATAGGAATTCCTCTCACCGCTTTAGTAGCCCACTGGAGGTAGAGGAAAAAATGCCTGGATTTGTCTTATTCTGTTTTGGTTTTTAGTGGTATAGTGTAACATAGTCACCCCTCCTCCCATAGATATGGAAGGGTAAAATTGAGAGTGGGGAATATGTAACAGGGAATGGCCTGGAAAAAAAAAAAAAAAACAGCAAAAAAATTTTCTGACTCTTTAAAACTTCCTCCACTCTTTTTGGGAACTGCAGCCTGGCCTGCATCCCTGAGGTAGGTAAAGTCCTTTGTTAAAAGAGATAACTCAGCCATCCCCAGGTGGTTCCAGCCAGGCTTTGTCTTTGGCAGAGATGGGAAGATTAGAATAGTTAACCACAGTAGCCTAGAACTGAGGGCCCCTCCCTTTAAAAGTTCTGTATTTCTGCTAATGGTCAGGAAATTTGGATTTTGAGATGAGAAGGTCTACCATTTTCCTCCTTTACTGGCAAAGTGATAAAACTTCTCTTTCCTCCTCCTCAAACATTTGTTCTTGTTCTTCTGAAGCGGCCTCGAGGACAAGTGGCCAAGCTTTTGGTAACAATAGAAGAGTGTAAGAAGGTGTTAGCCCAGAAGTCTTGGAAAGATACAGTTAATGCAAAAGGGTAAAATTTTCACAATTATTGTATTAGTTTGCCAGGGCTGCCATAGCAAAATAACAGACTGGGTGGCTTACAGAACAGAAATTTATTTCCTCACATTCCTGGAGACCAGAAGTCAAAGATCAAGGTGTCAGCAGGTCTGGTTTCCCTAGAGGTCTCTCGTTGGTTTGCAGATGGCTGTCTGCTTCCTGTGTCCTCATATGGCCTTTTCCCTATGCACACATGTCCCTGGTGTCTCTGCCTCTTTGGATAAGGACACCAGTCGTGTTGGGTTAGGACCCATCCTAACGACCTCATTTTAACTTAATTACTTCTTTAAAGACCCCCATCTCCAAATGCAGTCACATTCTAAAGTACAGGGGACGAGGGCTTCAACATATGAATTTGGTAGGGGTAGGACAAAATTCAGTCCATAACAGTTGTGGAAATGAATAATAATCTATCAATAAATATAGAGTTAGTGAAGATTAAAGACTTAAAGTGCAGTGAATAAAAATTCCACTTTGGCATGAAAACATGAGGATCTCCATGGACCCACTTCATAGTGGAATTCATGAAATTATGAAAAGACAGCCATTTAAAGTCTCTGGAAATGGTCCTAAAGGTAAGCAGCAGATGAAGAAGTATTTATTCAAGAAAATCTACTAAAACTCTATAAGAACAACAAGAGTCTACAGCATCTGAACCGTGACCAACTTCCTCCCCTTCCCTCTCCTTCCACTGTGATGGAAACCCCACTGTAGGTGGGTGTAGCCAAGAACACAGGGCTCCCTCTCCCTCTAGCAACCAGGTGGAGGGTGAAGGTATCCTCTTGGGGCGGAGAGATGTCAGCATTTCTCATTCTGCCCCCAGCAACCCGTGCAGAGGCTAAGTTCTAGAAGCATGTATCTGAGAGATAAGGGCTCTCTTCTCTCATCCAGCCCCAACTTGTGGGATGGAGGCTGTACACTGGGAAGGCACACTGAAACCACTGAGGCCCACATCACCTCAGCCCATCTTGGCTCACAAGGCAGACGTTCCATACCTGGAAAGCAAAGTGAGAAAACCAGAGGTGACTACCACCCTGGCAAGGCCCCGGCTCCTACAGTGGGGATTTCACTCAGGGAGAACATGCCACAGCCCTCACACCAGCTCCAGAGCTGTGGCTCAGAGATTTCGCCCAGGGTGAGAGGCTGGCCTAAGCTCTTCCCAAAGGAACTGACGTTATTTACAGCAGAGTGCAGTGAAGTTCAAGTGTAAGGGTGCTCTCCAAAATGATAGAGGCTGTGGTGAAAAGAAATGGGAAACTGGTAAATTTGTTAGCAATATATGCTAAACTAGAGGCTATCCAGGTTACCAGAGATAACCAGGGAAAGAGACACCTAAGAAGAGGTTCCCTGGGGTCAGAACACATCCCAAATACTGATCTTCAGAACTCCTTCAAAGGAGCCAGAATTTGATTAAGTTTGGTCTGTGGAGCAATTTATGTCCAAAGGCTTTGTTGAAAACAATAAGGCAACGGGCCAGCAGTTAGTGAAGCATCACAGCTAGAAGTGGCCAGGGAAAAGGTAGTCAAAGAGAGCCCTGCCCAAATCACTGTCACCTCAGGGTGGGTGTGGGCATGCCAAGGCTGCATCCTGGAGGAGCAGCATCATAGCTTCACACTTTGCAGGAAGGGTTATTAGACTTCACTCAAATAATCCAGCCAGTCACTAAACAAACAAACAAGTAAACCACAATAACAAGCCCCAGAAGAGGGAGGGGGCAGTAGCCAGAGCTGCTACAATGTATTATCTAAAATATCTAGTTACAGCAAAAAATTATCACAAGACATGCAAAGAAACCAAAAATCTGACTCACATACATTTAAAAAAATTATGATAGAGAACTGAATGGAAATTCTGGAGCTGAAAAGAACGTAACGGAAATGAAATTTTTACAAGAGGGGCTCAACAGTACATATGAGCAGGCAGAAGAAAGAATTAGCAAACTCAAAGATAGATCAATATAGATTACATAATCTAAGGAACAGAAAGAAAAAATAATTTAAGAAATGAACAGAGCCTCATAGAAATAAGGGACAGCATCAAACACACCAACGTACTCCTAATAGTAGTACCAGAATGGAGAGAAGAGAAAAAGGAATAGGAAAAACATTCAAAGAAATGATGGCTGAAAACTCTCCAAATTTGAAAAAAAATGTTAACCTATACAGTCAAGAAGCTTAAAGAATTCCAAGGAGGGTAAATACAAAAACAATCACAACAGAAACCTTACAGTAAAAATGCTGAAAGCCAAAAACAGGGAAGAAATCTGGAAGTCATCAAGAGAGAAACAAGTTGTTACTTAGAAGGGGACCACAATAAGATTACAGCTGACTTCTCATCAGAAAAGATAGAGGCTGAGGAAATGTGGTATACGTACACAATGGGAAGCCATTAACCTTAGAAAAGAAGACAATCCTATCATTTGCAGCAGCATGGAAGAACCTGGAGGACATTATGTTAAGTAAAATAAGCCAAGCACCAAAAAAGGCAGATACTGTATGATCTCACTTGTATGTGGAATCTACAAAGTTGAACCTGTAGAAGTAGATGGGGGCCAGGCACGATAGCTCACCCCTGTAATCCTAGCACTCTGGGAGGCCGAGGCGGGAGGATCATTTGAGCTCAGGAGTTCAAGACCAGCCTGAGCAAGAGGGAGACCCCATCTCTACTAAAAATAGA
>CM052438.1:87580331-87595872 GCA_028533085.1 Varecia variegata
CTGCACAGTGAAAATAACCATCACCATTTCCATGGTCTCACCTAACACCGTACCGAGCACATTACGTGGGACAGTCTAATTCCCCCAGCATTATGAAGTAATATTATTACCCTCACATGAAAAATGAGGAAACTAAGGTTTAAAGAGATTAAATAACTTTCCCAAAATCATGCAACTAGGAGAAATATTAGCCAACTCCAATAAAGCACTTTTTATAATCTAAGTTACTTATACTAATTTAATCCTCACAGCAAACCTGTGAATGGGTGCTATTATAACCCTCATTTTACAGATGAGGATGAGGCCACTGAGGCACACAGAGGTGAGTGACCAGCCCGGGGTCACACAGCAAGTCCTGGCAATGGCCAGTCCCAGCTCTTCACCACTATGCAAGTCTACCTCTTAAGCTCCAAGTGGGCTGGAATCAGAGCTTCCACTTTTAATCAACCACCACTCCATGTTGGCTAATTCAGGCGTTATTGGGGGTTAAGAGAGAGGCAAAAAGAATAGGCAACTCAAATGGAAACCACCGGATTTGTGCTTAGGTTAGAGAGGAGGGCTGCCATCGCCACTTCATCTCCCACTTGTGGAATCTCAAGTAACCCAGACACGAGGCTGGAGTCTGAGCTTTCTTCTCTAGGTCACAGCATGTGAAGACCTAGGTCAACCCCTATAGCATCGCACTTCCTCAAGTCTGAGATTCATGCTTTGTCACAGTTTAGCACTTCTGAAATCAGCATGTGTTTTACAAATAATACACATATTTAATGAAGTCATGCCTTCTTTTTCCCTAAAACATTACCATTAAATCAAATGGTACTTTTGTATACTTCCTGAATTTGGGCTGCATATCAATGGATTATCTAGTTTCTGTGCTATAATAGTTTCTTGATAATTATTTGTGGAATAACAAATTTTAAATATTTTTGTACAGAGAGATCAGGGCTTTAAATTCAGGGCTTCTCTACCCAAATGTTTCTCACGCTCCCTGTTTATTAAGCAGCTATTTCATTTGCCATTTTAACATTCTTTTGTTTCCAACATTTTTAAACAAAAGAATCTGCCTTCACCAGTGACTGGTGGATGAGCACCTCCTGGCAGGGGCTTTTTGGCTTTCCCCACCCCAATACTAAAGAATTCTCTCTTCTAAATCTCTAAAATCCCATGTGAGCTTCCTGAAACACTGTGAAATTCCCAATTATCAAAGAACTGTTTTGATTCCTACCCTGTGCTTTTCAAGCCAGAAACGTGTCCAAGTACCTTTCAAAATGATGGTACAAGCAGAACAAAAGCTGGGGTTGCATCAGGGTCAAACTGGTCCTGAGACCACGGCCTCTCTGAACCCTGCTCGCCGCCCACACTGCAGACGGTCTCCAGCCCCAGGTGTCATGGTCCTGTCCATGGCTGGACTTTGAAATATTGCCCCAGTTCTTGGGCTCCTGGCTTGGGGGAATCGCAAGCCTTGGCCCATGTGGAGAGAGATGACAGACACTCAGCAAGTATGTGTGAAGAATTTATTGTAAGGAAAGTTTAAGGGTGCAAAGTGAAAGTACATTTTCTAAGGGGAAATGGATTTGTCTCCCAGAGTGGACAAGACCCTGTCTTCTTCTGTGTTTTTCCTTTTATATACTAGTAGTATATACTAGTAGTATATGTTGATGTAAGGTCAGTTATAATTACTTATGACTATATGTCACGGGTTTTGGGGTCTGGATTTTTCCAAGTATGGACATAACTTAAAGATTATGTTCCAGACATTCCTTTCTCCTATACGTGTGATAGGGAAAGGTCATCGTTTATGGTATTTTTCTATTTTCTGATTGGTGGTTCCATGGTCTAATTACCCCATTCTTTAAGGCTGAAATAACTGTTTTCCCTGTTATTTTTCTGTAACTATTTCCTTCTTGTTGTTTTTCTTTAACTGTTTCTTCCTTCCTGGTTTTCTACCCCTATCGTTCCATCATCTCTTGTTTTTCTGTCCCTAACACGGGGACCCACGTGGAGAGATGGAGCTAGGATATGTCGGAGGGCCCGCAAAGGAGGGAAATAAATAAATGCTGGGAACACACCTTTTCATGTTGTTTTTATTATGAGATATTTCAGACATATCAAAAAGTATTGATGATAATATAATAAGTAATCATGTACTCTGAATCCAGCTTAAGAAATCAGACAGTATAGACACATTTTATCCTCCCATGTTTTAACATTCCTTTCATTCATTCAGCGGCCTTTATTTTAATAACATGACAAGAAGTCTGAAGTAACACCTGCGCAAGAGTTAGAATCAAAAATCTCAGGTCACATCCTTTGGTTGAAATGCAGATCAGCTAAAATCTTTTTGTCATAATTGCTCTCAGCTATCACAAGTTTTTATGTTTACTTGTTCAAAAGCAAACAAACAAAAAGTTTCCCCCCACAAAAAAGATTGCTTTAAAATCAATACATATAAAACTTTTAAAAAGTCTCTGATATTTGCAGACAAATGCACATTAAAGAAGCTTTAAGGGCATCACTGTTAATTACTTTTTTAAAGAAAATGTGGGGCTTTTTGTCATCCATTAGAGATATCCAGACAATTAATGATTAAACATGTATTATTTTTATGAATTCATATAACATGAGTATGAACAATAGCCACTACTTCTTTTTGGCAATTTTTAGGCTTTTTGAATCAAGACTGAGTGGACCCCCTCTTGGCCACAAGGATACCCTAAAACTGAGTTGCTGGCCATGAGAATGGAGGTCAGACATGCCTCATCATGCCCCCTTCCTTCTTGGAGACATCTTTGTAATTCATTAAGGAGCTTAAGGCTATGCAAGACAGACCTGCAGGTCCTCAATTTTCACAACAAATCACTTGGGTCAGGGGTGGTTTGTCTCTGATTAACAGACTTCTTACCTTAATTGAAAACATTCCAAGCCTTTAGACAGAGATTCATTTCTTTAACCAATTACAAATTAAAGTCTTTAAACCCACCTATAACCTGTAAGCCCCTGCTTTGAGATGTCTCACCTTTTCTGGCCAAACCACTGTACGCTTCCATGTACTGATTTATGACTACACATAACTACTGTCTCCCTGGAATGTATAAAACCAGACTGTAACCCAACCACAGCGGGTCCACTTGTTCAAAGCTTCCTGGGCGTGGCTCCCGGCCATGGTCCTCAAACTTGACTCAGAACAAACCTCTTTAAATTATTTTGCCGAGTTTGGCTTCTTTTCTGTTGTCACATTAAAACAGGAAGAATGAATTTTGAAGTATAGCCAGATCTGATTGCAATCTAGTCCAGCAAGATAAAATAGTCACTCAAACATGTATTTTGAACTCTTGTAAAATTATCCTTGTTAGATACAGTTGCAGAAGTTTGAGCACAGCAAATTTACATTCCAATTTATGAATATTGGTTGGTTTTATCTTGGAAAATATTTCAAGAGTCTTTACATTCCAATTTATGAATATTGGTTGGTTTTATCTTGGAAAATATTTCAAGAGTCTTAAAATACTCTCTGTTGAAGAGTGTTTTGCTTCAATAAGTCGGATAGTTGTCCTTCCAACTGTAAAACTGCTTCATTCCCTAGCGTGATATATGGGATGCTTCATTCCAGCGTGATATATGGGATGCTTCATTCCCATCACGCTTCATTCCCAGCGTGATATATGGGATGCATATATCACGCTGTTTTTGAAGAATTATGGATTAATCATAGTAGTTTTTTTTTAAGCCTTGGAATTGACCCCGAGTTATAATTTATCCATTTTTATTCTCACAAAATGGTGTAACACTTGGTAGGAGACAAGGATTTGGAGGTAGAGCTAATGTTAGGTAGATAGGGAGGGATTCCGCGCCTCCTCGGATGAAAGTCCTACCCTAATTCTCCATACCTGGGGGAGGAGGGAACACCCTACGAATCTGCCAATCAGAACTTGGCACACCAGCTGCAAAAGAATGCAGAGGACGCTCTAGCCCACAAGCCAAGCTGCATAGGTACCATAGAGTCCGGAAATTTACCTAAAACAACCTGCATGCATAAAATTGAGGTCATGTGACTCCCAACTGTCCAATCAGAGTGGTTCCATGGTGACCTCTGAACCACTAGGAAGATCCCTATCCGGGGCACTATAAAACAAGACGCAGATCATAGCTAATCTTTTTTTGCCCTTCCTTTTGCTCTCCCTTTGCTGTGACAATGGGTCCAGTCGTCATCTGTGGCGAATGTATCATGCTTTGTAAACCTATGTCTTGCTCTTGCCGTATAATCCTTTCTCTCCTCAATAAACCTCATTTTTGTGCTTGCCTAACTTTGGCCTGTCTGGTCATTCTTCGGCCAAGAGCACACCAGGACCCCACGTTTCAGACTGCTGACCCCACAAAAGTTGTGCAATGGGAGTATTTTTAGCGGGTCTGTCAGTCCCATTGCATAGCAGCCGGATATCTACACCAGACCAGCCGGCTGGGCAGGACCAGGGCTGGAGGACAGAACAGGGAAGGACATGTCGGCCTGGGAACAGCACCTCCTAGGGCGGAGAGGGGTGCAGCGGGTAACTGAGCTGGAACAACAGCGTCGTGGCTGCTGCAGCAAACCCAAATGTCAGGCACCCATCTCGGGAAAGCCGGAGCGTGGCCGATGGAGAAAACGTCACACTGCCGTCTCCTCCCTCCGGAGACCAACAACGCCTGCTTGAGAAAACGAAGCCCCCAGGAATGTTAACTGTACATTGGATATTTCCATGAGGCTTCCACCTCTGCCCCACGCTCACCGTCCCCACAGGAGGTGTGGCTTCTCTGGTCAGTTCCAAGAGGGAACCTAGCCTATCGGCACCGCTGTTCTCTCCTCTCCTGCAGCCAGCTGTCCCTCCTCATGACCCGCACCCCTGCTGGATCTTTAGTCCAGGTTCTCCTGCCTGGAGGTGGGGGGGGGAGGGGCGAGAGGGGGCGGGATCACTGCAGCGCTCGTCGTGGCCAGATCCACCCGCGTTCCCCACTTTAAGCTCATCAGTAGTGCACAGAACGTGCCTTTGGCCACCTGATTTCTGCATCTACTTCTCCACTGGTCCCAGACTAGGAGAAGGAACCACGGTGTGCAGGATTGGAGCCACTCGAACCTCAGCCGTGGTTGTGACTTCTGAAGAGTGGTGGCTACAGCTCTGTCATTTCCGTCTGAGCCTGTGCCTCCCTGGCTCTCCCAGGGCTCAAATGCCTGGGACATATGCTCCAGGGGAGGCATGCTATCTGTCCCTTCTGGGGGGGTGGGAGGTGGGGGGTGTTTATCACTGAGGCTCAACTGACTGTTAAGCCTAGGGGTGGAGGTGTGATCAGTGCACAAATGCAAATTACAGTTCCAACTTCCCCCTTGATAACCCTTTTATTGGCTACTAACAACAGCAACAACAGAACCCATAGGACACAAATTCCACTTTCTTTGTGAATGTTCCCCTCCTCACCCGAGACACTAGTGATTTCCTCCCTTCTGAGAACTCTTAGAGATTTTAATGCTTCACAATGACACGGACCACATTCTAACATAGTAGTAGTCCTGGCTTATCTACTTCTCGACTCTAAGTCACATGAGGGCAGGGGCATCATGCGACTCATTGCTTGTATTTAGGATAATGTCCTGCAAAGAGCACTTGGAGCAAGTTTGTTCCATGAAAGGAGTTTTACCTCCTATCAAAGGTATTTAAAGAGCTTAGTGTTTCAGCTCTGTACAACCATCCTGTGGGGAATTATTCTTTACCACCCAGAAATTGCGAATTGCATTTCAGATGAAAGCTTTTGATTAAAATGGGCCTTTTTGGCAAAGGCACCTCATGTCACTAGCTGAAAAGTGGTGCCAGGATGGGAAAATGAGCCAGGTCCCACTTGGTTTTGGGATTTTAATAAACATCAGTACTCATATGTTTAAAACGGAAGCAGAATCCCTCAAAAGATCTTAAACTGTATTGAAGTGAGGATGAAAGACACTGCTGATCTTAGAGTTGGCACAGCAAACAGAACTTCCGAGCGCTTTGATCAATGCTGGAATGGGCCGAGTCTCACAATGGAAAAGAACCACGTGGGTTATACAGTCAGGATCCCACCTTTATAGATGAGGAACAATGGGGTCAATGACTTCACAGTTGGTCAGTGGCTAAGTCAGGTCAGAACATACATCTCTCTGGCTCCGACCAAGACTGGAGGGAACTCAGGGAGCATCGGAGCTCGGATGCTGAGAGACCACAGTCACCACGATCAGAGTTGTAGGAAGAATGGTCTGGATGTGAGGCTCAAATGGATTGAGGCAGGAAGGACCATACAGAGGCCCTGGGCCAGCAGGAGGCCTGCAAGGTGGTGGTGGCACTGGGGTGGATATCAGGAGATGCACTGGACGGATTGGCAGAGACAGCCTGCCACAGCATAGGAACAGGATAGATTGCTCCCTAAATAAATTACTGGTTAATAATCCTTGTTGTGCTTTTTTATACTTACTTTCCAGTGTCTCCTGCCAGACTTTCCTTCTGAGAAAGACATAAGGAAATGGTGAAGTTAGAGTTTTTGTCCACAAGAAGGAAGATATAGCCTCTTTCATCCACCTCAGAGAAGGAAACAGCTTTAAATACACAAAATGGAATGTGTCTACACTTCGGAATACTATGCAGCTATTGAAAGATCCAGGTAGAGCTTATGGTGTGATGTGGCACCATTCCAAGAACACATATGTTGTTCTGTGAATGACACAAGTCAGAGAACAATCATTATGACATCAGCCTATTTATTTAAAAAACAAATCGGATGATGTCAGCATATTCATACCGCTGTGTTCATAAATACATAGACAATGGCTGCAACAGTCTAAAGAGGAAAAGGCAGCATACCCTTATTAGTCTATATGAATCCACACATTGCTCAAATTTTTGTCAACAAGAATGTATTTATGTAATATTTTTTATTTAAAAATAAAGTTAACATCATGGTGACTAAACCAATTATTTTTGCATTGCCAACAAAAAGAAAATCCCTACCCAATTTTCTTGGCTTGTGGAGATAAGAAAACCCAGCATGATAAAGCTTTGAGTGGATGTGGCTTTGAGAGGGTGGAGATGATCCAGGAACCTGTAGGCGCGTGGGTGCTGGGTGGGTCCTGGTGCAGCCCACATGCGCCTGTCCCAGGAGCCTTCAGCTGTCAGCACAAGAGGCAGCATGTCCTGGCCGGCCAGCTTCACAAAGGCCACAGATGCACCTCATGTGTGCACTGGGGACTCAGAGAGTGAGTCCAACTTACGGGTTATGAGAATTTATTGTACAACCTACCATGCAGTTTAAGAAAGAATGTGTTTCTGTTACTCTTCTTGATTTTCTGTAATGAAAGTCTTTCCTTTTTATTCAGTTGGCCTTAGTAGATTAAGTAAAATAAACTTTCCAAAGTAAGCAGATTTTTCTTTTTTTCACTTATCAAGATGATTTGGGGTTTTACTGGTCTAATTTATTTTATTTTTGAAAATTACTTGGGCTCCAAAAAAAAGTGATCCATAGATTAAATAATTGATTATTTTTCAGACTGAGGATTGCTGAAGAGACCGTAATTTTATTACAAATGTATTTTTCTTAAACTACAGAAAAATCGGCGACTTACTTGAAGCTGTGAGAATATTGTTTATATAGATTCAAACTGATGCTGAATGTGCCCCCTTTTAAAATGAGAAAATAACCTTCAGCTCCTCTAAAATGTAGAGTTTGGCATTTTACTAAATTTCATAGGGAGAAAATGTAATGAGTCTATAAACCCAATTTGGAGGCTGGTTATTGTCACATAAATTAATTTTCCTGCTAAATGATCAGATTCACATCCACCTTTTTCCCTACCATCTGCCTCACAACAAAGTTGGCATTGTACTCCTTTGAGGACGGACTGTAAAAATGTCATTATTTAAAGGCTTATTATCCACCAAATCATGTTAAATTCCAATTTCCCTGTGCTTTGCAGGCTGCTGACCAGGTAAAGAACACAGTTTGAAATTTTCTAAAAAATTACATATGCCAATGGTATACCTCGAGGCATTTCTTTTTATTGGGCTCTGGTCCAAAGGAGCGGTGACTCCGTGTGACCTTGGACTCCTGCTGGCAGACCACTCCCATTCAGTGGAACGATCGCAGCCACGTTTCCATGGCTCGGTTTTGACGTGCCTCTCCAAACACTTGTGATCTGTGAAATCTCTCCTGACTGTCATACTGACTGATCCCATCCCATTTCTCTGCACAATCAGGCACCTGGCAGGCTTTGCCAAACAGAATGCTGGTTAGAGAGGGGTGGGCAGCCGCCAAAGCCCTGCTCTAGCCAAGTCCTAAATATGACCCTCATGGAATCCAAAGGCCAAGATAATCCTGACCGTGATCTTCCTACCAGCCTTGTTTGATGGGAAAAGGGAAAATAAGTTTGGTTAAAAAAAGTAGCTTTAAAAGAGCAGCTTAATATTTAAAGATTTTTAGAAGTCAGAAACTAAATTCAGAGTCACAAATAACGGCCTTTTTTTTTTTTTTTTAACTAAGCTGTAACACTCAATGGCAGGTAATGTTTTTTGTGTTTTTGTTTTTTACTTTTCCATTTGTGTCCCTGCCACCCGTTCCCTCCACGGAGCAGTGGAGATGGCATTATATACACCAACCCATTCTGTATTGGGCAACTCCTGCCATTTTAGCTTCACTATGAAAATATGGTTTACATTTGTTGTTAGACAACTCAAATTTTTTTTGGAAATATGTGACATGTAAATCATGACAGTTACTCAAGCATTGGTTGATAATTATATAATTCAAAGAAAAGGTACTGGGAATATAGTTTGACCTCAGATTTTCACAAATATATTATTAGTTCAACTAAAAGGTTTGAGGACTTATTGCACATTAAATGTGCAAAAACAAATACAGTCTAAAGAGAGAAGTCTGTGCCTATGAAGTTCCTTGTCTAGACTCTAGCAGAAAATCAGACAAGTAAAAATATTCTACTACAGTACATGATATAAGGAAGTACCACGTTCAGTCCACTAGAAGGACGGGCTAAGTAGGTACTGGAGGGCCTCTCCGAGCCGGGCCGGGGCTCAGCACAGCCTCACCTGGGGTGTGACTGGGGAACATGCAAGAAATAGGCAGGAATTTGGTTGTCAAGGATTTCAAATGGCATGCAAAGGATTTTAGAATTTCTTTAGTTGGAAGCCATTGAAGAATTTTAAGCAGGAGAATAAAACAATCAGGTGAGAGTTTTGGAAAGTTCATTCATTCCCTCAGTATTGTAGCAAATGTACCGGGGCAGGGGTGCTATTGGAGGTATGGAGACCAGGCTGGGGGCCCTAAAGGGTTAATCTGGCAAGAAATTATGAGGATGGGAAGTGGGCAGTGGCTGAGGGATGAAGGAAGGGGTGGTTGAAGACAAGGAGTCGGGCTCCCCCCAGCAACTGTGAAAACGTACAAACGCCGAGAGGGGAGCTGACTACATGACTTTCAGGTGACCGTAGATGACAGTTCACTACAACAATGTGGAGTGGATTTCCATCTCCAGGACAAGTCTTCAAGGAAAAGCAATGAGAGACATTGATCATACAGTGTACTGGAAAGACAGTTAACTTTGTGGATGGGAGGTAATGAGGTTATGCTATACCAACAGCATGGAGGTGACGCAGTAGGAAAATGGCAGAAATCTAATCATCAAATATTATTTATTGCTCAACCATCTGGAGAAGCATTTCGGGAAAGTATAATAGAGCAAAAACTGCCCAGAGGTTGAGGAGGACATGGAGCAAGTTTGGGCTTTAACTTCTAAATTTAGGTTAGAAAGCAATGAAAAGGCAAATAAAACATTGAAACATGCTAACCATGTCTTTTGTGGATGGTAGTGGGATGGATCTTAAGGTCAGTTAGGAAAAGAAGACATTGACAAGAACACAGAGGACAAAGGCTACCCACCTGCAAGTGAGCACCTGAGCACGGAGAGAGAGAAGCCCCCAAAGGAGGCTCAAAGGAGGAAGGAGATCAAGAAGCCAGAGGAGGGCTGCGCCCCACATCCGGAGTCCCAAGTTGTTTTTTCTGTGCTTGTCACGTGCAGTGCCAGTCCTTGCATCAGCTAGGTGTTCTTGTCTTTGTAGAATATATGTCACTCTGTGAGTTCTCGCCGAGATACTGAACTATCCGGCTGCTCCGAGTGTTGGGATAATTAAGAGGAATGGAGAATATTTTAAACAATGAAAGAATACCAAGTGGAGTTCCGAGTGTTGACAGTTCTGGGAATGACATGAAATTTGTCAGGTTAATTTAAATGTGGAAACTACCTGTTGTGGGCTGATTTCTGTCTGCTCACATTTATATGTTGGTGTTCTAACTCCTGTACCTCAGAATGTGACTGCATTTGGAGACAGGGTCTTTAAAGAGGTAATTAAAGCTAAATGAGGTCATTAGGGTAGACCCTAATCCCATAGGACTGGTGTCCTAATAAGAGGAGGAAATTAGGACACAGATGCAGAGGGATGGCCATGCTAAGAAACAGGGAGCAGGCAGCTGTCCCCAAGCCAAGGGAAAAGGCCTCAGGAGAAACCAAGCCTGCTAACACCTTGATCTCCAACATCTAGCCTCCAGACCTGTGAGGAAATGGATTTCTGTTGTTTAAGTCACCCAGTCTGTGCTACTTTATTATGGAAGGTCTAGAAAACTAATTAACTAAATAAGCCATTCCCTAAATATTTACATTGAGATTTACATTATCTGAACCAGGTATCTTTATTCACTCCAAATTAGGTAATGTCCACATAGTCCTTTCAGTTATAGTGATGTGTAGTTTAATGATGGGGATACTTTTAGAGAAATGCATCGTTAGGCAATTTCACCATAGTGCAGACATCACAGAGTGCACTCACACAGACCCAGAAGGTGTGGATAGCCTGCTATGCACCTAGGCTGTATGGTACAGCCTGTTGCTGCTGGGATACAAACCTGCACAGCATGTTCCTGTACTGAATACTGTAGGCAACACCATGGAAAGTATTTGTGTATCTAAACGTATCTAAACATAGCAAAGGTACAGTAAAACTATGGTGTTATAATCTTATGGGCCCACCATCATATATGTAGTCTGCCATTGACCAAAACATCATTATGTGGCACATACTATAATGCTGCATAGGCTCAGCTTGAGGGATTCATTTCTAGAAAAATTTAAAAATCCAATCATGGTTTCATTTTAGTAGAGTTAAAGAGGATCTCTCTCAAGTTTAACACCAAAGAAGGCCCAAACCTCATTCTACATTGTGCTTTTATGAAAACAATCCCAACCTTCCAAACATAGCTTGAGTAGATAGAGTACTATTAGAAATGAAGAGTACTACAGAAAACAGAGAAATTAGATTTACAAAGTGTCAAGTTTGTATTTAAGAAATAAAACATTTATCATAAAGATACCCTGTGAATGACTTACATGATTTGAGCCTATTTTCCTATACAAATGATTCTAGTACTAAATCTAGCACCACATGACAGGTTTTAAAAAATTCTATCCTATACTTTATAAAAAGCATTTTGGTCATTTACATATCATGAATGTTAGTGAGAAGGCCAAAGATCTACCTGAATTAGGAACTATCTGGTTTTTATTTTATTTATATTCTCTACATTTTCAACTTTAAAAAAGATTTAAAAAAAATTGACTTTGGGCTGGCAGTTCAACAAAATCAGCAAACTTTTCCAAAATTAGCATTAGGTTATACAATGGCTTCCTTTAAAATTTGATCTATTTTAAATGTGTTGAATAAAGACATTTTTTCCCTCCAGAAAAGAGCTTTCAATGTCAAAATACCTTTTAGGAGTGTTGACTCATTTTTAACTTTGGAACAAGGTTAATTATGACTATTTCAGGATAACATAGAAAATAAATTTTATTATTCAGAGTTTTTTTTCTAGATCACATCTTTTATGTCTCTGTAAAGTTGCATTTCTGGTTGTGATTTCTGAATTCCTGTAAAATTTATTGCTCTCCCTTTTCTCATGCTCTAATATACACTTCATTTTGACTTATTAATTTTTATTCTCTTCTGTTTTTCCATAGATTTAAAAACTGTATATCTAAAACATGTCCTTAAGTATTATACTAGCTATCATTTGATAATAATACAACAAATGTATGCTAGAAAGATGTTGGTATAGAATCAATACTCAAATCTATGAATATCTACATTTCATTTTTCTTCCTGATAATTGTGACAGATCTGAATATTAGTCACTAAAAAAGCTTGCTATTGGAATAGGATTTGCATTCTTTCAACAAAGACAAAAAACGTAAAATCTAGTCGAATGTCAGGGATGTATTTAATGCTCACACACACACACACACACACCACACACACCACCCACATAGCACAAACACAGGGGGCTTTTACCAGAAGCACATTAGAAAGTTTGACACAAACAGGTGTTTGTCTCAGAGCCAGAGACACCAGAAGATCGCCAGCACACAGTCGTCATTCAGATCTGCACTAGCAATTCTAAACTGGTACGATTTAAATTGGATTCTGTTAACTCACTTTGATAATAAGAGTAAAGAGCCGAATGCTGTTTGCTCACCCCAGAAGCAAGCATAATTCACCATTCACAGCTGTTCTAACTTGAAAAATACATAGCATTTCTAAGACCCCATGGCCTGGACTATGTATTTCTTAAAGACTGTGGAAATACCTATTCTGCTATTCAAATAAGAGGCACTTTAACATATAAATAACATAAAAAGAATATCCAATCAAAAAACAACTGTTTGATTTTTAAGAGACTCCAGAACTCCTGACAGCTGGGTCCCCTAAAGCAACTGGATCCTCCAAAGATTGGTCTTGCTTTCTTTCTTCCTGCACATTGCACTGCTCACAGAACACTTCCTTTCTCTAAACGTTGGCTATGAGACTGCGCTTATTTCCCCAGTTCCCTTTCTCCTTGCTGTCTCAGAACAGGGAAACACACTCTGTTTTATGTTGGCTTTTATTTTACCAAAGCCTACAAGACATTTGGAAAGTGGCAAGTGTGGAGCAAGTTTCAAAGGCTCAGGAAGCCACCTGAAACTAAGGGGCATGATTCCTTGTGTGACCAAGGTCGCTCTAAGAACTTTCCATGCAGTACCACGCCTACCCTCACAGCAACCCAAACACAGAGGGACTCCAAGCATTCACCCTCCTTTAAAAATGAGGAAGCCAAAGTTTGCATAGTAGTTATTCCATTGCCTGCGTGGTAGTGTAGAAGAAAGCAGGCCTTACTTCTCACGGCATTTTCTTTGACTCCCTTCTAAAATGTCTGGGGCTTCTCTACCAAGAAACTAATTCTCCTTTGATTCATGGTTTACTCTCACCACCCCATTAATGTTCTCTTAATTGCACTTAATCATTGTACTAGTTGTTTTATGTGCATTATCTTATTAAATCCTTATAGAAAACTTAGGAAGCATTTTCTTCAATTTACGGAAGACTAAAAGTGAGATCAGAGAGAGTAAACAATTGCCCGAGTCATGGAGCTGGCACGTCGCAGAGGGGATTTGATCCCACGCTTTTGCTTTTGATAGCGCGAGCCGCCTGCCTTCCAGGCAAGTAGCGCAGGAACCATGTCGCTGCTCACGACAAAAGACCAGCACAGGTGGAGAGGGCAGACAGTCTCCGTAAGTTCAGAAAAGGAAATCGGTTGGGCAGAGGCCAAAGTCTGGAAACCTGCACTGAACAGGAAGAGAAATAGGGCCCAGGTGTGTGCACAGGTGTCGGAGCCCGATCCCCGCTGGGCACAGAGGAGGCGGCTCCGGGAACACAGGGGACGTTCCGCCCAGGGTGACGTCTGAACCGAGTGGGAGGTAGTGCTCGGTTCCAGTGCTCTCTGGCCTGGCCCATCCCTGTCTCACAGGTGACGGCAGTGCCCCTGCAGGTGCGGCCTTCATCTTCTCCGCCACCCCCAAGCCCAGGCCTCCTTCCCCGCAGGACATCCAAGGGGGAGGGAGACCAAGCGGAGCCCGGCCCTCCCCAGCCCTGCCAGGGAGTCCCCCACTTGGCTCGCTGCTCTCCTCAACCAGTGGCTGCGTATGACTTTCACTTCCGCTCTGGCCACAGCCCTGGTGGTCCTCACACCCAGACTCCCTGCGTGCAGCCTTTTATTAAGTCTTCCTCACATGACCCGCGTTGAAGAGCGTCTTCACGTCCTCGCGGATCCCCTGACTGGGACACACGTACAACCCCAAAACCAGTTTGAGGAATATTTTTATCATAGATTCCTAAGTTAAGAAATTATAAAAATAATGGAAATTATAGAAAATTACAGGAAAACTATAAGCAGGAAATTATACTGAAACCCTTATCTATTTAAAATTAGTTTTTGAACCATCGAAGTGATACATTTACATGACTTTAAAAAATCACATAGTTTGCCCTGTCCTGCCTCTCCTCCCCTCCCGGCATCCTTCTGGGAAAGCCACTGTCATTTCATTCAGCTGTTTCCTCAGCATTTACCTTCATATTTCCAGTTCTGGGTAGAGTCTAAAACATGTTTGCTGGTTTGTTAAGACAGAGTCTCCTGACCTGGGACATGACAGATGGGGATTTGGGTCCTGGCTGCCCCTACTTCTCTCCCACTTTCCCCCCTATATTTCCTTATTAATGTTGAGTGTAAAGGCTGTTGACAATCTGTAGTTTTTCACTGCAGAGCCAATCAGTGTACTATATATACATTTCTTTTCTGTACAGTTTTATTGACTCATTTTTTATTAGCTTGATTTTCTATGTCTATATTATTAATTCTTCTTAAATTTCCCACCAGTATTGTTTGAACACTCCTGACCATGGTCTTTCACACAGTCCACACCTCCAGTGGCTCATAGTTCCAGTTTTCTCTCCCCTAGAAAGCCCCCAGGCTTAGGCTCCAGTGGAAACTGGTTGCTTTCCTCAACTCTGCTGCACAGAGGCCCCCTGAGATGCAAGTTGCCCCTTTCTGTGTCACCTCACCTGTCCTCTGTACTCTATTCTGATGTGTGCCTGGTGTTGTGAGGACACACCTTTTTTCTACAGAAGTGTATTTGCCTGGCAAGCTTCTGCAGAATTCCCTTGTATGGAGTTATCTTTGCTCTACCCTCACAGGGTAGAATTATTTTCCTCTTTGATTTTGAAGATAAGTTTCCATTGTCTTTCTCAATTCCAGAGCTGATATTGAGAAATAGCACAGTGTTCTTGTCATCTGTCCTTTGCTTTAAACATGTATTCTACTCCTGTAGTATTTTCAGGCATTCTCCATTACTCACTGTCCTGGGGAAGTCAAGTTAGGGGAAGAAGAGGCATTTAACCTAGAAACTAATGTTCTTCAGATTTAGGAAAAAAAAAACTGTATTTAAAAACTATTTTTTTCTGCTGTTTTTTTGCAACATATTATGGGAGTACAAATGTTTAGGATACATATATTGCCTTTGCCCCACCCGAGTCAGAGCTTCAAGCATGTCCATCCTCCAGATGGTGTGCAATGTACCCATTACATGTGTATATACCCACCCCCTCCTCCCCCTTCCCACCTG
>CM052438.1:87595972-87632751 GCA_028533085.1 Varecia variegata
TTATTTTTCCATTCTTGTGATACTTCACTTAGTAGAATGGGCTCCAGCTCTATCCAGGATAATACAAGAGGTGCTAGATCACCATTGTTTTGGGGGCTGAGTAGAACTCCATGGTATACATATACCACATTTTATTAATCCACTCATGTATTGATGGGCACTTGGATTGTTTCCACTCTTTGCAATTGTGTATTGTACATTTGAGTGCAGATATCTTTTTTGTAGAATGTCTTTTGTTCCTTTGGGTAGATGCCCAGTAATGGGATTGCTGGATCAAATGGTAGTTGTATCTCTTTGAGGTATCTCCATATTACTTTCCACAGAGGTTGTACTAGTTTGCAGTCCTACCAGCAGTGTATAAGTGTTCCTATCTCGACACATCCACGCCAACATTTATTGTGTTGGGACATTTTGATAAAAGTCTTTCTCATTGGAGTTAAGTGATATCTCATTGTGGTTTTGATTTGCATTTCCCTGATGATTACAGATGGATGAGCATTTTTTCATATGTTTGTTGGCCATTAGTCTATCTTCTTTTGAAAAGTTTCTGCTCATGTCCTTTGCCCACTTTTTCTTGCTGATTTTCCTGAGTTCTATGTAGATTCTAATTATCAGCCCTTTGTCAGATGTGTAGCATGTGAATATTTTCTCCCATTCTGTAGGTTGTTTGCTCTTATGATAGTTTCCTTGGCTGTGCAGAAGCTTTTTAATAAATGGGACCTGATCATATTAAAAAGTTTTTCTCTGCTTTTAATGAAATTCTTAAAAAGTAACTGGAACTCCCCAAACTCTTTTTTAAAAATTTCTTATCTTTCCTATTTTTCATCTTTTTACCATTTTAATTTCTTCTGGTAGGTTTTCTCCACCATCTTCTGAATCTTCAACTGAGCTTTTGGTTCGTTTGTTTCCATTCTTATAGATTGAGTTCTTTGCTGTTTCCTCATTGTGCCTTTTTCACAGCCTTCTGATATTTTTTCTTGAATAAAATGTCATCTCATATTTCTCCAAGGGCCTTAAGTATGATTTTTATTAAGTTTTAATATAATGTCTTTATTGTTTTTTCCCACTGAGTTCCTTTATCTCTTTTCCTATTTTGTTTGTCTTTCTCTCTTTTTTAATCATTGACTTTCCTCAAATGGTTAGTGATTGTTGGCTGTTGCTTCATAATGAAGAATGAGACACTAAAAAGCTTATTGAAACTTCTTTGTGCTGGGCAAGACTCGTAAGCAATGGGCTTCCTTGAAGATGAATCAGCTGGGAGCTGGGAGGCTCCTGAGTCCCTGATCTCTGGACCTGTTCTTTGAGGCTGTTCAGTTTCTCCGAAGAGGAGTCACCCAATCTCCACACCCAGGGAAGGAGTGTGAGCACTTCACCACTCACCTACAGAATCCCTGTTCGTCTCTCTGATTGCTTTAACTCATCCCCACCCTTTGCTGAGCCTCGTGGCTCTGAGTTGGGGCCCCATGGGGTTCATTTTCACTGAGGAATACACTTCTAGTGTCCTTGTGGGAAAGAGGCACTTGTGGAGCCAAGAGGGAGGGGAGGCTCTGGGGTCCAGCTGTTGCTCCCATTCCAGAAGCTCCTCCTGCTGTCAGCCCCAGCCTTCCTCGCCTGGTATCCCCCCTTGTGAGGCACCCCCCAACCCCCAGCAGGCCCAGCCTGGCTGGCCCCCCAGGAGCTGCCCTTCCAGGCACCCCACTTCTGCTCACAAGGTCCCCTTCAGCTGCACCTGCTCTCTGTGGTGCACAATGCTCATCACTCATCCTCCTGCCAAAGAGTAGACTAAAAGTATCCTTCATCCACTCTGACTATGCCTTTCCAAAGTGCGCAACTCCACATGCCCTCAGGAGCACTGCAGACATGCATCGTCCTCCCCAAAAGCTTTGTCCTTCCATTTCAAACTTTTCCTTTTATTTCTGTGTGAGAGAAAGAACCTATGAATCATATCTTCAATTCATATGAAAATATTACAATTTAATGTGATTCATATGGAGATGTGTGTTGCCCTGTCTCTTTAAAATTATTCTCAGGGGTTCAATAATTATTTTTCCTTTTTTGTTTCCTAGAACATTTTGCACTGAGCCATTCTTTAAGATAGTGGAGGAAAAGCGTCCAGAGAGAAAGCCGTGCTTAGCAAAGGATAATACTCAATATTTTGACCGGACGCGTAGGAGGGGCTCTGCAGGGCTGTCACAAAGGACAGCCAAAAGCTGGCAGTCTTAGCAAATAAAACTTTTGTATTTACATCTGAATATGAATAGCACTGCCATTTCCTCAGCTAAGGATTTCCCCAGGCCCTGAGCTGTTACACATTTGTGGAAAGCTATTCACCAAGATGCATGTGGCTTTACTGACACAATTTCTATTAAGCCGCCTGAGTGGCAAAGAGCTCATGGTCCCTAAAAGACACTAAAACTTCACCAATGAATTATTCATCTCCAGCTTGAAGCTGCCTAGAAAAAGCCTTAAGACAAAACAACTGACCAAACTAAAAACAAGCAAACAAACAAAAAAACCTGATCACTTAACTAATCGACTTTTACTTGTGTCCTCTTCTACTACAAAATGCATGAACATTTTGTGAATAAATCCATTCATGTAATGAACAAGACATATAACTGGAGTTTAGATGGAGCTGGGATCCTCTTCTCTGCTATGTTTTAGCAGGGCAAGGTGCCAACTAAAGTACCAACTTGACTGGGCCATGGGGTGCCCAGATAGATATTTGGTCAAATATTATGCCAGGTGTATCTGTGAGGGTGTTTTGGGATGAGATTAATATTTAAATCAGTAGGCTGAGGAAAGCAAATTGTCTTCCCTAATGTGTGTGGGCCTCAACTGATCGGTTGAAGTCCTGAAAGGAACAAAAGGCTATTTGAATAAGACTGAAACATCAACTCTTTCTGGTTCTACAGCAGCTTTCTGCCTTTGGACTTAAACTGGGGCATCAGTTCAGCAGCCTTTGGACTTTACAGCCTCCATAACCACATGAGCCAATACAAATCTCTTTCCTTATAACAAATCTCTTTCTCTATATATATATTATAGAACCTTCTAGTTCTGTTTCCCTGGAGACCCCTGACTGCTACACGTGTTTAGTACTGACCTCCCCTCATCCCTCTCGTCTCAGCCACCGACGTGGAGATCTCTGCAACATGCAGAGTGCGGCAAAGGTGTTGCAGAAGCCGTCCCAGAAGCAGCAGGGCCATCGCCGGGGAACCTGTAGGTCACAGTAAGTACTTTGGATGTTCTCTAAGTGGAACAGAAGCTTCTCAAGAATTCTGAGTGAAGAGCGCTATCATCTTTTTGGGGTCCCTCAGGCTCCTGATGAATATTAGCCTTAAGGAAGTAGGGGACAAAATTGTTAGGATAATTATTATTATACTGGCATTATTACATTGTCAGTGATATTACAGTGATTGCTAAGATGAAGAACTGCATTTGGCACACAGACAAGTAACTAGCACAGGAAAGTCTATGCCAGCCCATCTCCACCTACCTGCACATCAGAGCCCCCGGTGGCCCTGTTAACACACGGACTCCTGGGCCCACCCCGGGCGCTGCCTCAGCCCATCTGGAGGGAGCCCAGGAATGTGGGTTCTAACAAGCTCCAAGGGTCCCCGTCCACCCACAGCAGCTTTGTTGAAATAATATCGATCTGCGTGTTGTACTTTCTTAAGATCAATCATAGAATGCCCTAGAAAAAACAAAAGACAAGAAAGCTTGTTAGGCTGAGGTAATCAGGAGGTGGTTGAAATGGGAGTAGTATTAAGCAAATATTTGACTGTAAGGAGACAATAATTCCTAGTGAATAAATATTAATTTATATTTCGATAGTGCTTTGCACTTCAGAAAGAATTCATGATCCCATTTGATTCTTACAACACAAGACAGATTAGGCTTATTTAGCAGATGAAGAAAAGGTGTGGAGAGGTAAACCAATTTCCCAAGGGCACAAAGATAATAAATGAAGGAGCCTGGACTTGGACACAGGTGTTCCGATCGACAATCAAGTGTGTTCTTCCACTACACATCACTGTCCCTCTAGAATTACAGCAACGACAACAGAGATTACATGTTACATAGAAAATTAGAGGTCAATTGAAATTGCTGATCAGATACTATAAGGTAAAATTCCATTTTTCCTATACAATTCTATTACATTCTCCTTCAAAAATCTCCCTTAAAATATCTCTTAAATACATACCCTTTATTATATACACCCATTAACACACAGTGCTGGCAATACCGGAGACCATCGCAGTCCAGAGTAAAGAAAGGAGCCCTCACACCTGCCTAGCATGCCGCCAGGGTCCAGTGTGGCGAGTCCATGCTTCTGACAGAGTCAACCACTTCTTTGAAATATACACTAATGAACAATAAAATATCCCCATGGTAACTTTTTTTTTTTTTGCAGGAATAGTTTGTATTGCAGGAAATGTTTGTTAGAAGGATAAATGAAAGGTAAATATCTTACTTTATTGGGTGCTTTGTGATGTGAAAAACACTTTCATTCTCTTTTTGTTTAATTTGCTGTCACAGTAAGCCTGTAAAAAAGTGTATCTAGGAGTTTTATCATTGTCGTTTTACAGATGAGAAAGCCGCGGCCCAGGAGGGCTGGCAGGCTGCTCCCAGTCACGCAGGAGCCATCTGTCGTTAGACATTGATTTTTGTGCAGTGGACTGAGTACAACTACTTGACATTGCTTAAGATAATACTGAGGTTAAAACAATTTTCCCTGTAAACAAATTTTCCTACATGTATTAGTTAGGATTCTCTGGTTATGAGCATCAGGAACCCACTCTTCAAGACCAGTAAAAAGGGACTTCTCTCAAGGACCTCAGGTGGCTCCCAGAATTGACAGGAAACCGCAGAACTAGCCTTTGGGCAGACTAGAACCCAGGGCAGCTCTGGAGACCCAGGTAGCAGCAACGAGTGGACACCTGGACATCGGGGCATGGTGGCCGGGATGGATAGAGAGCATCTAGTGGGCCTAAGCAGGTCACCACTGGTTGCACAGGAGCAGGAAAAACACCTTAGTTTACAGTCCTAGCAAGACTGAGACACAGGGGGGTAGGTAAGTCCCTAATGCAAAATGAGGGTGCTATGACCAGGAGGAAAACACACGGGCAGGCAGATGGCACCTGTCCACTCCTCCTGGTTCACAGCCCTGGCTTGTTCTTGGTAATGCTGACTGCAAAGCAGCCGAGGCTAATCTGTGCAATTTCCCAATGCTCCTTATTCCTAACAAGTGGGAAAATATGGTTTCATAAATGTAGAGTTGGGTAAAATCCCAAAGAAGTTGAAATTTCCAGGCCAACAGGAATAACTATTTTATAATTGTTGCCATTTTCTTCCAGAGAATATAGCTATCAGAGCTGAATAGACCATTAGGAGCTCTGTAATTAATGGTCTGAATTAGGTTTGATTTTGTATTTAACCAAATTTCGAATGATTGAGGACCTCTGAGTTATACATTCTGAATTTAAAGGATAAAAGCCAGTTGTTTCAGCCTGCAAATTATTTTGTACAAGTAAATCAAGGAAGTAGATTTTGAGTTTCTGGATTGTCTACCTAATCAGGAGTCAAATCAAAAACACGTTATTATAAAATGACAAGATGCAATTTTCTAGCTATACCTCAAGTCCTGCTAGAGTTTATATACTTGATGTTAATAGAGTAGATCATAAATATTTTTAGTTGCATTATCTGTCAATGCCTATATTTAGTCTCTGCTTATATATTCTGTCATTCATCCACTAAATATTTGAGAGTGGACTACATGCTAGACTCTATGCTAGGTCCTGGGACACAAAGATGGAAGGATGAAGAGAACCATAAAGAGACCATAATCTAACCAGTGTGACTGGAGAACAAACAATGCATCTATTGATTGCCTCTTACATAGCAGCACCCCAAGATAAACGTGATTATTCTCACTGCCCAGAAGAGGTTGAACCCAGAGTCTTCAGATGTAAAGGTTGTACACAAGCAATGGGTCACAGAAGAGTGCATGATTCCTTCTTCCTGGAAAGATGGCGACAGCTGACTCCAGCCTTGAAGAATATGTAACATCATGCCATGCAAAAAAGAGAAGACATTGCATATAGAAAAAACAATTTAGCAAAAAGAACACAGAGACATAAAATGCACAGAGTTTCACAAAATGGCAAATAGCCACATGTCAGGATATAAGCCATGATAGGGGCCTGAGGATGATGCTGAGATGACGAGCCAGAGCCAGTTCATGGAGGCTAGGAAAGCCATCAAAACAAGTTTTGTATCATCCTTGCTTGCTAGCTTGCTTTTTAAGTAGAACATGACCAGATTAGTGCTTTATAAGAATTATATCACTGGCCATGTGGAAAACAAATGGAAAGAGGAGATGCAGGAGTGAAGCAGAGCAGAGTGAGATGCTGCAGAGGTGGAGACACTGAGGTGGAAAGTTGAGAATGGACTAGAGGCGCTGAGGGGGTTAAACAGCCCAAGGTTCAGCCACGAGGGGCCTGAGCAAGGTGACTGGGTGATCCATTCTCAGCCCATCAGGAATATTGCATAAGTGAAGAGCAAGTGCATGTTCTAATTTTGCTTGTTCGTTACACTCAGTATTCTCAAAATACTGACGACTGTGGCTGAATGTGGTCCTTGGACAGGAACTATAAACTGATATTTTCATTTTCTCAATGTGAAAGATACAGATTATAAGCCCGGGAGAGAAGGAAAGGGAGAAAAAGAGAGAAAGGGATATTTAGATATATATAACACAATTATAATCAAAATAGTGCTCATCAACAATGCAGCTAATTTTACAACTTTGGTTTCTTTTAATTCTACTTTTCAGCTGTAATCTTATAGTTTTTAGAAAATATATACATGACAGAGTGAGATGTGTGTATATATATATACATGTATTTTTCCCTTTAGAATCATATTTAATTCAGAGATAATGTAAGACAATCTAATATCTTACCTAAAATCTTAGGATAAAAGAAACTAAGAAAGAGAATGCTAAAGAAAGATGGCATTGCTTAGAACTGAGACCTTCCAGGACTGTTTGAAAGTCAAGAAAGAAGACTAAGAACAGAAGAAAGCAGATGCCAGGAAAGAAAAGGGAAGGTGACAAGCATGAAAAAGATGCATTTTAGAAATATTTATTTAGGCTTCTTCTTCCCTTTCAGAACTATTTCATGAAATACCTTTTTTCACTTTGTAACCCATATATTATAAAATTGTTCGTATTCTAGACATCTTAAATCCTAAGTAGCATATCACAATGTATGGATCGGTGACAGAAGGAAAGTAGGCAAGTTAAAATCATGTAGATGTGGGGAAAATATTATAGAATTATTTAAATATTATCAACATTGCTTAAATTAGGTGGACACATTCCATCCACTTGGCATCAAATAGAATCTTTCTCTCCCTACTTCCTGTCAACAAAATCACAATTCTAAATCCATTCATCTCTAAAAAATGTCTGAGGGCATTTTTTCTTATAGAAAGATGTTTACATGTGTTACATCCAGGTAGTAGGTTCCTGTTACATGTTTTACTATGTTTTTTGAATATTTTAAATATTTACTATTACATTTTTAAATGATAGATATTAAAAAGGAATATTTGTAGGCACAAAATGATATAAAAATTTTAGAGAAAGAAATTGCCAGAAGACGATCTTCATATTCGTGTGTTTAATGTGCTACCCCCAAACTCAGCATGACAGGCTCAGAGACATTCTCTGACAGGGGCAGCTCAGCATAAACTAAATTTCTCTAAGTGCTCCTTCAACCCCAGGAAGGAGAACAAGTTTTATTAAGCCTTGAGACTTCTAACCTTTGAAATGCTTTGCTATTTATTGGCTTGAATGTGTACCACTGGGTATTCTGATTGAGAAGCTTAAACTTTCATTAAAATAAGATGGTGACTAGGCAAAATACAAATTTCTCTTTTATTATATTTCCACAGTATAAAATCAAATGCCTAGTATTTTCCTCCCTCTTATCTTTTTTTTTTTTTTTCCTGTTAAGCTAATATGATTAAGTGCATTGCAGATGTCAGGGGGACCCAAGTAAAATTATTAAAATAAGATTTTTTTTAATTTTCAAAATTTTGGTTGAATTTTTGGTGGAAAGGAACATTAACTAAACTACATATAAAAATAAGGGTTATTATTTCTCAGGTTGTAGTCTATCATATTCATTAAGATACAGTACAAGAGGCCTTGACAAAATCTGACCAGCAGAAATAAGGAATATTTGAAACCATTTTATGAAAGATTAGTACATCTTTAAGTCTTCCTAAATATATAAAAGTACTGTATTGTAAAATACATTAGTCTACCTTGTTTCTCAGGTGTTTTTTTAAAATACAGGCAAAAATGGTATCTCTGTTCAATCTCTGGAATGGCTTCCTACTTCTCCAGAGTAAATACCAAAGTTCTAGAAAAGAAAAACATACCACTGACATCTGAAATCTGGGCTGGCTTTCATGGATAGGCCTGGATGCTCTCCTGTTGAACATCTACTTAACGAGCACCAACACAAGACAAAGCTATTCTGTGGCTATGATTAACAAAGACAAAAGCCAAGACCACTCTGTGATCATGTCTGAACAGTCAAAACATGAACATTGTTGAGGAGTGAAGCCCAGCAAGATGGCAGAGTAGAAAGCGCTCGACCATTCTTTTCCCAACAAGTTCACCAATTCAGCAACAATTCATGGACAAATTCCCTTTGTAAGAAATTCAGAAACTAAATGAAAAGCTCTTGTACTCTGGGCAACCACAAAACTAGACTCACCAAAGCTTGTAGGGAGACTCAGGACAGCCACTCACTGGAGCCCATGTCCCTAGCACAGTGCCAAATAACCAGAAAGACATCTCCTTACTCCTGGTTTCCTGAGGGGAGGGAGAGCTTGGTTCCCACATCCAGTACCACAACTTTTTCAAGGGGACTGACCTCTGTCCTGCCATTCTTTTAGCTCAGACAGGTCTACCACAGCTTAGCAGCCTGAAGGAGAATGGAGGTAGCAGCTTTGGCTGTCAAAGTCCATAACTGCACCTCCTGCTCACAGCAGAATGAGGCACAGAAAAGCTGTGGCTGCTTGGTTCCCCTGGGGAGGTAGAGATTTGGTAGAGATCCCCAGAATCTCTCGCCAGTCTGATTGATGAAGCCAGTCCATAAAAACCAGGAGAGGTACCTGCTTTGTCTAATGTATAGACACTAACACAGATAGTAAACAAAAATGAAGAATTAGGCAAAGATGTTCCAAACAAAGGAACTAGATAACTCTCCAGAAACCAACACTAATGAAGCAGAGTTAAATGATTTACCTGACAGAGAATTCAACATTATGGTTATAAAGATACTCACTGAGGTCAGGAGAAGAATGAATGGACAATATGAGAATTTCAATAAAGAAATAGAAAATATTTTTAAAATGAAGCAGAAATTAGAGAGCTGAAGGACATAAAACTGTACTGAAAAAATTACTAGAGGGGTTCAACAGCAGACTGGATGAAGCAGAAGAAAGGATAAACAAACTTGAAAACAGGCCATTGTAAATTATTTGGTCAGAGTAACAAAAAGAAAAAAGAATGGAAAAAAAATGAAAAAATCTTAAGGGATTATGGGACACACCAAGTGGACCAAAATACAAATTATCAAAGTTTCAGAAGAAAAAGAAAGAGAGAAAGAAACAGAAAGCTTATTCAAATAAATAATGGTTAAACACTTCCTAAATCTGGAGGGGGGGGGGAAACATATGGATTCAACAAGCCCAAAGATCATCAAATAAAATGGACTTCAAGAAATTCACACTGAGATATATTATAATCAAACTGTCAAATTCAAAGACAAAGAGAGAATTTTGAAAGCAGCAAGATAAAAGCAACTAGTCCCATATAAAGGAAACTCCATATGACTATGATTATTAGTGGATTTTTTTCACAGAAAACTTACAGGCCAGAAGGGAGTGAGATGATACATCCCAAGTGCTGAAAAGAGACAATTGGCAACCAAGAATACTATACCTGGCAAAACTGTCCTTTAAAAATGAAAAAGAGATAAAGACTTTCTCAGACAAACAAAAGCTGAGGAAGTTCATCACTAGATCTGCCTTACAAGAAACTCTAAAGAGAGTTCTTTAAACTGAAATGAAATGATGCTAAACAGCAACACACTAGCACAAAAAAATATAAAACTTGTTAGGAAAGGTAAATATATAAACAAATATAGAATACTGTACTCTTGTAATTGTGGGTAAATCACTTTTAATTCAAATATAGAAGTTAAAAGACAAAACTATTAAAAATAACCATAACTAAGAATATGTTTAAAGATACATAATATGAACAGATGTAAATAATGATAATAACATAAGGGGGGAGGTCGGGTGCGGTGGCTCATGCCTGTAATCCTAGCACTCTGGGAGGCCGAGGCCAGTGGATCGCTCGAGCTCAGGAGTTCGAGACCAGCCTGAGCAAGAGCGAGATCCCGTCTCTACTAAAAATAGAAAGAAATTATCTGGCCAACTAAAAATATATATAGAAAAAATTAGCTGGGCATGGTGGCGCATGTCTGTAGTCCCAGCTACTTGGGAGGCTGAGACAGTAGGATCGGTTGAGCCCAGGAGTTTGAGGTTGCTGTGAGCTAGGCTGACGCCACAGCACTCACTCTAGCCCAGGCAACAGAGTGAGACTCTGTCTCAAAAAAAAAATAAAAATAAAAATAAGGGGGGAGTTAAAATGTAGAGTTTTTGTGTGAGATTGAACTTATGTTGTTATCAAGTTAAATTAGAGTTATAACTATAAGATATCATATGTAACCACAAAAAAGAAGTATCTATAGTACTTACACAAAAGAAAAACATGATGCCCACTCTTGCAAATTCTGTTTAACATAGTACTGGAAGTCCTAGCCAGAGCAATTAAAGAAAAGAAAACAAGAAAAAGAAATAAAAGGCATCCATATAGGAAAGGAAGAAGCAAAATTATCCCTGTTGGCAGATGACATGAACTTATATATAGAAAACTCCCAAAGACTCCATCAAAAAAACTTAGATCTAATAAATTCAGTAATGTCATAGCATTAAAAAAACCCCAAGATATAAAAATCAGTTGTGGTTTTACACAACAAACCATCTAAAAAGGAAATTAGGAAAACAATTCCATTTACAATAGCATCACAAAGAATAAAATACTTTGGAACAAATTTAACTAAGGAGGTGAAAGATTTATATACTGAAAACTATAAAATATTGAAAGAAATTAAACAAGGCATAAATAGAAAGACATCATGGGTTTGTTGGATTGGAAGACTTAATATTGTTATAAGTGTCCATATGACCCATAGTGATCTACAGATTCAATGCAATCCTTATCAAAATCCCAAAGACATTTTTTTAAAAAATTGAAAAGACAATCCTAAAATTCATATGGTACCACAGAAGACCATGAATAGCCAAATCAATCCTAAGAAAAGAACAAACCTAGAGGCATCACATTTTCTGATTTCAAAATATATCATGAAGCTATAGTAATCAAAACAGTATGATACTGGCATAAAGACAGACATATAGACAGATAGAACAGAAAGGAGAGCCCAAAAATAAATTCACACATTTACAATAAATCCACTAGGGTGTCAAGACTACATAATGAGGAAAGACGGTCTCTTCAGCAAATGGTGTTGGGAAAACTGGATGTAAAAGAATTAAATTGGACTGGGCATGGTGGCTCACTACTGCAAACCCAACACTTTGGAAGGATGAGACAGGAGGATCATGTGAGGCCAGCAATTTGAGACCAGCATGGGCAACACAGAGAGACAAAATCTCTACCAAAAAAAAAAAAAAGATAGATAGATAGATAGATCTGGGCATGGTGGCATGAACCCAAGAGTTTGAGGTTGCAGTGAACTGTGAAATCACACACTGAACTCTACCCTGGGCAACTGAGTGGGACCCTGTCTCTTAAAAAAAAAAAAAAAAAGAATTAAATTGAACCCTCATACCATACACAAAAATCAACTCAAAATATATTAAAAAAATTTATACATAAGATCTAAAATTTTTGACTCATAGAAGAAAGAAAACCAAGGAGAAAATCTTCATGACATTGGTTTTGGCAGTAATTTTATGAATATGATACAAAAAGCACAGGCAATAAAAACACAAATAAACAAGTTGTGCTATTCAAACTAAGAAGCTTCTTTTTAGTTTGGAATCAGTAAAGGAAATAATCAACAGAGTGAAAAAGCAACCTACAGAATGAGGGAATATATTTTGCAAACCGTGTAAGGGGTTAATATCGAAAAATACATAAGGACTCACACAAGTCAATAACAAAAATGCTAATGACTGTGATTAAAAATGGTCTAAGGCAGGGGTGGCAAACCTTTTCATGTTGGAAGCCCACATTAATTTAGCCGTAATCAAATAAGTCTACATTCAAGAAACCTCAATTAGATATACTTAATGTACATTACTTTGTAAAAATCTAACTACTATGTATTTAACAACTTCAAAAAAGGAAAACTATTTGTTAGTTTTAAAGTTAACTAACCTTTTAATGACTTTGTTGTGTCTGCCTTTTGTTGGAAAGTATTCGAATACTTGATTGCAGCGTGGAGGTCCGCAGTTTCAGTCGATCCTCTAGATGGGTATATGTGTGACCTTAAGGACGTCTTTATTTGAGTTAGGTAGGAGAATGTAGATTCACAGCAATAGTGGTTGAAAAGTAAGAAAGCATTTGCCAGGCATGTTGCCAAAGGTGTGGGTATTCTACTGCATTTTTCCATATTTCAAATGGATCTTTCTTAGGATCAAACAATGACTTTAAAATGTCATCTACTGAGAGCCTCTCCCTCTAATTTAAAATATTTGTGGTTCTTATGAGTGTTATAATGCCAATGAGCATTGAATTTCTTTAATGTTGATATTGCAGTATCACAAAGCAAGCAAATCATCTTATCTTTAGCAGAAACAAGATACTACTGCAGTTCCCAATCCTCATTTAAAAATCTGCTTTCTTCCTTCAGCGTTCTCTTGGTCTTTGACATGATGGGCTGTTAAGCAGACAGAACTAAAAAACACTGCCAAGCTGTGCAACTATTCACAAATTCCATTTCAAACAGTAACACAGTGCACTGTTGTCAAAAGCCGATGACAGACGGGCGTACTAGACCCCCATAACCACTCACCAACCAGCCTCGTGCAGTAGTGGCCCCAGTCAGGTGGGGGAAGTTAGAACTAAATCATGAGTGTAGCAGCCGTCAGTTTAGCCCTTATGGCTTCCTAATGCTCTAATTGTGCTGGCCGATCCAGGAGGATAATTTTGTTGAAACTTGTTTTGTTCTTTGGTATTTTAAATATGTTCATTTTTAAAATAAAATAAAAATATTCATTAATATAAAAATAAAAAGATTTGTTCTGTAAAATTTAGATTCAGTCAGAAGGCCCCACTTAAGGACCTAGAAGGCCACGTGTGGCCTTAAGGCCCCACGTTCCCCACCCCTGGGCTAAGTACTTGAATAAACATTTCTCCAAAGAAGATACAAAATGACCAATAGATAAATTAAAAATGCTCATCACCCCTAATCATTAGAGAAATGTGAACCAAAACCACAATGAGGTATCACCTCACACCTGTCAGGATGGCTATTATCAAAAAAATAAAAGACAAGTATTGGCAAGAACGTGGAGAGACTGAAATCTTTGCACAGTGTTGATAGGAATACAAAATGGTGCAGCTACTATGGAAAGCAGTAAGGAGTTTCCACAAAAAATTAAAAATAAAACTACCATGTGATCCAGCAATCCCACTTCTTGATATATGTCCAAAAGAATTGACATCAGGATCTCAAAGAGATTATCTTCCCTCCTAAGTTTGTTGCAACATTATTCATAATAGCCCAGGAGTGAAAACAACCTCAATGTTCATCCATGGATGAATGGATAGAGAAAATGTGCACACACACACACACACACACTCATACTATTCAGCCTTTATAAAGGAGGCAATTCTGCAATATGCGACATGAAACACTTTGAGGACATTATGCTAAGTTAAACAAGCCAGATACAGCAAGACAAGTACTGCGTCATTCCACTCACATGTGGTAGCTAAAACACTCAAATTAATAAGATCAAAGACCGGAATGATGGTTACTAGGGGCTGGGAACGGGGGTAAATGGACAGTTATTAATCAATATGCATAAAGTTTCAGTTAAATAAGATGAATAAGCTCTAGATATTAACATTTACTGTATGTTATTGTGCCTATAGTCAATAATCATAATTATACACTTAAAATTTGTTAAGAGAATTCATTTCATGTTAAGTGTTCTTACCACAGTAAAATGTTTTTAAAAAATTGTTTTAACCTTTTTTTAAACCACAAAATGACCAAACATCCCCCTCTCCTGGCCAGTATGAGTAACTGCTGCTTCTTTGGCCTGTTCCTCACTTTATAAGAGTCTCTAAGCTACCGAGTTATAAAATCACCCCGGCTTCTTGCCCGTAGCAATTCCTAGCAAAACCCCGCTTCCTCACACCCTCCCCCATCATCGACCTCAAACCCAAATCCGTAACAGTTTCCTCCAGGCACCCTCTTTCTGAGCCGCCCGGCCTCCCGGGGTGCCTTGTTCTCCCTGGCTGCCGCAACCACGGGTGTTCCCAGGGCTCTTTGGTATTTCCCCAATACGATGCAGCTGTTTTCCTTTTGCTATTAACTAAAAACTTTTTAAAAAATGACTTCTAATCATTTTTTCACCCAATTTAATGAAATTTTGTGAAGAATTGAATATTGAATACTTTTGTGAAGTATTGAGTATTATTGAAGATAAGGCCACCGTGGTCCCATTTTAAATCACACTGTCATTGACTGAGAACTGTACTGCAGGAAGAAAGGGATTATTCCTCTGCGGGAGCTGGGTGACCATAACACTGGCTCTTTAATAGGCCGAATTACAGGCATTCTCACAAACTAAGACCAGCTCTGGGAATTGCAAGAGTCCCTGGTCCTCAGGAGGAACCAAGTGTGTGCCTTGTAATCAAACAGACTTGCAAACTTCAAAAAGTCTGTTTAGAAAGAATCACAGTATTTGTCCAGAAAACATAATATTGAAAAGTATCAATTTCCTTGCCAGTAGCACTCCCGCAAACACAGTGAATATTCCTAAAACCCACCGGACTTTCTGCAAGAAGTGTGGCAAGCACCAGCCCACAAAGGGACACAGTGCAAGAATGGCCCTGCTCTCTTGTGCCCAGGGAAAGTGGCACTATGGCAGGAAGCAGAGTGGCTGTGGTGGGCAGACTAAGCCCATTTTCCAGAAAAAGCCTAAAACTACAAAGAAGATTGTGCTGAGGCCTGAGTGTGCTGGGCCCAGCTGCAGATGTGAGAGAATGCTGGCTCTGAAGAGACGCGAGGATTTTGAATTGGGAGGAGGTAAGAAGAGAAAGCGCCAAGTGATCAGGTTCTAAGCATCCTCTTTTGTTTTATTATGAAGACAACAAAATCTTGAGGTCATGGTCACATCATTTGGTTGCAGTCAGTCTTTTGGGAGGGAATAAACTAGAGCCATCAATAAAATTCTCCCTGTGGGGAAACTTATGCTAAAAAAATAAAATTATCATTTATTCTGCGGAGATTTTAACTTTAACTTTTTTTTTCTAACAACCAATATGTAGCACTGGGTGGTTACAGGGCCTATCTTAACATATCTACAAGAAAGTAGAGCTTTGTCTTTGTGTTCTAGATGCCTGTCTTATAGATATTTGGCTATCTGTGGCGGCTTTATGCAATTATTAGCAAATCTCTCCAGACATTAGGGTGAGATTCATTATCATTGGTTATAAATATATTTTTCAAATTTTTCTTATTGATAATCTCAATTTTTGTGTGCTTTATTGTCATGTTTGATTAGGTTCCCTCCCCCCCCCACCTTGTATATGTCTGATAATGAGCTTGTTTTAGGTGTAAGAGTGACAGCTATCATTTCCTTATTTTTAGCTTGTGTTTATGTTGGTACCTTCATCTCCAATTCACGATTTCTTTGCAGGAATCTTTTCAGTCTCTTGTTAATTTTGTAGTGTGGATTTAGTTAATATCAGATAATGTAATCTGCAAATACATTTAACCAGGCTCAACCAAACTGTAAAACATTACAATATGCTGAAAGCCACCAGGGAGAAGGTGACGCTCTTGATCCTGGGTGTGGTGGACACCCGCACACTGTCCCCTCGGGGGCCTTGCAACTCATGAGGATACAGTCTATCCAAGCCAAATACTACTGAAGCTCAATTGCCTTACTTAGGATATGTTAAGACACGTGAAAAGTTCTAGTATTTTCTTCTTGCACCCAAATAGAGCAGAGTATCACTTCTCATATCATCTTTAGAAAAGGGCTAGTTTTCTTTTTCTTCTGCTTGGACAAATACTTTTATAGAATACAGCAAAAATAAATTACTAGGAAAATATTTTTTTAAAAACATGCAAAATACAAATGAATTGTTTATTAAGAGATTCGTAAAATGTAAAATTACTCTGTCATATTGCTGTGCCTGTTTTTAAATGCTCCCTCTGGATTTCATTGCAGGATGAGAGTCTGTGGGCTGGCACCAGCCTTGTACCTCGCCTCAGGGAGCTCAGCCAGAACCCTGAAGGAGATGACCGCTCCAGGAGGACAGAGGTGGGGCAATACCTCTAACCCCCATGCACCCAGTAATTGCTGCGAAGTCTGGAACCAAGAGGGTCCTCAGTATGTATCTGTCCAGCAAATGAATGACTGCTAGCAGGAATGATGTAAGAGGAGCGCCATTCATTCATTTACACGTACGGAACATTACTATGCGTCAGGCGTCGGTCTAGCTGTTGGAGATAAAGCATTGAACAAACCGGACTAAATCTCTGGCCTCATGTTGTTTGTGGGAATAGAGTATTCATTAATTCCAAATGTTCATGCTAGATGTTGAAAAACAATTAGCAACATGGATCAGGTCTTTAAAAAGTTCATATCCTTTGATCTCATAATTTAATTTTGAGGAATAAATTCTAAAAATATATACACATACATATATATGTATGCATATATTATATACAAATATATATACAGAAATGTATAGTATATATACAGAAAACAATTTATACTCAATAGTAAAATGTTAAAAATCTACCACTTAAAAATCTGGCAAGCTTCAAAGGAATGTTTAAATATAGGTTTAAAATGTCCACTTGGTGGAATATTATGCAACAGTTAAATTAGATATCAACTGTACTAAATGGTTGATGACATGATGTCATGTCTTAGATTTGCTTTAAAACACTCCAGGAGGGAAGAAGGAAAAGGGCAAGTGAGTGAAGATTCAGACGTACCTGGCTTCTGGCCAAACCCTGTACCTGTACTTTTGCATTGTGATGGCAAATGATACAATAGCAAACACGTGGAGTCCACCACATGCGCAGCACTGTGCTAAGTACTTTAAGCTATGTTGTTTAATTATCACAAGAGCATTTTGAGCTAGATACTAGTATTAGCTCTAATTTTCAGGCTACAGAAATGAGGCACAGAGGGCTTAAGTAACCAGCCAAAAGTCACACAGCTACCGAGAGACAGAGGATTCACAGTGGGCTCTTGAGTATGTCTTCTGAACTACCACACTCTACAAGTGTAACTGCAAAGCCCATGCCAGTGGCTTTTCCAGAACAGACTTGGCTTTGCCCCAAAAGTGAATGTGAGTCTAACTTTTGGCAAAAGAGTACACAAAAGGAAGCTTTGAGATTACATTTTCATCTGCTTTTACCTTCCCATCAAATGTTTATTTCAAACCTCGAGGTCAACTTTTGTTCTCTGCTCAAGATACTTGTTCCTCCTTAATTCCTGTCGAGCAGTCTCCGCTGGAAAGAAGCATCTATTATACCAAGCCGTTATTTTAGGAATGGGACTCAGCCTAGCATTGATGACCATGAAAGTCTTCCTTCCTCTTTTACATTTAGCTTCAAGAATCACACATCTTTCTTCCCTGCATCACATCCACATAAATGAGGGAGGGTATTGCTTTTAACAGAAGCATGCGTGTGCAAGGACTTCAGGTGGTTTGGCATGACTGACGCACAGAGCACACAGGAGGAAACGATGGCACGAGCTTAGATTTGAGCATCCTTCCATACGTACCATGCCAAAGGGTTTCTATTTTTCCGTAGGCAGCGGGGAAAGGCATTCCGCAGGCACCCAATGATCAGGGACAAGGGAGTAACTTCTGCAGATTTATGTTTTAGAGAGATGAAATTTCTGTACAGTGTGGAGGCAAACTAAGGCAGAAAGAACAATTCAGAAGTTCTTACAACGGTCTATAAGAATTGACGAGGGTTTGAATTAGGGCTGTTTTCTAAACTTGAATGATTAGCTCCCGTCTTTACAGTTTTTGTATATAGAGTACATAATGGTATTTGACTTTTTTTCTTTTCAATGACTCATTTTAAAAGAAAAGTTTGTATTTTTACTACGACCATAGGTAGCATGAAAGTATTACTCGTCATAATCGGAAGATAGATGGAAAAATACATTCAAGAAAACAAAATCACACCCTTGAATCCTAACTCAGCCAAGGCCAGATTGGAAAGGCTGCTCATCTCTCAAACTGCCAATCTCCTTTTCCCTTGTGGATGTTGGAGTCATCCAAGCTAAAGAAAACAATTTCAGTGGAACAATATAAAAAAATGAATAACATGAAAGAGAAAAAAGAAGATACATATTAAAATTATGTATATGTATATGCACACATATACTTTTCTTTAACTTATCCACAGAAATAACTTCACAGAAATGGAGAGAAACAGTTACTTTGAATTACTACATTGTAATGGCTGAGGGTCTGTAAGAAGGGAGTGTCCATTAATGATTATGAGCCTCAAATTCATTAACTCAACCATGATTTAAATTATGGTTGAAACTAAGAATCACAATTACTTTCTCACCAAGTAAGAAGACCCTGACAAATATACTTTTACTGATATAAAACAGTGATTAACTATTACTTTGTGTTTGGAAAGAGAGACAAGAAAGTTGTTAAATGTTTCCCCATCATTGCAAAAAGTAAATTGCATTTCTAGTCATTCTATGTCTGTATAGCTCTTTCCTTTTGTTAGTTTACTAAAAGGAAAAAATAAAACTCTTCTATAAAAATGGAAAGTTTATCTTAATAATCCCTAGGATTTGTAAATTTAAGATTATGAAACTATTTTTTAAGTATATTAGTTGTAGAAAACTGTGTTTGTTCATTTAAAATTATAAACAACTTCTTTCACAGAAGATTGATTTTAATCAACTACCATGTCATAATGAACTAATAAGGTCCCACAGATTTTGTGATAATTAAGTAGGCCATTAATTATTTATGAAACAGGGCATTTTCTTACTGAGTCAGCAACATCTAAAAGTATTCATTCCTCCTTGCAAATTACTTTTTTTTTTTTTTTTTTTTTGAGACAAGAGTCTCGCTCTGTCACCCTGGCTAGAGTGCCGTGGCATCAGCCTAGCTCACAGCAACCTCAAACTCCTGGGCTCAAGCAATCCTCCTGCCTCAGCCTCCTGAGTAGCTGGGACTACAGGCATGCACCACCATGCCCAGCTAAGTTTTTCTATATATTTTTAGTTGGCCAGATAATTTCTTTCTATTTTTAGTAGAGACGGGGGTCTCGATCTTGCTCAGGCTGGTCTCGAACTCCTGAGCTCAAACGATCCACCCACCTCGGCCTCCCAAGTGCTAGGATTACAGGCATGAGCCACCTCGCCTGGCCGCAAATTACTATTCAAGTAAACTATATAAGTACTTTAACAAATTAACTTTAATATATAATGAACAAAAACTCTCTCACAAACTAAAAAAGAGCAATATAATCTCAATAATCTAAATCTACATTCATTCAACCCTGTCTTGGTCAGTTTGGGCTGCTGTAACAAACTACTATAGATTGGGTGGCTTATAAACAACGTGAACTTATTTTTCACAGTTCTGGAGGCAGAAAGTCCAAGATCAAGGCTACAGCACTTTCAGTTTCTGCTGAGGGCCGGTTTCCTGGTTCATAGACAGCTGCCTTTTTCTGTGTCCCCCCCTGTTGGGAGGAAGGCAGCTCTCTGGGGTCTCTTTTATAAGAACATGAACCTCATTCATCAGGGCTCCACCCTCATGACCTAATCACGTCCCCAAATCCCCACCTCCTAATACCTTCACGTTGGGAGTTAGGTTTCAACATAAGAATTTTTAGGGGACATATATTCAGATCATAGCAAACCCACTTTTCATTCCCAATGTGTGTGTTAAATGCCCTGCAGGAGGCCCTGGGTTCACGTGTGTCCTGGCCAGGCCCCGGCCCAGCAGTGGGCAGGGTAGCTGCATCCAGTGATGGGGGGGGGCAGCTTGAACAGGAAGCAGCTGAGCCCCAAGGAAGGGGAAGCAGGTGCTGCCCCCCTGCGGAGAGGAAATCTCATCACTTACCACAGAGCAGATGGGTAGTGCCTGGGGCTGTCCAATTGCAGAGCTTACGCCTGTCAGAAGAGAAGACAACAGACTGTCACTACAACAGGGGAATTGAGCCGATTATGGAGAATACAGCTCAAGTCATTGCAGGGAGTTGTTTGCTAGGATAGTAAGTGAGTTGCTAAATGAGAGCTAAGTATATACCAACTTAACTTATGAAGGAGACTAAAATGAAACTCAGCCCTTTCCTTAGATTCAGGCAAGAGGGGCCCACACTGTGGCCTTTGCCCCGTGAGGCCCTCCTCTGGGAGTCCCTTCCACACCCTCCGGCTACAGGGGACTCACAGTTCCTTTCTGCAGGTGCCATTTCCAGGGCCTTATGCTCCTCTTCCTCAGGTCTGTTCTTTAGAGGAGGCCTTGCCACCGTCTGTTGGCCCAGCGGTGGCTGTTTGCCAGGGCCACGGGCTGCAGGGTGCAGGAGGGAGCAGGCCGACAGCGGAAGGTGAGAGGCCACCGTCCACCAGATCCCAGAGAGACCCCAGGGGAAACCCAGAACCGGAACTTCACACCTGGCCCTCCCATCACTATTGGAAAAGATATGAGGACAGGACTCATATTATTTAACAGTTTTTAGCTTGATTTATAACTTTTAATTCTTTATGTATTTTTACTATAATCCCTGACCCCACAAAAGTAATCCAATCAGTCTCATAGGTCGGGCATAGTAATGAAGGCCTGAGGGATACAGAGACAGGAAATCCAGGTGGTGAGAGTGTCAGCAGGTCACACCAACCCAGGAAGGGGCATCTGGGTCTAACAGCCCCCAATCCAGAGAGAAATCCAGAAACAGATACGTGCAATCCAGCATCTACCATGGTGCACGGTCCGCTGGGGCTGCCGTGACAAAGCAGCTCACACAGAGTGGCTAAAACAACAGACACTGATTTCCTCCCAGCTCTGAGGCTGAAACCCAAGACCAAGATGTTAGCAGGCTGGTTTCCCGGAGACCTCTCTTGGTGGCTTGCAGATGGCATCTTCCGCGGTGTCCTCACATGGTCTGCCCTCTGCGTGCACCTATGTCCTCATCTCCTCTCCTCTTAAGGACACCAGTCGATTGGAGTAAGGCCCACCCATATGACCTCACTGTAACTTAATCTTTTTGGAGACCACTTCTCCAAACGCAGTCACATTTTGAGGTACCAGGGCTAGAACTTCAACATATAAGTTGAGTGGGGGCAGGGGGCTGGGGACAAGGCTCAGCCCCGGACACCCTGCTTAGGGAAATTCGACCCTCAGCATGTGCAACACTTTCCGTTTTCGTTCTACACTCACCACGAAGCTCCTCATGTGGACTTTCCTGTTCCTCAGGGAACGAGTCATCCCGCCAGCATTGTGTCCCATTGTAAAATAATAGACTTATACTCCGGTACCATTCAGTCGTCTCTTTGGATTTTAATGTAATTCCTAGTCTGAAAGTTCCTGAATAAATGGATAAAATCAAACTCCTGAAACTGTAAAGCTGAAGACGGGACCCTAATCTCACTGCCACGCAGGTTCTGTCCCGCACCGTCACACAGATGCTACTACGACCCCGCTGCGGACCCCGCCGGACCCCGCCGGACCCCGCCGGTCGGTCGCGCTGCTGCCCCTACCCACGCGCGCTCCCGCCCGCGCCGTCCCCTCCGCCACACTGACTGCGCCCTCTGTCAACTGCCCTCCCCTGGGCAGCAGCAGTTCCTGTGGACAGGAGAGAGGGAGACCCCTGCCGTGGGGTCAGGGAACACCTGGCGCCTGTCGATGAAGGGGCCCGGGCGTCCCCGAGGCTGAGGTTCAAGCTGCCGGTGTAGAGAAGAGCAGAGCAGAAAGGACCTGGCGTCAGACCTGAGCTCAGAACCGACTGCTGCTTCCTAGCTGCACGACTGAGGCGGCCTGTGAGCGTTGGTAACCCCAGGTTTGTCACCTGTAGCGCTGCCGTGGCCACCAGCTGCGGGCAGTTACCAAGCATTCCAAGTGTGGCTAGTCCGAAGAGCGGAGCCGGGACTGTAAAATTCACACCAGATGTCAAGGACTTAGTACAGGAAGGAAGCATGTGAAATATCTCATTAACTATTTTTACGTTGATTACATTTGAAATAATATTTTGGACGTATTGGGAAAATACATTATTAAAATTAATCCTACCTTATTACAATTAATACTACCTGTTTGTTTTACTTTTTAAAATGTAGTTCACCAGAAAATTTAATATTACATCTCTGGGTCACATTTTATTTCTCTAATGGACAGCACCGATCTATAGCATGAGTGGTGGGCCTTCTGTCCTTGGGGCACCAAGAACAGTCTTGAATTATGCTTAGTGCCCTCATAGAATCATCCAGTTTGGCACCTTTCTTGGATTTTTTTTTATTTTAAACAAAGTCGTACTGACAGGTGCATTGAAATAAGTTGGGATGGGTTTGCAGATCCGCACTCTGTGCTTCCAGCTCCTGCCACGCACTCGGTAGTGTGTGAGACACGCGTGTGCTGACCTGAGGCTGACTTTGACGGAGGGTCGGTTCTGCCATAACCTGCCTTTTCCTGGCCCCATCCAGAAGCAGTGTTACTTACACTCCGTGTCACCAACACCTGCAGGCACCTGCAGATTCAACACTCAGAAACACGCACATTTTCAAATACTTGTGCATTTCACAGCTGCAGCTTCTCTGTAGACTGAGACAACACTGCAGCTGGTGGGCACCACAACCACAGTTTCCGCGCCGAAGTTTTCTTAACTTAGTAAGAACACTGTTTTTACCATGGCAACACACTCCACCAAAAACATTTTGTATGTTCATCCCAAAACAAATTATTTTCCACTAGGCAGAAGTTACTCTGTGCTTACTAAGTGCTTCGACACTTACAGAGAATTTTCTCAGTTAAAAGTTACTATAGTCCATAGACAGAAGTGGCAGAAAGTACCAATAATTTGAACTTTACAAGCTGCAAATCCAACTTTGAAAAAGACTGCATGCAATTTTAAAGAATGTAAAATAATAGTTACATTGAAAAAAATTGTTTTATACAAATACCAGTGCCATGGTATTTTTTAAAGTCTAAAAAATTGATTAAAGTATTTGAATATTTACCAAGAATAGTGACCCTGCTTATGTTATTTTAATGCTCGGATAATCAATATAAGGTGGTTTAAATTTTTAACATACACACATATATGCTATTTTTGTTTTTTAGAAAGAATTTCTATTTAAAAATCATTTTAATGTAATTATTTCATGAATCAGCCACTATAATAACATCAATGTGTTGGTCAATAAATTGATAGTTCAAAGATGATACAATTTTTAAAATGTAGGGACCCTTTTCCATTCTCAAATGTCTCCCAGTTTAGGTGGTCTACCATGTGGTCACCCAAGCCCAGGGACAATAATACCCCCTGGATGGACCTAGGGCAACAGTCAACCCTCCAGGGCAGTGTGGTGACTTGGTGCTAGTGCTGGGAGGGCTGTTTGACACTCGCACTGTCCCTCTGCGTCAGTCCCCTAGTGGCTTCCCAGCCTCCTAGGGTTTTCCATGATGTTCCTATTCCCTCATTTCCATGTACTTCATCTTCAAATGGCTCAGCAATTAGTCTCAGAGTTATTACACTTTATTACTGTGTTAAAGTAGTCTATAATGAAGAACTGAATGGTTAGCATATAAAATCTCTCACTTAATTTGCTTTACCCAAACAGCAAAATCTCCTTTTAGGGACTTCATAATGTGATATTGACCAAAGGAAGTGTCCTTTTCTTTGAAATGACTAAATGATTTCAATTTATAATTTTTATTACCTAGCAACTGTACCTCTCAAGTCAAGAGAAAACTAATTAAATCAAGGCCCTAATGGTATAATTTTTAATCATCACCTAACTCACCAGTATACATTTAAGTGTTAACAAAATGCAAAGTTTAATGTTACAGGTTATAATTATGTTAATTATATTAATTTACTATATTAATTATTAAGACATCATCAAATACACAAAATGGCTTAAAAGTGAGTATGTAAATGAAAAAGATGACAATGTATTCAGGGAGGTTGAAACCAAATTTATTTTATTATTTTGGGTGAAATTTACATTTTCTAACATGGGGTCTTTCCAGGTTATTTATTTAAACTCTATTGTTTAAAATATTAATTTAAAAAGCTAATAAATTAGTAAAACTTTATCTTGCCTTAAACTCTAAAGGACATGGGGATCAGGTGAATTCAGAGGAAAAGAATAGCCAAGGTTTCTCCAACTCCTTCACCGTTACTTTCTGAGTTTGTGCTATGAAATCCTAAAGCTGCAGTCCCCAGCCCCAGGCTGAGGACTGGTACTGGTTCATGGCCTGTTAGGAACCTGGCTGCACAGCAGGAGGTGAGCGGCAGGTGAGCGAGTGAAGCTTCATCTGTATTTACCGCAGCTCCCCATCGCTTGCAGTGCTACATCTCCAGTCAGATCAGCAGCAGCATTAGATTCTCACAGGAGCATGAACCCCACTGTAACTGTGCACACGAGGGATCTAGGCTGTGGCTCCTTATGAGACTCTACTGCCTGATGGTCTGAGGTGGAGCTGAGGCAGTGATGCTAGCGCTGGGGAGAGGCTGCAAATACAGATTATCATTCATTAGCAGAGGTTTGACTGCACAGAGGTCATAATAAGTCAATTGCTTGTAGACTCCTATCAAAACCTTATCAGTGAGTGGCAAGTGACAATTAAGCGGCATCTGGTGGCATGCTTTGTAGTGGCAAGTGAGCATCTTACGTCAATTGTACAGCTGCATCTGGTGGCAGGCTTTGAGTCAGAATCCAACACTTATTTTAGGCCTCACGTGGCCCGCCCATTATTTTATTTACCACTTCCATCCGTGCTTCTTTCCTGCACCGCGCACTTGTCTCAGTCACAGTTTTGGCAAGACCACAAGCTAACCTCGCAAAAATGAGTAAAAAACAAACATCACTGGAGAGGGGGAAAGACCCAGTGACGAGACAGCAGGAGACTCTTAAGACTGCCGACAAAATGAAAGCTTCATTTAAAATACCAACAGTCCTACTAAAATTATGGGTTCACTGAAACAGGTGATTCACATTCTCCAAGCCCACTTTGTATAATATGTGGCGACCAGCTGTCCAACAAAGCCATGAAACCTTCGAAACTGCTTTGCCACATGGAGACCAGGTACCCTGCATTGAAGTACCAAACATTTAAGTACCATACATTTTGCCAGTGGAGTTGTTAATTGTGAGCTGAATCAATGAATTCATAAGAATTGGTATAAATATATTATGTATTACTATTATTCATTATCATGTTATTTTTTATGAGATGCAGAGGAAGACTGTGTCTTAGGTTTGAGTGCTGGCTCTGCTGTTCACAAACTTCATGATCTGAGGCAATTTATTTAATCTTTCTTGGATTCTGTACCAGTGAGGATGATGCTTGGATATATGCAAAGGAAAACCCAGAATGACAGTGACAAACAAGATAGACATGTTTCCCTATCACATTTAAACTCCACAATAATCTGGGATCCTGAGACTGTCTATCTTTCTTCTCTTTTGTCTTCAAATTCTGAGTCGAGAGGTTTCCATCTTTGTACCACCTCATGGTCCAATGTGGTGCCTAGAGCTCCAACCATCATTTTCATAATCCAGGGGGCAGGAAGAATGAAGAGGAGACAGTCAGAAGGCCAACTGAGTTAGATTACGTTAACAGACTTTCCAGAAGTCCCACACGACACTTCCATTTACACCTCAGTAATCAGAATGCAGTCACCTGGCCTCATTTAGCTGTAAAAGAGGGTAGAAATATAAGATTTTAACTAGGTTCCTTGTCAATTGCAAATATAATCAGAATTCAGCTGCTAAGGAAGAAAATGGATATTGGGCAGCAACTATCTCTAATACTGTATTTATATGTAAAATGGGGTAAATAATGCTGTATTGAATTGTTTTGAGAACGGCAATAACATGTGTGCAGTACCTGGCTTAGTACCTGACTGGTAACTATCATTGCTATATTTTAGAAATGGACAGTGCCATTTAGCATCCATCACCTCACTTAGATAAATTTGATATACTGAGAGTCATTACTAGAATCAAAGGTACACAGCATTATTGATTTGGTATTCTTCCCTGAAATATTTAATGTGAAGTCAATGGTAAAAAAACAATCAGAAAACACAGAAATTGGGATATTCAATGAAAAAACTGGTCTGGGCCTTTTAAAAAGTTTGTGTTACAAAAGACAAAGGGAGAAAAGATGGAAGGAAGGAAGGACTGGATGGATGCGGGAGTGAGGGAGGGAAAAGAAAGGCTGTTCTAGATTAAAGGAGCCAGGGCACCCAAATGTAAGAAGGGAGACTTGATTGAGTCCTGGATTTCAAAATACAAAAAGAACTATGAAGGACTTTTTGGACAATTGGATAAATTTGAATATGGACTAGATAATAAATATTATTGAATTAATACAAAATTGGGGGCATATGAAAATTATAATGTAAAAACGAGAATAGGAGATATGTGCTGAAATATATAGGCAAAATTGTCATGATGTCTGAAATTTGTTTTGAACTGGTTCAGAAAGAATATGTCTATTATATAAATAAATACAATTTTGGGTTATCAAAACAGCAGCACCAGCCCCCAGACAGCCCCACCACGGAGCCAGGGGTCCACTGTGCTCCACGTCAGCACCGGCTGAGCGGCCTCCGAGTCCCAGAGATCTGCATCTCTAGGTCCCTGGGACTCTCTCCAAGCTTCTAAATTGTAAAAATCCCAACTTCTTGTTCCACCCACCCCAGGGATAGCAACTGTTTCCTGAAGTTGCTATCTCTGTGATCTATGGGTGTCCTGGATTCACAGGAAGGGTAGGTGCTAGCGTGCCACCAGGCCGACACTCCTGTTCCCATCTGCTGTGTCTCCAGATGCGTGACTCTCACCCTGGTCTCTACTGCAGGGTTCTGGCCAGAGCAGTCCATCCTGACGACTCTCCCCAGATAGGGCCACCTTCTCCTTCCAGCCACCCCCTGTGCACCCGCACTACCCAACACCCAAGGCAGACCCTTCCTCGGTCTCAGCTCTGCTCCCAGGGCCCTCAGCACGCCCCACCCCCAGCTCCAAGGTCAGAGAATTTGAGTGCACTGCCTCCCCGCCCCCAACATCCCAGGGGCATCATCCTGCCCACAAGAAAGGCAAGAAAATTCTCCTTTAAGGACCTCATGGCACTATGGCTTTGTAGAAAGAGAATGAGGTGGAAACGAATGCAAAGGAGTTACTTTTCACTACAAATCACTCTGTACTTTGTGAATTTTCTGCCATTTGTGTAATACTTGAATTTTATTTTTAAAATGACACAGAGATTATCTGGGCAGTGGAATTATGAGTCATATTTTTGCTTTCTTATAATTTTTTTTCTACCAAAAGTGAGTAAATACTTGACTAAGGGAAAAGGGGCACGCCAAAGACTTTCCAGTGTTTGCAGATCCCAAAGTGTCTGTGATGTGTCCTCTGGGTCCCATTCTGCAAGGACTCACCCCAGCTGCTGGGCGACTTGGAGCCAGGCCGCCCCAGCACCGTGAAGGAAAGGCACACAGTTTGGGAGGAGCACGACAATTCTCTGCTCCAGTAATTGTGGTTTTTAGTCACACAAAGAATATGGCAGGTTTGCGCTAGACGAGGCTTGCTTCCAATTTATTATACCTTATTCTGTGAAGCATTATTCATTATTCCACATTTGCGTGAAAGATGATGTCTTTAGTAGGCAAGAAGCAGAATGTGGCTGGGGAGTTTACCAAAAAGAATTGATTCAAAACCATGCTTACTGATTATTACCCTTAGTGGAGCAGGGACAGGAAAAGAACTGGTTATGTATTAGCAAAACTCATATTGTGATTTAAAGGCATTAATTTAGTTAACTAAATGTATGCATGTCATTAAAATGCAATATTGCTGTGATTATAATGCAATCAGCAAATTATTAAACTGCAATCAAAATGTAAACAAGTCCTATGTGTCTGCCAGAAGTCTCCTCATCTCATTATTTTAACTAAATCTGTGAACTAGTTTTTAGTAAATACACTCTTTCACATTTCTCAGATGTCACATCTCAGCTTTTTTCTTTTAATTTGTTAGCTGAGAAAAAATAGCACAGATACACTGTTAAAGAATGTGGTGTATCTTTACAAATGTGACTGTAAAAGTTACATAAATCAGGGTGTATCCATATGACTATATAAAGTTTGATGTGCTAAAAGAAAAAATAAATAAATATAAATATCTTGTTCCCATGTTAAAACACAAAGACTAAGCAATATGTGAATGATGATAAGCTTAACGCTATTTTCATGATTGGTAAATTAGTTAACAACTTAATTTTTAAAAGATAATGGTATATAAATGCACTTTTTCCCTTGACACTAGCATTGGATATGATCACACTTTTTAAAATATTTTAATGCACGTGATTTTTAGATGCTAAGATTATAAAATCTCCAAAATGTAACTGGCAAACAGTGTATTTTATTTAAATCATACATGTTAATCACATTCCTAGTTCTCTTTGCTATGCTCACATTTTTATTAATAAAAATATCTTGCTGGTTTTCTGATCCTAAATCATACAAGAAAAAAGAAACACTCCTTAAAATATTTCACCCATTCTATCCCAGTACACACCCAAAGGAAAGCTAAAGTATTTTTTACCAGTGATATCCTGATTTCTATTTAAATTTAACATTATAGTGCCTATTGTTTAATCCGAACCATCTTCTCCATGATTCTTCAGAGTCCTGTAATCTAAGCTTCAATAAAGCTTTGTTCTTCACTGGAAAAAGTTTTGCTAGAAACTCTGACTCTAGCTGTGGTGTAATATAGGTGGGTGGGGCTGCCTTCAAAAGGTTAAGACACAAAGAGCTACTTCATTATGTAGAGTAGAGTGCTTTGGAATTGTTTTCCTAGACTAGGGCGGGTCCCAGTGGCAGTTATGGTGCTTGAGGCTTTGCTTGCCCATGGCCTGCTGGAGAGGAGGCAGCCTCTGTCTCCGTGGCTGGAAGAGTTTGCAGACATTTTACAACTGACCTGGTTGCTAAAGAAATTATGATTTCTTCATTCTATATCTTTGCCTTTAAAATAATAATTTACCAACCTAAAACATGGTAAAGTAAAACAACTCTGATTCTAATCTTTAAACAGTCAAAAGTTATATATTTAATATAAAAGCAATGGATAAATATTATTAGGCATTCTGTTTCTCCTGTCTTTTTTATACAAAAATTTCCATGAATCTACTTTTTCCACATATTTGCCTTTGAATTTACAATAAAATATTCTGTGGTTAACTTATTTATTCTATAATTATTGTGAACTAAAATAAAATTTTAAGGCTCATCACCCCACCAGCTGACTGAATGGACCCCCTCGTGGCCAAAGGAATATCCTAAAACTAAATTGCCTGCCAGGAGGAGGGAGGTCAGACATGCCTCATCCGTGCCTCTCTCCCTTCTTGGGGACATCCTTTGTGACCCATTAACAAGCCTAAGGGTGTGCAAGACAAACCTATAGGCCCTCAGTTTACACAATAAATCTATGTCCCGTGGTTTATCTCTGATAAACAGAAGCTATGTTAAAACATCCCAAGCCTTTAGACAAAGCTTCATGTCTTTAACCAATTACAAGCCAAAGAATCTTTAAACCCACCTATAACCTGCAAGCGCCCCCTTCGAGATGGCCCACCAATTGGGACCAAACCAAGGTATGATTCCCACGTATTGATTTATGACTTTACCTGTAACCCTTGTCTCCCTGAAATGTATAAAACCAAACTGTAACCCAGCCACAGCAAGTACACTTGCTCAAGGCCTCTTGGGCGTGGCTCCCGGTCATGGTCCTCAAATTTGGCTCAGAATAAATCTCTTTAAATTATTTTACAGAGTTTGGCCTTTTTTCCATTGACATTATTATACACTTGAGTTGTTTCTAGTTTTTAATAAGTATTATGAAACTATCTTTATATAATGTTTTTCCACCTTTAAAATATGCAAATAAAATGAATTGCTAGTGCAACCCATAAAACCAAACATGAAAAAATAATGATATTAAAAAGAAAACTCATTGAATTTTGAACACATACTATATAAAACAATAATAACATGTGCTAGGCAATGTTCTAAGTGGCTTACACATATTAACTTTCAATCCTTAGCACAAATTTTTATCCCATTTTACAGATGAGGAAACTGAAACAAGAAAAGCAAAGCAACTTGTCCAAGGTCACAAAGGTACCACATGAAAGAGCTGATATTCCAGCTCAGGCTGTCTGGAGTCAGAGCACAGAACGCTCTCAGCCATTACGTCACTCTCTCTAATGCGGATACAAACGGGTCAAATAAATAAGAAAGACGATTGTTCTCAGTGGACGGAGAACTGGGTCCAATTCCGTTCCCAATGCAAATCCCTCAGACATGACAGAAAACACAAGAAAAAGAAGGAAGAAAAGAAGGAGAGGAAGGCAGAGGGAGGTGGGTAGGAGGGAGGGAGGCAAGGAAAACAGCAGGAAGGCTGGAAACAGGAATTCTGTAACAGCGCTGGGGAACAAGGGGAGCGCCCGGCTGGAACGGAGCTGTGGGGAATTCCTGGAGGACAGATTGAGAAGCAAACCTGGCGCAAGCCACATGACAGAAGATGAAGACGCAGACACCAGAAAACCTTGAGCCCTGAGGCCCAGGGATGCCGGAGCCTTGACAAGGAACCGCCTCCTGGGGACGAGTGCGCCGCTGCCCCCACACCCCTGCGCACACGGAGACTGCAGTGGCCCTCAGCAGTGGCCGAGACCAGAGCCTTAAACCTGCAACATGCCCTCTGCAGAAAGTGACCTGGCACCTGCGGAGGTTTCTAAAGGGGAATAGACACCTGGTAGGGGGACATGCGTCTCAAGGGTCTCTGGCCTTTCATGACAAGCATAAAAGAGAAAAGAAATGTGAAAGAAAGCTTCACCAGAGTGCGAGCACACAGCCAAGGTAAAGGTGGCTTTCCTGTGCCCTTGGGGATGCCCACCCACCCGACTGCACCCTGGCCGGCCTAACGCGAAGCCTGCCATCAACACAGCCCTTCGCAGGCGCGGCCCCTCCCAGACCCGCGTGCAGTCGCCTCCCTCTCCAGGGAGAGGCTTGTGGGGAAATGGCCCCCGAACCCGGAGAAACCCAAGTCGGCGACCAGCGCCGGAAGAGGGGAACAACTGGCCCCAAAAGTCTAAAGTGATTCAGGAAACAGAACATTATTTTAGAAAACAATTAATCTAAAAGTTATCTAATTGAATAGAGGTAATAATGCCTAAAAAGAGCAGCTTTCTATGAAAAAAAGAACAGAAATAATAATTTAAAATGTGGTTGTCATTTGGGGTATTGGAATTATTCCTTATCTTAATTGTGGCAATGGTTCCATGATTCTATGCTTTTGTTGAAATTTATAGAACTGTACACCAGAAAGGACACATTTTATTCTATGTAAATTATAATATACTTAGTAAACATGACTCTTAAAATGGTTTTAAACATGATTGCAAAAGTCTTTTAAAAATTAAAACAGCCAAGTGAAAAAAATGGGCACTACTAAAGTAAATTAGTAATCTGAAAGACAGAGTAAAAGAACAAAGTTAAAAATTCTCCAAGAACATAAAAGAAAAACACAGAGATGAACAATATGAGAAAATATTTTACAAGGCAGGGAGGATAAATCCACAAAGTCTAACATGTTTTTAGTAAGTGTTCCAGAAGGATAAAATGAACGAAAAAAAAATGGAGAGAAGGAAAAAAATCAAATAAGAATAATATTTGAAATGATAAAGAAATACACATGACTTTAAATTCAAATTGCTAATCAAATACAAAGTGGGATAAGTAGTCACAGACCATCACCTATATACATCCTGATGAAATAAAAGAACTCAAAGGACAGATAAAACTGTTAATAGCTTTCAGATAAAAGATGGGGGAACGAGAATCAGACTGGCATCAGAACCCTTACTGGCAATTACGTTGCTATTAAATAATTGAGGGAAGAATACAAGCTCCTCACCACTGGCTTTTAATGTTTAACAGAACTCCTGCAGGTTTCTTTTGATTTGAACTTAGAGAGGGAGGTCGAAACAAGGAAGCTGAAAGAAACAGAGAGCACAAAGGGTGTTCTTAAGCAGCTCCCTTTGTGTGGTCATATCACCTGTACACGTAATGACGCAGAGAGAGAGATTGAGAGAGCGTGAGCGAGAGCACACGCTCTACACCTTTTGCCAGAAAAAATGTAGGGCTCCACAAACAGGCAGGCAGTGTGGACTTTACTCTCTGGAGAACGCCTGCCCCCGCCCAGGAGTGCGAGCTCCGTGTAAGCAACCTCCAACAAACTCACCCAACCCAGCAGGCTGGATTTGTCTGGGTCATTCGTGGAACTCTTGGCGCCCTCTCAATTTGGAGGGCAGTTTTTCTATACTGTTCCAGGATTTTCCCCAAACAAGGATGGACATTACCTTCAATGCCCTGAGGGAGAACGGCAGGTTTCTCTACTGTAAAGATGCTGTTTTTCCTTTGTCATACCCTATTTTTTAGAAGCCACCTCGCACTCAGGTGGAGGAGAATTAAGCTGCTATCTCCTGGAGGAAGAAGTATCAAAGAATGTATAGACATGTCAAAAGTACCACAGTAAATAATAAATATTTTGGAGGCTGTGTAAATATCCTGTTTCACCTTAAAGTTTCACTCAGTTCTTCAGCTTTTCTCAGTACAGCCGGCAGGTCCCTACCTCCAGGAACTTGCCTGGATGCTGTCCCACGGGAGGACAGCACGTCCTCTCCCTGCTTCTTGCCACCTGTGCTCTCAGCTTTCTCTGAACAGCACACGCCACTGCCCAATCCTCTGACCACCTTCCTCTTTCTTGGTAGCATCAGCTGACCTCCCACTGCAGTTACCCGTGGTGGCCGTTTCACCTCTCCCCCCCTGCCTCAGGAGCAGCCTCAGCTCGGTGAGAAAGGGGTGTGGCCTGTGTCCTTCCTGCTCTATAGAGCGCCTACCACCGAGCCTGATAAATGTTTGCTGAATGAAAAAATGGAGAGTAGGACTATTTGGAATCAAGTGATCCTGAGATTATAATTTATATTAACGTTAACTAGTGTTTCTTGTATTTTAAAACCTTAACCTATTATTCAAGCAACATTTGAGGATCTACTATATGCCTGCTATATGCACTGGGTGCATGGAGGGAGAAGGGGAAAAATCATGGTGAATAAACACAACCTTTGCTCTTGGCTCTTCTCGTGTCTACATGCACAGGTCTTCACCATATTGTAAGTGATGAAGATCATCATGGACAAAACTCCAAATGCTACCAGAACAAAGGAAAAACAACAAGTAAGTCCGCCTGCATAGACCAAGGATGATCTCTTGGGTGGAGCCACCGTTTTAGAATGCATTAGCCCCTTAGAGAAGAGAGTAGAGGGTGAATGGGAGAGGAAACCTGCACACAGTCACACTCAGGCATGGAGTGGAAGAACACAGGAGCAATTGTGATGGGAGCCAGCGCTGGGTTCCCGTGCAGACGACCTGCACAGTTGCATAAAGTCGGGCTCTCAGAAGCGCATGTGCTTGGCTTCATTTTCTGCTGTCACGGGTTCGAAATTATTAATAATTTTATCTTTGAACCTGCGTTTTGTAAGTGAGGTGCAATGAACGGTGGCGCATGTGCCTGCGCAGAGGCGATGGGACTGTTCCTTGCAGCCTCACGGGCATGTAGCGTCGGTGACGCCCCGGAGCGCAGAACTCCAGTGGCCCCGCGACGGGGGCGGGGCGGGGGAAGGTTCAGAGAGACTCTAAGTGAGGACCAGGTGAGCAGGTGAGTGCGTTGCAGCTGCGAGAGGCCACGCTTTCACTGTAAATTGGAACGTGCGTTGACTGCAGAAAGAAGGCCTGCAACTGGGACCTTTCATCCCTTCCTTGCTCATGGTCATCCCTGTATTAGTTGAAGATAATGACATGGAAGAAAAGGGAACTACAGGGCAACCCACAGTTGTTTCTCCTTTCAGTTCTTGCTTACTCTTGTGTAAGCCAAAGACAGAGAGTGTTGATAGAATGTTCACGTGTGGAGAAGCAAAACAGAAACAATTGAGTTCTTTTCATGCAGTGTTTCTGCTATTCTCTGGAAATGCATAGTCGTGCACAAGCTACCAAATGTGAATTGTGTCATTTCAGTGATTCTGCATAAAATTTAAATGCTTTTACATCTGCATTTAGAGCTGGCATGGCACAATATAAAAATGAATGGTAAAATTCGTGCTAATATTAAAATTTTAAATTTTTCTTTACAGAAAACTGTATTGAATGCCAGAAAAGAAAAAAGACAAGTCCATAAAGAGCTAGTAGAAGAAAAGAAAAAAACTTTATATTTTAGTAACTTTAATAACACTTTTTCATGCTTTATGAACAAGGGTGCATGTTTTCAATTTGCACTGAGCCTTATCAAGAGATAAACAAAGCAGGACACTAGTTAAAGTGGCAAGAACAGATTTTAACCAGTAATAACTATTGCAATAGGGAAAAGATTCCAGCGTGAACCGAACTCAATTTCGATGTGTGCAGAGGCGACTGGGCAATCTAAAGGGAGAATGAGGGGGCAGGGTGGGGCCCGTGGGAAAGTGAGCAATTACAGAAAGTGGGAAGGGGGTTTGGTCCCTGTGAAACCCATCTGGGTTTGCTAACTGGTGCTCACTGAAGTTGGGCTCCCACCCTCCCACAGAGGCTGGGCACAGGGGCCCCATCTTCACCTTCAGGCATTGGCTGGAAGGAGCAGTAGGTTCTCTGGGCAGCCTTGCACCTCCCCAGGCAGGCACAGAGAGGATTGCAGTCATCCGCCTAGGCTTGGGCTGTCAGAAACTGTGCTACAGGAGTTTGTTCAAGTCTCCTGGTACAAGGGGTGGACAAAATCAGTTTTCGTTTTCATTTTCAAGGCCAAGGTTGAGGCCTCATCTACCACGGGGTTGAGAGGAGCCTGACCAGAGTTTGGTGAGGAGAGTCTTTGTTGGCCTCAAAAATTATATACTCTCAGAGGGCACGTGCTGTTGGCAAGAGATTGTGTGCTCTTGGAGGGCACCTGCTGTTCGCAAGAGAATTGACTGAGTATGACAGGAATGGGAAGGACTCACATTCCAAACTGGAATTTTAATTCTAAATAGACATAGTTTTGTAGTACATATGCTTTTTCCAAAGGAACCACGGCATATATTTAGTAAATTCCCATTAAAAGTTATCCATAAATTTAATAGACACCTTTCCTCATAGTTCCTAAAAGGATTTCAGAAACCATTCGCAACTTTTCTGTTAGGAAAGAGAAAACCAGGACACTGAGAGGTTGACTAGTGGGAATTAAAGGAAAAAATCTGTGTCTGTTGACTCCTAATCCAATCAGTGTGATAAACTGTGTATTCACTTTGTCTTCTTCCTTCCTCTTAAACCTAAAATGGATATTTCATTGTTCATTTAATCTCCCTCCATAAGGAGAAAAGGGCAGAAATTGATGTAAGTCCATAGCAAAATCCAAACAGCACGTGAATGTGAGTTCAGAAGTAAGTGGTATACTATCCTTGACTCCCCATTAGCATGCAGCGGTAGAGAAAGGACAAATACAGATTTTCTTTGGATGCTGCCAAATTATAATGCTTTCAGACTTGTGCATGTGGTGTGAAAGGTATCAACCACCTTTGGCTGAATATTTCTTTTCTCCTCTTTTCTTTTCTTTTCTTTTCTTTTCTTTTCTTTTCTTTTCTTTTCTCTTCTCATCTCTCCTCTCCTCTCCTCTCCTCTCCTCTCCTCCCCTCTCCTCTCCTCTCCTCTCCTTTCCTTTTCTTTTCTTTTCTTTTCTTTTCTTAGACAGGGTCTTGCTATGTTGCCCAGGCTGGAGTGCACTGACTATTCACAGGCATGATCACACTGCTGATCAGTACTGGAGTTTGACCTACTCTGTTTCCAACCTGGGCTCATTCACCTCTCCCTGGGCAACCTCGTGGTCCCTCGGTCCCAGGAGGTCACCATATACATGCTGAACTTAGTGCAGACACTGATGAGCACAGCATACTGCAGCATAGAACTGCCAGGTTCAAGCAATCCTCCTGCCTCAGCCTCCCAAGTAGCTGGGACTACAGGCACATGCCACCATGCCAGGCTAAATATTTTTTGTAATGTCTTCAACCTGATTCCTGACAACCTAAAAATAATTAACACTTATTTCTTTCAGTTTCTTTATTTTGG
>CM052438.1:87632851-87706441 GCA_028533085.1 Varecia variegata
AGGCATGCGCCACCATGCCCGGCTAATTTTTTCTATATATATTTTAGTTGGCCAGCTAATTTCTTTCTATTTTTTAGTAGAGACGGGGTCTCGCTCATTGCTCAGGCTGGTCTCGAACTCCTGACCTTGAGCGATCCACCCGCCTCGGCCTCCCAGAGTGCTAGGATTACAGGCGTGAGCCACCGCGCCCGGCCTATTTTGGTTCTTTAAAATATCAACTTGAATATTGTCCATAACACAGAAAATATGCTATTTTAAATATATGCTTATATATTTAGACTTAACACATCCTATGTAATGTTTGACTCTAAATTAAGAGGATTTCCTCTAAGTTCAGTGGTGGGGAAAGTTTGTTTCATAAAAATGATTTAGGATGAGATAGAAATGTTTTAGTTCCATGTTTCAAGAAAGAAAAGTAATGACTCTCCAGGATCATTAAACTCTAAATAAAAAGTTCCTCTGCTGAAACATTATCATTATTATTATTAAATAGTGAAAATATCTTTAAAGCCAATAATATGCTATGTGGGTTTGGAAGAAACAACTCATTAGGGAAGTGTGAATGTGACTAAAATATCTATCGAGCCACGTCCACTCCTGACACGGACCAGCTCCTGACTAGTGGATGTGTTTGCTAAAGCAGACAAGCAGTGGGAATGTCCTGTGTCGCTTCCTGGTGCCTGTGGGATACCCTCCCTGCATCCATTCAATTATTCATTTCACAAAGAACCTGTTAAGAGTCAGACAATAAGACACGGCCTCTGCCCTCCAGTGTGGCGAGCAAGACAGGCACATTAAGACCCTGAAGGGAGCGAGGACAGTCCGCATGATGCATGCAATTCCAAGTAATTCTGAAATAAGGCAAGTGCTTTCTTAACTTAGGTTCTCCCAGAACCATACTCTGAAAAGGGAGTAAGAAGATGATTTGGGGGGTGGATTCAGGTGACACTGCCAGTGGAGGAGCAGGGAAGTAGGACAGGAAGGGAAAGAAGACAATTAGGGGTGTGCTATCAAGCAGGTCTCCCCTGGGGGCTGTTGGAGGCGAGTCCCGTGAGGACAGCAGGTGCTGGCTCAGGAGTGACTGCTGGGGGCAGCCGTAATTGTGCTACAGGTGCTTAAGGTGAGTTTCTCAGTCTCCGTGTGAACATAGCAACCCTAGGAATACTGCCGGCATTCCCCCAAACTCCCCAGGGAAAACTTCTTTCTACTCCTATCCTCTTCAGCCTTTAGTCCTATCCCTTCCGCCTCTAGTTTAGAATGAAAGGATGGAAATAATCTTAAATGGTATGTTTGCCTCTAATTTTATTTGGCCTTATAATGGCTACAACAGAGCTACCGGGTTGGTGTCATGGGAGCACAGCAGGGGAATGGTGGCTTCTGCTTGGCAGAGGCAGCGAAGGCTTCTGAAGAGGTGAGGCCTGAAGGGTTGAGGAGTCTGCAAGGTGCAGTAGGCTATTTCTGGGGAGGAAAGGATACATGTGAGGCCCCAGGATGCCCTAGGAGGGGAAAACTGTTCTTTGTGCCAGGAGCACAAGATACCAAGGATGCTAAAAAAGAGGCCTAGAGTGAGACGTGGCCAGATTGAGTGCTGGAGGGTAAGGAATGATGATTGCCAAAAAATATGCGCTGCTCCAAACTTGCTAATGATGCTGAACGCAAAGTCCAATGTAACCATATAACAGCAGGCTGGAGAGAAAGGGAGTTGTGTGTGGATACCATAGCTAAATCTTCATTTTCCACAATAGAAAGTAAAAAAATAATGAATGATAAGGATGAATACAAAAATGACAACAAAATATGACATACAAAAGTAAGACCGCTAAACATTGCTAAATCAGCCAAAAATGATTGTGTTGAGTGGTGGGATTTGGATAGGGAGATGGAGACAAGAAACTGATGAAGGACAATTTGACTTTTAAAACTATGAGTACATCAAAGTCATACAAAATACAGAGATGAGGCTGGGCACAGTGGCTCATGCCTGTAATCCTAGCACTCTGGGAGGCTGAGGCAGGAGGATCATTTGACGTCAGGAGATAGAGACCAGCCTGAGCAAGAGTGAGACTCCATCTCTACGAAAAATAGAAAAAATTAGCCAGGCTTAGTGGCTCACACCTGTAGGCTCAGCTACTTGGGAGGTTCAGGTAGGAGGATGGCTTGAGTCCAGGAGTTTGAGGTTGCTGTGAGCTATGATGATACCACTGCACTCCACCCGGGGTGACGGAGTGAGACTCTGTCTCTAAATAAATAATTAATTAATTAAAATAAGATATAGAGATGAATCTCTAAATTTAAAACATTTTATTTGAGAAGTAAGAATTATAATTCCGGGCATACACACAGACATCTTCGTATGTTTGAAGAACAAAGAGACGGTTGGACATTTTACAAAAAGCAGAAACGTTATGTATTATTTTGAAAGAAAGTTCACTGGCACTAGCAAGGTTTTGGGCCTGCAAGCTCTGATTGGTGAGTGAATGCCATGGGTAAAACTAGTCGTGGAGTTACGGCAGATCGTTTCAGTCGCTATTAGATGACAGTGGTTTCAGGCTGCAGCAGACAGTTGCAGCAGCCAGGCCTCCAGAGAGCTGTGTGCCGTGTGCCGAGCGCTTTTTCCCCTGGGCCTGTCTATTCTGTGTTACTTGGGTGTGACAGGAATGACCCAGTCCATATAATCAACTTTCAAAGATACAAACATGTGTTACTTCAATAAAATTAAAGATAATTTTGTTACAACCTCACAGTTTAATACCTAAAAAAATGTAACTATTCAAAAAGTATTATTTGTATGCTACTCTGTAAGATGTGTAATAGCTGTGCAATACCTGTGCCTCCCTCTAGGGGAACTCTTCCATATTCTGACTGACTGGATGCTCCGAGAAGTGCTTTGCTTCCTTTAAATTTATTAGAATTATGATCAATAAAGGTTCGTAAATGTTCAGTGTGTTAAAAGTTTGCTCCATTATCTGTTTAAATAATTTCCATAAACACAGTCATTTTGAAGACCACTAAGGCCCACACTGGGAGAACAAAATTAATAGTTTACCATTCCTTCCCTAGAATTCGGCAATCCCTTTGAAGTATCGAACTTGTAATCTAATTGAAATTTGCAAGTGTGAATGCTGAAATCTTAAGGGAGAGAAGCCACTAGAAGTATACTCTTGGTGTTTGGTTTTTACACTGGAAAGGACTAAACATTAAAGTGTTTCCTGCTAAAAAATCAATAGCCAACCACTATTATGTAAAATTACTTTTCTAATTAATTTTTCTTGCCCATAGGTGAGTGTTAGTAACTCTGTATCCAGGTCCCCACCTCAACAGAAACCTTGACTGCCAGGTGACAGCCCACAGCTCGGAGAGGCTTAACAGAAAGCACATTCTTACCGTACTGTGCTCCACAGCCTTGTCAGACATACATCTATATGTTCGTGTGGCTGTGTGCTCGTGTGTGTGAGGCTTTCCTACAATGACTGGAAAATAATTAGTGCTTTAAAGTCCTTGTATAATGTCAAATGCAAATAAAATGAATAATTTTTTCTTAAAAGTGCATCTGTCATTTACTGGGCATTAGTAACTTGAAAAGTAAATGTATCTGTTCATCTTGTACTATCACAAATAATAAATAATCCATCAATACTTTGTTGCATAGTGTTTATTGCCTTAGATTTAGGATGACAACACTAGCTAGTTATCAAAGAGGGTAGCTCCCCTGAAAATATTTTTTCTGCAGTGTTAGCGGATTTCCACCTTGTTATTGCCTCACCTGATCCCCTTGATAACGTTTGGTGCATATTTTTACAAGGTTCACCAGAGCTGATTAAAGTCACATATTGTGATTATGAGATAATGCAAAGCTAAGTGACCTATATAGCAACTAACAGAATTCCACATTTTAACATTGGCTACATTTGCTCTGTTAACAAAACACGTAAGTTATCTCACTCTGTGCAAAATAAGAATCATATACAAATACTGATAGATTAAGAACATTAACCCCAAGTAAAGTGCTCTCCCATTCTCTTTATTACTACCACAAAGAGAAGAAAAGAAGGAACAAAAAGGATGGGATGAGGTAATGTCTACTTTGCAATAAAACTAATTAGCAATTTTTTTTTTTTATTTTTAACTTTTTTGAGACAGAGTCTCACTCTGTCACCCCAGGTAGAGTGCAGTGGTGTCATCATAGCTCACTGCAATCTCGGACTCCTGGACTCAAGCGATCCTCCTGCCTCAGCCTTCGAGTAGCTGGGACTACAGGCACACTCCACAATGCTGGGCTAATTTTTCTATTTTTAATAGAGACAGGTCTGGCTCTTGGCCAGGCTGGTCTCAAACTCCTGAGTTCAAGTGATCCTCCTGCCTCGGCCTCCCAGAGTGCTAGGGTTACAGGTGTGAGCCACCACACTCACCCGTGCTTGGCCACTAATTAACAATTTAAACAGGAACAGATTTGAGAACAATGTCTCAGAAATATTTACATCATAAGAGTTAAGTTTATGGCTCCTTTTAGGATTTTTTCCTTGGGTAATACTTTGCAATCCACTCCAAAAATATTTTGGACTGGTTATTTTATTTTATAAGTACAAGTTACTCCTCATTTAATTTTTTTCAGTGTTAGTCATCTCACAAAAAAATACACAATTTTTCATTCAAATTTGATTAAGAAATATGACACCTATCTCAGACTTCTAATACTAAGTTTGTAACATTAACAAATGACACTATTTCCCTTAGGTACTGTCCCTAAAATATGCAGCCTGTGTCACCAAGTGGCAGAGATCACCTGCTTCAAGTAACCTAATACCATGGTTTCCTGAGATCCAAATTTTAACCAAGAATCTTCCAAAAATTCCGTATGTAAATCCAGTTTATAAGTTCACTAAAGCAGCTAGACACAATGGACATGCAGAGTACACAAGATACTCTTATGAGCATGTGCCTGGAAGGAGATTTGTTTCTGTCCTTTCCTGCTGTGCCCTGATCCTAAGGACAGTCTGACGCTAAGTAGCTGCTCAACAAACATTTGTGGAGTGGATGAAGAATGAATAGGAGGAGGCTTCCTGAAACGGGTATACTTTGGTATTCTTCTCAATAAACACAACTTTATCATTGTCAGCAATAAATTACTATATTGTATTCATTGACTTTTTGTCTTGGAGTAGAATCCCTCAAAGGACTTGTATCATTTGGTGAAGGTTCATTCTGACCTGCATTTCAGAGTCCCTCTGGGGAAATTAATTGGCTGTGTCTGGATTATTTACCTTTTCAAGGGTAGCAATGTGAGCTAAATTAAAAATGTTAATTGTATTTCCAGCAATCTTTAATACATCAGGGAGAGGAGTGGATAGGAAAGCATAGGAATGGCTAAGTGGTAATAATAATGTAAAATAATAATTGTTACATTTCAACTGCCATGGAAACAAGCAGTTTTTATTTTCCTTGTGCTAGACCATATGGTAAGTGCATATTGCATGTTTTGCAGTTGTCCTGCTGGGTAGGTCTCAGCTTACTTACCTCTAAAATAGAGATAATATTGCCTGCCTCCTAGGGTCATTATGTCAACATGATGGTCCACGTTAACTGCTTAGCACTGTATTTACTAAGTATTACTAAGTAATACAGTATTACACTGTATTACTGTAAAGTCCTCCAGCTTTAATTAATACTCTAGACTTGCAGACTCAATGATAGACTGGGAGTGTCTTAGTCCATTTGAGCTGCTATAACAAAAATACCTCAGCCTGGGTAATTTATAAACAACAGAAATTTATTTCTCATAGTCCAGGCATCTGTGAAGTCCAAGGTCAAGGCACCTGCAAGATTCAATGTCTAACAAGGGCTATCTGATTCATAGAGAGCTACTTCTTGCTACCTCCTCGCATGGCAGAAATGGGTAAACAAGCTTCCTCTGGCCTCTTCTATAAGAACACTAATCCTCTTCCTGAGGGCACTGCCTTCATGACTTAATCACTTCCCAAAAGGCTCTACCTCTTCAGATTATCACATTGGAGGTTAAGTTTCATCTTATGGATTTGGGGTGGGGGGACACAAACGTTCAGAACATAGCAGGGAGGCTGAATACCTTCATCATGTCACAATTCTAGTAAGTGATACTGGACTGTGAACCCCAGTCCACCAATCTCAAAGCCTGTACCTTTTTGATCACCCTGCAATGCTGACTTTTATATTGGGAAAACCCTTTATGACTTGTTTTCACACTAAAATATTACTCTTGTTACATTTACAGTTTCATCTGTTGTGTTCCTTTTGTGAATTTTCTCTAATTGAGTGCCTAACTTTTTTGAGTTCACATATCCTTTGCACATTTGATAGAATTTCACTCTATCTCCACTCCCAAAACAAATGCCTGGACAAGTTTGCATATAATTTCAAGAAGGTTGCATGCCCAGAAAGATTTTGTATAGAATGTAGGCTACAGATGGCCATTCTAAATCCTCTTTTTCTAAATGCTTTGTTTTTATAAAATCACTTTACGATGTTCAATTGGTACTCCAGTAAGAAATGTATCAAACCCATAACTATTCATGAAATCTTTATGCAAACTATTATCTGTTTTAAATTTTAGTTTTTTAAAAAATCTCATACTTGTAGAAAAAATTGAAATGTGTGATGAAGCAAAACTGTTAGCAATTTACTTTTTTTCTGCAGATCAAAAATAACTACCACACAAGATTTAGTATGTCTTCTGACATATAAATTTGATCATGTTACATTTATAATTTTATATACTTTTTCAGTTAACACTATATGAAAACATTTCTCAATTTGATGATTAAAATCCCTCAAACATAACCATTTTCCAATTTGTTATTTTTAACTTTTGGCATAAATTTTTGAATATTTGATGTTGCTCTTTGAATGAATCACAGTATGAGATCATTGACTCCAATGTATGCTTTTTTAAAAAGGCTTTTTTAGAAATACATTCTGATAAACTGTTTCCCTAAACAATAAAATCACTTTTCATTTTTTATGGGCACTTTATGCATGTGCAAATGTATATGCAGTTTTTACTTTGCATGGCTCCAACATGCACAAATTTCAGTTATTATGATTTGGTTAAATAACAGCAGTCTCACACAGCTCAAACTTTAGTAATCTGTTATGTAGTAAAGAATTTGACACTGCCCAAAGAGACATCTGGCTTTTGTCACCAACTCCTGGGAGGTCCTACCTAAAACTTTGGAATTTCTGGAGCAATGGGAGCATCTTCATTGTTCATGGCGGTACCCCTCAAACCGTACGTAATGGTTTATGCTGGCAAGTTGACTTGTGGTGGGTCCCTCCGGCTGTGTAAGATCATCCCAACCTCTGGGGAGGAGACTGAGCTCAATCATGCTATGCAATGAAGCCCCAATGACAACTGTGGACATCACAGCTCAGGACACTTCCCTTGTTGGCAATACTTTGAGCATATTGTCACACATCTATGCCAAGAGGGTAACATGTCCCGGAGTCGATGGAAGCTTTGCATTTGGGACCTTTCTAGAAATATCCAACAGATGATAATATATCACAATTAACGAATCCCCTACAGGTGGACACATATGGCTATCAAAATAGTTTTGAAACACAACAAAACTATTTGTATTGTGCCTTTCATTTTTCAAGGTATTTTTACAGTCATTATGTTATTTATCACTGAAACCACTCCTGAACGTATTTCTGCTGGCACACTGCTGTCCTTTGCTCCTTCTGGAGCTTGGTCCTCTTTCTTTGTCTAGCTACTCACAGAAGGTGGTCAAATCAATTCGTGCCAGACAGAACACTAATTGATGGGAGTCTCGACTCTCTTATTCTCTCTTCTTCTCTGAGAGCAAGAAAAAACTGCGAAACTCAAAAATAATACTGCAGAGACTCGGTCCCGCCCGCAGAGCGCTCAGTTCAGTTGCCTGAGGTGCCGCCCGCGCGTCAGCGTCTCGCAGAGCCCCGGGTGCGCGACAGCCAGCGCCCCAGCCCCTGATCAGCTCTAGAATTAAGACGTGAGGCTTCAGTGAAGTAAAGTAAGTTAGCACCTACTTTTAGAAAGTAGCTACCTCGTACGTTTTAAATAATTATTTAATATTTAATTCACATATTTTAATAATGAGATTAACTAAGGTTTGCCTATGTGAACCCCGGAACGTTATGGAACGGAGCGGACGCAGAATGAGAGGCCGAGAGAAGCACCCACAGCGGCGGAGTCGGGGCCTCCGACGACCCCTCCTCCCACAGCGACAGGGACACCGGTGGGAAGTGGCAGAGTCAACATTTCCAAGGCTCTGGAAATTAGCCAAAGGCCGCAACACTCTAAGGAGCATTTATGCAAGAATATGGCTGGATTTTAGAAAGAGCGGTGTGCTTTGTGGTATTTTAAGTAGTCTCGTTTCCATTCCCTCTGCCCAGCTCTAGGCGGCCCCGAAGAGCGACACCCTCGCGGGGACGCGGGGACGCCTGCTCTGGAAACCGGCAGCCGCTGGAGGGAGCGGAACAACGACAGCTCCCGGCAAGCCTGTCTCAACCGCTGGGGAAAGCAAGAGTCTGGCCAAAAAAATTAAAGGGAAAATCTGGGGAATGAGATGCCCACAGGGGACTTTGAATAGGTCTAACATATCACGGGAAAAAGGAAGACCCCCGACACACGTACAAGGCTGTGCACATACCCACCAAAGACGTGAGAAGCCTCTAACCGCTTGCGTGTGACCTGAGGCCCTGTGCGAGCAGGAAGAGAGGCCAAGGCAGCGGTAAACCGGCCCGGCGTTGAAGGTGCGCCCCAATACGTGCACAAAGCCCCTTGTCAAAGAGTGGGAGACTTATCAGTTCAAGGCCATTAAGGAAATTCCTGTCCAATCACTAGCTGACCACTAAGCTAACCGGGCAGATACTTCAGTGGCCACACAGAGCAAAGACTAGAGACTACAGAATTAGTTCAGAAAAGTCCTTAAACAAAAGGCAACAAAACAACAACAGACCCTGGGGAATGAGGGGAATGGGATTTCAAGAGTTGCCACATTATGTTATTGTTTTAGTTAATAGATTTTATTTTTTAGAGCACTTTTAGGTTTAATCAAAGATTAAATAGCTAGTACAGAGAGTTTCCATATATCCCCTCTCTCTTCCACATAGTTTCCCCCATTGTCAACATCTTGCATTGGTGTGTTACGTTTGTTATAGTTGAGGAGCCAATACTGATACATTATTATTAACTGAAGTCCACAGTTTACATTGGGCTTTGCTCTTTATGTTGTACATTCTATGGGCTTTGACAAATGTGTATATGGTTTCATTGCCCTAAAACTCTACTGTACTTCACTGACTCATCTCTCTTTCCCTCACCCTGAAACACTGACAACCATTGATCTTTTCTTTACTGTCTCCATAGTTTTGCCTTTCCCAGAATGTCATAAAGTTGGATTCACGTAGCCTCTTCTCACTGGCTTCCTTCACTTAGCAATATGCATTTATGATTTCTCCATATCTTTTCTTGGCTTGAAAGCTTATTTTCTTTTTATTACTGAATAATATGTCATTATATGGATGTACTATAGTTTGTTTATCCACTCACCTATTGAGGAACATATTCATTGATTCCAATTTTTGGCAGTTATTAATATAAACATTTGTGTACAAGCTGTGTGTGAACATAAGTTTTTGACTCATTTGGGTAAATACTTAGGAGCACGATTGCTGGATTATATAGTGAGATTATGTTTTGCTTTGAAAGAAACTGCCAAACTGTCTTCTAAGGTGGCTGTACCATGGTGTATTACCACCAGTGATGCATGAGGGTTCTTGCTGCTCTACATCCTCACCACATTTGGGATGGGCAGATATTTGGATTTTAGCCATTTTAATGGTTGTGTCCTGGTATGTTGTTGTTGGTTTAATTTCCAATTCCCTAGTAACACATGATGTTGAGTATCTTTTTATACACTTACTTGCCATCTGCATATCTTCTTTGGTGGGGTGTCTGCTCAGATCTTTTGCCCATTTTTTTTTTTTTTTTTGAGACAGAGTCTCGCTTTGTTGCCTGGGCTAGAGTGAGTGCTGTGGCGTCAGCCTAGCTCACAGAAACCTCAAACTCCTGGGCTCAAGCGATCCTCCTGCCTCAGCCTCCCAAGTAGCTGGGACTACAGGCATGTGCCACCATGCCTGGCTAATTTATTTTCCATATATATTTTTAGTTGGCCAGATAATTTTCTTTCTATTTTTTAGTAGAGATGGGGTCTCGCTTTTGCTCAGGCTGGTCTCGAACTCCTGACCTTGAGCGATCCACCCACCTTGGCCTCCCAAAGTGCTAGGATTACAGGTGTGAGCCACTGCGCCCGGCCTTTTGCCCATTTTTAAATTGGGTGTTTTGCTTTCTTATTATTGAGCTTTAAAAGTTCTTTGTATATTTTGAATACAAGTTCTTTATTAGCTATATGTCCTGTAAACATTGTCACCTAGTCTGTGGTTTGTCTTTTCATTCTGTTAACAGTGTCTTTCACAAAGCAGAAGTTGTAAATTTTAATGAAGTCAATCTATCATTTTTTTCTTTCATAGATAGTGCTTGGAGTGTTGCATCTAATAAGTCATCTCCCATCTTGATTTTCTCCTACCTTATCTTCTAGAAGTTATCAAACTATAAAGTTCTGTGGTTTACACTTAGATCTATGATGCATTTTGAGTTAATTTTTGTAAAAGATCTAAGGTTTGTATCCAGGTTTATTCCTTTACTTTGCATCAGAGGTGAATTTATATTTGGAAAAAGCTCATGTGAGAATACTGTGCTATGGAAATATCTTTTGTGTTATGAGAGTCAACTATAGACTAAATCCCATTTTGCAGTTGTAATGGTGTAGAGAACACTACTGTAGTGCCTCTTAGTTGTCCATGAAAATTGAGAACTGAGTGGCTTCAAGGTTTCTATTAACTTTGTTTATGAGCACTAATCAGCCATAACATTTCAAATAATAGAGGGGCCATTTGATACAAAGAAAATAATAGTTGTGCATTCACTAATAATTTGATAACAGAACTTTTTTTACATTGTTGCAGTGTTTACAATCAAAGCTATGGCTAATCAAATTTTGTATGCAAAGTGCTGTGTTTTAGGAAGTAGAATCCCCCATGAGACGGATTTATCATCATTCAATCTGCAATTCAGTAAAAATTTATTGCAAAGAGAAACACTCTGGGTTTGTGGGATGTTTTCCTATGGCTTCCATCATGCTCTGCCCAAGTGCACTCACTCATGAGCTCATGCAATCTCTCTATCTAAACCTTTTCCCTCCCTAATCCTTCACTATGCTGTATTTTTCTTCACAGTGTTATCCCCATCTAAAACGATATTAAAATTTTACTTATTTGTGTGTTCATTTCCATCCCCCCTGTGAAGCTCTGTATGCAGAGATTTTTGTTTTTCACTACACCAAGAATGGCAGGTGCACACAGTAAGCACGTATTTGCTAAGTGAATAAGTAAAAGTTAATTTCAGGCTGTGAACACAAAAAGTTGTAACCTTTCCAGCTCCCTAGTTGTAAGGAAACATGAAGTAAATTAATCTCAATTCCTTCACCAAGCAGGAATTTGGCTTGGCCTTCTGCCCCCAGGTAAACTTTTGTCTTTCCTGAGGGCCTGCTGGTGAGCACCCCTGACTGTAGTCTCGATGGCCCTGCTTGTCAGGTTCAGTTGTTCTGAAACCCAGAGAGGTGACACGGACTGCAGAGAGTTTCAGGTTCTAGAAAAGATTCAACACAAGGGGATTCATTCAAGCTCAGAGAGAAACAGAAAAAGATAGACGTGTAATTGGCAGCAGTTACCATTTGGTGCAGAGAGTGGTAGATTCCATCTAAATGTTTGTGTTATTTTAAACCTCTCTCAAAATTGCATGTTATTTTAATTCCTACTGGTGAGTGACACTTGCTTGGTACAATCCCATCTGCTTCCTTCTGCCTTCCGGAGCAGCTGCACGTTGCTACGGGAAATTACAGACCACGCTGAATATTCTCACTTTAAATTCATGACCACAAAACTGACATGGGCCCTTATCACTGCCCAGGGATCCTACTAGATTTCTTTAGTCAGATAATGTTCCCACTTCCCCAGGCAACTATTTCAAACTGTTTTCTCTTTTCTAATATCCTATCCATCCTTGTTTCATTGAGATTCTAAAAGCCATGAAATTAAGCAGCTTTCTACCTTTTGCCACCAATCTGCACACCTACCCCTGCTTGCTCCACCTTTTTTCCCTTTCTGTTACAGAAGAAATGTTTTCCTTGTTAGGGGCTGTGTTGTGTGCCCTGCCTCCCCCACCTTGCCCATGCCACACCAAATAAATAAGTTGAAGTCCTACCCCCAGTACCTTGGAATGTGAACATATTTGGAAATAGGATCTTTAAAGAGGTAAAGTTAAATCGGGTCATCAGGGAGGGCCCTGATCCAATATGACTGCTGTCCTTAGAAGAAGAGGAAATTTGGACACAGACACCCGTAGAAGGAAGATGATGTGAAGCCGCAGGGAGAAGATAGCAGCTTCAAGCTGAGAAATGAGGCCTGGATCCTTCCCTCACAGCTCACAGGAAGAACCAGCCGTGCTGATGTTTTGATCTTGAACTTCCAGCTCCAGAGCTGTGAGAGCAACAACCTTTCTGTTGTTGAAGCCACACTGTTAGCGGTACCTCGTTATGGCAGCCCAGCAAACTGCCACACTACCCATACCAGGGGACAACCTCACCATCTGTGGTCTGGTGTGCATCTCTGTCTTCTCTAGACATCGCCTTCTCCTCTCTGCTGTCTCTTCCTGTCCCCTGTATTGTTCCTCATCAGTGTAGAAATTAGCCCTTGATCCCTTGTCCAGCCACCACTCAAACACTTCCAGTCTACTCACACACCTTCACTCTGAGCAGATCTAGTCTACCTCCAGCCTGACCGCACCCCCAAGGCTTGTCCAGTCCCCTGGCCTCCCTGTAGCTCTATGCAGTGGGGTGCATCTCTGTCCCCATTGTGGGCAACCTGTCTGCAGCATCCAGCACAGCTCTCTCTCTCACATACTCCCAGCAACTTCTCCCTGGCTCCCAGGACTCCACCCACGCCTGGTTTTTTCCTCCCACCTGGTTCCATGCTCCTTAATCTTCTTGCTGGCTTTCTTCAGGATTAGGTCCCTGGTGCTCATTTCTTTCTACACATCCCTCAGGGGTGGTTTCATATCTTCCTATGTCTTAAATATCAACTATACCAGATGCCTCTTAAATTTATCATTCTAACCCAGAACACTTGTCTGAAGTCCAGACTCATGTTTGACTGCTTACTTGATTTTTCCATTTAAATATCTTCATAAATATCCAAAATAGAAGGATTTATTTTTCTTCTAAGCATAGCACTTATTCCCCAATCTCTTCCACCATCCTCCTAATTTCTCAAGTCAGAAACCTAGTGATCACTCTCGATTCCTACCTGCCATTTCCCATCATACCCACACCATTAGTAAATTCTCCAGAGTCTTCCCTCACAGTATACCTAGAATCACCTACATCTCTGTCTCCCACTACCATTTGCTGCTGTGGGCCACTCCTACCTCTTGCCACAGGGTTTGTTATCACAGCAACAACTTACTAACTGGTCTCCCGCACTCCGGTCAGTTTCCACACAGAAACCAGAGTAAACTTCTCAGGACCTAAATTACATCATGTCACTTCCCTTTTTAACATCCTCATGTAGCTTCTCATTGCACATTAATTAAAATCTCAGTTCATAGCACCCCGTGCTGCTGCCCACCTGTCTGACCTCTTTCCTCCAACTGTCTCAGGCCCCAGACGGGCTCCTTGGTCGCACTTTAGGACTCTACCTTCTGCAGACAGACAGCTGCTCTTCACCTTGCAAGGCCGGGTTTACATGTTGCTTCTCAGAGAGGGTTTTCCTGACCATCCTCCACAGCAGGTTCCCTTTCCATTCTTTCTCTTTCTCAGTAACCTGGCTCATTTTTTTCCTTCATTGCATGCATCACCATGTGTTTTAGTCGTATTGTTTATATGCCCTTGTCTTCTTCTCTGTCTCCTCCACCAGACTATATGTTACACTAAGGTAGGGACTTATGTCCAGTTTATTCTTTTATCCCCAGCCCCTGTCACAGAGCCTGGTGAGTACCAGGAGAGCAATAAACATCAGTCACAGAGCACACAGAAGAGCAAATGCACAGACAGTGGCATGCTAGGCTTTCAGCTATTCCTAGCTACAAAGATACTAAGATTTTAGCACTAACCCCTGAAGCTTCAGTTCTATAGTATAAAATGGTGACACAGGTCACATCTGCAACATAGGCAGCACATCATTGGATGATTTCCGACCAGGGGAAGGAGTCACAACGTACTAGGCTATGACAAGCAGTAGAAGAGACAAAAATCTCCATAAACTACTTTTTTTCAAGAATAACCAGAGTCCTAGACTGCTATAGTGTGTTCCATAGCCATATCACAATTTGTATGAAAGAAGAAGCCACTTCTTGGCCCTGAAGTTATTAATTATGTAAGTGCTTAACATCATGAAAATGTGATATGTTTATTACAAAGAGGTAGACAAACCCTAGACAAGTCAGAGGTGTTTCTCTTTATATGGCATCCTGTCTGATGAGATAAAAATCACAGTTTAGCTTTACAATAAAAGCAAATCACAGATTTAAAAGAAATACCTGTCCTAGCCCAGATCTTCTAGAAAGCAGAGCCAGATGCAAGGATTAAGTTCCTAATGTTCATCTGAGAAGTGCAAGTCCAGAGCGGTGTAGTGAGGAAAAAGGCAAAGAAACATAAGACAATGTACTATGTGGCACAATCCGCTGCAAACCACAGAGGCAGTGTCTCGTCCAGCCGCCCCCACAGACGACTGTGTCAGAGTCCACAGCAGAGTGAAAGATGCAGCAAGTGCATTTGCCCAGCTCCCTGTGTCCTATTTTGCCTTGTTTCAAGGGTCACTCTGTAGAGGACTAACTCCCTTACTTCTGGGGCTTGTCACCTGGCCTCTTGGTAGCCACATGGAAAGCTCACACCCACATCACTTAGTGTCTCCTCCAGTCTGAAAGTGGAGGGGCAACTCAGCACGAGTGAGCCACCAGCTGCAACAGAAAGAAGGAGTCCGGGAGGGCTGAAATACAGCAGCCCTTTTGCAATCTCAAATTTTCTTTATAACTTCCTTAACAGTTAGGTCTTCCCAACTAAGGTTCATCACTTCCAGAATGAGTTACTGTCTTTTATTAGGAAGTCCTAGCTTATCTTGAGCTACGGTCTGATTCCCAGTGGTGAGGCTCAGTGCAGCCATTTGTGATGCTTTGCTAAGTGCCAGGCAGTGGACTGTGCACATTACAGGTGTCATCACATACTTTCCCTAAAATAACCTTGTGAGGTCAGTATGATTATCTTTATAATGGAGAGGAGGAAGTGAAGTTTAGCTAAATCAACTATTAATAGAATGTCCAAGTTCCCACACTACTGAGGGGTGAACTGTCATGTGAATCTGAGCTGCCAGACTCTAAGCTTGGGCTTAACCACCTGCACTCCTCTCTCCTCTGACCACCCCATTGGTCTAGATTCTTCTCCTGGGTGACACAGAGGCTTATACTCCCATCAAATGACAACCCTTCAACAACTGGAGGTGGCTCTTATGGCCTAAGTAGTGACTCCACAGCCCACTCTTTGTTTCTGCAATTGTCCTGGCCATGCCATATTAGTCCTGTCTATAACGGTTCTGGGAAATCATCTCTTTAGACAGCCATTTCCTAACCTTGAGTGCAAATGAAGAGAAAAAGTCCTCCATTTTCCATTTTAATTTGATCTTTCTTCAAGCACCACACACATGCACGCACACACACACTTAAATCTTTTCCCATGGCATCTGGGACAAGAATACGATATGAAGGAATTTATAGCTGCACTCCACAGCTTGTTTTCACAACATTAGAAGTATTTTTGTTTTCTAGCAGAATGATCAAGTGTTAACTATATTAAATTCATTTATAATGTTTCTATTTTGTTACCAGAAAATTCCAATTTCTCAAGGACTTGTAAAAACTAATTGCCAGGGCTGGGCGCAGTGGTTCACACCAGTAATCCGAGCACTCTGGGAGGCTGAGGCGGGAGGATCGTTTGAGCTCAGGAGTTCGAGACCAGCCTGAGCAAGAGCGAGACCCCGTCTCTACTAAAAATAGAAAGAAATTATATGGACAACTAAAAATGTATATAGAAAAAATTAGCTGGGCATGGTGGCACATGCATGTAGTCCCAGCCACTTGGGAGGCTGAGGCAGGAGGATCGCTTCAACCCAGGAGTTTGAGGTTGCTGTGAGCTAGGCTGCTGCCCCGGCACTCTAGCCTGGGCAACAGAGTGAGACTCTGTCTCAAAAAAAAAAAAAAAACCCAAAAAAACTAATTGCCAAGCCCCAGAAAGAGAAAGTTAATGTTAGAATAATATTTTCTGTTCTATAATTTTTATTTGAAAATTTCTAAGTTCTATATGGTCACAATCTTCATGAATTAAATGTCTGATAGATGGAGACTATTAAGTCTTTCAAGGTAGAGGTTACATTTTAGAATAGAGAAATACAGGGAATAGTTGGGGTATAGAATTGCACAAACTTTGCTTTGGATCATGGCTCTATAACTTCTACTAGCTGAGTGATTTGGGGAAAAAGACTTCAATTATTTCAGCCTTGTTTTTGATAAATTGAGGATAATGATTTCTGTCTCATAAGAGTTGGGGAAGATTAACATAAGATAACAATAGTTTTTACTCAATTTTAATAATCAATAAATGGACTCAGTATTTTTGATGATGGCTATTCCTACCGTGCCCGCATAACTTATAAGTAAGCAAGATTTTCTGTCTTCACTATCACTAATTAACATCTTTGCCTTATCAGATTCAATCCTCAAACACTCCTCACCATACTTAGTGGCTCTACTCAGTTTTTGCCAAGCAAATTAATGTCACATATTTCAATATAGCTGCATATTCAAAGATGTCCCCTAGATATATAAATAATATATTACTATATAAGAAATGTTTTAAAATGAATATATTTAGGAAACAATGAATATGCTAGCTAGCTCCTCCTGACAATCCACATTCACATTTTCATAATAAAGGCTCAGAGAGTCCTTATAATAAAGAACCTGTTTAAATTTGTTTCGGGCTGATGTTTTCTAAAATTATTTGGCCATGAATTTTTTTTTCACAGAACATCTAGTATCATCTTGTTGAACTCTAGTGTTGCATGGGTCATGGCTTGGAAACACTGTATTAGAACATGTAAAGTTATGCTAGTAAAGTGCAAATGAAAAAGACCGCAGACTGCAAGAACCACCACAAAGGAAGAACTCTGAAAGAGTCACTTGGGAATCCTTATTGGGAGTGTATTTCCCTGTTGCAAAGGAGCTCTGAGTTACAATATAGTTGTAAGGCAGTAGGCCATTTTGTGTTTTTCAAGGAAGTCCTTTTCATTCAGATCATTGGTGTGAAATAAAACAGCACATTTGTGCACAAGGCAAAGAAGTGTCCAATACCACTGGCTCAGGTGCCAGGAAAGCAGTCTGTTCATTTTGGTAGTGCCTATATTAGCATGGTTATAGTTTATTTCCACTAACATTGATTTAATGTGATTCTATATTTTAAATACTATATTGCCTTTAAAAAGTAAGCAATCACACGGGCAATTTTGTACATTTTGTGAAGACTTGGTGAGCAGCGATGCTACGCTGGCAAAGGCACAGACTTGGAGCCGCAGACTTGGCTCGAGCTTTGCTGCTCACCAGCTGTTGTACCCTTCGGAGATCAGTTTCCTCCCTGTAAGAAAGGAAGAAGATAACCCACGCAGTAGTGTTTTATACAGTGCTAAATTCTATGCACGTAGAGCTATTAGTATCCAAGTGAATGCTGTTAGAAAATGGAGAGTAAAGGTTTACAAATGTGTATGAGCAAAATATATGGCTACAAGTTTGGGAGGATTCTTTTCCTCTTTGCTCTTGATTCTAATTACGGAATTCTGTTCCACTCCCTGAAAGAAAACTATATCTGAGGAACAACTTCAGCCTTTTGCACAGTTCTCCACGTATGAATATATCTATGCGAGCAAGGGGAAGCCAGCATCTGACTTACATCCATCCATGGTTACAGCTCTCACCTGGACCTCAGCACCTGGTCCCAGCTCCGTGCCCTCAGTCTCCCCTGCTTCTCTCCTTCCCAAGGTGGTCTCACTGGACAGGCAGGGACTCCATAAGGTGGCAGGGGAAAGGGAGGGGTACAGTCTGGGGTGGATGATTTCAGTTCAGAGAAGACATTATTAGAAACCTTCTTTTCTTGCTCTAAGTGTAACCTGCACTCTCCAATCTAGCTTTGCCGGCAATAAAGACATCTTTGACCCCCCTGCCTTCTCCTCCTCCCCAGCCGAGGGAAGGAGTGTGATTCAATAACAAAGAGCATCACATGTCATAAAAACCAGAGGACAAACCTATAATGAAAAAGACAGACCCTACCAAGTGATGGCAAGGATGTGGAAAATAAGGAACCCTCATATACTGCTTGTGAGAATATAAAATGGTGCAGCTGCTTTGGAAAAGAGTTTAGCAATTTTTTAAAATGTTAAACATGAACTTACCCTACAACCCAACAATTCCACTCCTAGGAATCCATGCAAGAAAAATAAAAGCATATGTCCATACAAGATATATTTGTGAAAGTCCATACATAGCATCCTTATTCATAATAGATCCAAACTGGAAACAATCCAAATGTCTATCAAGTGATGAGTGCATTAAAAAATGTTATATATTCATTCAATGGAATACTATTCAGCAATAAAAAGCAAAGAACTACTGATACACGCTAAAATATGGCTGAGCCTCAAAAATATTACGCTACATGAAACAAACTGATAAAAAAGGCTCACATATTATGAGGCCAATGATATGAAATGTCCAGAAAAGGCAAATTCTTAGTTAGAGCTGGAAAGCATATCAGCAATTGCCGAAGACTGAGAGTGAAGTGGGGATTAACTTTTCGGGGAAATGGTGACGTCATAACATTGGGTTGTGGTGATAAATACACAATTCTCTACATTTACTAAAAATCATTGAATTGTACTTACAGTGGGTGAATTTTATAGCATGTGAATGAAAATTCAATACAGGTGTTAAAAAATTGACAAAACCACATAATAGTTTCAAAATTGGTTAGCTTAATCTAACTACTAAAATGTAGGAACTTTATTTGAAAATATGTTTTCAAAAATATTACAGTTCTTTGGGGGGATTAGTGGCCCCTGCCATATGTCAGTAATGATACTAGAGAGTGTGTACAGGTGAAGATTCTGCTAGCAGTGAAATACTGTCAGTTGCTGTCCCACCTGAGGAAAAGGCCAAGGCACTTGTTTCCCTAGGAGCTCTTTCAACACCAGTGGCTCTATAAAGATATTAAATGGGGAATTTTTCTTTTCTTTAGGATTTTCTTACTCTTGATAAGAAATGGACATATACACTCTTACAACCACTTAATATAGTCTCTCTTACAGTATGTTCTACCTTGCTTTTCTGAGAGGCTGTATGTAAATTGTTGGTAATCTATAATGCCCTACACCCATGCTAATATTGGCTACATGAAATATCTCATTTTATATATATGTATGTATATAAATATTTCATTAAAACAATTTTATATCCTACAATGCTTAAAGACTGGTACCTTGCATTTTCCATGGTGGGGTTTGTTTATGAAACCAAGAAAATATTTATAAAGCTAGATCAATGATCAGATTCAGTGAACTGTTAATTTATTAAATAATACTCTTAAGGGTATTTTTCCTTTAAGGGTCATATCCAACATACTTATTTTCTCCATGGAGCTTACTTGTAGGTTTAGGAATATTAATGCCAGGATTATTTTAACATTCTGTAGCCTGCAGTAATGAACTATTGCTTAAATACCACAGTTCTGTTAGACATACAAATAGATCAGTAGTTATCGCACAGTCAACACAAAATCTGGAAAGCAGTTACTTAGGTTCAATTGTTATTTCTCTCATGCTCCATGGCTGCAAATTCAGAAACCAACACTGTAGCTGCTAAAATGGAAAATGACCATCAGAATCAAGAGACAGAACATTGACAACTAATCAGCCTCTGATAATTAAAACACTATAGAATAGAAGACCATGGAAAGAGACATTCTATAATTTCTAAAACTATGTAGCAGCAGGAGAGCAACATGGCCAGGTGAGTTACATAGCTCTGCACCTGGAGGATCTAGTAAGTCTTAAAACTCTATCCCAGATGATCAACCAAATGAAAAATGATCCACTAAGAGCTTTCACATTCAACCAACAACTGAGTTCCATGAAACATCTTTGGTGAACTGAGACAGAACATTATAGAACCCATAGAACATTCTAGGCACCATGTGACCTTTTTTTTTTAACAAAAGACTATTACCCTCTTTGTTTCCTTCCATATTCTGAAAAATTAAAAACTGTTCCCTGAGTTGCTGAAGAAAATGATTTCACATACACAGTGAAGTTATCAGATCCATTCGGCATTATTTTTTATTGGATGTATTTAATTTTCCTCATGGCAAAATAAGGCCTAAGGCTCCCTAACTTAGCAATCCTTGAAGTTGTTTTTTCCTTTTTAAAAAATGTTTAATTGTGCAAAATACACCTAACAAAATTTACCATCTTAATCATTTTTAAGTGTACAATGCAATAGCATTAACTATGTTCACATTGTTGTGCAACCCATCTCCAGAACTTTTTCATCATCCCCAAACTGAAACTCCATGTGCATTTAAACAATTTCCACTTCCCCTCTCCTCCTCACCTGGCAACTACCACTCAACTTTCTGCCTCTATGAGTTTGGCTACTCTAAGTACCTCGTATAAGTGGAATCCTGCAGTGTTTGTCTTTTTGTTTCTGAATTATTTCACTTGGCATAATGTCCTCAAGCTCCACCCAGGTTGTAGCATGTGTCAGACTTTCATTTCTTTTTAAGACTGAATAATATTCCATTGTATGTATATAACATATTTTGTTTATTCATTCATCTGTCAATGGACACTTGGGTTGTTTCCACCTTTTGTCTACTGTGACAGTGCTGTTATGAACATGATTGTACAAATATCTCTTCAAGATACTGATTTCATTTCCTTTGGATATATACCCAGAAGTGGGATTGTTGAGTCATATAATTCTATTTTTAATTTTCTGAGGAACTGCCATACCATTTTTCACAGTGGCTGCACCATTTTATATTCCTGTCAACAGCGTACAAGGATTCCAGTTTCTCCACATCCTTGCCAATAGTTGTTATTTTCTGGGGTTTTTTTGATAGCAGCTATCCTAATGGCTGTGAGGTGATATCACATTGTGATTTTAATCTGATTAGCGATGTTGAACATTCTTTGATGTGCTTGTTGGCTTTTGAAGTTAATTTCAAGTTGCAAAAACATCACAAATCCTTTCAGGGCCAATTATGTTGTCACTAGTTTCCCATTAATCAAGCTGTTTGACTAGTGGATTTCCTGTCTTTGGAAGCATTTTCCAGAAAGTATGGCTCAAAACATCTACATATCTGCAACAAAAAACATTTCACAGTCCTACGGTTTTAACAAGGAACACCATCATAACCGCAATAAATTCATCTTGTAGAAGGAGAATCTATTACAGACGAGCTTGGCCTAACAGCTAGGGAGTTGGGGAAATTCCATTTCCACCCCTGGCTCGGAGCTCTGTCAGCTTGCCAGGCTGCCACGACAAAGCGGCACGGATTGGGTGGCTGGGACAACAGAAATTCACTTTCTAATGATTCTGGAGGCTGGAGGTCCGAGAAGGAGGTGTCCTCAGGGTTGGTTTCTTAGGAGTCCACTCTCCTTGGCTTGTGGACAGCCCTCTTCTCCCTGTGTCTTCACGTGATTTTCGTCTGTGAGTCTCTGTGCCCAAATTTCCTCTTATGAGACACGAGTCACATTGGACCAGGGCCCCCCTAGTGATCTCATTTAACCGTCACTACCTCTTCAAAACTCGATCTCCAAATGTAGTCACATGCTGAGGTACCAGGGGGTAGGACCTGGACTTACGGTGGAGCCTGTGGCTCAATTCCACTCCTCAAGGATGTGTTAATTCATAAGAAGAATAACCCCAGTTCTCTTCTTGGACCAAAAATAGGGGCTAAAAAATGAGCTAACGAGGCTGGACGAGATATCAAAGCTGCGAGGCTGGGCATTCCTCGCCCAGAGCTTTCCCGCCTGCTGTTCTCCCCCCACAGTTCGCACCAGCGTCTCTGATCCCGAGCAGGACGGCGGCAGGCTCGGGCCTGCCTCTCGAGACACCGAGGGCCCGGTTTGGAGGGACTTCAGCTGGATCCTCTACTGCACAGATGAGTTCTTCCAGACCGAGAGCTCCAAGCCGGGACAGCCACGTCTTCCGTTATCCAAAGCCCCTGTGTGAGCAGTGGGGCTCGCTGTGGGGGGAAGGCGAAAACAGGGCGCGAAGGAAATCAGAGAGATGGGGGCGGGGCAGGCCGGCTCAGGGGCGGGTTCAGGGCACACAAAGAGCTTGTTATCAAGCCCCGCCCACCACCGCCTCGGGGCGGGGGGGGGCCCTCCTCCTCCGAGCAACCCCCGCTAGGGGCGGGGGGAGGGGCCCTCCTCGCAGAGGCTGCACCCGCAGGGCTGCAGGTGGACAGGCCGCCCAGGGCGGGCACCGTGCTGGGGGGCGGAGGCAGCGGTGTCCTAGAGAAGACCAGCTCCTCGGAGGCTTGTGCCTGGGCTGGAAACAGGGAAGCAGTCCACAAAACGAAGAGAAAATCTAATTTCTTGACAAACACATTTGAGGTATTTTGTGAGTGTCCTTATCTTTGGGACATGGAAATGCTTAATTCTGAGAACCAGGCATCACTGGGAGGGAGGGATGGAGAAAGGGTTTTAAAAGGATGCGCTAATCAGAACTGTGATCTTGTTGTGAGCATCACAAAGGAGGAAGATCTGAAACCCAGACCTGCTCTGAATGGCATTTCCCCCATTCCCCCATTCCCCCAGGATTAGACACTGTTACAGTTGTAGTTCCTTTTTGGTTTTGTCGTTGTTGTTGTTGTTGTTGTTGTTTTTAGAGAGGTCTGGCTCTGTCGCCCAGGCTGGAGTACACAGTGGCACAATGATAGCCTCTAACTCCTGGGCTCAAGCAGTCCTTCTGCTTCATCCTGGGGAGAGCTGGGGCTATAAGCAAGTGCTACCATGCCCAGCTAATTTTCTGTAGAGACGGGGTCTCACTATGTTGCCCCGGCTGGTCTCTAACTCTTGGCCTCAAGTGATCCTCCTGCCTTAGCCTCCCAAAGTGCTAGTATTATAGGCATGAGCCACTGTGCCCAGCTGACAAGCACTTTCTTAAGGAAAAATATGCCTCAGGTTTCTTAAACTTGGAATATGGTAAAAGTAAAAGAAAGGATCTTAACTGCCTTGAACTTACATTATCAGGGTCAGTTTAGTTTAGGAAATAGTAATTGAATTTCTAATTTATGCTAGACACTGAACATACAATGAATTCATAACTAGAAGGGTGAGATATTAATTAAAAATACATATAAAATAAAGAAGAATGGGTTTGGGGAAATATAATGAGTTTATGTTTGTTTTTTGTTTTTGTTTCCCCAATAGACAGCTGGATACGTGAGTCTGGAGCTTAGGGAAGAGACCAAAGGTGGAAATACAGATTTCCAAGTCAACAGTCCTATTTCAACATACTATGTATTTCCAGGTAATTATCTTAGGGTCAGTCTTCCTCTACAAATTAGAAAGGACAAATACTCAGAAGCTGGTAGTGATGAGATTTCCAGATTACAATCTTCTGACCAGTTGCCTATACACAGGCATCCAGGAACAGTGTCAGGTATAAAATGCTTTTTTGATCTCTGAGTTAGTCCCCCACAATAGATATCATGCTGGTTTAACTGACATCAGTCACTCCTGCTTTTCTATCATCCGTCCCTCTTCCTTTTTCTGTTTTTTATTTGGTTTTGTTTTGACCTGAATGCCTTTGGCTCCAGTTACCTGGTAGACATCTCTCACTCTAGGAAGGAGTCAGACAGGGGTGGGGCTGTGGCGTTGCTTCATGTGACGTGGAGTCTGCACAGAAATACACAGGTGACACCCCTGGGCCTAACCAGAGGCAGAACTTAATCACTTGTCTCCTCCATCCCATTCAGAGCCTACTACTTGAGGCAGGCAGCTCCAAACCACGTGTGTCCTGATGCCTGTTGATGCTAGGCAACATTTTGATTTTAACTCCTTTCACTGGGATTTGACATTTTAAATGGGCCAATTGAAATGGAAAAGTGAAAAACAGAGGAATGGATTTTAAACTACTAATGTATGTACAAAAATATTATAATCCTATAGAAATATCCAAAAGTCTTATGTTTGACTAATGTATCTTATAATTATTGCACATTAAATAAACAAACAAACAGGCAAATAAATTTGAATATACAACCCAGAAAAAAGCTGCAAAGTTTCACATCCTCCCTCAAGTAGAGAATGAAAACGAAAGGTTAGGCTGTTATTTGAGTTGTTTTGGTAGCTTTCAGTGGCCAGAGTAGCCATATGGCACCAGGAGTCTAGTGGAATATGGTTTTCTCACCATCAAAACGTTCACCAAGAGGAGGGATCAAAGATCGAGGGTCACTTGCAGATAGGCGCTAACAGCTGCAGGGGCCTTTGAATGTGCTCAGACCTCTCTTACATTTCAGCACTTTGGCCAACCTACTTTCCTGGGCAGAAGCTCTTCTCACTTTCTAAAGAAGCCCTTTAAGAATAAATTGTCAGAGCGTTCCAACGTCCGTTTAACTCTCAATAGCAAGAGAAGTTGAAGAGCTGCCAGGGATCTTAAAGAGAGAAAACTAGCAATGCAGGAGCCTGGAGTTCTATGTTTACTAACAGTGCATAAACCCCATGTTCTGAATGTGCCACCAGTCAGCAAAACAGGAATGACAGCAGTAATCCATTAGCAGTAAACAGTTCTAAGACTGATCAATACACTCAGAGTGCACTGACCTCTACACACTTGAATCTGGGCAGGGCTTATCCTCAATCTACCACCATTTATGCACCATAATGTGAAATTTCCAATGTTTTAAGACAGTATTGGTACTGAAAAGTAATTTAAGGAAGGAGAAATTACAATTCAAATATGGGCATCATAATGTGGAATATTAAATGCTTATTAATTAAAACTGTCTTTGGAAGTTATTAGCAGTAAAATTTTAATAACTTGTGCAATGTTAACATGGAATAAAATTAATTTGCTAATAAAGTTAGTATACTGAGTGACCTTATATGAAAGAATGTAAAAAATTTAGTTATGAAAGATATTTATGGCACCACATAATATTTTAAGATTATAAGAAAAATGAAGGTGGAGAAAGAAAGAGGAATAGAGAAAGTAATCTGAGCAATGACTCTGGATTTAACTCATTCTGAAAGAATGATCCGAGCTGCTGCGAGTCATGATAACATCCTCTATAGATTAGGTTGGATTCTCTTGGTGAAGTGGGTTTCTTGGAATAGCCTTTTTCGATATTAAGGAGAAAAACATGACTGCTACTTCTGTATTCAATTCAAATATAAATCAGAGTTAAATGAGAGCTTAGAGATGAAAAACTACAGCCCAAGGAATCTGAGTGAGTTTCTGGAGGTCACAAAGGGAGCCATGCTCAGCAAGGACCGGAACACAAATCTCCAGACAGGTGTCTAGTCAACCTTTCGTGGTACCACACTGCCTGCAGTGCGTTAAATCATTCCATCTCGTCTCCATTTGGAGAATTCCTGCTTTACAAAGAGCTGGGTTGAAACTTTCCTTCTTAAGATGATAAATGGCTTTTTTAATGCCCTAAGGCAAGATGGTGGCTGCCGGCCAGCCAGGAAAAAAGTCCTCAGCAGGAATCCAGTCAGCCAGAGCCTTGGTCGTAGACTTTCTGGACTCCAGAACTGTGAGAAAATAAATTTCTGCTGCTTAAGCCACCCAATCTATGGTATTTTGTTATGGCAGCCCTAGCTAAGGCAGCCACCCATAGAATGAGAGAAAATATTTGCAAAATATTTATCTGATAAGGGATTAATTTGCTATATATATTTTAAAATGAATATTAATTTAATTAATGTTAATTTAAATATATTAATATTTAAAGATATATATTTCCTATATATATTTAAAAAAACCTCTGACAACTCAACAACAAAAAACAAACAGCCCAATTCAAAAATGGGCAAAAGGCTAGTGGTGGCTCTCCTTTAAGTGACTGTAGTTTCAGCTGCTTGGGCAGCTGAGGTGGGAGAATGGCTTGAGCCCAGGTGTTTGAATCCAGCCTGGGCAACACAGCAAGACCTCATCTCTAAAAAAAATACATAAATAAAAATAATTTTTAAATGGGCAAAGTACTTAAATAGACATTCCTCCAAAGAGGATATACAAATAACCAATGACCATATGAGAAGATGCTTAACATCAACGTCACTAATCATTAGGGAAATGCAAATTGAAACCACAATGAGATACCACTTTATACTCATTAGGATAGCTATTATTAAAAAAGCAGAAAATAACAAGTATTGATGAGGATGTGGATACATAGGAACACTTGTGCATTGATGGTGAGAAGGTAAAATGGTGCAGCTGCTAAGGAAAACAGTATGGCAATTCCTCAAAAAATTAAACATAGAATTACTATATGATCCAGCAATTCCACTTCTAAGTAGGTACCAAAAAGAATTGAACGCAAGGACTAAAATAGATATTTGTACACTCATGTTCATAAAAGCATTATTCACAGTAGCCAAAAGATGGGAACAACCCAAATATCCATGGATGGATGAATGAATAAACAAACTGTGGTATATACGTGCAATGAAATACCATTCAGCCTTGAAAAGGACCGAAAGTCTGACACACGCTGCAGCATAGATGAACCCTGAAGACATGATGCTAAGTGAAATAAGCCAGACACATAAGGACAAGTGTTGTGTGGTTGTAATTATGTTAAGTATGAGTACCCAGAGTAGTCAACCTCATAGAGACAGAAAATAGAACGGTGGTTGCCAAGGGCTGGGGAAAGCGGGGTAGGAGTTACTGTTTAGTGAGTAAAGAGGCTGTGTGGGAAGGTGGAAATGTCTGGAAATGGATGGTAGTGATGGTTGCACAACAGTGTGTGAAGGTACTTCACGCCACTGAATTGTACATTTAAAAATCGTTAAAATGGTAAATTTTGTATTATGTATGTTTTATAATAAAAATTATAAAAATAAATTATATATAGTTAAATACCCAGTAAAATTATCTTTTGAATATTATAATCACAGATAGTAACTGGCAAAGAAAGAAAGTGAGTGCTTACATAATATCAATTTATGAATAATGAAGGATAAAGATGGGTTCTAAAAATGTTTGACACCTACAATTATTTGAGTAGAAGACTGCTTAATTTCTCAAAGGTATCTCTCTTTAACTTCTAAAATACCTTAGCTATTTCAAAATATGGCTTTCTGCCATAATATTAGAGATATTAAGTGAGAAGTATTTCTTAGGATCATTTAGTGACCTGTTTGCTATGTCTAGATAGTTTTTCTATCACAAAAGTCTTTCTTCTGCTTAAATTAAATCTCTTACAATGCAATTCAATCTCATTTCTTCTTTTTCAACCTCTTGTGGATTGGTTATATTTGATTTATTAAAGATTCCATTTTCAAATTATTTTTAAAGTGTGGCAATTAAACCATCTTTAGGGAAGCTATCACTTTATTTTAGGCTTGTACTGTCATTTTCATCACAGCGCAAGAAACAATGACTGGAGCTCGGCCAAGTGAATTCCTGCGGTTGAAGCGTTGCTCTCTGGAGCTTTGCGGGATGGCAGTCACAGTGCTGCGGGTAAATCCCTGTGATGTTACCAAAACGAGGACCATCTGCTCTGAGTCAACACTCACACCCTGGTAGGGAGCTGTGTTTATTGGTTAAATTTAATTAAGGTATAGGTTTAGCTTTCTGTGACCAATCTGTCTTATATTTAATTATAACTTGCCTTCTTGATGTGCTATTTATTTAATGAATAAAAAATTCAGAACTGTGGAGTTGTGAAATTAAAAAAAAATACTTGTATAAGTTTTCCTTTCAGAATGTTCAATCACAAAAGATACCTAATAGAAGCACTTAATCTTATTGGAACTAAAATAACCTCTAGATGTAGTTTCCTTCTGGTTAAATATTTGCATGATCTGGAAACTAACATAAATATCAAAGGGGAGTCCAAGGACAATCTATTCTGTTCTTATCTAGTTTCTTATTTTGCCAAGTAATCATGTAACACTGAAATTTACAAAAGAAAAGTCATAATAAAATCAGGACATTTTATAGGCAATTTCCTATTTTGATTCATGAATGATAATATCAAAACATCTCACAAATATATGTTTTTAGCAAAGAGATCATTCTAGTTAGTACAGGGGTTATCAGCATAGGTTTTTCTTATTGTAAATCATTCTTTTTGCTGTCATTTTAAAAAATTCAATAAAAATTGACTTAAGAAAGTGGTACTGGCCAGGCACGGTGGCTCACGCCTATAATCCTAGCATTCTGGGAGGCTGAGGTGGGAGGATCACTTGAGCTCAGGAGTCGAGACCAGCCTGAGCAAGAGTGAGACCCCGTCTCTACTAAAAATAGAAAAATTAGCCAAGAATGGTGGCCACGCACCTGTAGTCCTTGCTACTTGGGAGGCTGAGGCAGGAGGATCACTTGAGCCCAGGAGTTTGAGGTTGCTGTGAGCTAGGCTGACGCCACGGCACTCTAGCCTAGGCAACAGAGTGAGACTCTGTCTCAAAAAAAAAAAAAAAAGAAAAGAAAGTGGTATTAAGTAGCCAGAATAAGCTTGTGGTTCTGACATCTTTGCCTTGGGCCTTCAAGTTTACATAGCAAGCTCTGTGGTATTTAACAGTTTGCCTGGAGCCTGAGATTTGAATGGAACTTTCCACATCATAAAGAGACAGACACAGAGGCAGAGACACCAGAAGGGGACAGGGTTGGCCAGAGATTGTCACTTCCCAGCCTTGTCATCTTGGATGACATCTGCACTGTTTGGTGTTACATCTTTATACAAGCCAAAGTTATTTTTATAACACTTAGGAAAGTTATATTGGCTAAAGGAAAAAAAAAGTTACAGGATAAACCAAGAGCTACTATGATTTAATCATCCATTCATCCAGGCACTGGGCAAAGCACTAGGGTTGAAAAAATGCACAGTCAAGTCAGGGTGGCCCCTGCTCACAGCTGCCTGGGATCCCCCAAGTCTGTGGCCCTGGGGTGCCGCTCATCCTGGCTGCCTGCCCTGATTGCGCTCATCTCACATCGTGGAGCTCCCCTGGCGCTCAGGGCTCTGCGCTCTTCCGCCAACATGGGAAGCACACTTCTCCCTCCAGCCTCTCGCACCGGTGTTTCCTTGGCTAAAAGACTGACCCTCAGATATTATCTTCGCGTCATTCGGGTCCCTGCTCAAACACCATCTCTTCACCCGGGCCTTCCGGCAACAGCTCCGTCTCCATCTGGAGACTTCTCATTCTGCCACAGGCCTCTCAGCCTGCTCCCTCCATCTCCGCAATGCTTATCCCTGCTGGATACCCGTAAATCCGTTTGTTCCCCACGATATTGTCTCCCCCACTAGGATCTAACCTCCATGAGGGCAGGGACCTTGTTCTGTCAATGCTGCGTTCCCACAGAAGATAACAAATATTTGTTTGCGTGAATGAATGAATCAATGAAGACATAATTCCTGTGAGAAGACAGACATGCGGCAAAGTAATGACCACGTGGAAGCACTGAGTCCAAGTGTCTCTGGGGGGCGGACAGGAGGGAAGGCTTCCTAGACAGGTGACACTCAAGAGGGAGCTCGAAGACAGAGATTGGTGCGAGGCAGAAAGAGAGAAAAGGGCCTCACGCTGCAGGAGGGGACCGAGTAAGCACAAAGGCATGAATTTACAGCACTGCTACGTTCAAGGAAAGGCAGGACGTCTGATGAGAGTGGAAACATAAGTGGGGCCAAACTATGAGATGCTGCACTACGTGATGCCGGATGGGGAAATCACAGCCATCGCAGGAGTAGGCACCACAGTCCCTCGTAGGCAGTCAGGGTCTTGGCACACGCAAGCCCGGTAGTTCAAGGAGCATTAACAGAACCAAGAAGGGACTATGCCACCCCCTAGAGAGCCTCTGTCAGCCCTAGGTTGGAATCCAGAGAGGGCAACCAAAAGGGACACAGCCAGCCCTGGGGCCCTGGTCTGGGGCAGGGACCAGGAGAACCCACTCCTAGATCGTGCCTTCCCCAGGCCCCTGTCGTGTCCTGCTGCCTCCCATTGGCAAAACTAACTAGAAGCCTCAGACCATAGACTTTTGCTGGTGCTGTTCCCAGGCTTCCATCCAGAACAGAGAACTCTCTTTAGTGGGAAAAGTGCTTCGATAGGCACCTTGGATAGATGGCGGGACCCAGGAGCCACAAACATCATCAAAAGCCTCACAGGCAACAGTGAGAAAAGGCCTGTTTTGCCCCCGAGAAGAAGGAGAGGGAGAGTGTGGGCAGAGAGAAGAGAGAGGGGAGAGAAGCGCTGCATGGCAACCATGCAAGTGGAGCCACAGACCTCCAGTGACTCTGTCTGTCCCTGACTAGGTACATCACTCGTGTGAGCAGACCGTTTGTTTATTTTCTTGTGGAAACTCATCAAGGAACTAGGTTTCACGTATGGGACAACTTGGTGGTACCCAGAGGTAGTCCTTGTGAAAATACAAGCATGGAGACAGGACAGGCCCTGAAATTCCTACAGATCTTTTGGGGCTGTTAGTCTCCTACAGATTGTGATGTTGCCAGGGTTTGCCCAGCTTTACTTAGATCTTACAGTTCCAAAGAGTTGTGGGCTACCATTATTGAGAAGTTTCAATTTTGTTCTTCAAGCAATGGTCAAAATATGAAGGGGTATGTTTATTTTATTTTATTTATTTATTTATTTATTTATTTATTTATTTATTTTTTGAGACAGCATCCCACTCTGTTTCCCGGGCTAGAGTGAGTGCCGTGGCGTCAGCCTCGCTCACAGCAACCTCAACCTCCTGGGCTCAGGTGATCCTTCTGCCTCAGCCTCCCGAGTAGCTGGGACTACAGGCATGCACCACCATGCCCGGCTAATTTTTCTATATATATTTTAGCTGCCCATATAATTTCTTTCTATTTTTAGTAGAGATGGGGTCTCGCTCTTGCTCAGGCTGGTCTCGAACTCCTGAGCTCAAACAATCCGCCCGCCTCGGCCTCCCAGAGTGCTAGGATTACAGGCGTGAGCCACCGCGTCCGGCCTATGAAGGGGTATAATATTAATAACATAAAGGGCTGTCTCGGTGGCCATGGGGAAGGTGGGCCAGGGTGGGAACAGACGAGGGCAGAGCGGCCACTTACGAGGCTGTGGAAATAGCTCAGGCAAGAAAGACGATGCCCCCACCTTGATGAGGCCCGTCTTGGATCTTCCTGACGTCTTGTTCAAAACTTGGGTCATGAATATCATCCTTAATAAAACCATGCACAGCCTTTGTGATTTCACAGTTTAGTCCTTACGCTGTTTCGCTTAACATGTGCCATTTGTTCGATTTCCACTGGTCACTTCCTCTATGCGTTTTTTGAGTTTTCCTTGTCTCTCTCCTTCAGTTTATTTTAAAAAGGGTAACAACTTCTCTTCTCTCTACCAGGCAGTGTGACACTCTGGTTCCTCTGGATCCCCTGTCTTCCATACACACCCCTTACCATCTGCTGTTGTTGTAAATTAATCATCCTAACAGGGAATGACAGTTTCACCTTACTAGTTATAAAATCCTTCGAGGTTCTGTTATGTTATATTGGAAGACAAAAGACAATTTTTAAAACTAAATGGCATTTTTTTCTTTAGGAAAAAATACTTCAAGAAAATGAATGCTGATTTTTTTTCAATACTTCAAGAAAATGAATGCTGATTTTGTTCATTGGTATGTTCCTTTTCATTTTCATCTGAGACACAAGTAGAGTGCTGGGTTATAACATGGTAAACTTGAGTATTTGAAAAGGCCAGAACTTTCATAATACCATCAATGTAACCAAAATTCATTTTTGATAACCACCCGCTGCCCCACAAGCTTATCTGAGAAGGCACAACTTAAAAAGAATGTCAAGATTTAAAAGGCCATTGTCTTTGGTATAGACAACAACTTCCTAGAATTCAACAGTCCAGTTTCCTGTAATTTTCATCTTTGGGAAAACCGTGATTTCTATGAGATGTGATATTTATTTATGGCACTGTTTTTAAAAAATTGTCAGACATGAACCACTTTCTAATACTTTCATATAAGGACAAAGTTATAAATTAAGCCTTGGATAAAATTTATCTCTAAACATTCTCACATTTATCAACTCAAGAAAACAAAACACACTTTCATGTATTTAAATATACCCTATGGCTAAAAGAATACTTATTTTAATAGAATGATCCATCATGAATTTTTCCTTATTTTTGATATAACTAGTTAAAACATTGTTGGATTTTCTTCCATGGTATATTGCAAATGCGCTGAACAAAATCCCAGTGTACAAAAGTATATGCATTGCATAGATGCTATGCTAACACACAAACAAATGTTATTTTTTTGGAATATATGCACCAAGATCGCTTGAACCACTCAATTGCTTCTCGGCAGTTTATAAAACAGTGAAAGAATTAAGGACTCTAACGTGATGTTTAAGGATTAGGTGAGAAATGTTAAATAAAAAAACCTCCTATTCAAAGAACATGCATTTGCATGTAAGAGTCTAGTGTAACTGGTACTAAGTACTTTATTTTCAACTCATCTAGAATTACAAAGAATGGAAAGTCTCAGGCAATTTATTAAATTAAATTATAATATGCATTTAAAAGTTATGAGTTTGATTAATATTTAAAAAAGAAGACTGTTTCTCAAAGTGTAATCCTTAGACCACCTACATCAGAATTATCTGAGATGTGTATTAAAAATACCAATTCCTAAGTGTGCCAGGAAACCCTTGGACACCCTGGGACCCTACTGCCATGTGACAATGCTTCCTTCACCTTTGGAAATCTGGCCTTGATAAACTGTCATAAGGAGAATGTGGTACCGCTGTTCCAGTCTCATGAGATACATTCCCACACGGGGAGGGAACAAAAGCATGGGACGTTCTTTGCTCTTTACGTCTTGCTCTAGCACTTCTGCACGCTTGGGACTTTGCTGTGTTTCTGTCACAAAACAGATAAAGTTCTTCCTTTAATGCCCCCAAATAAGAAAGGTACTGTTACAATTTAATGCTGTTAACCATAATGGAAGCTCCTCTTGCCTGGGGCAAAGCAGCCTCTAGGGAATGTGACCAGGGGTTTACTTCACAAACCAGTATGTGGCACTCGTATGTGCCAGGCAACGTTCTGAGTGCTTCAAAATTAATGTTGACTTATAGAATCCTCTAGATAAGCCTATGAGGTAGGTATTATTGGTATGATAAAGTATGAATTTAATTATAAATTATGAATGAACATGTTTTTTGTTCACCTCTCCTGTGAACTTTGGGTCTCAAGTAGTTAGAACTTTGAAACTCATCGCCAAATAAAAAGAACACTACAGACAAAAAAATACTGCATCAGTAGAAGATGAAGAAATTGGTGCAGAAAATATCTTATTATTTCTAAGTGTCCCTTTGGGTGGAAAATAAAAAGACTATTGAAAAACTCTTCTATCAGGAGTCCCTTGGAGCTCTGAAGTAAAAGTGGGACATAACAATGGGAAAGGCACCTCCCTTCATAAGACGTCCCTAAATCTCTGGGTGCTGAGACCTGGCAACTCGGAATCTGTAGGGGTGGAGCTTGGGCACTTAGGTGGAGGCTGGCGCTCCCCCGCCACCATGACTTGGAAACTTGGAGCCAGTTCTTAGTCCTCTCTGCATCCCGATGCCAAGCAAACAACAGGTAGGAAATAAGTTAATTTTCAATAAAAGAAGAAATGGTTTTCAATGTGGTCATCTTCAGAAACTACAGTTCACCTTTACAGTGGTAAAATATAATCACAGTCTTGCAATTCTCTCTAAATGCTTCTGCGTGGGTGGGAATTGGACTTCAAGCCAGCAAAGCAAGGACAGGACACGGCTCATAGGAAAGCCCCTCTGAGGAGGATGCAGCTTCAAGCAGCTGGCTTTGTGACGCCCTTTCATTCCCATGGATAGAAGAGCTTGCCTGCAAATAAAACCTAAACTTGTGTGGGACTTTTTTCTTTTAACTCCTTGCAATATTCATATTTAGAAAGTGGAAGGCTGTGGGATATGGGAGGGAATCAGCAGCTACTAACAGCTCGACATATGCTTATTACCTCCTTGGTTAAAGACCTGGGCAGTTAGGAAAGATGACACAGAAAGTGCAGTTTCACGTATCAGCTCATATTTATTACATTCTAAATCACGTAATATTGCATACGATCCCTAAATGACAAACATATCCCCACAAATTGATTTTGGTAAGTAGATTAGCTAGTGATCTCCAAAGAAATAGAACCAATACACTGTGTATGTGTTTGTGCATATACACATATATAGAGAGAGAAAGAGAGAGAGAGATTGAATTATTTTAAGGAATTGGCTTATACAATCGTGGGGCTGGGAAGTCCAAAATCTGCAGGGTTGGCCAGAAGGCTGGAGACCCAGGGAAGAGCTGATGTTGCAGCTCAAGTTTGAAAGCAGTATGGGGGCAAAATTCCCTCTTCCTTGGGGGACCTCTGTCTTTTTCTCTTAAGGCCTTCGACTGATCAGATGAGGCCCACCCACATTACAGAGAATACTCTGCTTTACTCAAATCCTGCTGATTAAAATGTGAATCACATCTAAAAAAAATAGCTTCACAGTGACATCTAGCCTGGTGTTTGACCAAATATCTGGGTACCATGGCCTAGCCAAGGTGACAGATAAATTAACCATGAGGGTAGGAAAATGATCGAAATTATATTGGTGAGTGCTTTGTCAGTTAAGCAATATTTCCCTTTTTAACAGAATTTTAGAACCAAAACTACTTTTAAGGATGAAACATCTGAAAATTAGAGATGCTTAATTGATGAGCCGCAAATCACAGTTGGCAACTGTCAGAATCATAAAGACCTGTGTGCCTTCGATCACTGCTAAATCCCCAGCCACAAAAGCAATCCCTGAGATTCAAGAATAATAACAATTGCTAACACATATGGCAGTACTGTGTGTCAGGCACTGTTCTAAGTGCTTCACAAATATTATCATGAAATCCTCATAACAGTGTTAGGATGTGGGCACTATGTTATTCCCATTTTACAGATAAGGAAATAGAGGCCTAGAGATGTTAAGCAACTCACCCAAGATCACAGGCTGTACAAAGCAGAGCTCATATTCAAACTCAGTCACTCTGAGTCCTGCATCCATTCATTGAACAAATGAGTCTAGTAGCAATTCCTTTATCCCCCAAGTTCCAGGAGACCACAGCTCCCTGAGTTGTTCTATTGATGTCTCCTCACTTGGCCTCTTACAGGGGAGGGAAAGGGGAGCAATCACAGTGAACGGACAACTCTTCCCTAGAATGTCTCTGATCCTACCCAGAATTCTTCACCATCCCTCACACTGCCTGGGGTGGGCAATGGGTCAAGGTTGGGAGAATTTATTTCACAACCTCTTAACCTACCTTGCAGAAGTGCTCTGGCCTTGCTTTCAGGATCTGACAATACCTTTTAATTTTTAAATTTCATGTATTATTTTAAAAATTATGTTATCAAAGTATAACTGACATAAAAATTGTATATATTTAACATATACAACTCAATGAATTTGGGGGTAAGTATATGTCCATGAAATCATCACCACCACCATGACCGTGAACATATTGATCACCTCCCAAAGTTTCCTCCCATACCCTTTGTTAATTATCATTATTTGTGTGTGTGTGTTTGTGTGTGTGTGTGTGTGTGTGTGGTGAGAACACAACATAAAATATGCCTTCTTAGCAAACTCAAGTATATAATACAGTATTGTTAATGTAATGACCTTGTGGTACACCAAATATACAGAACTTTCTCATCTGACATAACTGAAACTTAGTACCCTTTAAATATCAACTCCCATTTCCACCCCCCAACCCAGCCCTTGGCAACCACCATTCTACTCTCTGCTTCTATAAGTTTGACTATTTTAGATTCCACATGTGAACTAAAATAAAATTTTAAGGCTCACCCCCCTAACTGGCTGATTAAATGGACCCCCTCGTGGCCAAAGGAATATCCTAAAACTAAATTGGCTGCCACAGGGAGGGAGGTCAGACCTGCCTCATCATGTCCCCCTCCCTTTTTGGGAACATCCTTTGTGACCCATTAACAGGCCTAAGAGTATGCAAGACAAACCTGCAGGTCCTCAATTTGCACAACAAATATATGTCGGGTGGCTTATCTCTGATAAACAGCAACTATGTTAAAACATTCCAAGCCTTTAGACAAAGCTTCATGTCTTTAACCAATTATAAGCCAAAGAATCTTTAAACCCATCTATAACCTATAAGCTCCCCCCCACCTTCGAGATGGCCCACCTTTTCAGGCCAAACCAATGTATGCCTCCCACGTATTGATTTATGACTTTACCTGCAACCCCTGTCTCCCTGAAATATATAAAACCGAACTGTAACCCAGCCACAGCAAGTCCACTTGCTCAAGGCTTCTTGGGCGTGGCTTCAGGTATGGTCCTCAAATTTGGCTCAGAATAAATATCTTTAAAATTATTTTACAGAGTTTGGCTTTTTTCCCGTTGACACACATGTACCTGAGATCACACAGCATTTGTCTTTCTGTATCTGGTTTATTTTACTTAGCAAAATGCCTTCCAGTTCCATCTATGTTGAGGGTCTAACAATACTTAATGCATATTTTACAGTTCACACTAAAGAGTTCCCTGACAAAACTAGATAAACAAAAGTTGCCTATCTGTCTTTTGCCCTATTTTAGCAAGATTTATGAGACCTGTGGTTCAACTTTATATTTAAGGTTGTAGGAAAAAACAAATTATTTCATGCTGTTCACTTAATTCTGAGTGCAAAATGTTAAATATAGTGCCTTATCTGTCTACTCACCCCTTCCCAACTTAATTAGGATCTCTAATCTGCATTATGTAGGGATTTTCACAGGGGTGGGGGGCGACCAGGAATCTTGTACAAAGAGATCCTGAGGAACTCTTGAAGAACAGGCTTTGATCTCAGAGTAACTCACAAGGCCTGCTTAGGACTGGGATTAAGACTCTCAGAAGAAGACAATATGCAAACCATCACAAATGTTTGCTGTGTGCCTCAGGTAGGCAAGTACTTGTCCTCAGGCAGGAGAAAGATGAAATGATTGGGCTCCATCCCGGGAAAAGGGGGAAGGTGGATTTGAGGCTGTGTTAAATAAAATATATTGAATGATATTTGTTAAAGTACAGTAAGGAAGACTTTATCCAGGACCGTCTTGACAGGTACAGGGACCGCTGCTGTGGGGTCTTGCAGTGGGGGAGAAAGACTGGGCTCAACTCTGAACACGGCACAGGGAAGTAGGAATTTGTAGCCAAGCAGCAATGTGGAGTCAGGATGGAAAACCACTGAGAGGAAACATCGGGGTGAGGGGGATTCTGGCTAGACCAATCTAACAGGATTCTTGCTGAAGATGGGCCAGGGTGACCAGGCAGCACCTGGGGGATGGTGGAGGATGAGGAGCCTGATCAGAAGTCCAGGGTGATCAGATATGTGGGGCAGGGGGAGTTTCTTGCTAAACTGACTTAGCAGGGTTCTTGGCTAAAACCGGATTTTACAGGGAAGGACACAGAGGGGCCTACAGGACGTTTCAGAAGCCTGACTAAAGTTTGGCCAAGCAAAGAATCTTTGGCAATGGACAAGGTGGACCTTGTTACTCAAATATCCTTTGACCTAGTCCTGAGTACAGTTGTTTCATAGATCTTGACAGGCGAATGCAATATGTTATGCTCCCTTTGCAGGAAATTATAATGTAAAAGTATTAAATAGTTCAGTAGTAAAACAAAACAAAACAATAAAACCCCTCTGTTCTTGCAGTCACAGATGTATTGACAGTAAACAAAACATATGAATATGTTACTGAAAACTCAGTACTTGTCCCCAAGGCCAAATCAGAATAACGAGGACAAGTGTTTGGGGGATGTAGAAAGACATTTTTACTTTGAAAAGGAGGAAATATGGTAGACCCTCTTGTCTCAAAATCCAAATTTCCTGACCATAGGCAGAAATACAGAGATTTTAAAGGGAGGGTTCTCAGCTTCAGGAAATTACTGTGGTTAACTATTCTAATGTCCCTTCTCTGCCAAAGACAAAGCCTGTGTACTCTGCCAGCCACCCACCTGGGGGGCTGGTGCCACCTGGGAGTTGTAACAAAAGACTTAACCTGCCTCAGGGATCCAGGCCAGGCTGCAGCTCCCAAAAGAGTGGGGGAAGTTTTAAACAGACGGAAATCTTTTTGCCTTTTTTTTTTTTTTTTCTGTTTTGGGCCATTCCCTCTGTTACAGTTCTGCCTTACATAGTCCTGTGAGATGATTAGAAAGGCAAATTCACACACCATTCAGACACAATAGATCAGAGTCTCTGAGGATGGGGCCCAGCAATTGGGGTCATAATGAGTTCTCCACCTGTTTATTAGAGCTCAAGAAGACTGCCTTAGCAGATATTTTTTGTCATGCCCCAAAATCAACCTAGAAGTAATACTTTCCCCGTTTCCCATCCACAGAAAGTGTTGTATAAACTCATTCCACCAACACAATCCCAGCAGAACACAGAAACATTAAAGAGAATATCTGTGAGATGCCACAGTGTAGAGATTCCCAAAGTGTTGTCCCTCGTCCAGTGGCATCAGTGTGCACTGGGCCCAGCCAGTGATCTAGGGAGCTCTCCAGGGAATCGTCATGTGGCTAAGGCCTGAGAAAGAACCCGTAGTACAGAAGATGTCATGGGCTTTGGAATTTTATATGGGATTAAATCCAAGATTAGGTGGCCTTGAGCAACACCTGTAACTATCTGTTCTTTTTTCCCAACTATAAATGGAAATGTTATTATCCATTCATTCACTCAAGAAATATTTATTAAGTACCTACTTTGTTCAGATTCAAAAGAGTCCTAATAGTGCAAAGATGAACAAAATCCTACTTTTCTTTATGTGATAGTTGCAAGCTGTGAGCTGTCTTTGTTGGGGGAGTAGCTGTACTCCAGGAGGCCATCCATATTTAGGAACCCCCATTTCTTCTCCTGGGGCATTGTTGACCTCTCCCTGGCTGAAGGTGGATCCTTGGGGCAAAGGGAAGGAGTGAGTGCCTGGAGAACACATAGACACTGCTGTAAGGCCTTAGCCCTGAAGGGCATAGATCACCACTGCGCACATTTCACTGATGAACATTTAGTTATTTGGCCAAACCACTGTGCAGGTTGCTGGGAAATATAGCCTGGTTCTGTACCAGGAGGAAGGGAGATTTTGTTTCTCATCTAGTAATCTTCACTAAGCCACTCCATGCCAGTACCTGCCCTGGCTTTCAAAATACAGGAGAGAGAGCAAGAGTGAGAGCGAGAGCGAGGAACAAAGTGCCTGGTCACAGGGAGCCCACATTCAAGGGGGTGACAATCACAAACACATACATGGCATCATTTCACAGAATGATAAGAACTACGAAGAAAAATAAAACAGGGCCTGGGATGGGGAGTGAGTAGTGCTGGGACAAGAAGGAAAATCTCTCTGAGGAGTTGATGTTTCAGATGCGAATAAGAGGCAAAAAAGGGATAGTGAAATGTAAGCTGAATGTCTACCAGAATTCTAAGTATTAAAATTCAAGAGAACATATATGCATAATTAGAAAAAGAAGCCTTCCTGGATTACATAATACCAAAAGCAGGTGTTTTATGCACCCTACTGTAAAGCAATACATTTTTAGGAGCAAGTGGAATCTATTAACAGAAATTGAAATCTGGAGACATTAGAAATGCAGAGACTGAGAACTTTAAGTAGGCACTTGAGGTTGTCATCTGAAAGGCCACTAGGATAGCTAATAGCAGAAAGGAAAGTTTCATTGGCAGTATCAGTTTTCAAATGAAGAAGAAATAGTTTCTGGTGGGTGCTGGAGATGCTTGCTCTTCAAAGAGGGAAGGGGAAGATTGCGTTTTATGCTTCACAGGGTCTGCGCCACATGACAGAGCCACTCATAGCAGGTTTCTGGAAAAGCCAGGAGCTTGCACAATGAGTAAACACATATGTAACATACATCCCATGTTCACTTTGGGGTGGTATTTTAGCATTAAAATGAAGTGGAATTTGGCTCTTTACAGGAAAAGGTGAACTGTAGGATGCAAAGACTGTGTGTGTGCAGCCTCTACAAGCTGGCTGAACTGGCTTAAGGTTTGTGAGGCTGGTCTTCTGTGCATCAGAGTTGTAGTGGTCTGGGTTGTAAGTCAGAGTTAGGAGGGGTCTGATAATTTGCCCGACAGCTCCTACTGTTAGACGGTTTGGCAAGAGTGTGGTGTTTCTTGTAGCCGTAGGAATTTAGAAATTTGCCATACTGGCTGGGCCCTGAATACTCAACCAACTGGTAGGTAAGTATTGTTTTTTAGCCTTAGGGTCTGTCCTACTTGATAAAGGTGCATCTACTTTGGTCTCTCAGATCACAACATTGACAAAGGTTCTTTGCTTGGCCAAACTTTAGTCAAGCTTCTGAACCTTCTCCTGGGCTCACCTGTACACTTCCTTGTAAAACCCAATTTTAGCAAAGAACCCTACTACTAAGTCAGTTTAGCAAGAATCTCTCATCCTCAATATCTACTCATCCTGATCAGGTTTGATATCTGATCCACACCTGTTCAGGTTCCTCATCCTCTGCATCCCCCAGATCATGTTGGATCACCCTGGCCTGTTTTCAGCAAGAATCCTCTTAGGTCAGTTTAGCCAGATTCTCCCTTATCCCTGATGTATCCTCTTGGTATGTTTCATCCACTGATCCACACACTGCTCCTTGGCTATAAATGTCCACTTGCCCGTGCCGTGTTCAGAGTTGAGTCCAATCCCTCTATCCCACTGCAAGACCCCATTGCAGTGATCCCTAACCTATCGAGATGGACATGAATAAAATCTTCCTTACTTTTACAAGTGTCACTGAATAAAACTTTTTCTTTAACAAGGTTCAGCTACAAAGGAGCAGCAGGCATTCAGCATAGATACACATGAGGCAAAAACTGGGAAGATGGTTAACAAAACCAAAGCAACAAGAGAAGCATGAAAATCTACAACAGACAGACCTAGCTGGCTAAAGTTTTTACCACATCTAAATGAAGAAAGATTGAAAGCTAATTTAAGAAATACCATTTAAGTAAATCAATGTATATTATACATAATTTGTTGCATAAAATTATTATACTTGAACTGCAAACTACATGATTCTTATTTCGTAGTAATCCTTATCACTAAATCCTTTTTATTGTCTATATTTATAAAATCCCAGGTTGAAGAACCCTTCTAATTAAATTAGAACTTTAATTTTATTATAAATAATAAAAATGACATTGACCTTGAGAAGAACCTACACAGCTTGGAAGGTGGGAAGGGAAGAAGAGGTGGAGGGAGAGTGGGGGAGTGAATGCCATCATCTTACCAAGTCAAGAGAGACTGTCTGCACTTGATGGAACTGGAAATGTTGACTTAGGTAGATTTTTCTAAAGACAGAAGATATAGTAATATTCAAAGCAATTAAAAATAGAGCAATAGTGAACTAAGTGAACAGTTTCTGTATCTATCACAAGAAGAGGATATAGTGTCTGCAAATAGGTAATAAACAGCATTTAACATAGTTCTGAGTAAAGAAATAAGCACCACAAGAATTAAAAAAGGAATAACTAGAAGTGGGGCCCCCCGGGTTAGACTGGGCCAGGAGATGACGAAGCATAGGTAAAGGAATTGTCAATTTTTTTATAAGTCCTGCAGCAAGATATGATTTTTGTTAACCAGGACATACATGTTAGTTTGTTGTAATTTAAAAATGTAAATTAAAAAATTACCTCTCTGGGTATCATTATAAATAAATACCCAAATCAGGTGAAAGCTCCGGTGAATTGCAAGCACTGCTCTGATGCTCACAACAGGTAAACAGTGGTGACGCTAATTATCAACGTGCTGGCTGTGCAAAATCTGCATCAGCATCACTTGAGGCATGTGTCAAAAGTTAAAATTCCTGGGCCCAACTCAGAACTACAAACTCTGATTCTAAGACAGAGAGGATGGTGAGAATTAGCATTTTTTGACACAAAAAGGCTCAAGTCTTCTGACATTCAGGAGTTAGGAGACTAAAGAGCATTTTAAACACTAGATTCTATAAAAATCTGAGATGTCAAGGCCACCTCTGTTTCAGATACAATGACAATTCTTAAACCAACAAATTTTTAAAAATGTAGTCACTGAAGTTAATGCCTGAATCCACATGCAACAGAATGAATGTGTCCTCCCAAACTTCCTATGTTGAAATCCTAACTCTCGAAGTGATGGTATTAGGATGTAGGGCCTGTGGGAGGTGATTAGTCATGCGGGTAGAGCTCTCATGAATGGGATAGAGGCCCCAGAGAGCCCTTGTCCCTCCCCTCATGTGAGAATGAAGCAAGAAAACAGCCGTCTGTGAACAAGGAAGGGAGCCCTCACCAGACACTGAATCTGCCAGTGCCTTGCTCTCAGACGTGCCAGTCTCCAGAACTGTGAGAAACAGCTTTCTGATGTTTTTAAGTCTCCCAATGTGTGGTATTCTGTCATAGCAGTCCGAACAGACGAAGACTCTGTAGCTATTAGACACCTGACTCTGCAGCTAACAGAGCCCCTGGGTCAGCAGTGAAATGGGGAGCATAGGCCCTTGGGATGGTGTGGACAGTGACAGGGAGAAGTGACACATCTCTAATCTGCAAGACCAAGAGGAGCAGCAGGAGCCACGGGAGCAGAACAGCAGGGCCCCAGGGCTGCAGCAGGGGACACGTGAGGCATGCAGCCCAGCACGTTGCCAAGGGAGGGAACATATTTGGCAATGAAGTAGCACCTCTGCTTATTAAAGTAGTGGAATCTGGAGACTAAGGACTATTTCCCTTACTGCAATTATTTTTCTTCACAGTTTTGCATTACCCTTACTAGGGCTGGGTTTCCTGAGAAAGAAAACGATGTTCCAAACAGAAAGCAGAAAACTATCAGTGTTTTTCTTTAGACTCAGACCCAGAAGACATTTTTAATTGATACTAGTATTTTTTGCAAGCTCTTATAAAGTCTGTGGTTCACTTAACATTTGTTGACTATGTATCTGACATTATGAAGGGTGAATGAGATAAATGTTTGTGATCAAAGAGTGAAGTCAATTGAGAAAACAAACAAGTAAATAATCATGAAAGTGGTGAAGAGGTGGTATGAGTCTCCCTGGAGGTGCCAATAAAAGTAGCATACTTTTCATTGAAAGCTCAAAGAGGTAATGAATCCACAAGCAGACTGCAACTACAAGTAGATTGATATCACTGGAGGTATTGTGACAATAAGTGACAGTAAAGAGGGAGGCAGTGGCCTCAGTGCCTATGGTCAGCTGGGGAAACTTTTAAAAAATAATAGGAGGTCAGTAAATGTGTCAGAGTATGCAGCTCCAATTGCTCCTTCCTACACAGAAACACCAAGAAAAAAAAAATCAAGCAGAAACTTTCAGAATCAACTTTGCCAGAAATGTGAAAAACAGCATCCAATTGAACACTGGATGAAGAAAAAGCCAACTTACAAATGGTAGAAAAGCTTGGTGGCATTTTTATTTGCACTTGCCACACGCTGTCCCTGGCTCAGGGTGGTCTCAAAGACAGCAGCCCACGTTCCCAGTGTGGGAAACCGGTCCCTGGCTCCGGAGAGAGCAGAGCAGACCTTATTTGCACAGAATTGTGTATGTCTGTTCTAACTTGGCTGGGGGCATCTGAAGGACTGGCGCAGAGCCCTTGTCTTTGTTTTGCCTAACTTGGAACTCACTTAGGTTGAAAATGGAGCAGGCATTCCTGAAAACATCATAAGGTGAACAAAAACCTGCAGTGACCTAGGTCAAAAGATCACGTCTGAGGTATATGACAGAGTGCCAAAAGCCTGGAAGTACCAAGAGCTGGGGAGAGAGCTCCTTTGGGACATGAGACTATGTGAATACAGTCATGTGCCACATGACATTTGGTCAGTGATGGGCCACATATCAATGGTGGTCCCATAAGATTATAACAGAGCTGAAAAACTCCTATCACCCAGTGCTGTCATAGCCATTGTCACATTCTGTTAATAGCTGTCATAAAGTCATAGTACAAGGCATTACCTTTTCTATGTTTAGCTACACAAATATTTACTGTTGTGTTACAGTTGTCTACAGCATTCAGTATAGTAACATGCTGCGCAGGTTTGTAGTCTGTCTAGGAGCAATGGGCTATACCAGCAGTCCCCAACCTTTTTGGCACCAGGGACGGGTTTCATGGAAGACAATTTTTCCATGGATGGGGAGAGGGGGGAGGCAGAGCTTAGGTGGTGATGTGAGCGATGCAGAGCGGCTGTGAATACAGATGAAGCCTCACTGGCTCACTCACCCGCTGCTCACCTCCTGCTGTGTGCCCCCCTCCCTGACCCCTTTCCTAAGTTTCACGGAAGGTAATTTTTTCACAGATGGTGGGGGGGGGGTGCAGTTTGGGGGGGGGCAGTGGAGCTTTGTGGCCCGGTCCCTAACAGGGCAGGAGTTGGGGACTGCAGGGCTATGTCATATAGCCTAGGTGTGGAGCAGGCTATACCACCAAGGTCTGGGTAAGTGCACTCTCTGATGCCCTCAGAGCAACGCAATCTCCTAATGATGCATTTCCCAGAACATATCCGCATCTTTAAACAACTGTACTTGGTTTGAATGCTTTTTTTATACTTAGAGAAAAGAAAACCATTGAAGGATTTTTAAATAGAACAACATGACAAGATATGCCTTTTAAGATTTTTGAAGCAGAGTGAAGGTAAATTGGAGAGGACCGGGACAGGCATGAGGCAGGTTGGATGGAGTGAGATTACCAGGTCTGACACAGGCAAAGCCAAGGAAGATTGAGAGGGCTCAAGGTACGGATGTGCCTGTGGAGGCTGTGAGCAGGGATAGAGTTTTGACCTGCATTTCTGGCTTGGGAAATTGAGTAACTAATCAGTGCCATCATTAAATAAAAGAAAGAAGTCTGAGGAGATGGAGGTCAGAAGATATACTGAGTCCCAGGTTTGGCTTAATTTAGGATATGTTGAGCATGAGGTGACATGCCCATGGGATTTATGGGTAGGGCCATGCAAAGGTGCCAGTTGGCCTTTTATAACATAACCTCAGTGATAGATATGAGATTTGCAAAGCACAAGGCAAATTAAAATTGACAACAAACCTCAATATTTTAGAATGAATTTCCACAAACTGGATATTTGAAGCATCAGTAGGATTATAATCATTAGCAATGAATGCATGTGTTGTCAACAAAACAAAGTCAAACTTATTCCTTCTCCTAGTGCTTAACAGGTGACACTGAAACTCAGGGTTTCTAGTCTACTAGTTTATACTAAGCCTTCTACTTTGAGGACCCATCTACCCTTCCCTCTTAGGACTTGTCTTTCTACAGCCATTCTGAGGCTCTAGGTCGCAGAAACCACCAAAACAAGCATCAGCAGGGAGAGAAAGAAGGAGGGTGATGGACTCAGGCGCACACAATCCTAGGAAGTGCAGCCCAATTATAGCAGGCCATCTCCGCAGGGCAGCTCAGAGAGACCTGGAGAAAAAAGGATTTCCAAGTAGTTGACACTGTAGCCATATGTGGAGGCATCACTTTCAATACTTTGCTCGAAAATCCCCTCAGTTAAATTTCCAGGCTCATCGCTCACAAGTTCTACTTTCCACATAATGATAGGAAACAGTTCAGCTAAGCTAATGGCCACTATAGAGCAAAGATACCCTTTCCTCTCATTTCCAGCAACTTTTCTCCTATTTCCCTCTGAGCCCTCACCTGTCTGTTTACAGTGATTTACGTATTCTCTGAAACAGAATTGTTGTTCTCTGCCACGTTTCTCACTTCCTTCTGAGTCCTCACAACCAGCGTCATTTTTTTTTTTTTTTTTTTTTTTTTTTTGAGACAGAGTCTCACTCTGTTGCCCGGGCTAGAGTGAGTGCCCTGGCGTCAGCCTAGCTCACAGCAACCTCAAACCCCTGGGCTTAAGCGATCCTCCTGCCTCAGCCTCCCGAGTAGCTGGGACTACAGGCATGCGCCACCATGCCCGGCTAATTTTTTTTTCTATATATATTTTAGTTGGCCAGATAATTTCTTTCTATTTTTAGTAGAGACGGGGTCTGGGCTCTTGCTCAGGCTGGTTTCAAACTCCTGACCTTGAGCGATCCGCCCGCCTCGGCCTCCCAGAGTGCTAGGATTACAGGCGTGAGCCACCCCGCCCGGCCACCAGCGTCATTAACATCCACATTTCCACTAACAGTCTGTTGAAGACAATCTAAGGTTTTTCTATCATGCTCCTCCAAGTTGTTCTACCCTCTACCCTTTACCCAATTCCAAAGCCACATTTTTCATTATTTGTTGCAGCAGTAACTCACTCTCAGCACCAAAATCTGTATTAGTTTTCTATTGATCCCATAAAAAATTATCACAAACTTAGTGGCTTAAAACAACACACATTGATTATCTTACAGTTCTGGAGGGCAGAAAAGTCTGAAAGTGAGGTTTGTTGTGCTAAAGTTAAGTTGGGAGATAGAAGGAGAGAAAAGAGGTGAAGGGAGGGACAAGAGAATGAATTTTCATCTTTCCCAGGGTAGAGTAGGGAGAGTCTGTCTTTGTGAACAGAACAGGAAAAGGATGCATCAGGTTGAAACATTTCAGGATGTGATTTTGAGTTACAATGGTAAATACAAATGCCACAAAGGTACAAAAACAAAAAACAAAAAACAAAAAACCCCAAGTGGTTATAAAGCTGTATAAGGGCATTAAATCTAAATTTTCCTAATGGCCTAAAGTTGATAAAAGTTGTGTTGGTAAATCAAGAAATAATGGCATAAGCATCTTATTTAGACATATAGAAGTAATCATAAGAACTGAAAGCAGAAATGACTAAAATGATTAAAAGTTGTTTATTCTGGAGAGTGGATATAAAGATGGGGTACATTCAAACAGGGGACGATTGTATTTTAAGTCCTGCACTATATGCTTGTGTTGCTATAAGAAGAAGATGAATGCTTCCAATTCCTTTGTACAGTTCTGTATCTGTTTTCGATGGCTGCATACGTAAGCACTGGGAGCGGAGTAAGGAGTCTGGAACGTATCCGTCTCTCCTAATAAGGAATGTCTTCAGGTTGTTGATCCTCTCTGTTTTCCCAAGTGAATACTCAGTGATCTCTGATGTAGGTTTAAGTACTTTAGGAATTAAATTAAGTGTGCCTAAGCACTAAAGGGTCAGGATCTACACTTTCATTTAGCTTTTGTTTCCTTGTTGCATGTGAGAGAACAAAACGATACCACGTCAGAGACAAGGATGGTCTCCTATTACTTGGTTGTAAAAATCTCCAAAATCCTCTACTATTCCCCATGCAATTTAGACTTTTTTTCATGAATAGGCACCACCCCTTCCAAAATTTCATATCCTATACTCAATTCCTTGGGGACATTTACTCCTTAGGATAACAGAATCCTTATAAATAATTAATCCTGGCCTTAAAGAGGCATTCATCTCTTTAAGTCTGGTTTTCATTGCAAAAAGCATTTGCTGGGGCATGTGAGATAAATGATGCCACTATTCTAAAATAATTCCTTTGGCTCCCCATATTTTTCCTACCAGTGAGGTAGAAAGCTTTCAAAATGATCTTGATACACCAATAGGCATTTGTCATTTGTTATTTTATGCTACTATAACAGAGGGAACAGCCTGAGAAAGGGTAAAATGTTTTACCAGCTGTCTCTTTAAAACTCCCCCAACTCTTTTTGGGAATTAAAACCTGCATCCCTGCCCAAGGCCAGTAACCAGAGGGGCAGGGGAGCGTCCTTGTTTTTTGTAGCACAGGAGATGGCTCAGTGGAATTCTCCGGCAGAGATCATGAGATTGTCTTTGCCAGTGATGGGGTTGATCAGGACAATCAGCTATAGTTAAAGAGCAATAGACCCAAGCTGAAAACTCCTTTTAAAAGCTCTGGATTTCTGCTTATAGGGAGGACGATGGTACTTTAAGACAAGAGTTTGCCATTCTCCTCATTTGCCAGAAATTAATAAACTTATCTTTCCTTCTCCTCATACCTCTTGACCTTGTTCTTCAGTCAGCCATGGGACAAGTACTGAACTTTCAGTAACACTGCCATATACAGATGGGAAGATTTTATACATGTATTTTCAGGCACTCTCAAGTGCATTTGAGGGTAAGGCCTTTATCATATATATGTCCTTGCCTTCTTTGTAGCACCAAATACTATTCCAGTACTCAATAACTATTTGGTGCAAGAGATGGGTAGATTATTTTTTGTTGTTGTTGCTACATTATAGTAGATGATCATTGACTTCTAGTTGGGTGACACTTTTCACTGATGAATTAACATTTCATAGGTATGTAACAATTTCAAAGGTAGTGAATTTCATACCAGAGAAAAGAGCCTCAGGCATATTCTTTCTGTACTGACATCTTAGTCTTTAATAAGCCAATAAATGGTTAATTTTCAAAGAAGACATACTACTAGAGCATTAATGCAAGTGCATGAAGTAGCTTATGGTTATTATTCCTAGCTACTGTTTAAGTTCAGGAATGTCAAAGAAAAAATGCACCAGACAAGTCAAACAGGAAAGGAAGACTTTATTCAAGACTTTGCAATAGGGGTCAAGACTATTGCACTAAGGGAGAGAGAACTCAGCTCCAAACACAATGGGCAGCTGGGGCTTTTTAGCCAATGGGCAAGGTGAGGAAGTCCGTGGCTGGAAAATCATTAAGAGGAACTTGGCTAAGTATTGTTATGGACTGAATGTTTGTGTGCTCCCCTTCCCACATTCATTTATTGAAGCCCTAACTGCCAGTGTGGCTACATTTGGAGTAACCAAGTAATTGAAATTTAAAAAGGTAATAAGGGTGAGTCCCTGAGGTGTTAGAAGAGACACATTCTCTCTCCACTGTCATGCACAAAGAGGACCGAGAAGGCAGCCATCTGAGCCCAAGGACAGAGCTCTTACCAGAAAAGGCCAATGCTGGGAAAACTGATCTGGGATCTCCAGAACTGTAAAAAAGTATCAGTTGTTTAAGCCTCCCAGTCTATGGTATTTTGTTACAGTAGCCTAAGCAGACTAATACATGTACCAAGAATGGGGGGATTCTTGCAAAACTTGTCTCAGCAGGTCAAGGACAAAGGCCTAGGCTCAGAGTAGCAAGACTAAAGCTTGGTCAGTCCCTCCTCTTGTTCAAGGAAAGAAGAGACATTTTCCTCTGAACAAAATAAGTCCATTTCTCACTTGTCTTTTGTTCATTAAGGACAAGCTACACCATTCTCTTGAGACTAGGTACTACAGAATTTTTGCTCAATGCTGAGAGTATTTAATAAGGGTTATTTCTATGGAAATAAAAGAAAAACAAAGATTGACCATTGGAGCAAACTATAAACCTAGTTTGTGAGTCTACACGTTGTCTGGAAGTGTTTTTAGGAGATGGAGTAAGCATGGCAATAGCAATCCAACTGCCACTGCGAGCCAATTCCTGGTTTGCAATTTCAATGTTTTGGTGATGAAATAGACATTAGAGAGGGTTTTGTAAGGTTGTCCATGATTGTGGATATTTCCCACGTGGCAGATGCTGGAGTTCCAGTGAACCTCCTGAGTGGCCCACACAACAGTAGCTCCGGGCATGAAGGTTGCCCATACATGACCTTCTGTGATGACAAGTCCTTTGAAGTTTACATCAATTCCTCCAGCTTCAGCTTCTAGGGCTTCTGTAGATCCATGGGAAAAAGGCCAGCTACAAGACAACCTAGAGTCCCAATAAGGATCTGGACAGTCAGGTTTTAGTTAAATCAAGAAGGTGGGAGAAAAATCGGAAACATTAGTTTAGAGAGTTGTAGCCAGATACTGAAGCCAACTAGAGAAACTGAAAATTTGGTAAGGAATGACAAAATGTGTGAAATAGCAGAATCCAACCCAAATTATAGGTAGGTGACAAAACCGTATAGGTTACAGAGGTGAAAAATAGCTCAAAGGCAATGAACAGGATTAGTTGTGATAATAAACAAGGACATACTATAGTTTTCCACTTAAACACAAAATTTGCCTCTACAATAACAAATGATTAATTTTCACAACAGGTATACTAATAGACTGTTAATACATGTGCATGAACTAATATATGGTTTTTATTCTTGACTACCATTTAAGTTAGGGTGCTATATATTTTTTTTCAGTGCTTGTTAATTGTTTATTTATCAAGAAAAACTATTCCTCAGCCCACATATTCATAGCTCAAGAACACAGGTGAGTGACAAACTTCTATGTAAATCAACCCAAAGAAATTTTTATATTCCAAATCACTTTGCACTCTGAAAGGTGCCAACCCTCCTCATCTCCTCAAAATCTTTCATAGAATCATAATTTCTGTAGAAATCTGCATATGCCTTCTTTCTTGGTTCAGCCACACCAAACTTATACAAAGCTGCAACCCCCAGGGATAGCATGAATGTTCCAATAGTATGAAACTGCAGACACTTGGCCAGGAGGCCATGCATGTGAGGTTTCATCAAAGCGCTGGAAGCCATGGTAGTTACTGTCCTTGATGGGTATGCCGACCTCAACATGTCATTCCTGACTGATGGAGAATGAACTGCCAAAGTTAGGGGCCCATAAAATACACATATTTATGAAGTATGCATTTCTGTTTTATGACTTTTTATTGTTAGTGTTATCAGACTAAAAATATCTTGAATCATATTTTGGATTTTATTTTCTTGTCTGTCATTGATCCTCTTGTTTAGCTTCTTTAAACTGTCTTGACTCTAAGAGCTGTTTTAAGTTAAGGTCTTCAGAGAGTCATCATTACCAGTACTGTGACTGAGGTAGTGGCAAAGGAACTTACCTGCTGATATAATAGTATATTTTTTCAGCTTCATAATCCCAATGATAAATAATCCCTTGGTATTTGGCATCTTTTTTGAATATCTAACACTGAGACTTTTCATGCTTATAGTCTGTTCTTCTTGGAAAATGGGAAAATTACCCACCCTCTTGCAGACAGCCTGACCCATCAAAATAGTTCTGGCAACCAGCTGTGGGCAAAAGCTATATGTGCCACTTCTAGGCAGGATCATTTATTTGCTGGCACAAGACACTCTAAGAGATTTCTTTCTATCATGACAATTGTGCAAAGGGGTCGATATGATGGGATCTGGAATGCTGAGCCAATCCATGGAGGACAGCGGCCCTGGAACGTTACCTGATAAGCTTCTGTTGTGCTAAAACACTGCAGTTTTGTGTTGTTAGAGCAGCATAATCTGGCCTATCCAGACTGATATAATTAAAGGAGTTATGTACCAGGAGACCATGTAATTTATCATCCAAACCACTTTTGAGAGTGAAAGGGGACACTATGAATAATTACATCAGACTAACAGTCATAAATGGGACTGAGCGGAGTAAACTAGGCTGTATGGCCATCTTAACCACACGTAAATAAAAGTAGAGGCGTTAAGAGCATCTGACCACCAGTCAGCTTTCTAACGGTACTTTCTGGTGGCATGTTGAAATGTAATTAAAACACAGCAGTTTGTGTAAGTTTAGATCACAAGATAATACAGCCTGGTCATAGAGGATATAAATCTCAGTTTAGAAAATTTGATGAGCAAAGAATATCTTATTTCTAATTAATTTTGACCTTGAGCTCATAGTCTATGGAACTAATGAGAAACTGAGTTATACTATCAGGATTCCTGTTTTCAGGATGATTAAAATATTCTGGGGTCTTATATCTGGTCAAATCTTCGAGGAGGCTCTGCTGGTCACGAGCTATGCATTGTCCATTTGTAAGATGCCCACTGCGCCAGCCGTCCCTCAGTATCCACGGGGGATTGATTCCAGGACTTCCCTTGGATATCGAAATTCACGTACACTCAAGTCCCTTATATAAAATGGTGTATTTGCATACAACCTAGAGACATCCTCCTGTGTACTTTAAGTCATCTCTAGATTACTTGTAATACCTACACAATGTAAATGCTATGTAAATAGTTATATTGTATTGTTTAAGGAATAATGACAAGGAAAAAAGTCTGTATGTGTTTAGTACAGATGCAACTGTCTACTTTTTTTCCAAATATTTTCAATTGTGGTTGGTTGAATCCACAGATGTGGAACCCAGAGACACAGAGAACTGACTGTATAAACTAATACCTCAGAGATATATCTCATCTTTCAGCTTTTTAATTAGAAACTGAGGGAAGCTAAGAAGACATAAAGTCTGATTGCCTAAGACAATCTAGTTATAGCTTACCTCTGAGGCCTCAAATTCCCTATAAATAACAGAAAATCATTAATTCCTTTGTAAGAAGTTTAGACTGAGTTTTTAAGAGTTGTCTAAATAAAAATAATCTTGGAGGGAAATCAAGGTAATTTCATATATGAAATATCTTGTCATGAATTCCTTTATCATATGGTGCTAGCTGAGTCCTGGGGCCAGCAGGACACATTTGGGGCTGGGTCACAGGACAACACAGATGGAGAAGGCACGGATGATACCATAGAGGGGCACCCACACAACTGTGGGCACTGTTTACTGAGGTTAACAAAAAGCAAGGAGGATAGCTGCAATGGACATTGCACTGATTTACAGCCGGTCCTGGCAGCAGGGGCAGTGGAAACAGTGTGATCCCTACACTGGTGCTTTTCAGACTGCATTTATCACTTAGCCATGATCTCCAAGTTGGTAATACTGAAAAGTTTTCCAGAGAGTTTGGTGTGGACCAGCCTCTATAAATATATCCTTGAAAGGATATAGAATTTAAATCACATTCTGATTTATCTAGTATTTTTGCTAAATGGAATGGTGTTGATTATTTAGTCCAATTTTTTTTAAGATTTTTCATTTAAAAGTTTCTGTTCTGCCCTAATAATGGATTTGTTTTCACACTCCTACTATTAATATTATTTTTAGCAAACTATTCTATTCAGTGGAATTTTAAAAAACACTCTATTTGAAGATCTGTTGGTTCTAGCTAATTCTTCATGATTATTATGTTCATCCACCTATGTAGACCAGGAGAATCTATAAATATAAGTTATCACTTCAGTGCCTGGACTTACTACTGTGGTTCAGTATAGGCTAATTGGCCAAAGAATTTATCATGTTCATTTAAGAATTCAAATGTCATAGTTGTAAACAATACTTACATATATAAACACAATAACTTCATTTATACTATGAATCACTAATGCAGAATCTGAAAAGGTTTGACCTCATAGTATCAGTTATGTACAGCATGATTTTTAATTCTAATATAAGATACTAGAGTTAGTTACACCTACATAAAAATGAACGCTAAGTTTTGGACCTTGTTGCCTGATGCATTCAACCTAATGACCACTGAAATCTGGCCACAGTCTACCTTTCTAGGCTTAGCTCCTATTATGCTTTTTATATTTTATGTTCTAACCAAATCAGATTAATCTCTGTTCTTTGAAAATACACCATCTACTAAGCATTACTCTTTGATATTCCCTGTCCCTAAAATGACCATTCTCATTATCTCTGTAATTCAAAAGTTCTATTGAAATTTCAAAGCTAGATTCAAATTTGACTTCTGCCATGGAGCACTTCTATGAAGCAACAGCATTTTATTTGAACCCTATTATGTCATGAGTCATTTTCCTTCTTGTATTATTTGAATATAAGTTTATAAAGCCAGAAACTATGTCATATATTATTGTAATATCCTCAGCATCTATCATAGTGTCAGAAAATGTTCACTAAATATTATAGATTCTTTTAAAAGTATTAATTTAAAATTTACATATAAATTAAAATTATTTTTATCTATAGTTTTGATGCATTTAGTTTACAAGCAGAATTTTTAATAAAGAAAAGATATTTACATATATAAAAAAATATAAGAGTAATTTTAAAGTCACTACTTTCTTTACTGTAGACAATAAAATAGAAATGCTTATTTTCCTAAAAGAAATTCATTTTGTTGGTAATTTTATTTTCTTTTATTGGCAGAATTATCTGATAAATATTAAATCTTCTATAAGTTCCAAGCTATAATTCATACTCAATCCACCTGTAAAACATGAGAAGCTGACCAAATGACTTCTAAGGTAACGTTAAGTTCAGAAATTCTTTGGACTAGTATTCCACAATTTCCATTTTGCATATAGCTCACTAAAATATGGGCTCCAATAGGGCAGAAGCCTTTTATGACTTAACTACCTGCCGTATCTCCTGTGCCCAACATATTCTACCCCCTAATAAATAGCTGCTGAGTGAATGAATGCATCAATAAGCTATAGCATTTGTCCTTCCTCCCCGAGATGCTTATATATTATGGAAACTCCACCCAGTATTTCTCTGTGGCGTACCTACCATGAGCATGCCACGTGTTAGGCTCTAGGTTTCTTTTAAATTTCTTACAATCTTTTTGGAGAGGCCTGTCAACACACAAAGTAAATGTGAACACAGCTGCAAGAGAAGTAAAAAAAGATAAGCCAGGTAATAACAAAGGATAAGGATTGGTCAATTTGGCCTATATGAATTTTATTAAACGGAGAATAAGAGGTATAGATGGTTTTTAATTTTCTCTCCTCTCTTTCCTCAGTCCTCCTATTTTCCCCTTTGAAGAAACGTAGTACTTTATTTATAGAATATAATTCCCATGGTACCAGGCAATAGGATATATGGAGATGGGTATATTCCCCCCTACTCATTGGCAAAAGACTGGTATTACCAAATTTGAAGGTTGTATGCCACTAATTTTCAAGTTTATGATAGTTCGCTTATACGTAGCCTTGGATGAAGGATTGGTATGAAAAAAAATCTAAAAATGAATCTGACTCCAGATGCAAGATGAGGCTTAGATTTGTCTTCTCTTAAATATTTATGATCTCTGAAAATGGAATGACTTACTTTTTCTATTTACTAGTGCCTGAATAGTTATGGTAGAAAAGAGATGATGAGAAATTGGAAAAAGGAGGAGAGGAAGGAGCTGAAAGTTTTCATGGAAATAGAGTATCTTAAATGCTGTTTTTTTGTCAATAAAATAATATCTTCATTATATTTACCATTTTATAAACTATGATAGATAGTTAGGTAGTTAGGGCAATTCCTTCCCTAAACTGTTATTCTAATGAAAAGGAAAAAGAAATTAATATATGAGTCCCAGAAAGCAGCCTGTTTTGTAAAACTTAAAACCATGACATAATGTGAACATTCATCACAGAGAAATCATTTTAATTTATTGTACTTTTATTCTATTAGAGAGAAAGGTAAGATCTGATTTGTGGAGGGAAGACAGGTTTCAGGGCAAGAGAAAAAGTAGGCACAGCTAACCATATACTCATTATACAATTATTTCAATTGTTTAAGATGAAGCAATTAAAGTTCTTATGTCATCACTTCTAGTTATTTTACCTATTTAAGTGTATATACCAATAAATCATTTATTTATTTATTTTTATTTTATTTTTTTGAGACAGCGTCTCATTCGGTTGCTCTGGGTAGAGTGCAGTGGCATCATCATAGCTCACTACAACTTCAAACTCCTGGGCTCAAGCGACCCTGATCCTTCTGCCTCAGCCTCCAGAGTAGCTGGGATTACAGGTGTAGGCCACCATGCCTGGCTAATTTTTCTACTTTTAGTAGAGACAGGGTCTCACTCTTACTCAGGTTGGTCTTGAACTCCTGAGCTCAAGCGGTCCTCCCCCATCAGCATCCCAAAGTGCTATGATTATAGGCATGAGCCACTCTGCCCAGCCTCCAATAAATTATTTAAATCATAAACTTCTTAGACTCACAACATAAAAATATGAAAACATAGTGTATCAGACAATCCAAATGCTCAAATCATTTTATAAATAAAAAATTCTCCTTAATGAGGCTAGTACTTAGCCTTCTTTTTCTTATTTTCACAGAATCTATAATCTTATAGATCAATATCAATTTGCTTATTAAGAAAATGTATATTATATACCTCACTTTAAATACCATTTAGCCAATTTAATATTACACTGATGTACAATTAGTGCTAGGCAAATGCAACAAGATAAGTAAAACTTATAATTTCTCAACTTAGGTGGTCAGTGGAGTTATGTGTATATTTTCTTTAGTGTAATGACTTCTCATGCAGCAGAGGAGGGAAAGAGTTGATATGGGAATCAGTAGTAGCTAAAAGCCATTATTAGATAATGCTATTTTTAAGTAAATCCTTACAAAGTGAAAAATGAGGCCTAAAACAGCCAATCATTTAAATATTTTTGATACTTTTAGGTATTGTCAGATGAAATATAAGAAAGGGGAAATATATTATATGCATATATATTATGGTTTAAAGTTATTAAATAGAGATTACATTTTAATTCATTTCCATTTGGAAATATCAAATAGGGCAGGAATTTCTGAAGTATTCACTTGAAGAATAGGATCAAATGACTTTAGGAAAGCATATTCTTGTTTTCAGTTGTACATACAATCTCTTTATTACATAGATTTCAATGGTTACTGAATTTGAGAAGCTAAAAACAACTTTAGAAATTAATTAAACTTTTCTGCTTTTCAGTATTTTGCTGTGAGTACCTTTGGTAGAGGGAGGTGGTAGGCTACAGCAAGTGCGTATATTTATTTACATTTGTTCTTTGTCTCATAAGAGCTGAATTCTTTGAGGATCCAGGTTTTTTTTTTAAAGACTCATTATAAAATAACTTTACATAAAGTTCGTCATAGTTTTTGAAAGTATTAAGAAGTTTCAGATAATATAGAATAACTATGAAATGCTATGAAACTACTGGAGTCTGCTGATCCATCTGGTGTTCTGACAGAGCAGTTTCAGAAGGAAAAAATAAGAGCTACTAAAGGTTAAGACCCATTAAAGCAGCAGCAGTGGAAACTTAGGGCAATCTTCCAACATGGACAGGACTGCTGTGCAGTCTTTTCGGTCACATCCACAAACAGGAATAGTATCTGTGGCTGTGAACCACAACAGTAGTAACACAACAACATAGGATTGAGAAATGCTCATGGAAGAGATAATTGGAGTAGGTCCATGAACACTGAGTACAATTTCTTTAGTTAAGAAATATAGACATTGGGAACTTCAAATGCAGTTTTTTCACCAAAGGAAGGCTATTTCTGCCCAATTTCATATCTGTGTATCATGTACTTTACAAAAAATAAAGAATATACTTGAAAAGTATGGTTCATGGTGTGAACCAATGGTTCCCAAACTTTAGCATGTATCAGAATTACCCAGAGGGTTTGTCAGAATTGAGTGAGGCCCCAAGTATTTGTGTTATACTTCTGTTTCCTTGGGACTTGATGCCTGTGGTCCCAGACCACACTTTGGAACCACTAGTTTAAAGACTTTGCTGTCTTTTTCTCTTTTCTCTTGAGAATAGCTACACTTATTCTGTCAGAGCTACTGATCCTGAGTTTTGACTATTGCATTTCTCAATATGTGAAGTAATCACATAGATGACAAGAGTGGAACACAGTACCAAGGAGATATTTGTACTTTAAAAAAGTTCTAATGGGTATAGACAAATACTGTCAGTAAGTTAGAAGATCCCCTTTTGTCTTTGTCAGCTCTAAGATTACTTTTAATTTCCTCAATTTATAAATTATATAGACATAAGAGCCATCACTTCTCTGGAAACTAGGGTCTTAAGCTTTCTCCTTTATTTGCAAACTCTAGTCATACTCTAGAAAACATTACTGCCATGGTCTGAATGTTTGTGCCCCCTAAAACTCATATGTTGAAACCTAATCACCAATGTGATGGAATTAGGAGGTGGGGTTGTTGAGAGGTATTAGAGCCCTTACAAAGAGGCCCCAGAGAGCTGTCATGCTCCTTCTACTACGTGTGGACACAGCCAGAAAGCAAGCCCTCACCAGATACTCAATCTGCTGGTGCCTTGATCTTGAAATTCCCAGCCTCCAGAACTGTGAGAAATCCATATGTTGTTGTTTATAAGCTGCCCAATTAATGGTATTTTGTTGTAGCAGCCTGAACAGATTAAGACAATTACCATCTTCCCCACAAACTAAATTTGTTTCTTAAAATCAATAAATGCTGATGTGTTGTTTTGTTTTTCAAACAGACAGAAATAAAGTGGTGATTCTCTATAAGAGAAATAATTGCTTTGAGTTTTTGTTTGTGTGTGTGTGTGGCAGAGGTGATGGTACTGTAATATACTGTACTGAATATATTAATAGTACAAGAAAGTCAGATTGCAGAATAAACTAGTTCCATGTTTAGCAGGATTTTAGTTATGGGTTTTCCCCAGATATTGCAGGCCAAATGAGGTATAAGGAAGAAATTCTTTCAGGTCTCATAGGCCAGACTTGGCTATATAAACCATAAAAAAGTCCTATTATACAACATAGGTGTTAGGAAATAACTAGAGATTTTAAGGTAATCTGGGAAACACATGAAGATCTCCAATTCTGAGGCTGAGTAGAACATGCAACAATGCTAACTGCCATGCATGTGGGAAATGTGAACTCCTGTTATGGTGAGAATAGTTTGTATGTTGAATACAATTCAGTTTAATAAACTTTTGTTGAATGTCTTATGCATTCAAATAATAGTGCATTTTTGATGTAACAAGGGTTCTGCCTTCACAGTATTCTGAACAGAGTCCCAAAGATCTATATTACACTTTGGATATTTTCTGCTTAATAATAAAACTGAAGCAACCTGGGATGAAGAATTAAGTTATCACAGCAAGTGTTACTGCTGTTGTCAGGACTAGACTTGCCACAATAATGGAGGAAGAACTCTAGAAATAAATTGTCTATGGGTTATCTAAATTAATCAAAGTCTAAATAAATCTCTAATCCTATTTAGAATTCTAGATAGAATAAAGTTTAAATTACCCATTCAACAAATGTACAGTATCAATGTTGTAGCACTGAGGTCCCCAACCCCTGGGCGGCAGATTGGTTCTGGTACATGGCCTGTTAGGAACCTGCCCCCCAAGCAGGAGGAAAAAAGGTCTTAGAATGCTAAAAAATCCCCATAGCAGAAGGAAGACAGTAAATATGTAAAAGAATGAAGAGAAAACAGGGGAAAGGCCCTAAGAGTTGTTTAATGATTTTAGCTCTTTTCCTAACTTTGATTACCATTTGTACTTTTTTTGTTTATGGTAAGATATTTTCAAGTGCCAAAATTTGTGCTTGAATAGCAGAAAACTAATCCTGTAAGATTGTTACAGGATCCCATCACAGTTAGGAGTGTCCTGGGCCCAGGCAGAAAGCCATAGATGGAGCTAATAAATGGGACTCACATCTCTACTCCCAAACGCAGATGGATATAGAGACTTTGAATAGTCTGGAGCTAAATGTCCACTGGATATGCATTCATACTAAAACCCCCCCAAAGTGAAGTTGTTGAGTTGAATGACAGAACACTTTAGCAGCAATTTTGTTTCTATTTTGTGATTTGAAACTTTGACCTTGCTGGTGTGTTTTTCCTAGTGGGAAGCAGTAACCTGGACATCCAGAATGTTCCAATTCAAATTTACTTTAGGTAACCTGTAGGGTAGCGTACAATCACTGTTAACATACTTGAAAACCAAAACCGAATAGAATTCAAACAATGCAAACGAATCACGCTCCAACCTACCAGCGGGCTGGAGCGGGATGCACAAAGGTTGACAGTAAAGTAGAACACGGACAAAAATTACAGTGTTTGGGAAAAACATAATGCCTTTTATGCATACTAAAACTCGCTGAAAAAAAATTAAATGCAGTTTGTTAAAGTCTTAAAAGTACGAACGCCATGTGTACTGCTTAGCACCACCAGTGGCATCATTTTCCCAGCTCGCTTCACCCCCTGTCTCCTTTCCACAACTTTCTATCCCTCCTCCTCGAAAACCTTTCCTTCTGGTAACGGGCTATGGGATGGTTAAACAAGCAAAGGGAAGCTTGTCTGGCACAGTACCTTCAATCTGTTGAGTGAATACAGCCCATTTCAGCTGTGGGGATGTACAAGCCCGTGTCCCGAGTCAGCACAGCACGTAGGACGGGCTGACTTTTAGGAAGTGCGGCAGGAGTGTTTACTACGGGCGCTGGGGGAGCGTCAGGACGCTACGGGGGCACTTTAAAGTGGCACAATCTTGAGAAAAACTCTTGGCTCTTCAGATAAAACAGTGAACCCCCTCCACAAAAGCCTCTGCAGATTTATCCTGCAGGGGGTCGCCTCCAACGCAGGAAAGCACAGAAAAATGCTCCGACACCGTGAGACCTTGTTCTTGAGCGAGGCGGGGACCCCGCAGGGAGGCCCCCACCCTCTGCCGCTCCAAAACCATCTAACGCAGACCACCCCGGAGCAGGTGTGCCAGAGAGCGCCCAAACGGGGGCGGAGAAGCTGAGAGCCTGCTCTCGCGGGATCTCCCCCCACCACTGTCGGCTCCAGGCTTCAGTCAAGGCCTCGCGTTGTTTGGGCTTGGGGGGCGGAGCGAGCCCGGAGGGGGCGGAGCCAGATGGGGGCGTCCCTGGGCCTTGTTGACTTTGGCGTCGTCGCGGAGCGGCTGGCTAGCCCGCGGTTCTCCGCGCATGCCCGGTCGCCGGTGGCTCCGGAGGCCCGGACGGTCCGGCTGCCCCAGTAGCGGGTCCCAGCTCCGCTCCTTCCCCCGGCGGCGGCTGGCGAGTTGCGGTGTGGTGGCGGCCGGCTGCCGCGGACCCCTGCGAGTCCTAGCGCCTGGTCCTACGCCCCGCTGTAGCGGGCCGTACCGACTGCCGCGCCACAGGTAACGGCACCGCCCGCGGGCTCGGGGTCGTGCGGGTCTGCGTGTCCAGTGTGCTGGGGTCAGGCGGGCGACGGGGGCGCGCTCGGAGGCCGGGGAGACCGGGGTCGAGGGCATCCTCGGGCGGGGAGGTCCGGGGATCTGGCGGTCAGCGGCGGGGGTACACAGGGGCCGGAGGTCGGGGTCGGGGGTCAGGGGCTGAGAGTCCGGGGGTCGTGGGCTGGGGAACTGAGGGGCGGGGCGGTTGGGGGACGGAGGGCTTGGGGGCGGAGGGGTCTGGAGTCCAAGGGGGCCGAACGGGAGCCTGAAGGTCGGGGGCCGGGGGACCCGGGAGGCGGAGAGGCCGGTGGCCCGAGGGAGGCTGGGGGCGCCGCGTCCTAAGGCCAGTCCTTCGAGTCTGACCTGGCTCGGGGACCGGTGAGTCCCAGACCGCCCGCGGGCCCCTTAGGGCCTTTTCAGATCTTCCCAGTGACTTCTGTTGTTTTGGTTTTGAAGGAAGAGAATCCAACCTACGTAGGCTCGGGAAAGCCTTGGGGGCTGGGAAGAGATTGAAAAGGTTAGAGCAGGCGCCAACATTTTATTTCTTACTTTTTTTTTTGTTTGAGCGTTTACTACTGTTTCTGGTTAAGTGCTGTGCCCGTCATACTGCCTGGGGTGTTTCAAACACCGGCGTGGAATGGACCCATTAGTAGAACCTGACGGTTTAATTTTGCAGATCTAAGGTTTTTTTTTTTTTTAACTTTTATTATTTTGTTTTTTTGGTCCTCTTGTTAAAATTGGGAAATCATAAGTAGTTTTTAACATTACAAATCAGAAGAACTTTGGTACGGAGGAGAAAGTATGCTTTTAGCAATAGTTATTTTCTCTGTTACTTTTTTTTTAAATTACAAAAGTGCTGCGTGCTCTTTAAGAAAAAATTAACCAGCCAAACAATGAAGAGGCCTGCCCTCTGTCGCCCCCACCCCCTTTCATATTTCCCTTTCTTACTACCCTGGGTAACCAGTCTTCAAGTGTGGTGTGTAGCCATTTGGGATTTTTTTCTGCACATATAATGAGTATGCTTTAAAAACAAAATTGGGATCACATATAGTACAGTATATCGTTTTATTAGCCAACAGTGCGTCGCGGACATCCTTCCATTTTATTATGTACCTCCTTCGTTTTAAAAGCAGCATAGCTATGTATTTATTTCTTGCTGAACATGGTCTCCAATTTTTCAATAATCAGTAGCTTGTAAAACGGACTGCAAACCAGTATTTTGAAACCTAATGTGGTAAAACTTTCAGAATGTCTAAGGCCAGACAGGATACTTTGATATTAACCAGGTTGAGTAATACATTTACACAGAGCTTAATGGTAGTTTAGGTGAGGCTGTTGACTTCATAAAGCAGGTTACTAAAATAGTTTATTTGTTTTTTGGGTGCATTTTTCAAAGTAAGTTTAAATTCCATATGGTTAGTTGAGAACATTTAATTCCTTAAACAAGAAGTGGCTAATGTGTGTAGAGGAGGTAAAGTAAAAGGGTAGTGACCCAGAAGTTTGTTTTTCAGACAAATAAAAAAAGCATCAGGATTGAATATTTTGATAAGTAAGCCATAGGGAGTAAGCTGGAAGCGGAAGGATGATACTACATTGCTTTCTATTAAATAAGAGAGCTAGCAAATCCCTATTACATATTGTATTTCTGTGTGCAGAAGAGCTGGAGGCTTTGTTGATTTAATCACTAACTTGTATTAAAAATGTACTGTGTGTTCATCTTGGTAGCTTCTAGGGAAAGCAGTACTGAGTGAAATAATCATAAACAACAGTCTGGTTCTAAACATATACAGCCTGAAATCTTAGGCAAAATTGTGTAGCATTTTATTGTTTGGGAACTGTGCTTTAAAGAAATACAAAATATCCATGCATTTTAGTTATTCTTGGTAATTATACACTGTTATAGTTTCTCATCACAATATAAGTGGCATTCTCCCTATTCTGTAGAATAATAAACAGAAGCTTTGAGAGATTGACTAAACTGCTCAAGATCCCCTTGCTTTTTTAGGAGTGATGCTTGCTTATACTTAGGTGTGCTTAATCCAAGGACCTGTGTTTTCGGCCCTACCTTGCTGCCTCCTGTTAATGAAAATTGCCTTACAGGATTGTTGATCTTAGTTACCTCTACTTAGTTCCCAACAAATTAGAGACATGAATATAATCATATGCATTGAAAATAATCTAAAGGATAAATAGTGTGAAACTATAATGGTATCTTTTTAGATGTGGTTTCTGGTGATTTATTATTAAAATAATAAACTCGTTGATCTTATGCTGTTAACCAAGAGATGGGGGATTGTGTTACCTAAGACATTACTGGGTGCTGTGGTAAATTTGGATATTATAAATTGTAGCTCTCACAGCTGCTTATTCCTTACAAACTTGGAAGGATAATCTCATTTCATTAAGCATTATTTTTATGAACCTACTTGAACTTTTTATAGACTAATATGCTGAAAAGAGAGCTCTAAAAAGCCTGAAAAGATTAAAACTTGCTTATATCATTTTTGGTAGTCCCTTAAAATGCATCATGACAGACAATTTAATAGGATGTTACAATATCATGGTATATTAATCTGTTTTAGTTTTCCACCAGATGTGACAATTGTGTAGTTTAAAGAAATAAGGCAAATACTGAAATTAATAAAGTATGATCAGTTGTAATATGTATTTGAGAATAAACCCACATATAGGAGAAGCTTTGAGCTTTTATTGACAGTTAAGAATAATTGGATTCATATTTAAGTGGTGTGTCTCCCATCAGTTACCTCTTATACAGCTTTACATTGGATATTGAGTGGGTTTTGTAGTGTGTGACACAAATATTTCAGCCCCCAAAAGACCTTTTTAGAATACATTAAGATTTATTGATTTTCAGCTATTGCAGGGAGAGGGGACAGGAATCAAATGGGGTGTGTGTGTATTCTCAAAAATTAAGAAGAGAGATTCTATTGCTGATGGGAAGAAATAGAAAGTTTATTTTCCAATTTAACCTGAAAATCCTTTTGGGAACATAAATTCATGAATATCCAGAAATTAACTATTCAGGTCCTATGGATAATACAAAAAAAAAGCATCAAGTATGATCTCTAGTTTAAAATCTTTTTGGGTTTAAAACTAATTTGTATAAAACTGCTATTGTGACATTACATAAAGGACCTGTTCCCTGATAGTTTCTAGGGAGAAGCTAGTTATTATAAAAGAGAAGCCAAAATAGAGGGGGTAAACCTGAGAACTGGCTGTCAAAGTAGACAAAGGGAGGGGTTCTTCAAAGAATGAGTACTCAGTAGAGTGGATGAATGTCAAGAAAGATGAGAACTTAGTTATTTGAGCTTTGAGATACTGAAAAAGTATCTAATTATAATTATCCTGTATTAACTGTGTTCTGCTGGGGGTTGAGTTGGAATAATTAACACTTTTCAGTAACTTGCAGGCTCTTGCAAACCTTTTATAATAATCTCATTATCATAAGTCAATTCAGTTTATAATCTAAAGTTATAATGAGCATTTGAAGAGCTGTAGAATGTGAAGGTCTGTCTTCTGTGATTTTCACAAGCTAACACCTCCAACTCATCCTTCCTGGGGCCTTTGTTCGTTTTCCTCTCTCATTTCCTTAAGTATAGGTGTTCTTTTAGGTTTAGTTCTCTTTTTAGAGCTTGTTCTCTCTTTTGGCAATGCCACATAGGCCTATGGTTTCAGCTGGTCATTGCTCCCTTGCGCCTCACTTTGGTGAAGCTCCCAGTTCTGTATCACCAGCCTTGTCTTCTTTCCTAAGCTCCAGATTTGCCTTTTTTTGTTGTTCTCTGTGATAAACTTTTGCTGGCTGTCATTTTGGTATTTTGAGTCATAGATTCAGAATTAGACTTTTTTTCAAACTTAATTCTTCTTCCCCTTTTTATTGTTTATGTGAATGACCTTAACATTTTCTTAGTCTTCTAGGCTCAAAATCGAAAGGTCATCTTTGATTCTCTACTCTTTCCTTTTTCAGAAATATTTTTTTTTGTCATTTTCTTGCATTATGGGTCCTGATTCTCCTGCTGCCTTTCCATTATTCCAGCAACCATGTATATAACAAGAGATATCCCTAGTTTCTAGGTTTTGCCATTCATCATGCGTACTGCTATTAATCATCCTAAATGGAGACCTGATCATGTTGCCTGCTTGATGACAAAACAAAAAAATCCAAAACACTGGCCATTATGCCGAGTGCTTTGTTCTTATTTGGTCCTCATAATTTATGTTGGTAGGTATTATTATCTCCACTTTACAGATGAAGAAATTAAGACTTCATGAACCTGAAGGAGTTGCTAGGAGGAGGAAAAGCTAGGATTTGAATCCCTCTTCCTTGCAAGTCTTTGTTTTGACCACTCTGCTTCTGCTAAGTGGCTCCTTTTCCACTCTGGAGAATAAAGTCCTGGTTCCTCAGTGTTGCTTTTCAAAGCTGTATTATTTGACCCCAGTGTCCCTGAAGAACTTATTTCTTGTTTCAGTCAAACTTGTTACATTCTTTCTGTTCCAGCATCTGTTCCAAAAAGAATGTAAACTTAAGTTTTACTTTACTTTTTTTTGTTTCTCATGCATTTCCATTTCTTGTAATTTTTTTCTTCTCCCATCTCTGCCTTTAGAAGTCCTCCATGTAAAAGGCTAGCTCGTATACTGTATTTCCCTAGAGCCCTCCATCTTCTCTGTTGTGAAGTAGTAAGATCTCTCCTCCACATTGATACAGCTGTTTAACCTGTCATAATACTTCCTATTCTGAATTTGTTTTTGAGTACTCTTAAGAGTTGTAATTGGATTATAAGATGCTTGAAAGCAGAAATCATTTCTTATTGTTCCTTTTGTCTTCTAGTGGATGCTCAGGAAATATGGATAAATAAGTATGGAAATGATCAATGGTAAACTATCCATTTCTTTGGTATTTAAGCAGTATATTTGATTTTTAGCTTTTCTCCTCACCCTCAAACGTAATAGGTCATAGGTCATTAGAGTTTTAAATTATGTCTGTAACAGAACCAGATTTTCTTGTAGGCTATCATGAGTTCTTTGTTTTCAGATAATGAGGTAATTATGATAAGTTTATTTTTTTAAAAACCAGTTTTGTGTTTACATGTGCACATGTCTGAGTTCTTGGTATTGTATATAAAATTTTTTTAAATTAGTGTTTTGACATTTGAATTCTTTTCCATGCTGTTGAGTTGGGCAAGTTTTCCAATGAGCTGCAATATTCTAATAAGCCCTCTGACCTCACAATTTCTTCTATGCTTACATAGATATGAAAGATGGAATAAAACTATGTCTGTACTGCAGTGTTGTTTTATTCCTTTCGGTGGTATCAGGAAGCTCCAACTATACAATCAGCAGAAATGCCCTCATGCAGATTATACATAACTCTTAGATTCCTGAAGAGTTAATATGAAATTTTAGACTGACTTAAGTAATCTATAGATGTTAATGGTTACCATGCAGAAGTTATAATTTTATATTTCTCTTATATGTCTTTGCATGCTATATTGTGTTACAGTTTAGCTACTCTACTTAATAAGTAATTCTTGTTTTATTAAATAAAAATACAGTGCTGTTAAGAATTGTGAGTGCAGAATATCTTGATGATGATGCTGGGAAGAGACGTTTTCTTTTGGGGATGCTAAAAGGCATGATCATAAAGGAGTGAAACTGATAACCAATTTGTCAGCCTGCCTTCAGCTTTATGAAGTATTAATCATGAATACTTCTTTGAAGATACAAGTCTTAAATAATATAATTCACTGACTTTAAAAGTAGATAATACAGTCATGTGGGTCAAATTTAAGTGGTACAAAAAATACACAAACTTCATTTGTCAATGAAGTACTTACTGCTTCAAGCTATGGGTTATAAAATTCTGATGTAAGACTTATTAACAAGCTGAAGAGTGTGTTTCTTGATTTAGTGTAACGAAGGTTCTCTGAGGCAGAGCTGAACTTTCATTTGGAAGATCATCAAGATGCCTGCTGAAGATTGTGTCTCTTCTTCAGCCTCCCAGTTTCCCTATTGGGAGGGAATGAGGGGAGGTAGCCCCTCATCTCTGAAATGACATAAAAAACCTGTTATTTTGTGTGTGTACAAGTGAATATGAATGAATTTCTGTTATACTTTCATAAAGATAAGATACACTGCAAACAGTTTTTTACTTATATTTTTCATTCAACAGTATATCTCAATATTTCATATTAATACATAAAGAACTACTTCATTCTTTTAAAAAATTTGCCATCTCAAAGTATGCTATATATAGCTGCAGCTGTAGATTGTATGTCAATTATAACTTACTTGCCATATTCACTACTAGTGGGCATTTAATGTGTTTTCCAGTTTTTTACTATTAGAACCCTTGAGGCAACACTTTGAAGGAAGAAAAATAAAAAGTGGGTGATGTTTCCTTACTGGGGAAGACAAATTTGGAAAGCTAAAATGGATGTTTTTTGGTTCCTTTTCTGATCTGATGATTAATGGTTAAGTGAATGGAGAAAAGTATGGGATTATGTGAAGACACTTGCTAGAATCTGTAGTTGACAATTGAATTGGAAGAGTGAGGAGGGCAATGGGGATGGGTAGCAGCTACCGTGACCAATTGTTCACTCTGGGCAAGGGGTCAGCCCTGCATGTAACGGAATGTTTATAGTTCAGTGCTTAGAAATGATATTTGATATGTGGAAACTGGTGTCTGGACTGTGGCCTAAGTGTATTTAGCATAGGAAACTTGTTCAGGGGATGAAGTAGGACCACTGTGTGTCATCTAAAAGGAAAGGGCAGGCTTACAATAATGTATTTTTTGTGGTCATAATTTTCTTTTTGTAAAATTATTTTATGTTCAAAGATAAGATTTAAACTACTGAATTAGGGCCTGGCGCGGTGGCTCACGCCTGTAATCCTAGCACTCTGGGAGGCCGAGGTAGGTGGATCGTTTGAGCTCAGGAGTCGAGACCAGCCGGAGCAAGAGTGAGACCCTGTCTCTACTAAAAGTAGAAAGAAATTTTATGGACAACTAAAAATATATACAGAAAAAATTAGCTGGGCATGGTGGCGCATGCCTGTAGTCCCAGCCACTTGGGAGACTGAGGCAGGAGGATGGCTTGAGCCCAGGAGTTTGAGGTTGCTGTGAGCTAGGCTGACTCCATGGCACTCTAGCCTGGGCAACAGAGTGAGACTCTGCCTCAAAAAAAAAAGAAATGAAAAATAAACTACTGAATTAAATGAAGTTAAACAAGCAGGCTTCCCCCATCCATGTCTACTCTTCATGGGTTGCTGGAGTAATGGTTTTTAACAGTTTGGTGTGAATCTTTTAAGACTTTTATGTGTCTTAAAAATGTCAGAATCCTTTTGAATAACAAGTAAATGATAAGAATGGTGAAAATCAGAATCTTACTGAGGGACAAATGAATAAGTTGATGATGAGATACAAGGTAAATAGTGTTTGATTCCTTCACACCAAGGGAGCTATAAATACAGATTATTATTGTGTAAACTGTAACAGCTACTCAGCCTCTGTAGCTGGTCTATCACATTACTTCTAACAAGTCATTTAAAGTTTCTCAAGCTATGTGTTAACTAGTAGCATATGATATACTCAGTAGTGATACATTCTCTTCTCTTTGTCATTATCCAGTCATTCTATCTTAAATTTGGGATTGTTTTTTTGATAGACATCAAACAATTAGTTTTTAGATGTTTGCTAGATATGTCATTTTTTTCCCCTTTTTGTTAGTGTGGTATGTGTGTGCTGCCCAGGTCCATATGGTTTAGATTTTTTTCTTTTTTAAATATGGTTCATTTGCACTGACATGTTTCTGAGCTCCTGTGATTCTCTTTTGATCACTTATACTTTATTAGACATTATGAGCATAATAAGTAAACGCTCACTTACTTGTTTTTGCTTTTTTCCCTATTTAATAGCAGTAAGGATTCATTGTAGAAAGACTACAGAATATTGATAAAGAAAAGGAACAGATTATCAGGAATGTTATCACCTAGGAGTGGTATGCCATTTAATTCTGAGAGACCTCTGTTAAAGAAAACACCAACAAGAAAAGCCCAGCTTTATAGGTCCTGCTGCCGTATAAAGCAAATAGATTTGGTAATAGAAATATGGGAAATGTGAGTGCTTGAGTTTTTTCTGACCTGGTTGCTTGTCTGCTAGGAAGTGATGCTTTAGTCAGGGTTTCTGCACATGTATGGTCAAGCACTGGGTGGTTTAGCTGTTGTTATGGGAGCCATTGGTGGGTGAATCAGTCATTGTATCTCTATCACTGCTACTGGATAAATAGTGTAGAGCTTTTGTTCTGATTATGTATCATTCTCTTTGTAGTCCATCTTTAAAATACTGGGCCTTAAGTTTAGAAGGAAATATTTAGAAATGCCATAGCTCAAAAAGCAAATGCAAAACAGTCTTTGTTTTACAATATTTAGAAAGATGGTTTATTTTATCCCTGTAACTCCTTTTAAGTCTTGGTACTCTGAATTTTCATCTTTGCATCATAGTTTCTTGATGACTAGAGTGGATTTTAAAATTCCTAGTCAGTCTTCATACTGACTAGTTTGAGCAGGCAGCCTTGGAATGGTCTGTAATGATTTAACATGTATTGTAAATCCCATCTTGAAAGAATTACTTTTAAAACATTTTAATGGGCTTGACTTCTTCATGCAAATATAGTAATTTGAATTTTTATTCTTTTATGAACAAGAGAAATTAGAAGTGGAAAGATTTAGGCATTTCTACAGTGATTTATATAAAAATATCTGTGTATTACCACCATTCATGCAATTGATTTGTCTTTAAAGGAAAGTGAGAAAACACTGGATTTAAAGTAGTTGAACCTACTTCATTATTTATGACAAAAAGTCTTTACATAAGCATTCTTTTTCTTGTTAAGGACTTGTTCAGTTATCACTATTTAGTAATCACTGGTTTATTGTCTCAAGATAGCACTCGATAAAATGAATGTACATCATTCTAATAAATTATGTGTTTGTGTGTGTATATGTACACACACATATGTATGCACATACATATGGTCATCTGTGGTGCCCAGTTCAGGAGGCACCATTCACATACAATACAACATAAATGGCATCCCTGTACTGCTTCAGGAGAACTCACACTGTTTCTGTGTGAGTGGTGCTTCCTGGAATTGTGCAGTCAGTATGAAACCTTGATATAGCTGGTGCTTTAACACTTTCATGTTTTCATATAACTTTCCACCTTGTCAAAGAGGTAGGCAAATATTGTTATTCTCATTTTATAGATGATGAACTGAGGCTCAAAAGTGACTTTGTTTCCGCAATCTGCTTTCTTTTTTTAAAAATGGTAATACTGGACTCATTAATCAACACAAGGTTTGGTGTAAGATAGACACAGCCCCAGTTTTGCCTCCTAGTAGCTATGAAAGCTTAAGTTATTTAATCCATTTTCTTCATTTCCTGTCCTTGAAAATAATACTATTACATGAAATTTTATGAAGACTTAAATGAATTAATGTACCTAAACAAGAAAAAAATAGTTGTATGGATTGGTAATTAATTGCTATACCCAAGGTTAATGGTTTTATTTTTTGCAGTGTTTCCAGTTGGTACTTCAATTTCAGGGTCTTTATAGAGTTCTTGTACAGTTAGTCTGTATATATAGAGTTTCAGTTAGAGGACTTTAGGCTTTAAGAATATGACCATGAATTATTTACCTATAAGAGAAAATGTATTCCAAGTTCTATCAAGGAATAATGAGAGCATATCTCTTGCTACTGATCCTCCTTACCATATTGTTATTTCCTCACCGGTATCCTGGGTGAGAAATGAGAGAAGTAGGGATGGATTTGGGTTACAAGTGTACATATTTAAGATAGATTGTCTTCGATTCCACTGAAGAGTAGGGGTCAAATAGTTTGGGTAGTGTGACAGACAAATAATGGCCCCCCAAAGAGGTTTGTGTTCTAATCCCTGGAACCTGTGAATATGTGACCTTATATATGGCAAAGGGCAATTAAAGTTGTAGATGAATTAATGTTGCTAATCAGTTTGAGGAAGATGATCCTGGATTATCCTGATGAGCCCATTGTAATCACAAAAGTCCTTAAAAATGGAAGAGGGAGAGAACCAGAGAGATATAGCGTAGAGGGACTCAGCCTCATGTAGCTGGCTTCGGAGATGGAGGAAAGGGCCATGAGCCAAAGAAAGCAGATGGATGCTAGACACTGATGCAAGGGAACACATTCCTCCCTAGAACCTCCAGAAAGGAATAGTCTCGCCAACACCTTCATCTTAGCCCAGTGAGACCTGTATCAAACTTCTGACCTTCAGAACTATAAGATAATAAACTTGCGTGGTTTTAAGCCATTAGGTCTGTGGTTATTTGTTATGGCAATGATAGAAAACTAATATAGGTGAGTATATTTTGATCATTTGATTTCTCAGGGAAATGATTTCTGAACAGCCCCCTCAATGAAATATTAAGGTGACATTTATAAAACTGATAAAACTAGTGCTACCTACCATAATGGGGGTGGCCTTGAGCCCTGCCAGGTAGGATTTCTTCTCTTTTTTACAAAATCCTGGAGGTACCTCTGAATTTCTGGATTTCTTTCTTTAATGATAAGAATAGTATATTGGGCAGATGCATCAAAATAGTTTATAGGATGCCACTGAAGTTGGGAGAACTATAGGTGTGAAGATCATCTTGGAAGTTTGTTACAGTAATGTAGCAAAAATTGATAAGGATAGTGTCACGGATTTTCACTAAGGGGAATGGGAGTAATTGAAGAGAATAGTTTCTGAAAAGTGAGGGACTCTGTGGAAGGTTGTGGTTTCAGACACACTAAATTTAGAGTAATGGTGGGTCCCTCACTCCCCCATGAAATTAATGTAGAAACTTATTGAATGCACTGGAAAATTTATGCTAACAAGGATGATAATTTTGAATAAGTAGAGCAGGAGAAATGAGAAATATGTACCTGCTCTAAAATCTCTGAGGCAATATGTTGGAGGAAGGAAGGAACAAAATTAACAGCTGTTTAAATTACTTTTCTGGTGGACAGAAGCTGGAGTCCCTGTGAATTTGCTACAAGGAGTCTTTCGAGTTTGGAGGAATGAGACTTGTACTTGAGGTGTTAGTACATATTCTTTGTTCTCAGTAGGAAACACTGTCTCTGTGCATTCACTGTAAGTATACAAGAAAGCATTTCCACCTTTGGCTCACCAGCTGTTAAAAAAAAAAAAGAGAGAAATTATTGTAATGTCAGTGGATAACACAAATTACTAAAAATTTCTGTCTTTGCTATCTTTGAAAGTATTTTTGTTTTTCCACAACACACATACCTTCCCACCTAGCACAAACTAAAACACATGCCCCTGTAGAGACATAAGGCTGTCTTTCCGACAGTTTCCACTCTTTTGTGGTGTTCAGTGTATTGCATTTTCGTACAGTAGCAAAGTATATGATTTATTTAGTTTCATTTACTGTTGCTTTATTTTAAAATTGTTTTTCTGCTAAGAAGATGATATAACAAATTTACTGAATTCTTTAGTGCCTATTTATGTGTTTGATTTTCCCTCTGTGTTCTTAGAACTCTGGGACTGCTTTTTTCCAATGAATGTTTTTTGATGGTCTTTTCCTCTTTCAACTTGAAATGTCACTAATGAGAAAAAGTAACCTTTACTGTTGCTTATCCCTGGCATTTGTCTCAAGAATTTGGCTTTGCTGTTTCCCTGTCCCTTTACTCCTTTGTCAATTTTTATTTTTTATCCTGCCTACCATGCCTACGTGAAATTTAAGGAGTTTTCCAGTGGTTTTCTTTTGTCCTTTTCCAGGTTTATTAATAATCATATAAGTCTATGGGGAGAAACAAAGGCACTAGGAAGACCAAGAGCATGTGCTTCAGTTAACAAGCTCTGTTCAAACTGACTCTAGTATATGAAGCCGCTAAGTCATCTTCCTGTCTAAAAGTTTGACTATATGTTGGATTTGCTGGGCAGTAACTTGAAGGTGGCAGAACTGATAGCTGCTTCTCTCAGTACTCTCAGTCAGTTAGTTAGGCATCTAACCTCTTCTCTCTGCATTCAGCATGCACAGCTTCCTTAACACAGAAAAACCAGTAACAAGTGTTTAAAATTTTGCCAAGAAGCTAAGATAAAATCCCTCAATACTTAGAAGTTAAAAAAAAAAGAAAAAGGGGCCGGGCGTGGTGGCTCACACCTGTAATCCTAGCACTTGGGAGGCCGAGGCGGGTGGATCGCTCAAGGTCAGGAGTTCGAGACCAGCCTGAGCAAGAGCGAGACCCCGTCTCTACTAAAAATAGAGAGAAATTATATAGACAGCTAAAAATATATATATAGAAAAAATTAGCCGGGCATGGTGGCGCATGCCTGTAGTCCCAGCTACTCGGGAGGCTGAGGCAGTAGGATCGCTTAAGCCCAGGAGTTTGAGGTTGCTGTGAGCTAGGCTGACGC
>CM052438.1:87706941-87762096 GCA_028533085.1 Varecia variegata
AAAAAAAAAAAAAAAAAAAAAAGAAAAAGGAATATTTGTGGGATCTAGCAATTTAAGTCAAATCCAGGGGATTGTGGTTGCTTTGGCTAGCCAAGTGTCAGTGTCTGTTCTTAGTTCACTTTGTTGCCCAGCTGCTGTCATCATTCAGAGTGGCCTGAGTGTAATCTTTCTGGTTCATGGATTGTATCAGTTTGGGTCCAGTCAGGAAAGAGAAATCACACAGTAATTGGAACAGAGAATGTTTAACATACAGAATTATTTACTATAACAGGGGATTGACTAGTAAGAAGTAAAGAGAGCTCATAGAATATAGAAATAAATGTAAAGAACAGCTGCTACTTCTAGGACAGCGATTGAGCACCCAAGGAAGAGGCCCCTTCAGGGCTGAGATCCAGGCTTCAGTAGAGAGGGTGCATCTGTGGCTCATTGGGTGGAAGAGAAGTTGTTGACGGAATTGCAGGAATTCTCTGGAGTACCAGGGAAAGATATTCATAGAGTTGCATTTTGCCAGAGATTGCCCTTTGCAAACTGCCCGAAAGAGGGTGCTGTGTGAAGCTACTGGCTGTCCTGCGCTACAGGATCCTGGTGCTGGAGAAACCTGACCAAGCTGTCCCTGCGCCAGACCAAGAAGCAAAGCCCTTCCCTCCTGCAGTGTTTCTCCAGGGCTGTGTGCTAAACATTACCTGACAGTTGGGATTGATATAGGAAGTAGAATATATATATATATATATATATATATTATTTTTTTTTTTTTGAGACAGAGTCTCGCTTTTGTTGCCTGGGCTAGAGTGAGTGCCGTGGTGTCAGCCTAGCTCACAGCAACCTCAGACTCCTGAGAATATATTTTTTATTTGTATAAATTTAAGGGGTACAAGTGCAGTTTTGTTACATGGGTATATTTGTGTAATAAAGTCTGGCTTTTATAGTGTGTCCATCACCTGAAATAATGTACATTGTACCTGTTAAGTAATTTCTTATCACCCACTCCTCTCCCACCATCCCACCTTCCCGAGTCTCCAATGGGAAGTAGAATATTTTGTTTCCCCCAGCACCTAATCCCTGGTGGGATTAGAGCAACATACCGCTGCACTAGACTTTTCTTGAAGCATTATCTCCATTACTTTTGCTCCCTTTGCCATTCAGAAACTTTTCTTGTAGCTAAAATGATTATAGACTCCTTTTGATTTACTAATTCCTGCTTTTGCATTTGGTTGTTCCAAGTCAGCTGATCATGGCTATTTCCTGCTTGTCTCCTGCGTTCTCTACCGTTGAAATGTAGAAGTAGAGTCATAGTCCTGGACCAAAGTTTAGGCACTGCTGCTTTTTGCTACCTGACTCAGATCAATGGCTCTGTGTACAGTTTTAGGAGGTACTCTGCAGTTCCCTAGTTTATTTTAACAATATAAGGATTTTTTGCTGTTTTACAAACAGACAAAAGAAGATATTTTATGTTAGAAAAATGTGAATTTTTATAGCTTTTATTTTATGATGTATTGAAAAGAAACTCAGTCAAGACACTGGTGCCATGAATTCTGTCAGTATGCCCTTGAATGAGTAGTTTTGTTTGATGAGTCACAGGGTAAACTAGAAAATTTTAGGGTTCTCTTCTTTATATTTATTTCTCTTGACCTGCTTTTCACAAATATTAAAGTGGTATATTTTGTTTGAGTTTATATGTGCAAAAATATGGATATGTCTTTGCTTTCATAGATGCAAATAGTTTTAAAGTTCTAGACTGAGGTTTTAAATGTCAACAATATATAGTATGACTGTTTTTGACTGGGCCTCATTTTATTGCTATTGCCACAGTTAATTCAAATACAGAGAATTCAGATGCCAAAAAAAGCTCTTGTAACCTTATGCTAACTAGGTCTGTACACTAAGAGAAAAATGATTTAGAAAATGTGCTGTGCATACCTAGGTTGTTTTCAGGTTGACTCTATGAACCTGAAAACAACCTGGGTATTTTACCAATCTTTGTGTATTTCCTTTTATTTACAGTATTTATAAAACTGTTTAAAATATTTGCTCTTCTGTGAAATTTACTTTGGGTTAATATTGCATTAATAATTCAGAAGAAAATCTGTTGGATTTATTTCCTCCCCTTCTGTGTTTGTGTGTCTGTCTCTCTTTGTATCTATTAATAGGTTATTTTGGTGTTAATAATCTTCCTACTTTCTAGCCTGAGGACATTGAAGTATCAATTCTTCCGTCTTTATTGGGGACTCTGGCATCTCTACTGCAGTCTTCTTTGCTACCTAACTTAACATTATAGTATTATTAATTCAAACCATTGACAATTACTTACAAGTTTAACTATTTTGTAATCTGATGATGATACTTTTGGTATCACAGGTTTATCCTATCTGGCTGTTCCTTATTGATTTGCTTTGATTTTGAACCCCTGAAGTATTTAACTTTTCTTTTTTCCTCTGTTTTTTCTTGCTTTTCAGTATGATATCACCAACTAAATTGTAAGTTTTTGAAGACTTTTGTCTCTTTTCCAATAAAATGTACCTCAAACAGACTATCTCAATAGATAGTGGAGTGTATCATTTGTCAAGTGTACAAATATGTCTTCTGTTCTTTTCATATCTTAAATAACTGGGAAACTAAATTACTCATTAGAAGGGGTCTTGAATGGTCTCTTATGTGTTAAAAGGCACTATACTAAGTGCCAGAAGTAAACAGGTAAATAGCATGTGGAACCTTATCATGTAGAGGCCATAGTCAAGTGAGTGGGAAAGACAATAACCACCTTGTGGAGAGACGATACAGAGATACACGCGAGGTGTTTGACAGCATTGAAGAAAGGCATAGTTATGGACTGAATGTTTATTTCTCCCGAAAATTCATGTTGAAACTGTGACCCCCCAATGTGGCTGTATTTGAAATATAGAGGTTGTAAGGGAGTAATTAAGTCACAGGTGGGGCCCTGATCCAATAGGATTAGTATCCTTTTAATAAGAGACACAAGAGAGCTTGCTCATGCTTTTGTGCATGTGAACACAGAAGAAAGAGGTCATGTCTGAAAGCCAGGCAGAGAGGCCTTACCAGAAACTGACTAGGCTGGCACCTTGAAGTTGGACTTCTAGTTTCTAGAACTGTGACAAAATAAGTTTATGTTAAGCCACTCCATCTATGGTATTTTGTTATGGCAACCTGAGCAGACTAAGGCTCATAAGTGATCTGGGCTTGGGCTTAGAGAAGATTTCTAGGAGGAGAATACTCATTTGGCATTTCAGTGAATGAGAAGTTTCCAGGTAGAGGCTTAATGCATTTGCAAAAGCATGGAGACATGAGAAAGCATAATGTGGTTAAGAGAACTTCAACAAAGGCTGTGGGAAGAGATAGGGATGGGGGTGCCTCTGAAATGGTATGCAGAGCTCAGATCAGACAATACACCATTGAAATAGGAAAAAAGTGGAGCCCAGATATGAGCAGAGTTGTGTGGCTTTGGAGTTAGACCAAGATTTTAAGCCCAACTCTGAATTTGTTTCTTCCTTTGTAAAATAGGTATGATACAACCTACTTTGCAGGTTTTTTATGAGGAATAATTAAGAGATAATTATATAACACTTGGTTGAATGCCACATCTCTGCTAAATGTGATAGTTACAAGGTGGACAAAATCAGGTCTGTTGGGTTCCAAACAAAGGTTCAACTCACTACACTCTGCCTATAGATGCAAATACAGATGCTGTCATATTTGTATTAATAATACTGATGTTAAGTGGGTGGGCTTAGGGCAACAGTCTGGGAAGTTGAGAATTTTTTTTCTTATGACCTATTTTTCTGTGGAGAATGAAGCAGGACCCTTGACCTTTTGTTGAATTACAGAGATCCATCTGATGGTGGTGGTGGTAATGAGTTTGTTGTGGGGATGGGAGCCAGAGATGAAAAAAGATATTGCTGGGCATTACTGAAAATCCAGTTGAGCCTGAAGAACATGCATTTTCAGTGGCACCAATCCAAGCAGTGGATTTCTTTCTTAAGTAACATTTCACAATATAATATCCTCGGCAGAGAAGAGAAATTATTGGATTGGTCCAAGATCAGGAGTTTGCAAGCTAAGTGAGGCTGAAAGTTAGAATGAGGGGTTGAGAGTAACAGAGAGTAAGTGAAGCAGTGTTCCTGAGACTGACTGGAGAAGAAAGTGATGTTAGTAGGTGTCAGCCAATATGGCCCATGGGCCAAACCTGGCTGCTGCCCTTTTTTGCATGGTCTGTGAACTAAGAATGGTGTTTACATTTTTAAATGGTTAGAAAAAATATTTCATTACATGAAAATTATGTGAAATTCTAATTTCAGTATCCATAAATAAAATTTTATTGGAACACAGCTATGCTATTTCATTACATGTTGTCTGTAGCTACTTTTGGCCTACAACAGGGTTCAATAGTTGTGACACAAACTATGGTCTGCAGATCCTAAAATATTTACTAGATAGTGGCCTTTTACAGAAAAAGTTTGCTGATCCTAGAATACTAGTGACATTGATTGTAGTGGTAGAGAATGAGCAAACTAGACATAAAATCAGGCTGGAGAAGAAAGTAAAGACTTAGTCTTTAAAGGACTAACAATTGTTACCTTTGGAAATTGAATAGGTTGTTTTCACGTACATTGAAGATGCTCAAGAGGATGGCTGGGGAGCCGAGTAGATTGCGTTAGAGATGCCAGAGTCTCCAATGAAGGTGGAAGAATTGATACTTCCTCAGGATAGGAAGTGGGAGATTATTATTAATAAATAGGAAAATGTAATAAGAAATAAAAATACAAAACATGTTTTCCTATACCTTTTCCAACAAGAGTTTTTTTTTTTTTTTAATCATTATCAGTCTTAGAGGCCCCAGATGCTCTAATTTTGCATATTTTTAATTGCTGCTGTGGTTGAGCATAGTTTCATGTTTATTGAGGGTTTCGTAATTCTTCTGGGAGGCAAATGCCTGTTGTGTTGCCTGCCCTGCCCCCCCTCTTTAAAAAAAAAATAGGAATGTTCATTTGTAAGTAGTCCTTATACATTAGAGTATTAACCCTGTGCTACATGTTGCAGTTTTACCCCCCAGTTTGTTGTTTGTATTCTGATGTTTTATTGTGTGCTTTGCCCGATAGAATATTTCATTTTTATGTAGCTAAATTCCTCAGTCTATCCTTTGTAGTTTCACCTTTTGCTTTTTTATTTAGAATATCTGGAATGAGATACATAATTGTTTTTTTCTGGTTATTTTATTATGCTTTGGTTGCTCAGAGGCAGTGGGTGACTGAACTGGTGACCAATATAACTTTGTTTTCACACAGTCTAAATTTTCTAATAATACGTATTTTCCTTGACCTTATTCTTTCATTATTTATTTATTTTTTAGAGACAGGGTCTCACTCTGTCACCCAGACTGGAGTGCAGTGGTGTGATCACAGCTCACTGTAGCTTCGAACTCCTGGGCTCACATGATCCTCCTGTCTCAGCCTCCTGAGTAGCTGGGACTACAGGTGCATGCCACGATGCCTGGGTAATATTTTTATTCTTTTTTTTTTTTTTTTTTTTTTTGTAGAAACAAGATCTCAGTATATTGCCCAGACTGGTCTCAAACTCTGGGCCTCAAGCGATACTACCACCTTGTCCTCTTAAACTGCTAGGATTACAGACATGAGCCATTGCTTCTGGCCCTTGACCTGATTTATATATGAATTCCTATAGACCACTGCAGGTTCCTAAAGAATAGTGTGATGGGACAATCATGTACATGAATATGCTGATTTTAGTTTTAATTTGCCATTGCTTTTAAAGTTTTGTTGATTTGTTGTTACAGTTTGTTCCTATGATATTGCTTTTGGCTCTTAAAAGTTTCCTGTTATATCTCCAACTTCATTTTATTTTAGTCATGCCACTTTTATCTACCTTAAGAACTGGGATTAGCAATATAGCATTCATTCCCAAGGTGATTTTTCCTTTTTATCTCCTTAAATGACAGGTCCAGGAGTAAGCTTTAGGAAATACATACTGTGAAGGAATTATCTTTCCTGACTTCTCTGATTGCTCAGATATTGCATTTTAACTCATAATTTGTGAGTTTATATAATTTAATTTTGATATAATTTCAAACTTATAGAAAAATTATATTAGTTCTATATACTCCTTTGCTCAGATTTGGCAGTTTTTTTATTTTAAATATAATTTCAAGTGTATAGAAAAATTACCAGAATAGTACAAGGAACTCTCATACACTCTTTGCTTAGATTCATCAGTTGCTTGCATTTGAATGGATTTGCTTTATTATACACTTACACATTTATTTTCTGATCCCCGAGGGGTAGTTTGGAGTATGTTTTTTTTAAATAATTTTTTACTTTATTGTGTATTTTTTATAAGAACAAAGATTTTTTTTTTAGGGAACCATACTGTTGTTACTAAAATCAGGAACTTTGATACATTGCTGTTACCTATAGTCTATATTCAAATTTTGCCACTTGTTTCTAATAATGTCCCTTACAGGTATTTTTTTTTCCTTAGTGTAGGGTCTAGTTCAGGATTTCCCTTGATTTGTCATGTCTCTTCAGTCTTTTTTTTTATCCTGACTTTGATATTTTTTCGAAGAGTATAATCTAGTTATTTTGTAGAATGTCCCTAAATTAGGGTTTGTCTGAGGTTTCCTCAAGAGTATTACTGATGTGATGTAGTATCCCTCTCAGGGCATTATATCATATCAGTAGGTGCATTGGTTTAGCCAGTGTTGGTGAAATTAGCTTTGACCACTTTGTTAAAATGATGGTCACCAAATTTCTCCATTGTAAAGTTACTATTTTTTTGTCAGTTGGTAATTTGTAGAGGGATACTTTGAGATTCTGTCAATATCCTGTTCCTCACCAGACTTTCACACCCTGGCTTTAGTATCCATTGGTATTTTTCTAACCCCATTATTTCTTTTACATTTATTAATTGCCATTCTATTATAAGAACTTTTCCTTCCCCCTTATTTATTTAATTCATTTAAGTATGAATTCACTGATTCTTAATGACTATTACTGTCAATTACTATTGTTTATTTAGATGCTCGAAACATAATTTGGCCAACAGAAGACCCTTCAAGCTGGCTTCTATATCTTTTTGACATGTCCTCATCATTCTTTGAATACTTCAATACTTTGTCTTAATGAGATGTTTCGGGCTTATATTTTCCCTGCCTCAATTCAGGAGTCAGCCATTTTCTCAAGTGACCCTAGTTTCTTTTAATGGAGAACAGTATTTAGAAACCATGATCTGGATGCTAGGTTTTCTTATGGCTACTGGTATGTTCTTATCATTACTGATGTATTTCTTACGGCTACTGTTGAATTCTAGGCCTTCATAAGCAAGAAAAAATATGTATATGTGTGTACATTTCTGTAATTTTCTACTTTATGTATGTGTATATCTATTTTAACTCAGATTAGTACGTTCTCACTGATGCCTCTAAATCCATCCAACATCACAAGGTATAGTCTAGTCTTTACTCAATCATTGAATGCGTTGATTTCCCTCAGAGACACCAGTGGAACTACTGAGATCTTGGTGAAAATTGGCACCTCAAAAGTATTTTATGTCTGTTTAATGTATGTAAAAAATCTCCCAATTATATCTATCTGACTAATGTTTCTTGAAATGGCAATATGTATTTTTATGGGAGGATTAAGTAGTTTCTGTATTAAAAAAATAGAAGCATCTTTTGAGCACTTGGTAGGTGTCAGGGACTGTTAGAGGCAGTTTATTTGTATTATATAACTCTCACACTAACTCTGTGAAGTAATTTTTATTAATACTGTTTTTACTAGGTAGCAGTTGAGGCCCAGAGATGTGGATTATGTTTCCTGAGGTCACATAGCTAGGAAGCTGTAGAATCAGGGTTCCAACCTAGAACCCACACTGTATTATATGACTCTTTATTTAAATGCAATTTTTATTTATGTTGAAAAGAGCACTTTTTGTTAGAATATGACTCATAATGAACATACAACTTGATATGAAGTTATAATTTGGTATACTAATATTCATTCTACAAATGATCCCTATAAGGAATACCAACTGAGTAAAGTAAATTAAGTTACATTCCTGCTGATATAAATCCTACTGAGTTTTGACTAATAGAAATTTTGCATTTGCTGAGTGTTGTGACTTACCACCATAAGCTAAATAAGGATTCATTCTTAATATACTTAATAAATCAAATTATAATTCTCACCTCCTAAGAAAGCTCTTTAAATTGAGGTTAGCTCCTGGAGTATGGTCTCTGAATCCTCATGATTCTTATCATATTTATCATAGTTTCTGAGGCATAAATAGATGCTCAATTTTTGTTCTTTGAATGAGGAAATCATCAAATGAAATCTTTTTGTGCAAAACACTTAAAAATTTAACACCTTGACTGCCACAGCGGAAAAAAAAAATTCTTCCTTGGGGCCATGGTGTTTTATTAGAAAAATAGAATAAAAACTATGGAAGCAAAACAATCCTTTCTAATTCAATGAAAAATTTGTTATTTTTTATCGTTTTCTGTGTGTGAGTTATGTGCAACTTGAAAAATAGTTCTTGCGGCTCCCAAAGGGAAGAGACATGAGTTACATATGGTTCACGAGGCCCTGGGCTCAAAGCTAGCATGAGTTAAATACAACTCACATGACAGTTAATGTGTTAAATATCCAAATGTAGGTTACTATGTATTGTTTTGAGTAACTTTTTGTTGAGAACATTTTAAAGAGCACTTGAGAACATTTGTTGAGCTTAAAATACTAAGTTTTTTAAAAGTACATTATTAATAAAGGTAATTTTACTCCCAGTTTGGCTACTATTAATGTAGTTTGAAGAGCAATTAGTATGAAATGATTTCTTATGTTATTAAAGGTCTTTAGTTCTGTGAGTTCATTTCAACCAAATCGGAAGTAATTTTTAAACATTTTTCTCAAAATACACTAACCATTTGAGAGACTAATTTCCTTGAACAAATACTGTCTCTGGGAACTGCAGCCATTCTCTGAAATTCTTTCCATAGTATGCCTGTGTCTTACTCAACTTATTGAATCAATGGTGAAGAAGTTGTTAAATGCAGCCAGGAAGAGGTACTGAGCTGTAGTTTAAAAAGCTTTCACAAGCATTTTGGTTGCTGAGTTTGGATGGTGTTCTCCAGATGAGTTTTATTGACTCAAGGAGCCAGTGATGATAATCATTTAAAATCAAGGTGACCCTCCTAGCATTTACTTTAGAGCCTATAGTATTATTATCATCTGATGATTAACAGTTCATTTCTAAGAACTGCTTAAACTTTGTGTCATTAGCAAAAATAAAGATAGCAAAAATTAAAATAAAAATTTTTTGTAAAATTTTTGCTCCAATAAATGAAATGAAACTGTAGTATCATTTTTTAAAATATGCATTTCTCAGGCTTACATTTCTAGTTGTGGTTTCTTATTTCTAATAATGTGAATATTAGTAGTGTATGACATAAGATCCATGAATAAGATTGAAATATCTCTATATTATATGGGAAATCTAGAACCAGTAATTCACTTTTTCTCAGTCCATTTTCTCCATTTGCGTGGTACAGGTAATACCACTTACCTTGCCTCTGTTCTTATAGTACTTATGAAATTATGAGGTGGTGTTGAAGTGCTTTGGAAACTTAGGTATTTTGTTTTATATACTTTTTACTAGTGTCTGTCCATAGATAAAATGAGTATCTTGGACTTTGGATACATGCCATTTCATTTTTTCAGAAGCTTTTGATATTTTTTTGTGTAATAGGGTTAGACTTTTTGAAAGTTCTTCAAGGAGTCTTCGAGATAATTTGACTTAATGACCTTATTTTATAGGTGAAAAAAACAAAGCCAGAAAAAATAATGACTTAAAATCATGTAGTATGGCAAGGCCAGCCTTTGCATTTCACAGTATGTTACTGTGTGGAAAGAATGTTTTTGGTGCGAGATCATGTTTTGGTGTATTTTATGACATACCAGTGGAAGGGAACAGATATAGATCGTCTGAACTGATGAGTAGCCCCCAATTGTGCATTTTTGCTTTGGAATATTCTATATTTGAATGATTCTTTGTGAATTTGTAACTTTTCAAATAAAATAAGCCCCACTTTTATAGCCTCACCCAGGAGGAGCTGAGACAATGTATGCTTTTCTCTCATGCTTCCCTATTGATTTCAGTATGTCCTAAGAACATTGTCATTCATTTAATGAACATATTTTGGTTTAGACTTTGCTGATTTAGAGGAGATGAACAACTGTTTTGTTTTAAAGATTTTTGTAGGCTACAGCTCCCATAAGGATATTTTTATTTCAAAGTGTTAAGGGTGATTAGTATAGTATTTCTGTTTCTTGAAAAATGCATAGATTTGTTAAGCAGTAATTCTAAAATCTAAGGCAGTTATTCTCTGTGGATTGCATTTGTTGGCTCAAAGATATATGGAATTTTGCATGTAGAGGTTGTTTCTAATTTGCAGTTAGGGTTGTGTTTTGGGATATACATGTAGTAATATAGATTTGAAGAGGTCATAATATATTCAGATCTTTGAGTAAAAGAGAAGGACAGACTTTTTGGAGACACTCAATCCTGTAACTTTCAAAATAATAAAATTTCAGCTTGATCTGGGTCATATCTTTTAATTAAAGTTTTATATTCTTGTATCACTTCATATCCTGTACTCTAAACTGTTACAGAACTCCTGTCTCCTGTTTCTCCATTTTTGAGTTCACACTGTTCTCAAGCCAAGGAGAATAGGAAAATTAAAATTATGTGTAGGGGAAGATAGAAACTACGTCTATGAATGTAGCATCTTGAAACTTGCCACATATCAAAATGTATAACATGGATACTTCCAAGAGTACTTTCTTTTCTTTATTTGTAGTATTGAATAAGAGGGATTGGGAAGGGAGATAGTTTTGAATTATTTTGAGAGAGTGGCTTATCAGTTGTCTGATGAGATGATTCCAGAGTTCAAGGGAACATAGAAGAAAAAACATGCTTTCACTTTGCTGTTAGCCACTGGATACATTCAAACTTGAAAGGACTTCCCAAAGTAGAAAGCTAGAACTTACACTATTTTATGCTCAGTCAACAATTATTTCCTAAATGCTTGCTAAGACCATACAACTGTGATAAATATATTAAATATAAGACATTATTTTTATCTTAAGTGAGTTTACAGTCTGGACAGAAAAGATATATAGAACCAAAACTGTACAAGACAGTTAAGTTTTGCTAAATTATATAACAAGTCCTTCATTAGAAGCAAAAAAGAATTAGCAAGGACAAAAGTTAGCCAGTGAGGTGGAACTTAAACCAAGGAGGTTCAGTATCCAAAGTAAGTGGTAGCTCTTCCTTCTGAGACTCCCAGTGAGCAGAGGACAGCTATTCTTGATATAGGCTCATCAGCCCAGTTTATGGCCCAGAGCATGGCAGAAGGCACTGTGTTCTTTTTTCACATTAATTTCTCTCTTTCAGTCGATTTATGTGTGAATGTGTATATTCTTCTGCACACTTCTGTAGATACTGTTCCTTGGTTTTTCTTCTTGATACCTCTAACTTCAGAATTTACATTTCCACTCTTTAGTTCTTTCTTAAGGAGGTCATTAGGTGATGACTTCACTAGATTTGAGAACTGGTGCTTTGTTTTCCCTTTTTAGTCTTTTGTGCTTAAAAATGAAAGTTTAGATGTACCCTTTTTGTCACATAAATGAAGGAAAGTTGGTATTGAACATCTGTATGTTAGGAGCATTATATCCAGTGTAGTATTTAATCTTCACAAATTTATGTTGTAATTATTATTTCCATTTTATAGATAAGGAAACCAAAGATCACAGATTAAATAATTTGCCCGAGGCTGTATGGCCACTAAATGACAACAGATGCTTCCCCCTGTCCCACCAACTGCTGCCTTCTTCCTTTGGAGCTGAGAGTACCTAAAAGGGAGGAAAAAGAGGAAATGGGAGGATGAAAGAGATGGAAAGATATGAATTGAATATCTTTTCAGCTAAAGGTATATGAAAAGTTTACTTTAGAATTATAGATGAGGAGCCTCTGAGCAAATTGTTCTGTTAGGAGAGTTTCATAGCTTGACAGACTGGATTTGAATTGTGATTCAGCTATTCAAGAGCTGTGAGAACTCTTCATGTGGTCTCTCTGAACTTTGGTCTCCCCATCAGTAAAATGAGGTTAGTGCCTTTTCATAGTGGTATGGTGAAGAATTAGAGCCCAGTGCTAGGTATGTATAATAGTAGGCGCATATGAAATTGCTCCTGTATGTCATCATTAGTCAGAAAAAAAAATAAGATTTTTATTCATCATTGAATGTGTAGAGTTAAGTATTAGGTCATTAAATATGACATGTCTGATTTCAAATTAAAAGTTTAGCTTATTATATCTCAAACAAGAAGCAGTACAATTAATCAAAGTATGCGCCTAAACTATCGACACAGTTTTGCCATCTTACCGGTAGTTTGTTTATGTCAGCAGTAAAGAAGCAAGGAGAGCCAGTGGCGATGAAATTGTGAAGGTATTTTGACACAGCTTGTTGAGAATTGAATATTTTTCCTTGCAAGAAGTGGTCTAAAGCCTGGAAGAAGTGGTAGTCAGTTGGTGTAAGGTCTGGTGAATATGGTGGGTGACAGAGTTTCTAAGTCCAGCCTCTGTAGTTTGAGCAGCATTGTTTTTTGCGACATGTGGTCTTGCAACAGGATTAGCCTGTCTCTATTCCAGTCTCAGCTGCCTAATCTCAAGCATTCTCATGATTTCATCCAATTGGTTGCAGTAGACATCCACTGCAATGGATTGACCAGGTTTCATGAAGCTATAGTGGATAATACCAGCGCTGGACCACCAAACAGACACCATTAACTTCTTTTTTATGAATATTCGGCTTTGGACTGTGTTTTGGCACTTCATCTTTATCCAGCCATTGTGCTGAGTGCTTGCAGTTGTCAAAAAGAATCTGTTTTTCATCACACATCACCATACAGTATAGAAATGGTTCACCTTTATGTCGTGACAGCAAAGAAAGGCAAGCTTTGAGACGATTTCTCTTCTGATGTTCATTTAATTCATGCAGAACCCATCTATCCAGCTTCTTTACCTTGCCCATTTGTTTCAAATGGTCCAATATTGTTGGAATAGTAGCATCAAATCTTGCCGCTAATGCACGCATAGGTTGAGATGGATTTGCTTCCACTACAGCTTTCAGCTCGTCGTTATCCACCTTGGTCTCAGGTCACCCACATGGCTCATTTTCAAGATTAAAATCACCAGAATGGAACTTCTCAAACCATCGATGTACTCTGTGTGTTCATCAGCCACATCTTTCCCAAACACTTCGATGATATTTCGAGTTATCTGTATAGCATTGGTTCCACGATGGAACTCATGTTCAAAAATGACACGAATTTTTGACTTATCCATAGTTTCACAAAAATTGCTCTTAAAAAAAATGTGAAAGATAATCACAAGCCAAAATGTGCATTTGAAAATCTGAAGATGTACCTTCACAATGGGGGGGGGGGAGTGTCAAAGTGAAATGCCAGAGATACCAATTGTCAAACTTAGTACTTAAGGATATCAGACATTTCAGACTTAATGACCTAATAGATGTTCTTGGCAGCTTTTGGCAAGTGAGTAGTGAACCTTAGCTTAGTTCATTCTTTTATAATGGCAATGGAAAAGAACTCAAAATCTGTGAAATAATTTAAAGAGGTTTATTCTGAGTCGAATATGTATGACCATGGCCTGGAGAGCCATGCCCAAGAAGCCTTGAGCAAGTGGTCTCTCTCTGGCTGGTTTATAGTTTGGTTTTATACATTTCAGGGAGACAGATATTACAGGTAAAGTCATAAGTCAATACATGGAAGACGTATATTGGTTTGGCCTGAAAAGTCAGGACATCTTGAAGGAGAGGATTACAGGTTATAGGTAGATTTAAAGATTCTTTGATTTGTGATTGGTGAAAGAAATGAAAGTTTGTCTGAAGGGCTTAGAGCGTTTTAAGATAAGGAAGTCTGTTAACCAGAGACAAGCCACTGGACATATACCCAGACTCAAGTGATCTATTAAGTAAATTGATGACCTGCAGGTATAGTTTAAGCTTTGTCTTGTATAGCCTTAGGCCTGTTAATGAGTTATAAACCAAAAAGGGGAGGGGATATGATGAGGCATTTCTGACCCCTCTCCTCATGGGCAGCAACTCAGCTTTAGGGTATTTCTGGAGTCCCCTTGGCCAAGAGGGGGTCCATTCAGTCAGCTGGGGGGCTTAAGATTTTATTTGAGTTTATAATAATTGTTTCATTGTATCTATTTATCAGTCTAGTTGTTGAGAAAAAGTTTTCCCCTGTGTAGTTCACTCAAAGCAGCCTTGGTCCATGACTCCCATGACGAAAGCTTTGAGGATGTAAGAAGCATTGTTTATCCCTCAAACAGTGTGTTCTCCTTTGGATCACTGGTGAATGAGCTGGGTAAGGTTTGTGCTCACTTTCACGGAGAAGGGAGCAGCAAGGAGCAATTGGCTGCTGGGTGTCAGGAGGAGCCAGTGTGCATTCTGTTCTCCCTCCACTCTGCAACCTCTGCCTGCCCTCTGTCTGCTTCTCGCCTCCTTTGACCTGTCAGCACTTAACCCTCCACTAAGCTGCCTAAAAGACACCATAATACTGAATGGGATCTTCAGCAGTTCTTTCCTAAAACAAATAGATTTAAGCCACAACTCTACATTTTGGAAGAAGAGCAAGAAACGTCTGGAACACTTTGCAGATCATTTCAGATATGTATATGTGAATATGTCGTCTATCTTCTACCCTGCACTCCAACTCACATTAGACAGAAAATGCCAAGGAGAGAAAGTGTGTTTTATGAATAAATATGACTTCCTTCTCAAACAGGACTGCTTAAGCTATTCTGTCCCTTATTCTATTCTGATGCTTTCTCTTTTTCTGTCTTCTCCTTCTGCTTTCTCTTAGATTCTTTACTTTGCATTATTGTATAATGCAGGACTTGAACACTCCTAAAGTTGTCTCTTCTCTGTGGAGAAAAAAGTGACAGGAATGGGGCAGTAAAAATCATGACCAAAGTAACAGAAATGCCGAGGGCATGAACAGCCATTCCTAGATAACTAAAACTTTCATTGTATTCAAATATAGGTTTGGCCGATGCTGAAAATAACATAGAGCTCTGGGGACCTTAGAAGTTGTAGAATATATATAGCCTTTCATTTCACAGATGAGGAAATAAAGAGATTTACCTAGATCCATACAGCAAAGTTATCTATGGAACCAAGGCTGGACCTTGGTCCCTTGACTTGTTTTTGGTACTTTTCTGTGATTATGATGAGATTATCTCAGAATTAGCAAATGGCAAACACTTTCATGACCCACTGCTGTGCTGGCTTTTTAATATTGGTTGCTTTACTCTCATAAAAAATTATGTATATTTCAATTGAGAGGATTATTATTGAATTACCAGGATATTCACTACAGATTTTAATTTACAAGCTCCTCAAGTGTGCCTTGGTTACAATCAATTCAAAATCCTCTTGTCTCACAGGGGATTGATCACATCCTGGTCTGTACAGCAGTAGAATATCATTTCTTTGGATTTTGGAAGCATATTTCATGGCAGGAGGAAATCCTTAAGATTTATTAAGTGAAAATCCTGAATACTGTGTATAGTATCATACCAATAGTGTGCTTAAAAAAACCTGGTCTCAGGTCCATTGCGGTAGATCTGAAAACAGGTCTTTTTGTACACAGATTATACCACACAGGATGCACCCTCTAAGATGGAATTGGAATTGTCTTGCTCTTGTTAAAATTTCTGACAGGCTCTCTGTTGCCTATAGTAGATGTCCTTAAATTAAAATGGACTCCTGTGTCTCTAGGGGTTAGGGAGCCTTCTGAAACTTCAGAAGGCTGATTCAGTTTTTAATAGGGAAGAAGGTCCATAAATTTGGTGAGATTCTTAAAAGGGTCCAGGCTAAAAAAAAATCACTGGGCCTACAAGGTAAAGGCCATTATGGTGCTAACAAGTGCCCAGCTATAGGTAGTTTCTCAAAGGTACCATCTATTCTCTTGATTCAGGACCAGCTGTTTCCTCAGCTTACAGTTCCCCACTCCTTTAACTGTTTGCATTGTGTGCCTTTTGGGAAGCTGTCCTTGGTCCCTGGATCCAGTTTTCTCTTTGGGTTCCTCTAGACTCCTGTGCCTTGTACTACTCTACCCCTCACAGATGGTTTCTCACTTGAAATTGGTCATAACAATGCCTTTTTCATAGGCTTAGTGTAATTTTTAATGAGACAATATGCAAGTAACACACTTAGTACAGTATCAGTAAACGGTGGTAGCTTTTGCTTAGTTGATTCTTCCTCTTGCCTTTTTCTCACCAGAAATGTGAGCTAAGTAATAAAGATGATGTTTGATTGATTGTTTTGCTATAATAATTTTGAATAGAATGGAGTTCATAAGGACCTAAGAAGGTCAGGTCCTTATTAAGTCCTAGAACCAACACAAGGGGATTAATTTTTCAAACTAGTAAATTGTGGCAATGTGTTAAACATCTGTCTGTAGTCAAAATTACTCTTACGAAATCCTTACCAGGTCACTGGATACTGTCATAGACTATCTCCCAGTCTGGTATAGCCATTTTTTCTTTCACTATAGGAAGAGAGTCATTTTTTGAGTACCAGGTGAAAAAGTTGACTTGTGCTTAGAGGCCGTGTTATTAAAACAACAACAAGAACAGCAAACTTGAAATGCTAGAACTGAACTTAGCAAATTGAGTTGCTTGAGCTATAGAAAGATGCCAAAATTAAGACCTGAGGAATAGTGGATTGACATCTCCCATTGCACTACATGCTGCAAAATACACTCATTGAGGAGAAGGGTGCTGTAAGCCCTTGTACTTTTAAAATTATTTCTTTTTTTGGGCTGGAGAAGGGCAGAACCAGCCAATTTTGTATAAGTGTGTTTTAATAAAACATGAGTGTAATATGTGTTAACAGTATTTATTCAGATAGTTCTTAAGGAGAGCATAGGAAAAGGACACAGAGGGCACAGACAAAAGACAATGTGACAGGCTCTGGTGAGCTCAATGCCAGGGTCTGAGGATGCTCCAGGCCCTGATGGCTTTTCCTCTGCAAAGTCATATTGAGGGTACAGCCTTATCAGAGTTAGTTGTCATAACTCTTGTTTTTGGCCATGGGTATTTCATTTCTCACTTTCTTCCTCTCCTGATGTATTAATTCAGAAATTGATACATGTTTACTTAACTATTGTTGAATAAAGCTTAAATTGTGTATTTGGTATTATGTGTTGAAATTATTTAGTTTATCAAGTTGCACTTATGTTTCCATGCAAAGATGCTGAGCTTAATCTGTTAAAGAAGTTCATTGTATGTGGAGGGGTGTGTGTGTATATAAAACATGTTCTAGTACTTAAACCATTAAAAGTTGTTAATAAAATTTGTGGTCTCATTATTTATCACAACAAGGTTTACCAAACAACAGTCTTAATGTGTGTGTATTAAACATGTAGGTCTGGGTTTTTTCTTTTTGCATTTTTTATTCAGTGTTTGGATAATATAATTGTATTAATGTCTTAAATTTATGTAGTGCATTTAGAAATGTTAGCAATTTTTAAGTTCAGGAATTTTAAATCAGTCAACTAATTGCTTATTAAACTAGCATTACTATAAGGAAGCCATGTGGTTTAGTGATTAAGAGCATGGTCTTTAAATCTGAAAGACCTGGGACTAAGTCCCAGCAGTGTCACTTTCCAGAGCAGCACTGTGCAGTATGGCAGCCACAAGCCACACTAGTAGCTAATAAGCATTTGAAATGTGGCTAGGTCGACTAACTGAATTTTAATTAATTTAGATCTAGGTAGCCATGTGTGACCAGTGGCCACCATAATGGGCCTCACAGTACTAGGTGATTTCTCTGTGTCCCAGTTTTCCCATGTGTACAGAGCAATCATACTTTAGCTTCCTTTTTTGGTTGTTATAAGAATTAAATAAGATAATATACTTAAGGGGTTTAACCCTATGCCTGGAGCAGAATATGTCCTTGAGAAATGGTACTTAATTATAATGATATCTATTTAACAAACTGGAATTATTTTCCTTTTGAGCATTAATTTAAACCTGTTTTTATTCTTCCCTTCCAGGATTAATTTATTTTTGGAAATCAAGTGCAATATTGGAAGCTATTTCTACTAATTTTATTACATTTTAAAATTTATGATTTGATTTGAATACTATCATGGGAGGAGCTGTGAGTGCTGGGGAAGATAATGATGACTTAATTGATAACTTAAAAGAAGCTCAGTATATCCGCACTGAAAGAGTGGAGCAAGCCTTCAGAGCTATTGATCGTGGAGATTACTATCTGGAAGGCTACAGAGACAATGCTTACAAAGACTTAGCCTGGAAGCATGGAAACATCCACTTGTCAGCACCTTGCATTTATTCTGAAGTTATGGAAGCATTGAAACTTCAGCCAGGATTGTCTTTTCTTAACCTGGGAAGTGGAACCGGATATTTAAGTACAATGGTGGGCTTAATTTTAGGTAATTTTATTTTTGTAAAATTCTATTTTTTAAAAGCTGAGTTTGTATTATTATTTATGATTTACAGGGTTTGTAACTTTGTATACAGTGTGTTTGAATGTATATACTCATAGTAGTTATCCTTCCTTCTTAAATGTGAAAACACAAAATAGTAGTAATCTTTTATTCCCAGCCTTGACCCTGATGGTTAACTCCCATATGCAGTCCTAGACTTATCGTAGCTCTTGGAACTGTTCCCCAACGATCAGCCACTATCTGTCCTTAAAATTGAGCAAGTGGTAGGCAGGAAACTCAGAGGTATTATTTAGTCTATTTAGGTAAAGTATTATGTCTGCTGGCAGATAAAGTTTGATAGTTATCAGTGTCCCATTTTAAATGGTAAGAGAATTGTGCCAGGTTTTTGTTGGAGGGACAGGAGTGTGTGGAATATAGAGGATGAGGCACCGGTGAGGCAAAGTGAGGGATTGGAGAAAAACAGAAGAGAGAAGTATATGTTCGTTAAACTTTGAACATACTTAGTGACTGCCCTGCCAGGCATTGTTTGTTCCTAGTGTGAGCATACTGCAGTTACCAAAGGGACAAAGATTTCTGCCTTCCTGGGTGTTTACTCTGAGGGCTAAATATTGTTCAGTGTTCCTAATAATTCTTTGACATACATACTGTTCTTAACCACATTATATAGGTGAGTAAACAAAGGCACAGAGAGGTTAAATAACTTGCCTAAAGTCACATAGCTATGAAGTGACAACTGGAAAATACAGAATATGGGTGGAAAAAGCATGGATGGAGAGAAATCTGCTGTATGACATTGTGTTGGATGGAGGATGAACAACCATGAAGTTTACTAAGCCATTGAGTCCAGCTGCCATATTTACTGAGTGCTACTGTTTGGCAAACATTAAAGTAGAGCATCAAGGCCCATGACATAGACTCTCACCCTTGAGTTAACAGACTGAGGTGGTAGGGCTAGGAAGACATAAGAAAATCAACAGTCCTCCTCTGGTGTGATAGATGTTAGTTGAGTTGTATGCTCAAGTTACAGGGATGAGACTGTGGTGTAAACTTCATTCTGAAGTGATAGGAAATCACTGAAGAATGTTGTATAGAGAATGACATTCTCTAGTAGGGTGACTCTATGTCCTAGTGTGCTGGGACAGTCCTAGTTATCCCTGTTGTCCTAGCATCAGTGCTAATAATGACCTTTCATTCCCCAAAGTGTCCCAGTTTGTATAGTAAATTATTTAGTCATATTATGTGACTTTTAAGCCATTTTCAGTCCTAAATTCCCTTTTCCTACACACTAGCTAGCACCTTACTCTCTTAGTCATGGAACCTGCAATCTGTTTCATTAAAAAAGGGGGGTGTTCATTCCACACTTGAGTTACTTCCTGATACATAATTAGTGCTCAAAAATGGTAGTAAATTACACTATCAATAAAGAGAAATTTAAATGCTTACATTTAAATTTGGTGCTCCTCTTTATCCTGAGACAGGAATTTCTCAGTAGGTTGAAACTTTCAGATGTCTTTCACTTCTGTGACTAGAGTCTCTTTGAAAAAGGAATGTCTAGGGTTTGAGAGTCCTCAAATCAAAGGAACCTGGGTGGGAGGTGGGGGAGGGGGTGAGTAGGGACAGCGACTTTCTTTTAAAAAAAAGAGAGAATTGCCATCTTTGAACCAGTGCATTTCTTGACCAGCTCTGGCAGCTCTAGGCTGGAATCCTGGCCTCATACCATGTCTGGCCAGTCTCAGAGCGCCTGTTTATTCTGTCTTCCACTTCAGTAGCACCTGCCAGCTGGCTCCTATGGAGGGAGGTCAGTCTAGCCAAACTTGGGGTAGGGGATGTTTGTGTCATAATCAGCAATCTTGCCAGCAACAAGGTCACCTTCTTAGACTCATTGCCTTGTCCCATTCTACAAGAGATTAGTTTCCTGTGGCCAGATGCACTTGTAGGCAGATGTCAAACTTTATTGTGTCTTGAATGTTTTTTTAATGCATACTGCAGGGCAGTGTGGAGTAACAGACCCTTGTGTAAGTGATCCACAATGCACTATTTTCCTCCTGTTATAAGGCTTGGAGGAGTCATGGATCTTTAGTTATGTGTATATGACCATGGCTCCTAGATTCTATTCCTGGATTTATCTTTGTGTAATCCTGCACAGTTAAGACCAAGATATAGTTGTTCTCCTCTTGATTAGAAACATTCCTTTAGTGAGAAAGATAACATTTTAAAGAAGGAAAGGCAGAAATAACAGTCTGTAATATGGTTACAGCTAATCTTGAATCCACCAAGCTTCTGAGGAAGCTTAATCTTTTTTTTCCCTGCCCTGTTTTTTTGGTTTGTTTTGTGTGTGTTTTAAGTTGTAGAAGGAAGGGGTTACATCCATAAAAATCACTTAGAACTAGATCCAAAGAAGGATGTTTACATGCTCCCTGTAATTGAGTATAGTGGATCAGATTTGGGCCACTGCTTCACAGTGACCTTATTAACAGAAGTTTTCTGTTTATTAAAACATAATAGCATGGCTCTCAGCCATTTTTCTCTCCCAGTCACAAGATGGAGATGACAGGTGCTCACCTTTGGCACTGGGTCCTATTTGAAGACATACTTGGTAATGTAATCCAGAGGAATCTGTGCTGAAGCAAGGAGAGCACGGCATCTGTGGTTTGCTAACTTGGTTAAGGAAAATGGCCCCTTGTGAAATTCCCACTTCCATCTAGAAACACATGTGTAGAGGATGGGCTATAATTAGAGAGCTTTTGTTCAGTGAGGGGAAGTTAGGTTTTTCTTGAGAAACTTTCTTGTGATTAAAGTACACTTGAAGCAGTTATTCACAAATTTAATTTTACCCCAGACATGGAGATCACTCCAACACCTCATTGAGACATCTTGAATTTCAAATTGAAGAGAATTCGTGTTCTCCTTGTTTCCTTAAGTGTCTTCCTAGAACTAAGAATTTCACACAGAATCTAGTACTTAATTGATTGTCCTCTCAGTACTATCTTTTCATTCTTAAAGAATTTTATTGAAAAATAGGGTGCAAGAAAAGAGGCCCCCCAATTCTAGTACTTTACCTCTGCTTTCCATAGTTGAATTAAATACCAGGACCGTGCAGGCAAGTTATTCTGATAGTCTCTGGTTCAGGTAGGGATTCTGAATCCTGATCCTTCTTGCTTAGGGATTCATTCCCATTTTCTTATATAACCCATAATAAAAAAATTATAAGTGTCTTATAATATATAGATTCATCCCACTTAATGAGTTTCTTAGTCTCTTGCCTAGTTCCTTAGTTAATAGAAGTGACCTTGAAGCAACTGCTAGAATCATTCCAGCACTATGGATGCCATTAGCTTGGAACATTTGTTTTAGGAACATTTGTTCTTAAAGGTGAAACAGTTGGCAAGCCGGGAACTTACTGACAAAATATATAAATACTTACAACTGCTGCACTGTTCAAAAGGGCTGGTTAGTTAAGCTTTATGCTGCCATCATGTTTGACCTCTACACTCCTTTACAAAAGGATGTTAAATGGTCCTTACTCAGCTAACCTGTATTGCCTTCGACGTCAAGTACTCAAGCTTTCTCTTCCCTGCATGCTCATTCATGCTTTTTTACTTTCTTTCTTTCTCCCTTTAATGAAATATGATTTGCATACCATAAAGTTTACCCATTTAAGTGTACAGTTCAGTGATTTTTAGTAAATTTACAGAGTTGCACAAATGCAACCACAGTCTAATTTGAAAATACTAACATTATGCCAAAGAAATCCCTCATGCCCAATGGCATCTAATCCTGGTCCCCACCCAGCTCCTGGCAACCGCAACCAGTTACCTACTTTCTGTCTCTATAGATTAGCCTTTTCTAGACATTTCATATAAATGAAATCATATGCTACGTGGTCCTTTGCATCCAGCTTCTTTCACTTACCACTATGTTTTCAAGGCTCATCCAGGTTGTAGCATGTATGAGTACTTTATGAGTACCTGTCAAAACTTTTTATGGTTGAATAATACTCCATTGTATAGATATATACCACATTTTGTTTATCCATTCACCAGTTAATGGACATTTGTGTTACTAGTTTTTGGCTGTTATGAATAATGCTTCTAGAAACATTCACGTACAAATCTTTGTGTAAACATACGTTTTCATTTTTCTTGTATGGATTCTTGGGAGTGAAATTGCTGGACTGTATGGTAAATTTATGTTTTAACTTCAGAAATTGACATGCCAGGCACGGTGGCTCAAGCCTGTAATCTTAGCAGTTTAGGAGACTGAGGTGGGAGGATTGCTTGAGGCCAGGAGTTCAAGACCAGCCTGAGCAAGAGTGAGACCCCATCTCTGCAAAAATAGAAAAACTAATCAGGCGGGTATTGTGTGCCTATAGTCCCAGCTACTCTGGAGGCTGAGGCAGGAGGATCGCTTGAGGTTGCAATGAGCTATGATGACACTGACGCTACCTGTGAGACAGGGATGGACTCTATTCAGACATCACCCTCGTCGGAACGTCACCCAGGGTTCCCGAACCACATCTGTGCCCACCAGGAATCACCTGGGCCCTATTTCTCTTCCTGCTCAGTGTAGGTTTCTAGACTTTGGCCCCATGCAACTGATTTTATTTTCTGAACTTATGGAGGCTGTTTGCCCTCCCCACCTCCGCTAGTCTTTTTTTGTAAGCAACAGCATCAATCCTGTGCTACTTGACTGGAAGGCAGGCAGGGCAACACAGTAAGACCCTGTCAAAAAACAATAATAATAAAAAGAAATGGACAAACTGTTTTTCAGAGTGGCTACACCATTTTACATTCTACCAATGTTGTTTGAGGTTCCAGTTTCTCCACATCCTTACTGACACTTACTTTTTTTGTTTTTTGATAGCTATCTTAGTGGATTTGAATTGGTATCTCATTGGTTTTAATTTCTACTTTGCTAGTGACTAATGATGTGGTACATCTGTTCATATGCTTGTTGACCATTTGTGTATCTGCTTTGGTGAAATGTCTATTCACATCTTTTCCCATTTTTTAGTTGGGTTGATGGTGTTATTCAGTTGTAAGTATTCCTTACATTTTGGATGTAAGACTTTATCAGAAATACGATTTTCAAATGTTTTCTCATGCTCTTTGAAGTACTTCTTTTGGCTTATTTTAGGCCAAAGAATTAGGGAGATCCAGAGTGGTCAGGTACCCCTGGCCCCTGCCCTCCCATTCTTCTTGGTTAGATAAAACACAGTCCTCGGTTTTTCCTCTATGTTCTACTTTTTTGAAAGAAAATTTTCTTTCTTTTTAGGCATTACAATGCCTGTTCTTGGTCTGTGATTTATTTTGGGCTCTGTGAGCAAATCTGTTTTGAAACAACCTTTTCTTTAGGCTGATCACATTTTATGAAATTGGTAAAGTCCTCACTATTTAAACTCTTACTTCTTAATCCCAGTTAGGCTTCTGTGCATCTTTTTTCTTCCCTTGCACACTGTATGGAGTTGCCACCACTGTTCTTTTTCTTAGTTTCCCCCCCACCCCGCTCCTGCCGGTTGTGGAGTAGAAATCATTACTCTCAACAGTCTCCTTCATTGATGCTACCTTGGAAAATCAGTACCCAGGTGATTTTGTGTTTATGGATAATGTTACTACTGATTATTACAGGGCAATAAATAGTAAATAATGAAAATAAATATTAGGAAGCTGTACAGATTTTAGGAATTTTTACAAAGTTTTCATAGTAATTTCTTCTGGTTATATTTCCTCACACTGTTCTTAGAAGTTATGAGGAAATTTCCCCCAGTGATGTAAAGTGCTTTAGGTTAGGTGGTTCTTGGTGCATCTTGAGCGTTTGTCTTCAGGATTAACTTGGGTTTTTGATGTAGTAAATACAGCCAGTCCTTACTATTTGCAAATTCTGTCTTTGAAAATTCACCTATTTGCTAATATTTATTTGTAAACCTCCAAATCAAAACTCACAATGCTTTTGTCATCATTTGTGGGCTTGCACAGAGGAGTGAAAAATTTGAGTCTTGCTTTTGCTGTCATTTGCAGACTTGCACAAAGGAGTGAAAAATTTGAGTCTCCCACTGTGCATGTTCCTAGCTGAGGTGGAACAAGGTGAAGCTTGCGTTGCCGTCTTTTCTCAGTTGTCATACAGAGATGACCATAGGATGCAGATGGAAGGGCCAGGGCAGTGTTAAGAAGATCCACACTGAATCCCAACTTTGGTAACAATTTGTGGGGTGACTCAGGCAAGTCACTAATACTTCTTAAGTTTATTTTCTCTTTTGTTAAATAAATAGACTCTATCAGGATGAGTTTTTAGGATTTAAGATTATAATCTGAGATATGTATATATGTACATATTTCCCCTAGTATAAGGGTATGGATTCATATGCGGGATGAGAAAGATTTCTCACACAAAAATTAGGATATAAAGAAGTAAAAAGTTTACTTTCTCAAGAAAGAGAGAAAGGGAGAGAAAGAAAAGAAGAGCAAAGTGGCACAGCACTGAAAGAAAGTAGAGGGGAAATGCCAGTAGCTGAGGAAAAGTGGCTCAGGCTTTTAAAGGGTAAAAATGGTTTTTTTTTCTTTGCTGCAGACTGATAATGGGAGGCAGCTGGCAGGTGTTTCTGGTTGGTTCTCTCTCTTTTTTTTCTATTCTCTGTGAGGCTGGCTTATCAGAGTCTTTGGGATGTTGTCTGGTAAGAATTGGAACAGGGAGCTCACATCCCTGCTGTCCACTTAGGGCTCTTCAAGGCTGTGAAATTGAAACCCAAATGAAACAATTTTAATTTTAAAGACAGTGAGTTTAGTCTCAGGTGGTTCAAACAAAACAAAGGGAGCAGTTGTGCTGTGAGTTTTCTCTTCAAAGGGGCAATTATGTGTTGCAAGTTTATTCCTCTTTTTGTTTGATAGTTTATCTGTTAGTTTATTAACAGGGCTGTCCTTTCATCTAGCAGCAGTGGTTCAGTATTTGCTGATTCAGTGTTTGCTGGGTTTTATAGATCACTACAACAAATGAGAATCAACTGTATATTACTAAACCTTTCTGAATGTTTCCTTATGTTTAAAATAATTTGTGAATCTCTGCCTCCCAGTGTAAGAGCTGGCACCTGTGGAATTGTCTGTGATCAGATCTTCCCTGGGCTGGGTTGGATGTTGGACTAAATGTCTTAGGTTAGAGCCAGGTAAACTGGAGTTGGCAGAGCTCCTTGGCCTGCTGGAGTTTTTGGTCTTGTCTGGAACCTGCCTTCACATTCTCTCTGGGTTTGGCTCCTGCAGGTTCAGCCCATCCACCCTCCCACACCCTTGCAAAGATTCTTTCCTTGGATTTCAAGTCTCAGTGTATAACATTTGTAAATGCTTTCTTTGGAAATTACTTTGACTTTAGCCTGTAGTGAAGGGTGGATCTTTCTTCTGTCTTCAAGTGACATACATATACGGAAGATTCAGATTGTTACCTCCATCCTCTGTCTGCTGAGCTCTGGACACTCTTGATCTTCCAAGCTGCGTTCACAAGCTGGATTCTGAAATATGTGCTGTTTCTTCTTCAGCGTGCACAAGATTCCGAAAGTTCAGCTTGTCCCCAACTTAGTCCTTTCCTCCCCTCTCCCACACAAGACAAAAAAGTTCAACAAACTTTTTTCTCTTGTGTTTCCTTTCTTGATGAAAGGTATTTTTTTCTTCTGAATTATTACTCCAGGCAGAAATTTGATCATCAGTCTCTCTTTCCTTTTAACTCTATTTTGTAGAATTGGTGACATGACAGGACTCAAAAGTCCAAAAGTATCAAAAGACATACTTGGAAATATTTTCCTTCCCTCCTCTTCCTGTCCTCCATTTTATCTAGTTGTCTCCCCACTTTGACAATAACTTTAAAAGAACTCTGAGGACACCTCGATTTTTGCATGATGCTTATTGGGATGATAGTTAGCTTGAAATCAGAAGAAAAATTTTTTTAGGAATAAAAGGAACATATTTATTACATTTTAAAAGATTTCTATCAAATGGCTAAATTTTTAAAAGTTTTTTAGTGGACATGAGGTCTCACTGTGTTGCCCAGGCTGATCTCAAACTCCTGGCCTCAAGCCATCCTCCTGCCTTGGCCTCCTAAAATGCTGGGATTACAGGTGTGAGCCACCTTACCTGGCCAAACAACTAAAATTAATAAGAAATGGATTTTGAGTGGAATGTACTTATTTATAAGATTTAGTTCTGTGAAATGTCTCATTCTCTAAGATAAAATAGATTTGACATATACTTATTTTTTTGCCAATATACTTTATTTTAAAATCAAGACATGAAAAATATGCATTTTATATGCTTCGTATATATTATTTGCCTCACTCTTAATGTAAACCTTTAAAATTTGAGACCATAGCTATGTTTATGTACTTTATCATTCTTTAAAGAAGTATTGATTATATTAGGTCCCATACCAGCTGCTGTATAACAATATATAGGATACTTCTCCTACCCTTGAAATTGCACGTGATTTCTGAACTAGCAATAGAAATATGGTATTACTCTTATTGGCTGTTCTTCATTTAGTTTAATAGATATTTATTGAGTATTTATGTGAATTGATCACTATGCTGGCTTTGGGTATCTTCAGGTACTTCACAAATAAATATGCAGTGGAATGAAAGAGCTGATGAAAATGACTTCCAGAGAAAATGATCGCATTAGAAATAATTTTGATCAAGATCTGAAGCTGTATAAATTAGCTTTTTAAACATTCTGTTTAACAGTTTCAGATCTTCTGTAAACATATTTCTAAGATTCATGTGTAATAAAATAAAGTAGCACTTATATACCCATAGACTAAGAGGAGCCTAAAGGACTCAAACTTGTTTCTAGTAAATTCCAGGACTTGTGTCAGTCATGAGGCCTTTCCCAAACCTAGAGAGCAGAGAACAAAGTCTCTACTTTTGTTAGCTCAGAATGGTTAAGCTAACGTGGCAATACTCAGTAAAAGTTTGACACTGTGTTTGTTTAGTATACTTTTTTTCAGTGTAGTGTAATAGGATGGGAGAAACTGTAAGAACTTAAATATGTTTTAATAAATAGCAATAGAGTAGAGAAATTTCTCTTAATTACCTAATTAATGATTACTTAGCCTTTTGCTAATTTCTTTTATTACCTTTCCCTCATCTACCTTTGGACTATTTTATGTCTGTACATTGTACTGCAGGATATTCATGGAAAGAAAGGGTGAAACCTATTCTTGTCTACTTTTTATCTGTTCCTGTCCTGAGTACTTCTAAAGTTGCTTTTAAATCTTCCCAAAGATGCCTTATTTTATAAAATAGAATTAGTAATACAATACTATTGTTATTTCTTGAAGATCTTTTTACACATATATTTTAGCTCTCATTGACTTTATACTAGTTTCATAGAAACCAAATAACTTATTCATGTACTCCCCCTTGTGGTGAATATTTAGTTTTAGCCGTAATGCTTTTATTTATAGTAATAACTATATTAACTCTTGATATGACTTTATCAGTGAGAATAGAGATTTGAATAGCCCAGAATGTATTTTAAAAATCATTTAAATTGGGCTTTTTAATTAGGAGTGTGTGGCTAGTGCTAGGTAACTTACCCTAGTTGTATGTTAGGATTAATTGCTCACATCTGACTGATTCCCTTTCACCTGTCTGGTGTAGCACCCAGGCATTTACAGTTTAAATCAAGCTAAAGTTAATTACTTTACCTTTTTTTTTTTTTTTTTTTTTTTTAAAGAGAGGGTCTGTCTCTGTTGCCCGGACTGGAGTGCAGTGGTGTGATCCTAGCTCACTGCGCTTTGAATTCCTGGGCTCAAGAGATCCTCCTGCCTCAGCCTCCTGAGTAGCTGGGACTACAGGCCTGGCTAATTTTTAAAATATTTTTATAGAGACGGGGGTCTCACTCTGTTGCTCAGGGAGGTCTTGAACTCTCGGCCTCAAGCAGTCCTCCTGCCTTGGCCTCCTTAAATGCTGGGTTGAAATTTAATCTATTTTAAAAATTCAATTAAAAAATTCCCAGGTTATTCTAATATGCAGTCAGGGTTAAGAAATAATTATATAGGTCATGATCTTCTGGAGACTAACCATTTCTATTTATGGGGAGAGAGCACATCATAATTTTTAACAACGGTTTGTTAACCATCTTTTATTTTATAGTGTGTGAAGTACTTTTACATAATATGTATGATTTTCCCAGGGACCCCTTTATATAGTAAGAAGTAGTCTTCAAATGGTAACTGGTCTCAGATTTTACAACAGTTAAGAGGAGGAACCAGTATTGGAAACCAACACATCTGACCTTAAGTCTATTGTCTTTCTCACCACACCAATATATCGACCTTAGAGTCCTTGACTGAAATGGTGGATCTTGAATTATTTCATCTTTAGAGCTCTTCTAGTTATGTATTATGAAGTGTTTTTTGCCCATGTGTTCTGTAACTTAGCTTTACACAAAATACTAAAGGCACAGTGAACTTCATTCATGTGTAGTGTGAAGCTCTCAAGTTCCCTTGGCCTGCCTCAGGCAGGCTTCTATCTGTCAGCACCACACTGTCCAGCTGTTGGACATCACATGGAGTGGACCTAGATGTAAATAAGATATACAGTATTGCATAGACACTTCATACCTAAACCTAATAATTATGGACCTCTATGGATAAGCTTTGGTTAACTGGTGGATGATAAATCAGCTAGATTAGATCTAATTACTATAAAAGAAAAACAGTTCCTAGATTTTATTAAATTGGAATTTTATTTGTTACTGCTCTCAATTAACGAGCTTTTGCTAGCCTTAAAAATCATTTCTTAATATATAGGATACCTAGGTATTTCTAATAACTTTGTTTTAATAAACTTTGACTTCTATGTATGTTCCTATTTTCTCTTTAATATTTAGCTGTTAAAGGTAGTGGCCAACTGTTAGCATTTTCTTTTCTTTTTTTAAATACATGTTACAAAATAACCCTTATTATAGAAAAATCTTTGCATTGTCAAATACAAAATAACATTGGAATCTATTGAATACAGAGTCAAATTTGTGCTTCATCTGGCCTGTTAACATCTTTTGGAAACAATTTCATTTTTTTGCATTGACAACTTGTACCTTTCTATTAAATATATATATTATTTATTTGAGCTTTTACACACTGTATTTTCATCTCTTCCACTAGCCCCTTGTTTTTTTGATTGGAAAAGTTATACATGCATATGGTTAAAACACACTTTAGACAAAAGCATATAATGATGAAAATGTCTCCTTCTCACCTTAGATCTCTCAGTCCCCTTCCTCAGAATTAGCTATGTATACTTTTTCAGTTTTCTGTGTTTTATTTTCCTGTTGTTCTATTTAATACAGATGTCAGATATGAATTGTAATAATCAGCATTACACTACATTTTTATTGTACACTTACTGTGTTCTGATTGTATATTCATTCTAAATAAATGAGATATTGGTGACATTGCTCTTTAAATTCAGCCTTTTGTTAATGTATTTTTTCTTTTTATTTTGAATATGTTAATTGCTATTCAGATTAAGTAGTAATAATTAAAGATATGCTTCCATATTTTAAAATTAAAGTTTCATTCATTAAAAATCATTAATGATGTTTGCACTAGATATTAATAGCATAGTGTATTTTACATGTGTATTTATATTGTTTGTACAACACAGCCTTTATATGTTAATGAAATTGTCTTTATCTTTCATTACTAACCATTTTGTGTCAAGATGTTGTGAAAAACAAGTTATGTGAAAAAACATTAAGAAATTTTCTTTAAACCTTATTTCTAAAAGTTGCCACTTTGCTTTTGCTTTTAGACAGTAAGCAGAAAAAAAGAATGGAAAAAAATCAGTGGCATCTTTAACTGAGGAACAACTTATCTAAATAGTCCCTTTTAACCTAAAACTATAAAATTCAGACTCTTTCGGTTAAAAAGGCAGTTTAAGTATGGCATAGAAGCTTTGATTTCCAGATTTTGAGCTCCTTTGTTATTGTGCTTATGCATTTCATCTTACAGGAAATGCAGAATGCCGGCAATATTGACCTTGTTTTTATTGGTTTCTTATCTATGCAGTCCTAGTTCTCTTTTTTCATAAAAGTGGCTGATTAGTCCAACTAAATTCTTAATGGATAATGAAAATATAAAAATTTCTCTTAATGTTTTATGTTCAATGGTTAAAAGCAAAATTAGGTTCATTTCATAGGACAATATTTTTCTTACTGTGTGTGTAATGTTAAGTAATTATAGTTTAATTTGAATTTTTTTAAATGAAGAGAACTTTATTTGGTTTTTCCTAACATTCTATTTGTTGACCCCTATGTAAATTTAACTTCTCAGAATATTCAGATTTAATATATAAAAAAGTGATATCACTACATGTGACTTTTCTGAGTTTAATTTTTTTTGCCACTTTATTTTGAAGAAAATGAGAGTTTACTCAGTTTATAGTAATGAGGAATTACAGGAGGGTCTTAAATGATTTTCCACCTTAAATATGTTCCAGTTTTCAATGAAGGGTAATAGTTTGTAAGGAAACAAACGAGAAGCAAAGCATTTAATATTGCATCAATCAAAACAATTTTATAAAATATAAAAACATTGGAAAGGAAGGTAATTCTGTCTTTTGTGGTTGGATGAATCAAGTATCTTGTTTTATCTGAGTACATTTTTCAAGGAAAATTAGTTTTTTTAAAAAAATGAATACTAATTAAATAGGATAGGAATATAGTAGGTTAAAGCATTATCCTTATCTGATTTTGGCTTGAAGATTGTACCTGAACATTTTGGTTAAATTTTTATAGTTTAGATATTTTCTAGACCGCAAACCATTTTTTTCATGTACTCTTGGAACATTCAAACATGATCATTTATGACTGTTTTTTTTGGTTATTTTAAAGTTCTTAGTGGCCAGTAGAAACAACTCCAATATGTATTATATTTTTAGACATTTAGTAGGGGGCACATTCAGTTAAGTATTTCCTAAAGAAACTGAAAATAAGTAATATACTTTTCCCTAAAAGACCAATCTCAAATTACAGTTAAACAAAAATGTTAAGTGGAAAACCTGGTTGGCTTAATTTCATAAGTTGAGAATGAACTAACATAACTAGATACGATTGTGTGTTACTTTCTTGCGGGTCGTGAGGGAGATAGTATGTACAGTAGCCTCAGGAAAATGAGTCCTCATATTTTCAATGAGCTGCTACTACAGTGGGGAAAAGCACCAGCCCAGTATCATCTCTAGGGGCTGAGAAAGCTCTCCCCTGTTCCCCTTTTCCAGGGAGATTATCCCATCCATGCTCCTGTAAAAAGAAATACCAAGGGAGACGTGTGAAGTATTCTGGAACATGAGGGTCAGATCCCCTCTGCTGCCTGATGGCCACATTCTGCTAGACACTGGCAGCTCCTACAGGTACAGAATGTGGTCTTGGCCTTCAGGGAATTTAGCATTTACTGGCTGGGAGTACAGATGCTCTGAGTCATATGTGTATATAATATCTGTGTCAACTCATGATTTCAGGTATTTTAGAATTAACAAATTTTTAGCAAATGATAAATGAAGATAATGGTAAAGAACTTAAATTTCATATGGAAATACGATGATTCTTTTGGCAGTCATGTCCTGCCGGATAAGCTACTCCCTTGAGAGAACTCTGTAGGTTTCAACCTTATGCGTAATAGCATTCTTTTTATAGAAAATGCAGGTGAACTGTTTGTTCCCCCCCCCTTTCTTACATTAAAGCACTGTATGCAGATTTTCATTCAACTTTTAAGACCTGTGGCTAGCAGGTATTTGCATATTTCAAGCCCTTTTTAAATGCTCCTATGAAAAATGAGCAGAAACTGAAAGAGCTCTCTGTAAGGGCATATCATTAATATTTTTTATAAAAATGCTACAATTGCAGGTCCTTTTGGAATAAATCATGGGATTGAGCTTCATTCAGATGTGGTGGAATATGCCAAGGAAAAACTGGAGAGCTTCATCAAAAATAGCGATAGCTTTGATAAGTAAGTATTCATATCTGTAGTTTTTGTTTGGAAGCACTTAATAAATAGATATGTGTAACATGTCTGTTCTTCAACATTGTTACTGATACTAAATTGCTCAGTTGATGCAGCAAAAATCAGTGTACTATAAAATGAGAAAAAAATTAAAATTCCATGCTATAATTTTTATGCCATGCCATTCTATAGTAAGTTATAAATAACCTTTATTTAGTAATTTTATGCTACTGCCACTTTATTAGTAATATTCCATTCATTAAACATCATGCAAGTATCTTTTCTGGAGATACAACACAAAGATGCTCGTGATTATAATACTTTTCCAGTACTGGTTTTATACCTTTTGGATAGTAAGTTAGTAGTTCTGTCCTCTTCAATTGTAACCTAAGGATGGTGCCTGTCATCATACAAAGAACTTTCTTTAAAATGTTCAGCTACTTTGTAATATATCCAGAAGCAATTATCATAGAAATACATTGATATATCTTGTGATAGGAAATTTGTTTGTAAAACCATTGTCTTGAACTCATACTTCCCCTTAGAAGAAATAATACAGAGGCTTTGGCCCTTGGGATGGCAGGGAAAGCCTATTTGGTGTGTAATCTTACTAAAATTCTGCATTGGTAATGCTGTGGAGCAGGGGCTATTATGCTGAAATCCACAAACTCAGTGAAATTATGTAAAATTTGGAGGGCTTTTACGTCTCTAATTTTTGTGTGTGTGTGTGACTTATTTTCAAAGAGGTAAAGCCTTCAAAGGGAGAAGAAACACAGCTTAGAATACAGTCACTTTAACAAAATCTTAGTGCAAAAACATTGAGTTCCCACTTGGCTTGTTGGGAGTAGGCCCTCACTCATCTTCAGTCCCTGGCTGTGACCATTCTGGTGAGAAACGTGGGGGAGTCTGGACCAGTACTGAGAGTTTTCCTCTAGCACTGCGGTCCCCAAACCCCAGCCTGTGAGCGGGCAGGTGAGCGGGCCAAGAGAGCAAAGCTTCCTCTGTATTTGCAGCCACTCCCCATGGCTTGCATCAGTGCCTGAGCTCTGCCTCCTGTCAGATCAGTCACTGTCTCCCATCACCCCCAGGTGGGACCGTCTAGTTTCAGGAAAACAAGCTCAGGGCTCCCACCGATTCTGCATTATGGTGAGTTGTATAATTACTTCCTTATATATTACAATGTAATAATAATAGAAATAAAGTGCACAATAAATGTAATGTGCTTGAATCATCCTGAAACCATCCCTCTGCCCCAGATCTGTGGAAAAATTGTCTTCCATGAAACCAGTCCCTGGTACCAAAATGGTTGGGGACTGCTGCTCTAGAGAGAACCTTCTAGACTGCTGCTGTGGAGGTGCAATGCCAGGAGAGAAGCAGCCAAGAAGACCCTGTAAATATCTTTAAGGGAGTGTATTTTCATTTCTCCTCCCTTTTCCTGCCCCTCCATCCCTTTCCCTTGCACTTTTATGTCCTTCCTCTTTGCTATTGCCAGTTTGTATTTATCCTCTGGCAAGTGGCATTTGATTTGTTAAAGAACAGAAAACTGACATGCTGTAGCAAAATTTTCAGTGCTTAGAGAAAAGGTGAGGTTTTGTGTCTTACCTAGGTGTGATCGTAACTGTATTGTTAAAGACCTCAGTCAGGCAGGCTCAGGGGAGTTGGGAAATGCTCAGGTTTTATTTTTTTCTATAATTAACTCAATGGATTTGAGCAAGTCCCTTGAATTTTCTCTATCAATTTGCTGGACACTATCCTTTACCTTATTTATGCGTGTCTTTATAAATAATATTTACTTCACATTTTGAATCATTTTTCAAGTGCTTACTGTGTTCATATTTTATTTCTGAGAAAAACACGTTTGACAGGAATAAATGTTTTAACCCAAGGTATTTGATAAGAAACTGGGTTCAATTTTTGCATTCCTTTGTGTCTTTGTAATTTCTCTGTTTTAGGATTACTAGCGTGATAAGTGCTTAGGATGTGGACATGAATTTTTTATATAGTTATTAGAACTATGTTAGAATTTTGTTGAATTTAATTCATGTTAAGTATTTGTTTTAATGTTGAAACTTAATGTATTATAAGGGCCTTTTGAATATATTTGAACTTTGAAAATATAAAAGTAAAATTAGTAAAAGCAAATGTTTAAGGTCTCTTGTAAGGTCTGTTATATATTAGTTATTAATACATTTTACCTATTAATACATGAAAACACAGATAATTAAATTTTGGGTCATTAATTCGGTAGAATGTACTCAAGGAAGAACCTTGAATCACTGAAGCAACTCTGCGCAGGTTATCTGTGAAGCTTTAGTTTATTGCTGACAAGTGTATAGTCCTGAGAAACAGTAAAATGTGTAATGATTTAAAGCATTTATATGCTAATGTAATTTAAATATTAATCCATGACACATAAGTTTGAAGACTATATTTAAGTATCTCAATTTTTAAAATGTTGTAAAATTGTGTTCATGTAATTGTAAGATGAACAAATTTCCTTAGCTTATGTTTCTTGAGTTTTATTTTTATTGTTACTGTTTATATAGGTTTGTTATTCATAAAATGATGAATCATAAAATTCAGTGATATGACTGATCTAAATGTTTCTCTATAATCTTTTATGGTTTTGTTTTAGTTACAATAATTAATAAGACCTTGTAGTAGTTTCTAAAATGTTACCACTTTTATTTGGAACAGATTCTTACAAACTAGACTGAGAAAGACAGTCGTGGAAATTTTATTTTCCTAGTTTTCAAATACTATACTAAAATATTACTGTTACGTGTTTCAGATTATAATGTACCTTATATACAAAGAGGTAGTAGATACTAGGAAATGTTTCATTTTGCATAAAGTAGTGAGTGGTTGGATTCAGGGGATTCTTTTTTGTTCCTTTTATACAATTTGGTTTTTGTGACAAATTACAAAGATAGAATATTTTTCTTCCTATCTTAAATGTATTTTGATGATTTCTTTGTAATTTTTCTTGGTATTTGACTAATATTTCCACTTATTTTCAAGTTTCAAAAAAATTTTAATAAACTTGCTGTGTAAAGTGATTTTTAACACATTAACTGTCATGTGAGTTGTACTTAACTCACTATAGTTTTGAACCTAGGACCTCATGAAGCATATGTAACTCACACGTCTTTTCACTTTGGGAGCTGTGAGGACTATTTTTCAAGTTGCGTATAACTCACACATAGAAAACAATTAAAAATAACAAATTTTTCATTAAATTAGAAAAGATCGTTCTGTTTTCGAAGTTTTTATTCTGTTTTCATAATAAAACACTGTGGCCCCAAGGAAAAACTTTTTTCCTAGTGTGGCAGTCACTGTGTTAAAATCCCATTTCTAAGCAGTTTTATTTTATTTAATTGTGTACAGGTCATCAAAATACATTTTAATTAACAAAATATAAAGTAACTCAGAAAAATTAATTGCTATTTATGTGTTCCTTAGTACCAGATTATCCTGAATTATGTGTAACATAGAAAGAATAAATAGCTAAAACCTAATACTCTTCTAATTTTCTTTATCCTGTTGGTTTGGATATTTTTTTATCAGGTCCTTTTTCAAAAGTTTTGTTATGTCACTTATGACTTACATTGCATTTTTAAAGTTTTCTTACATCTATTTGAAATCATAATGAACTCCCAAATACAGTGGTGGTGGGGAATCCATAAATTCTTCAGCATTAGAAAATATATCGTAAGATAACCTTTTTAAAAAATACAAATGTATGTTTTTATATTGTATAAAGCATGGTTCCTGGGTCTTGAAAGTAGTATTCCTTCTTTAGAAAAGTATTTTTATTATAATATATGTACTTTTAAACTTTCTATTTCTTAGTGCTATATCAGCAAATGAAATTATTTGGAGAAGCTACTCAGAATTTACTGTACTTGGAGATGAGAGGGAAGGGGGAGCTCTTATGTCTGATTTATTCTTTTGATACCTATGGTATTCCCAAACTTACTGTAAATCTCTTGTAAAAATGATCTGATTTCAAGGGTCCTCTAAAACATTGGCAGACGTTTCCTATAAATCCCAGATAGTAAATCTTTTAGACTTTCTGGGCTAAGTGGTCTCTCTTGCAACCCCCCAAGTTCTGCAGTTGTCAGTAAAAGCAGCCATGGACGCCATGGAAGTGAGCGAGTGTGGGGGTGTTCCAAAGACACTTTCTTTACAAAACAAGCTGTGCTCTGGGTTTGTCCTGCTGTCCATAGTTTGCTGCTGACTCCTATTCTACTCTTGACACACACACTCTGAAACATCTTGTTTTTAACTGGACAAGTTTTGGGCCTTAGATTTGCCTACGTTTTAAAGGCCCTTATTTGTCTGTCTGGCTTTTGTAAGGGAAGGAGGAGGTTGGGGAAGGTCAATTATATGAATCAGTATTTGTGCATGTATGGTAAATAAAATAATCTCTCCAGCTGTAGTTACTTGGAAGAGTATGTTAGTTTAAAGGAGTCTGAATTATAAACATTTACTCTGTAAATACTTTAAATTGGTGATTAGTATAGCATTTATTTATAGCTACATGTATGTATTTATGTAATGTATATATATGCATGTCGTTGATTGGGCTTCCTAGAATGCATGCTTTGGAGAGGGCCTTTCCTTGTAAGGCAGTAGGTTAATAGATCTATATTATCCCCCCGCTCCAATGTGACTGTAGCTATGAGTTTAGAAATACTCTAGTATCAGTAGCCAAATGAGTGCAGTGTAGTTTGAATTATTAGGGATTTTCATGCCATATGAATGGAATACCACTGTCTCTATATGGTTTGCCATATAAATGAGTCATGGTATGAGTTATGAAAACAGTAATGAGACGATAAAAAAAAATAGTGCCTCACATGCATTGTCTACTCACTAAGTGCCATTAAACATTCTAAATGCTTTATCCACAGTTCTAGAGACAATATTAGTGTTCACATTCCCCAGATGGGAAAATGGAGGGCTAGACACGAAGGTCATGATCTGAGCCAGGGAGACTTTTTACTTAGTTCTGGTTAGGATATGATAATGTAAACACTGACTTTTTCTAATATTTCTTCCCGGCAGTGAGCTGCTGTCAGTGAATTACAGCCCAGCAACTTAGCATCAGATAGGAAAATTGAAAGAGCACTTTTATTTTCATTATTTATTTCCTTCAGATTAGAATTGAGGAATGATATTAATGTGGTTAAATGTACTATAGCATTTATATTAAACAGCACACCTACCCTGTTCATTAAGGCTCATTCATGAAACTTAGCTAAGGCATGAATTTTTATTGGGGGCAGGGGTGGGTGGAAGAGGTGCCACATGTTCCTCAAATTTAGTTGAGGTATAAGTTTTAAATGTAGAGTTGAAATTGTCTTTTGGTATACCTACATGATGAGTGCGATGTGCACTGTCTGGGGAATGGACACTCTTGAAGCTCAGACTCGGGGGGTTGGGAGGGGCATGGGCAATATATTTAACCAGAACGGTTGTACCCCCATAATAAGCTATAATAAATAAAAAAAAATTGTCTTTTGTATTTTAGAAGATTTAATTGATTTATGGCAGTATCTAGTATCCTTATTTTAAATTATATATTCATTTTTCACATGATTTGCATTTGAAAATTAGATGCTTCTATATTGTCAACTTTTATCACTTCTCTAAGAGGATTATGGCATGCTTGAAGTAGTTTTGCTATATATAATTCATTATATATTCAACATTATTTCAAAATATTTCTCAGATCTTTGAACATTTTGATATGCTAGTAACGTTCAGAAGTAGTTTTATAACAATTATTACAGATTGTAAACATAATTATGACAAAAACTCAAATGTTTGGACAGACAAATCCTTGAAAATAGTCATCAGAGCTATCATAAATACGTTAAGAAATGGCATGGGGAAAAGTTTATGTGCTTCAAACACATTTTTAGGAGAAGAAATTGTTGAAGTACACAAAGGCTCACCTTTATATGACTTACCTGTCACATTTCCTGCTAAAATGTTTAGAGATTGTTTTGGTCTTAGGGATTTCTCTAATGCCTTGTTCAATGAAAAATTACTGTATTTATTCTCAACACATTGCTGTGAATAATGCTTGGATTATTCTGAGATGAGTTTGATGCATTTGAAAGGGAAAACACTTGAAATGGTAAAATTTTGGTTTTTTTAACATTTTAATCCAATAGCTTCATTATTGGTTGTAAGAGTCTTTGAATGGTACAAGTGTATTTGGAGGGTTTTCTTCCCAGTGGAAAGGTCTGAAGTTTTGTCTTGTTTTAACATAGTCATAGTTCTTAAAACCCAAAATGTGTATTTTGACAAAATGTTTTAAGAAAAAGAAGTTTTTGTGATTCATTTGGCAGGTTGTTTTGGATGAGGTGTGAGAATAAGGTAGGATTCTTTACCATGTCCTTGAAATTCCTTTATTCCATTGGAATAATTGCCTAAAACTTCAATGACAACGTCCTGTGGCACATGATAAACTAGGTGTGCAAACTGTTAGCCCCCACTCCAACAGTGTATTGAAGGGGAATGTTGTTTTTTCTACTCTCAGTCAGCTCCTAGACCTAGACTATCCGTCTAAGAGGGAAGCTACAGGGCAAGGCTAGGTCACCCTGATCTCCTAACACCTTATCAAAAGAATTATGTGGGCAAGTTGGCAAGGTTCCTGCTGTGAACGAAATCATCTGTTCATCTCAAGATGAAGATGTTCCAACATGCACCTATAAAGAAAACCACTTCTGAGGTAAGTGACTAGAATCCTGGAGTTATTTTGGGCAAGTGTTCATGTTCTAGACAAAGATATCTGTGTGCTCTATTCTTTCCCCTAAATGATTTCAGTGTACATTTTAGTAGGAGTATGTCAATTCTTTTTCCCTCTCTGCAGAAGAGAGTCTAAAGAACATTCAATGCATCTTCAGTTTTAATAGATGATTATAAGCCTAGAATGAATGAATTTGTGTTTATTATACACATTTCAGGATTGTTGAATTTTTTTTCTGTGTGCAGATAACATTTTTGTATAATTTAAGAGTGTGAGTCATCTCTATCTCGAAAATTTTGTTTGGGAAATTTTCTTCAAAGAATAAAAATGATTGCTACTTTTCATTTTACTTAGAGACAAAATTTTAATGAACTCCTAAATCAAGAATAAAAATTCGGGAAAGAACAAAGTAACCATTCTTTTACAAGTAATTCTAACCACATGTGAAGAATCATTTTGGTAAACTTCTTGCCATTTTTTTTCCTTCCCAGATTTTATTGTGTGGTTGATGTAAAAAGATAGAATTCAGATTTTTCTCTTTTACTATTTTTAACCTGCTTTATGTGTGTAAATTTATAAATAGTGTAGTACTTTTTCATAATAAACTAAGAACTTCTGGTTAGTTTATTGCTATGGTTTTCCAAATTATGCAGAAATTGTATTTGTGGTTTAAAATATGTCCTATACCTCTGTAGCTTGGTGGAAACTTAGGTAAGATACAGCTTTCAGAAGATAGATGGTAAGAGCCTAAGGAAGAAAAATATTGTGTTTTCTTCTTTAGGTTAGAAGAAGCAGTAGGAGTTGTAATTTACTCTGTTTGATAACATGGTAGCCACCATCTATGTGTTGAATCAATCAGTTTATTTTTTGAAAAAATATTAACAGTGGAATTTTGGTTGTTCTGTAACCTGATTGTTATGAATTTATTTACATGAAATGCTATTATAAAAATAAGCCATAATGTTAGTATCAGAATACAAAATGTCTTAAGATTCTCAACTTTGTACTGAGTTAGAAATACCAGAGTTCATCTTAAGTACTTTATTAGGAAAATTAATCCATAATCCCTTTATAGATTAAAAAAAAGAATATACAGTTGAAGAGCTGATTGCGAAGTTTCATGTATTATGAGTTGAAAAGGTTAAGCCATACTTATAAATATAACAGATAATCCTCAAATGGGTCACTATCTCTAGACATTTTTCTAATAACTACTAAATGATAATGTTATGGTTTTCTTATAGTGTGTTTGGCATATGAATTCTCTACTATGTTCTAGATGTCTTAGTGCCAGCATATAAAAATACTGCATTTCCCTCCCCCCCAATTTTGTATGTCCTTCAATTTTTACTAGTTTTTAAATTTAGAAATAATATAATCCTTTTGGAATATTATTTCAAATTCAAGTAAGCTTTCAAATTTGAGTATTCTGGTAAAGAGAATCAATTTAAATATGTTAAATAGAAATGTAAAGATCCTGTATACTTTTGTTAGAAGTATATATTTCATTGTAGAAATTATTTATGAATTTAGGGATTTGATTTTTCTCTGCAATTATCCATTGTAATTCTTCTTAGATAGAAGTGGATATACTTGTTCTGCTTTCCATTAGGAAGGAAAACATTCAGGTTGTTTACCAGAATAATAAGGGTAATTTATTTGAGATCTTCAGAAAGAAAAAAAACAAAAAAACAAACTGTGCCTTTCAGTTATAGGAGAGTTGATTATTCACTAAATGCAAGAGTTTTTTGGGTTTTTTTGCTATTTGAGTTTTGCCTTTTTTGGCATGTTGGGAAAAAAATCATGTATTCTGTAATATGAAGCTTCAGTTATTATAGTAACCAATTTAGTAAAACATTGAGCCATTATATTACTGTAGAGAGTGCCATAGGTAAATACTTTTTCTATAACCTTATTTCTAGGCAAGTTTCTCTTTTAGCTCTGAAATTTTTGTGATTAGCATATTTAACTTGCCAATTTTGGGTTCATATTCAAAGTTGGTAGGTAGAAAAGTTAAGACAAAACATTTGTATTTCTTATATGGTTCACTTATTTAATAAATATATTTTGAGGACCATAATAGGTGATGGAGATACAATTAAATTCAGAAAAAAATATTCAAAGGAGATATTAATAGAAGGAACACCAGGAAAATGTTGCAAAGGGAAGATTGTGTTAAGAAGTATTTGAAGCAACTATTTACCTGTAATAAGTAAAAGGGTAGTTGTTTAGTATTTTCCTTTTGTGTAGCTGTTAAAACAAAAAGTGTGTATATTTTAATATAAACATGAAATAATTATTGAGATATTTTACATTCTTTTTTGTATTAAGTGTTGTACTTTTGTATTAAGTCTTTGAAAACCCATGTGAATTTTATACTTACAGTACAGCTGAATTTGAACCAGTCCCATTTTAAGGGTTCGTTCAAGCAGCCTCATGTGGCTAGTGGCTATCATCTTGGCTAGTGTGGCTCTAGATTGCCCTGTCTTACCTTTCAGATCACGACTTGTCATTTCTCAGGAAACCTTTCGATGATCCCTAGGTCTGTCAGTTTCATCCTCAATCTTACGGAATCATATTCTTTTCCTTAGAGCATTTATCTTATCACAGTTGTAAGTTCTGTTCAATGAATGGGATTATTTGCTTGTCTCTTCCACTAGATGCAGGCATGTTCTCATTGTGTTCCCAGTCATTACACACAGCCGGTGCTCAATAAATAGTATTTAACTAAAGGAAGTATGTGCAATTACGGGTGTAAGGTAACTTGCCCAGAATCACACATTTGATTTTAGAACCAGGAACTAAATTGTTTCTGATTTATTTTGCTGTGATAAAAATGTGTAAAATAGCACTAATATGAGAAGTTATAATTTTAAGTTGTCATTACCTTTAATGGTATTTTCCTTGGTAATAGTTCTGTAGGCTACCACTTATTTTTGACTAGTTAGGAAGCTTTTAAAACGATAAGCATATATTTGAGTTGATTTAATGGATTTGATAATGAAGAAGCTTATAACTCAAAATTTTTTGATTATTTAAATTCTCTGCTTACGTAAATCCTGAAAATTATAAGATTGATCTATATTATAAAATTAAAGCGTTTAAAATGAATTTTTCTAAGAATGAAGATTTTTAGATAGACCTTATTGAAAATAGTCTAACTTTGTTTTGTTTAAAGGATGTTTACTGTGAATTTGATAAAGTGAGTAAACCATATGATCCACAGTATCTAATTAATTAAAAGCCAAGAAATTATGTTTTGGCCATATGTTAGACAATCAGATTGTGCCAGTCTTGAGTATAAAAGAGAAATTGAACATGATTCTCTAACCTCAGTAAGTTTACACTTTGTACATGCTGTGCAAGTGGAAAGAATGAGATACTATGAAAGAGTTAAGATGTCATTGTGAACCTGATATTTCAACTGTGTCTGGCAGAGATAGCAGGCATTTATTAAGGAAGAAGGAGAGGGAAGGGTATTCCAGTCAAAGGAACAGCACATACACATATACAGGGTTTCTAAATACTTTGTAATGGTTCCTAAAAAGAATTAGAAGCAAATAATTCAGTCTGTCTGAAGCATAGTATGTACTGGTTGGAGCAGAGCCAGGTTATGAGTCTGGTAGGACAATTTGATGGTAGAATCATAAAGAACCCCACATGGCACTCCTAGGAGCTCAGACTTACCCTGTGCAGTAGGAAGCAAGATGATGGAAGAGAGACCTGAAAAATGTGAGCAGTGAGGTGACAGTTACAATAAAAGAAATAACAGGACTGCCTTGGTGTAGGGAAGAGAATACAGGGTGTATGCTGTTTACTCCCCCACTCCCTGGACCCTCCCACCCTACCTTTTACCCACTTCTACCAAGAAGACAAGAAGTTAAGGACAGGGTATAATTTCTGGTAAATTCTTTAAATCTATGTTTATAATGTATCTGTTTAGTGACTTTCAACGGAAACTCACTGTGTAATAAATCTACTGTTAATTACCAAAGGACAGGATATGTTTTACAAAATAAAAATGATTCTGATTCATATCAGTTTCATTTTTCACTGCCTGCCAAAGCTTTTAATGGAAATTATTTCATCATCAAACAACAGCCTGTGTTTTGCTATATAATCATATTAACTTTAATCAACTTAAAAGTGAAAGGATATGAGTTAATTAATAAAAAGGTTACATGTCTTATTAGTGCATTGGGGTTTTAATTATGTGTTATAGAGTCCAAAAGTTTGTTTATAAAATTTAAGGAATAAAGTAGAAATCTGAATAGGATACTTTGTAAAAGCATAAGTCAATATACCAGGAACCAACACTATAACCAGGAACAAGCAGCTGGGATAAAATACCTTTGCTTTGAAACCTTCTCTCTTCTTTCATTGCTTAGGGAGATCATAGGGGCACAAGCAGCTGTATGAAAACAGTATTCATTCTGCTCTTTCCCAATACTGTAATGCTCTCAGCCAAAATATTTTAGGAACATCTCCCTAATCTGAGTGGTTGCAAGGGTATGTGGGCAGGACACTGGTATCTTTTTTTGACAAAGCTCTGCCACTGTTATCCTCAGAAATGTCAAACTGGGAGGAGTATTGCACAAGCCCTTCTCACTTCCTCTGGCCCCTTACCTTTTTTGGAAAGGACAATGGAAAATGAAGCCTTTTCTCATTTGTTGAGCTTTAGAATTTTCATCATTATCATATGTCATTTTGGAGGCATCACAAGATTGGTGTTGTAATGGGCTTTTCATTATATTCCTTTTTCAAACCCTAAGTGAGGTTTCATTGTGGCCAAAAATTCAGTGATAGTAAAAAAAATACATTTGATTAGTGTTAAATTTAATAAATATTCTATTTAAGTAAAATTTATAATCATATTTTATTCTGATAATAGTGGTAATAACTTCATTATTTTAAAGGATTGGATTATGGTAATTTTTTTGGATCTAATGTTTTAAGTGAATTAAAATATATTTGTTTTTCCGTGCAGATTTGAGTTCTGTGAACCTGCATTTGTGGTCGGTAATTGCCTCCAGATAGCCTCTGACAGTCATCAGTATGATCGAATTTATTGTGGAGCTGGAGTCCAGAAAGACCATGAAAACTACATGAAAATATTGCTGAAAGTTGGAGGCATACTAGTTATGCCTATAGAGGATCAGGTAACTTCCACTGTCCTTTGCTTAGTGGCATGGGTAACAAACACGTTTGTTTAAGAATGGGAAAAATATTATTTAGTGAAAGGCACTTTGTAATTTTTAAAGAAAAAATGTTTTTCCCAGAGCTATCTATCTGTGTAGAAAAAACTTGAAACAGACTCTAATTATTTAAGCATTGTAAATGTGCCAAGGATCCCTGTGCTGTGGTGGGGGAAGACTGGGCGTTCACTGGAGCTCTGCTGCCACCTCCTCTAGTGCCCACCCAGAGGTGTTCAGCTGAATGTGGTGGTCTCCACCAGCTGCTCAGTTTCCAGCATTCTTCAGTTCTTTGAACCTATTGAAAAGAAATCCTGGTTGTGGTTTGGTTTATACCACTTTACCATCATTAATAAAACAAGTGAATTTTAAAAAGCAAATTTTAAGATCTTCATTTAGTACTATACTATAAATACTTGAAAATATTCTTCAGCTATTTGTGAGCATTGATAAATTTATTTTTTCATGTTTTGGTTTGGAATTATTAAGTATACTAAATACACATGCAGACTCTGTTGGCCATATTTGGGTAGCCAATTTGCATTGAAGTATTTACCTTAACAGCAAATATTTTAATTCCTTCTATATTATTTTATAGTAAATATTTAAATGGAAGTAATTTGGTTGCATGCTAATGGGATTATATAGCTCATTAGCAATTATTCCCTTAAAACAAAATTTTGACTGTAAGATGATCACATTGCCAAGATTAAGCTATTATTTTTCTTTTTTCTCTAAATAGCTAACACAGATTATGCGAACTGGACAAAACACTTGGGAAAGTAAAAATATCCTTGCTGTTTCATTTGCTCCACTTGTGCAACCAAGCAAGAATGATAATGGCAAACCAGATTCTGTGGGACTCCGTAAGTAGCTCTTCATACATTCCGATTGAATTGTGATTTATGGTGTTCAACTCATATGCTTGGGATTTAAGACTATGTGATTATGAAGAAGTAAATAATTACACCATAAGATTAATGGATTTATTCAACTTAAAAAAAAAATAAAGTGTCTACCTTATGCCAGACACTGTTACCTGCGTTCATGGAAACTTGAAAAAAAGGGGCAGATCAAACCAAAAACAGATGTATTAATTATAGTTTATGTTGTGATAGAAAGTAACTGGTTGTGGGGAAGAGCATCTGTTTTAGGTATGGTGGTAAGGAAGGTCCTTCTGCCAAGGCAACATCTGAATTATGACCAGAGTGATATAAAAGAACCTGCCATGTCAAGATTTAGTGGTAGCATTTTCCATACAGAAAGACAGTGAATACAAAAGGCTTTACACTAAAAAGAGTTTGGTCATTCCCAGACCAGGAATAGGTCCGGGGTGGTAGAAGCTCATGGGCTGGGTTGTGGAGGATGGATTATCACAGGACCAAAGGGGAAACAAGCCAGTTATGAGGCTTTTCTTATATCGAAGGAGAGAGTTGATGATGTTGTAGAGAGAATTGTTTGAAGGCAGAAAAATAGCAGACTATGTGGGGAAGTGTGGGTGAAGGAAAAAGAGGAATTTGTTTTCCCTTGAGGCTGGCTGAGTGCTGGTACCTTCACCGTTGTTGGGAAGACTAGGGATGGCATAATTTGGAAATAGATGTAGAAAGATCAGACATTTTCTTTTGGCCAAGCGTGAGTTGTCTGTTAGCATACAAATGTCAGGTAGTCGAGTGGGTGAAAACGTGCTCCATGAGGAAGGTATAGATTGAGAATCCTTGACATAAAGATGGTATTTTAAACTATGATTGGGTGAGAATGGATGAGACCACTTAGGGACAGAGTCTTGGAGATAAAGAAGAGGTATCAGGGTTGAACTTGTGGTCCACCAAATAAATTTAGAGATATTAAATAAAACAGAGGAAGACGGATTGGCGAATGAGGGCCCAGAGAGGTGGGGGGAGGGAAACCAGAGTGCACAAGGTGTTGAAAGCCAAGACAGAAGAGTTTCAAGGAGGGAGCGATCAACTAAATGGGGCTAATAAGACCTTGAGGAAGAAGAGGAGAGTGATATTAATTGGTTTTGCATATGTCATAGTTTTGTTAACCATTAAGTAAAATTCTTTACCAAAAATAAAACTCTTGATTTAGGTTTCTTTTTTTTTTTTTTTTTTTTTTGAGACAGAGTCTGGCTCTGTCTCCTGGGTAAAGTGCAGTGGCATCATCATTGCTTACTGCAACCTCAAACTCTTGGGCTCAAGGGATCCTCTTGCTTTAGCCTCCCGAGTAGCTGGAACTACAGGTGCGTGCCATGACGCCCGGCCAATTTTTCTATTTTTAATAGAGAGGCGGTATCACTCTTGCTCAGGCTGGTCTTGAACTCCTGAGCTCAAGCAATCCTCCCATCGTGCTAGGATTACAGGTGTGAGCCACCGTACCCAGCCTATTTAGTTTTCTTTTTAAGTGTGTTTGTTTCATAGGTATCTGGCTTTATAGCGAGCTTTAATTTTATTTTCAGCATTCGTTCTGTGCTCTTTTGAGCTGTGTGACTTTTGGACCTTTGGGGATGGTTTTGAAAATTATATGAAGTAGTATTTGTGAAGTGCTTGGCATACTGCCTAGCATATTATAATCGTTTGATAAAAAGTAATGCTAAGGTTTTGAGAAGGTCAGTAAATTACACCTGTTTTTCTCTGCTTAAGTTCTTACCAAATGAAGAGATGTACTCAGAGGTCAAATAGCTAGAGATTGAAATGTCAGCTTTGTTACCAAGCAGAATAGGTGGGAGAATGTGGCTTAGCTCTACACCCTTAAATTAGACAGACTTACCCAACCAGTTACAGGCAACACTGGCTAATCTCCTACCATGGGAGTTTATTCTGTAAATACATGCGTGAGCAGAGCCCAGTCAATATGTGTGAATCCCAGAGAAAAGGAGAAGGGAACAACAGAGCCACACATGGCCAGCTGCTTCTTAGACACTCAAAGTGTATGAGCTATTCCCCCAGCCTTGAGGAAGAATGAGTGAGGTGGTGCAGAGAGGCCCGCATGGCCCTGTGGCAAGCGTTGCTCTCTGGGAGTGTCAATGACATGAGGGTTCCCACCTAAGTACCTCATGAGCAATCTTCTCTAACAAGAGCCACCATCAAAGGAGACGTGTTGACCACTCTTACAGACTTGTGAGATTCATAAATTCTGACTCTGTGTTCTTTTTTTGATCTAATTTGGAAAGAAATTAAGCACTCAGTTCTAAAAAATTTTGAACTTTTCATAATTCAGAAAATTTTTCAACCATTTTTTCCAGATATACTTGTTGGTAATATATACTTCGGCTACTTACTAAAAGGATTTGAGTCAGTGTATATGAAAAAATGCCATATGAAACAGGAAAATTAAAAATAAGAATGATGAAAAACAAAGGATTATCAAAAGGGAGACTTACTCTATTAGAAATGTTAAGTTACTATGTTGAAATGTTAAATTTAAACTTCCAATTTAGTCAAAAAGGGGTATGTGCTGGGTATACTCTGGGACACTGAAAGGTACAGGGCATTTCTTTCTAGCACCAGAATCAAGTGATTGTCACTTGCATTCATATACACTACGTGTTTATTTCCATGAAGCCTACTTTTAGTAGACTACAGATACTCCTTGACTTATGGTGGGACTATGTCCTTTACCCTCATAAATTGAAAATACTGCAAATTAAAAATTAAAAATGCATTTAATGCTGGGAACACAACAGATGGTCCCCAACTTACTATGGTGTATTACTGTGGGTCCATTTAGGATGGTTTGACTTTAAAATGGTATAAACGTGGTACTTATTCAGTAGAAACCATAACCCCATCATGAGACATAAATGGAGCTCCTGGACTTAAGGTGGAATTACCTCCCCTAAACCCATCGGAAAGTCGAAAAGTCCTAAGTGGAACCATTGTTAGTCAGGGACCATCTTTATACTCTATGTATTTTATACTATATTTTTACTATGTAGTAGACTGTACTGTAGTTATTGGATCCCTACTTAAACTCCTTGCTGAAAGCAGCAGTAATAACAAAGTAAAACTATTTTCTCTCTCCTATTTTTTTAACATTAGAATTATAGTTTATTTATGACAACTTTGTTTACCCTAACTGGATGGAAAGTAATAAAAGAAATAGTAGAAAAAGTTTTCTGACACAGCTTGGCCTTTGACAGTTTAACCGTAAACATCCTGTGCATCTTATATAAGAGTACTTAGAGCCGTGCCGCCGCCGCTTAACGGTTTTATCTTGTAACTGACGCTTAAAATCTTCAGAATTCTCTCAGTAGTCTTTGCTTTTTTATCTTAACAGTTTTCCTAGTTTAGTTTCCTTTAGAAGAATCTTGATTGTAAATATGGTTTTATAATAACATAATTCATAAGTGGCATGGATAATATGCTATAAATGAGCACCTTCCATTCTCCCTCATCTTAAGGATGTCAATACAAATAAATAGATCTTAGTAGCTAATAAGACTGTCATTGTTTGGGTTGAATGACATTATAACTGTGAATGTAAAATAGGAAAAACTTCAGTGGAATAGGATAAAATGGAGCCTACATTTTAAAAAATCCATCATACCTCTGAAATATTTACAGATGAAATGATAACGTCTACATTTTTCTTCAAAATAATCTGGGGTGGGGATGGAAAGAGGATGAGAGTGTTGATAAAATAGGATTAGCCATGGTGGTAATTGTTGAAGGTAGGTGTCAGGTATATGGGGGTTTATTATATTATTGGCTCTCTTTTTTGTGTGTACAGTAGTCCCCTATTATCCTTGGGGGATATGTTCTGAGACCCCCAGTGGATGCCTGAACCTGCAGATAGTACCGAACCCTATATATGTACTATGTTTTTTTTCTATCTGGTAACCAGGACAGCTACTAAGTGACTAAGAGGAGGGCGGCATGTACAGCGTGGATATGGTTCACAAAGAGATGATTCACATCCAAGGCCAGATAGCGTGAGATTTTATCACACTTAAAACTTATGAATTGTTCAGTTCTGGAATTTAACTATTTAATATTTTCAGACCCGGGCTGATCATAAGAAACTGAAACCATGGAAAGCGAAACTACAGATAAGGAGGGGACTGCTATACCTGAAAGTTTCTACAAGAAAAAGAGTCACCAGTAACCAATAGTAATTTATAAAAATGACTCAGGAATTATGTGAATAAAAAATAAAAGCTTCATATAGTAATATTGAGAATGAAAAAAGTTTTAAAAATTGATATTTACCAAAATTTAATAGGATGTATGGAGAATAAGAAAAGTTTTCGGTTAAAATAAGTCAAAATAGCTTTCTGTTCAGAGGACATTATTAATTACAGGAAGTTAAAATATGAAAGAAGAACGCTAGTACAGAAAACCCCTAAAAATAGTACACATGCAAATTCTTTGCCAAATGTATCTTGTAGCAAAAAGCTTGCTCATATTAAACAGCTTACTAAAATGGAGTTATAATTTTTCCTCTGATTCATCATTTTATTCAACTTAAAAGTCATATTTCTTTCTGTGTTTTTTTAGAAGAGGGTAGAAGACATTCTAAAAATAAGGATACGTTGTTTAAAGTTTGGGGACAGAAGAAGACTTCAGAAATTATGGAACTATATCTTGTTGAACTATGCGAAGTTGGTGCTTTTGTAGGTCAAAAAAGGCCCCCAATCATCAGTTTTTGTATGGTTCAACCTAAATAAAATGTTCTTTTCAATGTTTATTAACAAATAAAAATGAAAGTCCTGACTCCTAAGTTCCTTTAAAATCTATATAGAGCCTAACTTTGGGGAAACAGATGGAGCTTAAATGTGTGTGTTAGAGATAACCTTCCCTGCAATTTTGGAATGAAAGCTTAAATTTAAAATAAATTTTTATAGCAGTCAAAATTAATATTGTCTCATCCATTAAATCCTTGTCTCATAACTGGAGACATTAGAAACAAAGGAGTGTTATGGAATATGGAAGATGTTTGAAGAGGTAGGCCTGAGAGTTATCTAAAAGTTTATGTGTCATTCAAAAGAACTTGCACATGTTATTTTAGGACTTATGAGTATTAGAAGCTACTAAAGTTAAGTCTGAATCTTTTTCTGTGTTTGGTGTGGTTGGTTCTTGATGAAGATCAATTATTCTTCCCACAGTTTAGGATTGAAAGGTTCATCCCTGGAATAGCCCACAGTGCCGGCAAAGGAACAACTAATTTAATTAACATAATTAAGGTGTTGACAGAGAATACCAGTAATGTGAGAGAGGTTCAAGAGCAAAGACCAGCTGAAAAGACTAATACAGTTTCTATTTCCTTGCTCCCTTGTAATTTCCAAAACACTTTTTTTATAGATTTATTCTCCCTTTGGAGAGCCCCATCAAGCTTAGGCCTTGCCTCTCCTCTGTCTACACTCTCACCCAGACACTCTCTTCCAGCTCTGTCTTTGCATGTCACGAGGGGCTGATGATGAGATTTCTGTCTCCAGCCCCGGCCTTGCCCTGAGCTCCAGAGTCGTGATCTAACTGCTTATGGTTGGAAAAGCAGCAGAGACTCTGCAGTCAAACACCTGCATCCAGGTGCCACCTCAGTCACTTACAACCTCAAGCGAGTTATATAACTTAGTAACATTAAGTGAGTTATTATATGTAAAACATTGAAAATGTTGACAAGTATGATATTATAGTTGTTATTCCTGAAATCTCCATTTTGGATATGTACTGGACACCTCAGATTTAACACAAGCAAAACACATTTTTTGTTTTCTTCTCCTCAACCTATTTTCTTCTCTGCCTTTGTTATATCGGTAAATGACATCAGTATCTGCCCAGTTGCTCAGGCCAAAAACTTAGATGTTTTCCTTTATTCTTGCCTCCCCGCATCCTCTATAGCCAATCCATTTCCAGCCTGTTTTCAAAATATATCTGAAATTTGTCCATTTCTCTCCGTCTATACTGCCACCCCCCCCATCAGAATGTGGTTGTATTTCATGTGGATTACTGAACTGTTTCAGCTGACCTCCTGACCCCAGGCTTCATCTATGCCAGCCTGCCAGCTCTTTGAACATTCTGAGCTCATTTACCTTGCTATTAATTCCCTCTGCCCCAGATGTTTACGTGTATGTTACTCCCTATCATTTAGATCCTAGCTTGGACATAACCTCCTCAGGGAGACCTTTGTGACTACCCAGTCGAAGCAACCATACCCCCAAGATGCTTTGTCATATCATTGGTGTTTTGTTTTTTTATATCCCATTTATTTTTCATAATTGCTTTTTGTTTACCTACCCTGACCCAGACATGCAAGCTCCATGAGTGCAAGGAGTGCAGACTTCGTAGTAGTCTGAATCAGCCGCTGTATCTAAATGGGATTTTTAACAGTGCCTGGCATCTAGTTTAACAAATATTTGTTGAATGAATGTTAAATAACTTCGTGAGCAGTTTTGGAAGGTAGGCAGAGTAGGTGGTATTTTACACATTTTAACATACAAGAGATGAAATCTCACATCTGTTGCTGCTAATGCATGTTCTCAAAACTAATTGGTGGCTGAAGCAGGATTTGAACTCAACTATTTCTGTGTTTCAGTTTTCACTACATGTAGTTGGGGACAGGTCAAGACCAATAGAGAAAATGGTTTCTAGCAGAATATGCCCTTGTGGCTCTTCGGAATTCTTTTCTTTTCAGGTTTTAGTAGCAGGGTAAAAAAAGACAGCTTGAAGTTTTGTGGTGGACCAGCAATATGTGCTAAGAGATCTTTGAGTAGGGCTTCAAAGTCTCCTAAAGTTTATGAAAAAACATACATACTTCTGCAGGGTGTGTCTGATGAGTGTCTGGGCATAGCCCAGGACACTGGCTGGTGGGAAGAGCACAGCAAGCGTGCTGTGAGCCTTGGGTGCAGTGCTGCACTGTCGGTGCTCAAACCTGCAGGACCCTTCCGGGAGTGAGAAGAACAAAACGGCCACAGTCCCTCCCCTCCCAGAGCTCACAGTCTAAGGTGAAGGTGGGCCATATGCAAATAGCTAAAGAAAGCAGAATTTCAGATGTTAAAAAAGTTTGAAAGAGGGATGTCCAGAAAACAGTATCAAGAGTGAAGAGATGAAAAAATAAATGATGAAGATTTTTAATGCTGTTCAACTGAGGAGAGTTATGTTTTGTTTATTTTCAGATATTTGAGAAAGATCCGTGGTATTAGTTTTATTTCCACAGGTATGGAAACTAGGAGAAATTAATTTTGGAAGGGGCATAGGGAATTTATTTCTCTATGTGTACAGTATTGGAACAGGCTACAAAGAAGAGTATGTGGTTCTAGGGTTTATGCTTTTATACGTATATACGTATATCTGTGGGAGATAGGAGTGAAGCAGACAGGAGGTATGTTCTGACTCTATGACGTATTTGATATAAGTAAACATCAGTAAAATAAAAAATTCTATGGTGTTTCTTTGGACTCTTAAAGTGTTTGTGGCATGATTTCTGATGGACTGACTTACAGAAAGAAAGGTGTGTGTGTAAAAGTAGGTTTAGGGTTCAGATAGGGGCAGTTGTTCAAATGTTGCTTTTGGTTTTTTTAAATAGATAGCATTTTTTAATATGATTTAAACATCAAAAAATATAAAAGGGTATTCAGGGTAAAGTCTTTCTCTTGTTCTTTTTGTCTCATTGCTTAGTTCTCGTATAGTTTTCACATACCCTGCTTCTAAATTCTTACCTTTCCAGAGAATTTTTATGCATATAAATGGCAACACACAGACACACACACACTCCCCTATACATTTTAACCTTTGTGCTGTCTGTTCTTGTCAGCACTTAGAATGGTGCTTGGCATGTAATAAGTATCCCAAACCTTTGTTGCTTTGTTAGATGTAAGTCAGAGTTTTTATACTTTCTACGTTTTCTAAAATTTGCTAAGAAACATATTTTATTCTGTGAAGAAACGAACACTATATAATGTTTTATTTTATATGTTTTCTTTTGTGTTTTGTTTGTTTGTTTTTAGCCCCCTGTGCTGTCAGGAATCTACAGGACTTGGCTCGTATTTACATTCGACGCACACTTAGAAATTTCATAAATGATGAGATGCAGGCCAAGGGGATTCCTCAAAGGGCTGCACCCAAAAGGAAAAGAAAGAGAGTTAAACAGAAAATTAACACTTACGTATTTGTGGGCAATCAGCTTATTCCTCAGCCTCTAGACAGTGAGGAGGATGAAAAAATGGAAGAAGATAACAAAGAAGAGGAAGAGAAAGATCCCAGTGAAGCCATGAAGCCAGAGGAGCCACCTCAGAATTTACTGAGAGAAAAAATCATGAAGCTGCCCCTCCCTGAATCTTTAAAAGCTTACTTGACATATTTTAGAGACAAATAACTTAGAGCAAGAAGAAAGAATGCCTACTGATAATTCCTTTAGTCTTGAAAATGTAGTGTGTTAGGAGTTAAGAGAGAGAATTATTTCTTTCATCAGAGCGAATTATAGTGGAAAAAAGTATAACTTGTTTCTGTCAGTAACAAAAATGATGTATTCAATGATTAAAAAAGAATCCCTTTTATAAAATATATTTTTCTTTAAATCTTGGAAAAATGCTGTTTTAACTCAGTGATTTCAAAGTGGAATGCAACAATAGCCAAGACTTTATGTACTATAAACCCTTTTCTGATTCCTTTACAGATCTGTAGTGGTGAGGGTTAGATTTCATTTTATATAAGGTTAAATAATTGTTAAGCTTATATAATCTGATCTGAATTGCAGTTGTTTGCATTTCCTCTATGAAACTTTGTTATCTAATAAGGAAATCAAATGCTTTGTAGATCTATTTACCTTTTGTTGCAATCACTATTGCTGAGTGGCTGTAGATATATTCCGGGCAATATATGAGTGCAATAGCAATACAAAATATTGAATAATGTAGCTTTAAAAAAACCCCCACAATTTTCATGAGATTTTACAGCCCTGCTACCTTTGCTTTTGAATCTGTTGCCAAAAGACATGGTTAAACAAATATCTGCTTCTCTCATAGAGATTTTAAGAGCACAGCAAGTGACTATTAAAGTAGAAAGTATAAACTCTTAGTTTGTATGGACCCTTTACATTTTCAGTATTTAAAGATGAGGTTATCTTAACTCTCTAGAATTTTAAAAAACAGTATATTTACGATTGTTTTTTCTGTAGTTCACTGTATAAAGTATTTGGCTTTAAAAAAAAATCCACTGTTGTGTGTGACTTTTGGTAGGACAGAGAGTGAGTGAATGAGCATGAGTGATGGCCACTTTCTTGGATGACTCTAAGGATCAGGGCCAGGGCAGACTTGGTCAGAAGATGCACTTTAGCAGATGGAACTTCTAGTTTATCTGAATATTTATCTTTGACAAGGTAGGGCTGAGCTTGCCTCTGTTTGCTTTGGATCTTTCTGATATAAAAAATATTCATGGAAATTATTTGTAGATGCCTTTTGTTTTGAAAGTATGGTTCAGAATCATAGTGTAATCTTTGGGACCTACGCCATGTTCACTTAACTTCCTCCCATATATTTTTTTAAATGTTCCTTTTGGTAAAATTATAATGGTTTTCATTTTTTGCTTAATATCACATACTTAAAGTTATCTATCATTTGAGTTTGTAGCTTATCAGTGATACAATAGGTAGTAAATGCCATTATTAGTTTATTTTCCTAGTAAAGCCTGATAACAGTCATTCC
>CM052438.1:87762596-87797612 GCA_028533085.1 Varecia variegata
CTGCTTATTGGTCAATGTATTTGGTTCTAGTATTAAAAGAAAAATGTTATTAAAATAGCATACAGAGTGATTAAAATAAAGTACAAAACGTGTTAAGTATTGATTTCTAGTTGTTCGAGATGGTAAAAGTAAAGCAAAGCCTGTTAAATCATTGGAAGACTTGGATAATTATTTTAAATAAACAATTACATACAATTAAGCATCATTCTTCAGTGGCCTGCTTTCCTTTTTCTCTTCTTTTTTAATTTAGATAATCTTGGTACACCTATAGATATATGCTGATTTATGATATTCAGTTGTCTGTATTTGGACATATCACTTCCTTTTGACTATTGCCACCTCTGAAGAGTATAGCGTTTTTAAAAATTTATAAAATAGTACATAGGAAAGATATCTATGAAATATATGTGACGCACAAGTAATAATAATTAAGTGTACATGTAGGTACATGTGTGTACCTACCATTAGGTTCAACTAATGGCATTACCATCTCCTGTGTGCCCCTTCCCAATCCCTCCCTTCTCAGGAGTAACCCTTTTGTGTTTATCATGATCTTGCTTTTTGCTGTCATTTTAACCACGCATGCTTGTATTCCTAGACAGTATACTATTTGGCTTCACATGTGCTGGAGTCATACTGTGCATTCTCCCACAGCTTGCTTGTTCACGTCACCCACTCGAGATTGATCTGTGTTGTATGTTGTTATGTTACATTCACAGTTCACAATTTAGTGTTTCATTATGTTGATGGATATTTTTTGTTCCCTCAAATGATTGAGTTGTGAACTTTATTTTACATGTCTTGTGAATGTACATGTGTGAGAATCTTCTTAGGGTGTATGTCTAGGACTAGAATTACTGAGTCACAGAAAATGTTTATGTTCACCTTTACCTAGATGGTGCAAATTTGTTTCTCAAAATAGTGTTAACAGTATGTGTTTATTCTAGCAATATTTAAATGTTCCAATTCCACATCCTCACCTACACATGACAAGAGATTTTTGCATTTGGTAGCATTAGGTACTTTGTTACTTATTAAGAAAGCTACTTGTTAAGAAGGTTTTTTATCTTCATCTGTTTCTTGGTTTTAGAGTTTTTTCCCTGTAAAGTGTCATTCAAGTCTTTTGTAAACTTTTTTATTGGGTAGTTTTTTTTTTTTCAAAATTGAATTGTAGTATTTTTTTTTTTTTTGGTAATCTCAAAATTAATTCATTGTCAGGTATATGTGTTGCAAATATCTTTTCTTAGTTTGTGATTTCTGTTCTCATGCTATTTATGGTGTCTTTTGATGAACTGGCATTTTTTATCTTAATTGTCAAATTCGTCTTCTTTCCTATACTCTCAATTCCAAGGTCATGAAAATGATATATTTACTTACAGATGTTCCATGATTTTTGCCTTTCATGTTTAAATCTGCATTTTTTTTTATTTTATTGACTGAGGACCATCTTTTGAAAAGTTCCTTTTTTCTTATCTGCAGTGTTAACTTTGTCATAAATTTTCATGTATTTGTGCTTTGTGTCTTGGCTTTCTTTTCTGTGTTGTCAATCAATTTGTATAACCCTTTGCTAACACTGCACAGTTTTATTTACTGTATATTTACAGTAATTTTTAATCTAGTAAAATAAAACCCTTCAATTTATATTCCAGGAGTTTTTTGGCTATTCTTGGACCTGTAGACTTTCATATAAATTTTAGAATCAGCTTCTCAGATTACACACACACACACACACACACACACACATGCACGCAACCCTTTTGGAAGTTCCTTGGGAATCACATTAACTTTATAAATTAGTTTATGCAAGAATTAAAATGTTTATGATATGGAGTCCTCCAATCCATCAATATGGTCTTTCTATCCTTTTACTTAGGTCTTATTAAATATTTAGGTTGGTGCAAAAGTAATTGTGGTTTCGAACCGTAAGTTTTACATCACTATAACTAGGCTCAGACACATCTTTATTAATCAAAATAGGAACCATTACAATCAACACATTGTTGCCAATGAGAAATAAGTTTGTTTATTCCTGTAGCATAAAAATCTGTGCTTCAGGATTGGACAAACTCCTGGAAAGCATTTTCTGCATCCTGCTGGTTGTGGAAGTATTTTCCCTGCAAAAACTTGGCAAGATGTTTGAAGAAGTGGTAGTCGGTTGGCAAGAGGTCAGATGAATATGGCGGAGGAGGCAAAACTTTGTAACCCAATTCGTTCAACTTTTGAAGCTTTGGTTGTGCAAAGTGTGGTCAGGCATTGTGGAGAAGAATTGGGCCTTTTCTGTTGACCGATGCAGGCTGCAGGCATTGCAGTTTTCGGTGCATCTCATCGATTTGCTGAGCAGACTTCTCAGATGTAATGGTTTCACCGGGATTCAGAGAGCTGTAGTGGATCAGACTGGCAGCAGACCACCGAACAGTGACCATGACCTTTTTTTGGTGCAAGTTTGGCTTTGGGAAGTGCTTTGGAGCTTCTCCATCCAACCACTGAGCTTGTCATTGCCAGTTGTCATATAAAATCCACTTTTTGTTGCAAGTCACAATCCAATGGAGTAATGGTTTGTTGCTGCAGTAAGAGAAGCCTACACTTAAATGATGATTTTTTTGATTTTCGGTCAGCTCATGAGGCACCCACTTACTGAGCTTTTTCATCTTTCTAATTTGCTTCAAATATAGAACAACTGTAGAATGTCAATGTTGAGTTCTTTGGCAACTTCTCATCTTCAAGGCTCTCGTCTCCTTTGCAAAACTTCTTGAACCACCACTGCAGTATAGGTTGGTTAGCAGTTTCTGGCCCAAATGTGATGTTGATGTTGTGAGTTGTCTCCCCTACTTTACAACCCGGATAAGAAAATCGCTCAGATTTGCTATTTGTCTAACATCATTTCCATAGTCTAAAATAAATATAAACAGCAAGTAATAAGTCATTAGCAAAAAAAAAATGTGAGAAATGCACATAAAATGATGTATAACATAACCAACATTTATTTAAGAATGTATTCCAATATTAAACAGCAAATTTCAACAATGCTAAAACTGCAATTACTTTTGCACCAACCTAATATAATTTGACTCTAAGATCTAGCATCTTTTGTTGGATTTATTTGTAGATATTTTATGTTTTTCAATGCTGTTGTATTAAGTTTATTAAAATTGTACTTTTTTATTGAGTTCTTTACATTAATCAAATCCAACACTGTTATGATTCTTCTAGGTTTTCTTTTCTTTCTTTTTTTTTTTTTTTTTTTGAGACAGAGTCTCGCTCTTTTGCCCTGGCTAGAGTGCTGTGGTGTCAGCCTAGCTCACAGCAACCTCAAACTCCTGGGCTTAAGCAATTCTTCTGCCTCAGCCTCCCGAGTTGCTGGGACTACAGGCATGTGCCACCATGCCCGGCTAATTTTTTTCTATATATTTTTAGTTGTCCAGATAATTTCTTTCTATTTTTTAGTAGAGACAGGGGTCTCACTCTTGCTCAGGCTGGTCTCGAACTCCTGACCTCAAGCAATCCTCCCGCCTCGGCCTCCCAGAGTGCTAGGATTACAGGCGTGAGCCACTGTGCCCGGCCTCTTCTAGGTTTTCTACATAGAAAATCATATCTTTAAATAAATTTGAGACGATTTATTTTTTCATTCCAGTTTTTTTTTTTTTTTGCCAGATGTGTTAGTTGGGGCCTCCAGTGTAGTGCTACATAGAAGTGATGAACAGGAGCAACCTTATTTCTTATTTTATTGCTTTTATGTGGTCATTTCTTATAATTGGCATGCTGGGTTTAAAAAAATGTTCTGCAGATATTCAGTGTAGTGTTCTATTAACGTCAGTTGAATAAATTTTAAGATTATGTTGTCCAAATCTAATATAGCCTAAGTAAATTTTGTGTGTGTGCCCACATCATCTATCCATTGCCAAGAGATATTTGGTAAAATCTTTCACTTTGATAATGGAATGTCAATTCTTTCTCATAGTTCTTTCAATTTTTGTTTATGTCCATTTGGTGATTTGAACCTTAAACATTATGTAGGAGCCCTCTTTAGTCATATTCTTTGCTTCAGAGTTTATTTTGTCTGATACTCATGTAGCAGTTTTCTTTTGGTTAATAGTAACCTAGTGTATCTTTTTCTCTTCTTATTTTCAACCTTTTTTGTATCCTTATGTTTTAGGCCTGTTTCCTATAAACATTTAGCTGAGTTTCTTAAAGTATTCTGACAATCTTTGAATTTTACTTGAAGCAATACATGCATTTATATTCACTTTAAATGTTACCATAGAATATTTTGTGCTATATACCTGATACGGTTTTCTTTTCTTCCATCTTTTTTTTCTTTAAGAATTGATGAATTATTTTTCCTATTTTTTTCCATTATTATTTTGGAAGTTATGCACTTAATTTTTCTGCTCTCTTAGTGATTATTCAATGCACTCACCTATCAAAGTCTAAAAAGTTACTCCCTGTCCTCCTTCTAATTGATACAAGGTACGTGAGAACACTTTGATAAACTCTGAAGTCATCACCTCAAAATTATATGCTCATATATTGTGTTTTAATTATAAAATTTTAAGCCCCTATGGTACACCACTGCTATTGTTTATCTAATTATGTTTAATTAGTTTTACTCCCGTTTACACTTGTCTTTTGCTCATTCTTTCATCTTAGACCATCCCAAGTTCCTTTTGCCCAAAGTTCATCCTTTCGAATTCCTTTTAGTGAAAGACTGTACGTAGCTAACTCTTAGTTTTGTATGTCTGAAAAAGTTTTATTTTGCCTTTGTTCCTGAAAAATATGTCTACTGGTTTTACAGTTTTAAATTGACATGATTTTCTCTAAACCACAAGAGTTAGGATTTCTTTACATTCTGGCTTTCACTGTGGCTATTGAGTCAACTGACAGCAATTTCTTTGAAAGTCATCTGTCTTTTATTTCTATCTGCTTTAAAGATTTTGTCTTGACATTGTTAATATTCTTGTCTTGGCATTGTTAATTTTCTGTAGTTTTGTATAATGTGCCTGGGTATGAATTTCTTTTCATTTATCCTACCTGGTATTCGTCTTGTAGCTCTTATATCAGTTCTAGAAATTCTTGGCTACTTTTTTTTCTTAAAAATATTGTCTGAATTTTTTGTTTCTCATCATTGAATTTTAGATAATTTTTTCAGATATATTTTTCAATCACTAATTCTCCCTTCAGTTGCTTTAAATCTGCCATTAAACCCTTATATTGAGTTTTAATGTTTGTTATATTTTCGAGTTCTGCTTTTTCAAATCTGCCTGGTTCTTATAGTCTTCTGCTCTTTATTAATATGTTCAATTCTCTAAACATACTGAACCTAATTATATACTGAACCTATGTTCATGTCGGATTCCAGAACCCAAGCTCTATAAGGTGGGCTTCTGCTTGTTATGTATCCGATGGCTAACATTCGTAACTGTTACTTTTGTATTTTGTGTGTTTTGACTGAGCTTGTATCATAGAACCTTATCTGTGGGAATTATTAGAGGACTGGGTAGTTTTTGCCAGGAGCTCTCCCAGCTCCTGACCTCTTTAAGCCTCTGCTAAAGGTTTTTCAGACCATCCAGGTAGAATGGCCCAAAAATCCATGTGAAGGCTACGTTGGAGATGCCTTACCTCCAGGAAGGGTTTGCTCCCGGCCTCCCCATGGCAAGTTTTGAAATAAGCAATTTTCCTTACATTCTCTGGGTTGCATAGGTGGGTGGATGGTGGTAGAAGGCGGGGTTATTTCTACTTCATCCTTAAATTATGGCTGTGGCTTTATTTCAAGAGATTTTGGAAATAAGACTCCCCTCTTAGGGCTTTTCTTCTTCCTGTACTTGTGCTACTCCACCACCTGAAATCTGTCTCACTTGGTTAAGCAAATAATCTCAAGCTGAACTAGCCTTCAGTGACTATTTACCTTGCTGAGTTCTCCTTTTCACTTCGTGTTTTGGACTCTTGTGTACATCTTACTATTTTCCTTAGTCATGGCACATTGATGCATTTACAGAAGTGTTTCTAGATTTTATCTAACACAGTTTTCAGCTGGAGAGTTGTCCTAAGGCAGTGTCCGAAAGGACCTGTGGTCAGTAACAGGCCATGTCACAGGTGTGGTGTTTTGTGCCTTGCAGTTCTTGGCCCTCTACTCATCGTGGTAATCAGTAGATTTTTTTTCATCATCCATTAGGTTTCTAAAGTGGAAAGTTTTTCATCTTTCCTTCTGGAAAATGCTTTACAAATATAAGGTAATATATATTATATTTTAAACTGAAAACATAAGGCACAAACCTACAGGTCTTTGTCCTCCAAATCAGACACTGGTTAATCATAAGTATGGGATTAAGGAAGCAATTTGCTGTTTTTTTGTTTATTGGTGTACTTAGACAATGAAAGAGACATATGAACAATATCAAACATACTTAAAAGTTTAAAATCATTCTTATTCATGGAAGGTAATTTGTTTCTTCAGATCATTTTGTATTTCAGTCTTCCCCAAATCACATTTAAATGTGACCATTTTGCCAAAAGAGGGCAGTATTCACCTACAGTAGAATGTAAAGGGACCAAAAAAATTACTGCAGAGAAAAGGATGAATTTGAGAAAAGGTTGAGAAAATTTGACAACACGAGTTCTCCACTCACTAGATTGGTCTCCCAGTCAGATCATATGGGATTGACCATCCAAGTTTTAATTTGTTTTTCTATTACATTTTAAAGAGATTTGTGTGAAAATGTTAGTCTTTTAAGATAAAATAAAAGATCTTTTTTTAAATACCTGCTTACAGAATGACCAAAAAGTAGGTGTTTAGCTGCAAAGCATACTCATTGAAGTCTGCTGTTTTTACACGTGTCTCCGAAGAGGGGCCACTGGCCTCAGGGACACATGGCCAGTTCCAACTGCCGCTGAAGAGAGTCTGCGAGCAGCGGGGCTGCTGTGGCCACCTAGTCCTGGGTTCCCCGTACCCGCTCTCCGTTACTGACTTCCACACAGTCTGCCCGTCAGTTGTCCCCTCTACAAGTAGGTGTCTGAGTTCGTGGTTTTACACATGCAATTTTAAATACTGAATATTAAAGGAAGAAATCGGAAGTAGCCAGTTGAAGTGTGTTGGGTTTCAGGAGTAGAATATATAGAAGGAAATGGAACCATTTTTTTCAGAGTATAGTTTGGAGTAAGGAAGAATATGTGCACCTAGATCAACTATAACTCTATCCACCCTTTAGGATTTGGTAATGTTACCAGATAAGAAAAGCTATTCTGCATGGTTTCAATAAATAATTAATCAACTTGAGCTTCAAAGGGACAGCTAGGGGCTAAGAGGCAGGGGTTTTCATGAAATGTGCAGCGGAAGCAACTTTGGAAGAGTTTCTATTTGTATTAGGCTGCCTAACAAACACATTTGTTTTAGAAAGAGGGTTTTGCACTGACAAGCTTCTCATCCCTGGGAGTCTAGTGCCTCCTAGAGCCGCGCTTCCCTCAGCGCTGTAATGTGATCTCCCTCCTCCTGGATTGGCCAGGGGTGCCTTTTCCCTGGGAGCCGCTTTCACCCACTGCTCCCAAGCCTGGCTCAGCCAAACAGCAACGTCACCCCCACCGCTGTCACAGTTGCAGCTGCTTCTGTCCCTCCTGCTGCGGCGCCTGTCCCGCAGCGAATGGTGCGATGGAGTCCAGGCTTCTCAGCTGGGCCACTTGCTTCCTCCTGGCCGGGTGGTGCCTACCGGGGCTGCCGTGCCCCAGCCGGTGCCTTTGCTTTAAGAGCACCGTCCGCTGCATGCACTTGATGCTGGACCACATTCCTCAGGTGCCACCGCAGACCACAGTCCTGTAAGTTCCACAGATGCCCCCCAGATCCTGCTGAGCGGTGCTCCACTGCCTCTCTGCTGGGGCTTCGCATCCCCCTAAGTTGGGATCCCTGAGGCTTTCCCTGCTTGTATGTATGGAAGAGGTTTTTCACTTTCTAAACAATTTCATGGTTCTATTGTTAGACTGAAAAATGTGAGCAATGATAAGTTGGCATGAATGTATTTGTTCTGGGTTCAGTTCTCTTTTCCAGCCTCTTCTAGAACTTACCATTGAGAATTCTCATCTTTATTCTTCCTTCAGTAATTTCCCTGCATAGGTCCTCAGTTTATTCCTTTTCATTCTCTACTCCCAAACCTTTGGAACTCTTAATTGGTCAGCATGTGTCTGTCCCATTAGGAAAGAACTAATTTAACTTTGGAGTGTGGTTCCAACTGATCATGTGCTGACAAACTGCTTAGTGTGCACACCTCCTGGGAGGTGATGTCCTCAGCCCCCAGCACTTAAAGCACTATCTGTCCCCAGAACAGACCTCAAGTGTCCAGGAGAGCTCTTGAGTGCTTACAAACCTTGCTGAGCAGCTACTTAGACTAATCAACATCTAGGAGGCATTATGAGATGGTAGGATAAACCAGAATTTGGGAGTCAAACCTGAGTTCAAATCCTACCTCCTTGTCTTTAATATGGGGATAATAAAGCTGAATCATTTAACTGATGTGCAGATTAGATTATATCTATTTGATCATAATTTAATAATTAGAAGGACAAATCTTTTTTTTTACATAATTTGCAAACTTTATGCCACAAGAGAAGAAAAGGAAAAATGCTGAAAGATCATGCAGATTCAAGGAGTTTACTGGTCCATGATAAATTGTTTGCGGATTGTGTCATGCTCGTGGAGGGCAGAACTGCTTTCAGTATCTCAAGTCCATTCTGGGGCAGAGGGAAATGGCATACATTTCTGGAGTTTTGAGATATGAATGTTTAAGAAGGTCATCACCCATAGATTTTTCACTCATAATCATGAAATGAGGATTCAGCTTGGTAATTAAAAGTCCAAGCTGGTGGCAGTAACATAGAAAATAACATAACATAGAAAATAACATACGATCTCTAGATTTTCATTTTTGTGAGGCATTTTATTAATTTTATATGCATGCGAAGTCTTACTGTAAAAACTAAAAAGACAGAGTCTTGAACTTGGTACCATTACTGATGGCTGTACAAGCAGAGCACAGCTCTAGAGGTGCCTTCAGACTCAGAACCATCCATTTGTCATTTTGTAATCACAGTTTTTCTTGGCAAATAAGAGCAAACCTTTAGCAACAATCAAGTGCCACGGAGCTGCCGAAGGTCCAACCTTAACCTAAATTTTGCTAAATTTCGTAGCTGTTTCAGAGAAGAGATTAGCACCCATTAGACACACACTTCTCAAGGTAGTGAGCAGACTTGAAAGGACATTGTCAATGTAGTTGTGAGGAGCCTTCTCCTGTGTGTGCAGATAAAGCTTAGTGGTTGGGTTCTCAGGCTCTGAGCCAGATCCCTGCCTGTGAATGGTGCCACCACACCCGAAATGTGTGTTGCCTTGGGTGAGTTCTCAACTTAGTGATGTCTCAGTTTCCTAATTTGTAAAACTGAAATGCAAGTAGTGTTCACCCTGTCAATTATTTTGAAGATTAAATCAGTTAATGCATTTTACAAACTTAGAAAATTGTCTATCCCTGGTAAACAGTATGGAAAATTTGGCTATTGGTATCACGTCTACAATTAAGGAAAAGAGCTGCAAAGTCAAATACCTCCAGGACCTGGCTGGTGAAGTAATTCGAGGGAGGTAGGGGATGAAAGACAAACTCCTGTGTGCGTGAAATGATGCAGCGTGGAGTGTGTGGGGACAGTGGCGAGGGCAGAGGCCCCTCTTGCTAACGGGGCAGCCAGCTACTTAGTTATGGACGCCCTCTGGGAATTTGGGCCATATTTTCAAGAACATATAGAAGTTAAAAATGAAATTTCCTAGCTTTTAAACATTAGCAGCTAATTAAGTTTTTAAAAATGGAAAAGCAAAATATACAAGCCCAACCACACATACTTGTAGTGTGCTTTTAGCCCAGGATCTTTAGTGTGTATCCTCTATTTAGGGAGATGGTACAAAAAGCTGAGAAATACATGTTAACCTATAAAAATTGGTCCTCCTTTTAGGCTGAAAGTCATTGACATAGGATTTGCATTTTTATGTATGCAATATTATGAAGGACCGTGACTGACCTCATTAAGCTAACAATTCTGAAAAAGAAAAAGTCAATTAACCTTTGAAAGCTAAGGCAAATGGAGGCTGGCTGAAATTCTTCCTAACAGCAGAGTCCATAGCTTTTGCTAAATCACACTTGAGTATATATATGTATTGTCACCATAACATGGAAACAGTGTAAATAACATATTTAGCACTGTAAATAGCCAAAGTGCTTAGTGAATGTTAGTTGTAGTATTGTTATATTCGATTTTTTTCATTTTTGCATGTTTTAAGAATTCTAACCTGAATAAAGAAACTATTTTCCTCAACCATAGATAAGAAGACTTTACTGCTTTTTTTTTTTTTCTTGAGACAGAGTCTCACTCTGTTGCCTGGGCTAGAGTGTGTCAGCCTAGCTCACAGCAGCCTCAAACTCCTGGGCTCAAGCAGTCCTCAGCCTCCCCAAGTAGCTGGGACTACAGGCATGCGCCACCAGGCCCGGCTAATGTTTTCTATATATATTTTTTAGTTGTCCAGCTAATTTCTTTCTATTTTTTAGTAGAGACAGGGGTCTCGCTCTTGCTCAGGCTGGTCTCGAACTCCTGAGCTCAAATGATCCACCCACCTCAGCCTCCCAGAGTGCTAGGATTACAGATGTGTAATCCCAGCCCTGACTTTACTATTTTTAAAGATTAATTATGGTTGATCAGGGTTTTAAGTTTAGAAAAATGCGCAACTATCCCCCCGATTTTAATTTGATGCCATCTATAAGGATATATTATTGTATATTCAAAAAATCTCACTCTTCACACTGTGTATTTTAGTAAAGCAAATCTTTCAGAACTGGAATTTTCAAACAAAAAATTTCTAGCAATGAACACAATGTCTTTAGGGGGGCTGTTTAATAATCAGAAGCGGTCGTACTTGGTTAGCTTTGTTGATTCCATTTTATCCCAGGGTCACTAGGTTGTACTTTCCTAACCTTAGTTACTGGTTAAGAAATGTGATGTCCTTAGAATTCTCAGCAGTGGGGAGATGGAGCCTCAGAGGAGTGACTGCAAATAGAACATATTCTAAAAACCACATTGATTACATTAGAAACTTTTGAAGCTTAGGGCTGTTTTAATCATTGAGGACTTCCCCAAAAAGTCTTAAATACAAAAGTATGCATAGTGTGAAATTCTAAATATTTAAAGGCACTTCCTTTATGTAAAAAGCTTTCCTTGCCCTCCAAATAATACAAAACTCAGAGGAAAAGGCAGGGGTGGGGAATGGGAAAGTGACTTAAGTTCAGCTGTGAAAAAAATGTATCCAGCTGATAAAAATTTCATCTTGTTCAAGAAGAATACAGGATTCCTTCAGCTCTTCCCAGTTTCCATTCTAGCTAGATTTTTAAAAATTTAACCCTTAGAGGTTACTTTGACCTTTGAGATTATTATTATTATTATTATTTTGTAACTGCATAACTTACTGGCTCTGAATTATCACTTAGCAGAGCAAGGAGGCGTGCACTCCCTGGACCTCCCCACACTTGGCGTCATTAAAGGGATGCACAGTGCGACTCAGCTGAACTGTGTCGACATTCAAACCTTCCCCAGCAGCTGACCTCTCTGGCACAGAGGTGGAACTAAAAGTTGCACTGCACTTACTATTTAACTGCCTTCTTGACAAGTCAAAGTACACTACTACAGCAGACAACCCCACTCACAGGGCACCGCGTGCAGCCGGGCCACACTCCTGGCTGGCCAGTGCAGTCCTGGGGAGAGGGGCTGGGGGAGGCTGTTCTGGAAGGAAGGCCAGGGGAGTGCTGATGGAGCCCAGGCTGGAGAGTGAGTGCAGGGACAGTGAGGAGGGGCAGGTGGAGGGAGCAGAGGGTACAGGCCCACGGCTGATGGGCTGATGGCACCACTGGCCAGGGCGTGACCCACCCTTGGGACTTGGAAGTCATCCTTCGAGAAACAGATGTGTAGGTGACTTGCTTTAGGAGGTCAGTGGTGCCAGGATCCCTGCTGGTGGTCGTAGGATTTCCTACGATAGCCTGTGCTTCGATGGTAAAAACTGATTCAGTTAGTGGAATAGAACAGTATTTCCTGCACTAAGTTCTGCATTTCATCCCCTATGGTAGATTCTATAAATGAGGAAAAGGAAAGTATTATTCAGTAACAGCTTTGGGAGGAGAGGCAGCAAAGCCGAGGGCCCTGTTCTCGTTGGAGAGCTAGTACATATGTGACAAATTGAGTAACAGGAAGGACCAGTTCTGTTTTGCCTGTATGGAGTGAGAAGGGATAGTGAATGTCCAGTTTGTCAACTAGATGGGCAATATATACAGGGAAATTAAGTGACAAAAGAGGAGGAAACGAATTTGAAAAATTGAGAGAATTTGTTGAGTTTTACTGGGTAGATAGGGCTCAGAAATATGGTAAGCTCAGGAGGGAGAGAAAGACAAGAGATGCAGTTCTGGTAGTCATAGAGGTAGGAGTGTGCATTAAGTCAAAGGGAAGAAATGAGGTTTCCCGGGGGGGCGCCTGGAGAATGAGAAAAGGCTACATAGGCCAGAACCCTGGAAAGCCCCGCAGTTAAGCAAACAAAAATGGGAACAAGCACCAGGACTGGCACCTATGGTTGTGTAGGCTGTGCACTGCACAACTCCAACCTGTGCTGGGAGTTGTGCCCCTTGCAGCTGTGCAACACAGTGACCCTGGAGAAAAAGAAAGGAGAGGAGAACATAACAAACACAAAGGAGGAGTACCAGAAAAGAGTATCCTCTATTTCAAGAGAGAGGAGGGTGGTCAAATCTGGCAGAAGGTGAAGTAGCGGAGTACAAATTTCACCTCCAAGAAGTTGGAAGAGAAGGTGAGGGTCAAAAGAATTTTGTTGTTCGTCTGTTTGTTTTCTTAAAGGACAGCGAAGTGTTGTGTGGTGTAGGAAGGAGGAGGATATGAGAGAAGAGAGACGAATAGGTTTTCTATGGGACCTTGCAGTTTCCAAAGAGAAGTGCCAGCTAAGAAGTCGGTGTAAGCAGCTTCATGTCTAGATTGGTCGGGCAGGATGCAGACCTCCTTATCTGGGAGGCGGCATATCCCACAGGACAGATGGGAGGCTTCCAACCCTAATGAGCCAAAGCATCTGGAGGCCATCGCTGCTGCACAGCTGTCCTGACCCGGGTGCAGAGTGAGTCTGACACTGATGCTTCTGGCTCCAAAGGGAGAGAGAAATGTTAGAACAATGTTGAGAGTAATAGTGGAGGCTCGGCCACTAGATGTTTTTATAAATGTATTCCTTTGCTTCATTGGCATCTTTTACAAATAATGTTTATAACATTTTGTTTTATTCAATGACATGTTAAATTAAGGTGACTTACATTTGAGTTATCTAAATGTTTATCAAAACCAAATAGGTACCAATATAATGTAAACATCCTGGTGTGTTCCTTAGTCGATGTGGTCCTTTCTGCACTCATGTTCCAGGAACAAGGAAGGTCAGTCCTCCTTCTTGCTATTCCATAAAATTGGCCATGTCAGACCCAAATTCAAATCACAGGACCCTTTCCAAATGCAAAATGAAAGCATTGAAGTGTTCTGCCTTTTTTTCTTTTAAGGCAACAGAGTAGCCACAACAAATGACAGAGCAGGTTTATTGTCAAACTCTAGACTATGAAGTGAAAAAACTCGGAGTTATGGTTAAGCCCCATCTTGCTCTACTATTCTTTCTGATTAGTTTTGATAATGGGGGTCGTCTCCAGCGATTCTTCATCTGAGTAGTAAAAAACAACAGAAACTGTGCAATAACTGTGCAATTCTGACTGTTTTATGCTTGCATTTTAAAATTAAAAAAGAAACTTGAATATGATTCCCGCTAAAGATACCTTTTTAAAATTCCTAAGTCTACTAACTTCATTTTTTCTTAACCAAACAAAACTAAAAGCTCTCATTTAATCTCAAATGCTGCAGAGTGCTAATGGTTAGATATGCTATGATAGCATCCATAATATTTTGTGCAAATGAGTTCCAAGAGTAAGGACGTAGATCTTAATGATTCGTCTATCCATGTCACCTGGAGTGTGACCCCATGAGGAATTAGAAAAGGCAGCTGCCTACAGGCGTGGTTTGGAAAAAACTCTACAGGTCCCCCAAAGATAGATTCCCTAACAGCTAACAGGTCCTGGCATCTGCTGTGTTCTGCCCTTGTTAGATCAGCTGAGGCTCTCATGAAAGGTATTCATTTCATCTTACAGGAGTGTTGTGCCCTTATCAATTAAAAAATAGGACAAATGAGTCGACTTATTAAAGTAGTGCCTAGCAGTCTAGCCCATGATACAGTTAGAACATAAGTGGATCATGTTTTATGAAGGTTCAGCAGAAAGTCTAGAAATGCAGGAGGCCAAGTGGGCCTCGTCCGCGCTGTTCCTCCTGCCCGGGGCGCAGCCGCACCTGCTCCCTGCACTTGGCCGGCTCCTGCTGCGCCACCGCGGCTCGGAGCCCGCCCCTGGGGAGCCCTCCCAGTCTGGTAAGGTGCCTTTCCTGTCCCATCTGAATCAGGGAACATGCCGCGTGCAATTAAGGTTATTAACTTGTCTTCCCGACAGACCGAGTCCGTCCAGGGCAGAGAAGGTAGAGAACACCTTTCATCTAACTCTTTCACGGGTCTGCCAGCCGGTGACAGCTGAGGGCTGCTGCCCTGCCCACCGCACGCTCCTGCGCGGGGCGGGCCCTGGGTTCTGGGAGCCCCGCCGAGCGCTGTGTTCCACAGGGGCCGCCTGCACTGACTCGGGACTGACTACTGCCCACTCTCCCAGGGCACGTGGCCTGCATCTGCTCAGAGAGGAAAATAGGCCCCAAAGACAGAATTCTCTGGGGAAAATGAGGGAAGGGAGAAAGAGAATTAGAGGCCAGATACATTCTGACAAGTAGACATGAAATACTTGCGTGCTGATGGATGCTAATCCTGTAATGCTGTGTGGGGCGGGGGCACGGGAAGGGGGAAAGAAATTTAGGAAGATCTCTGTTTCTCTAGTGGGTGCTCTTGGTTTAAAGCAGGTGTGAATGCACAGTGAAGTGGTGTGTTTTCACACCTGGAGCAGAACGCCTCCCACCTGGCCCCCCCTGCCCTGTTAGAGAGGGCAGATTTTGCCATGGCCTATGCTTTGGCCAACTCTAAGGACAAGCACAGTTGAAAAGCTGTTGCCATGTTGAGTATTTACTTTAAAAATGTTCCAAGTCAGCTAGAAGCAGCTGCCAAGTAGGGATTATAACTCAGTCCCCATGAGAATCCTTGACAGCTGTCACGGCACTGTCCCAACAAACAGTGCCACCAATTATACTTCCAACTTCCCAATATTAGTTATAGTAATAATTATTTTGTTTACTTATCCTCCACATTTGTTCAGGAAAGATTTTGAGTAGCTGATTGCTATTCTTAGTTAAGGGAGAAGGTAAAAATCAATGTTTCCCACCTACTTTTTCTAAATCATTAATGTTCTCTTTTTGTACTTGTTCTATTTCTGACCCTATTTTTCTTTTAAGGTTAATCTCTGAACTTTTTGAATGCAAAATAAGAGAAACTGAGATTCTGTAAAAAGAAAAGAATATTTTTTCCCTCTGAGTGTGACAGCAACAGGTTTACAATCAATAGCTGAATCCTGATTACTGGACATCTAGGTTCTGAGAATGGAGCCTACGCAAAAAAAATCTGATATCTAAGAACAGCCCTCATTAATTATTAAACATTGAAGATTTCATATCCATTATGAATTTTGATTTGCCATTATCTAGTAAAGTAGTAAAAGGTTAGTACTAACCTGAACTGTATCGAGAGCTGGAAGCTAGCTGATTCTACTAAGGGGCATCTCCATGAATACTCTTTATTTTTAAACCTGTCTGCACTAGCAGAAGTGGATAACTTGTGCGGAACTTCTTGTGTACCCTTCTGTACTCTTGCCTTCAGTGGATTTGACCAAGATTGGGTTGGGACAGCAGAAAGTCACCTGGCTAAAGGTGTCACAGCTACATTTGGTTGCTCCAGTCCCTGGGCACTCTTACACCATCACAGCATGGCTTTTCCTTTTATGACCTTCAAGCTTTGAGCGGGTGTTTGTTACAGTGCCATTCTGAATGATTGCGTGTCATCTCTGCACAGTTTGGAGGGTACTTTCACCCACAGTCCTGGCTAGTTTGGACCACACAGTCGTGAATATGATCCTACTCCCACTTAGAATAAATCCCATTGAAGGCATAAGACTGCATGATTTATTGGTGTTTCTTTGTGTAAGAGGAAGGATCTTAGCAAGTTTAACTTTTGCCTAAAACATTCAGGCTCAGGGATCTAGGTAAGAGGCTGTAAAGCCCAGTAGTTCAGTTCCCAGATCCCAGGGCCAGGCTGCCTGCACTTGAGATCTCCTTTCACAGTTTATTAGCTGTACGTCCTTGGGCAAGGAATTTCAGTCTTTGGAGTCAGTATCCTCCTCTGTAAAATAGTGCTTACTTACCACGGGCCAGAAACTATTTAAATATTAGCTGCTGCTCTTAGTACTAGTATTATTATATCCATTAAAGGCCAGAGGTGGAAGTGGTCAATTCCAAAGTGTTCTGTTTCTCTTTTTTAAAAATAAGGCAGGGTACGACAAAAATGTAATTTACAAAGGTTACAAAAATGATCCACTACTGTCTCTTGAAGCTAAGAAGTTAACTTTTGTTGAGAAAGCACTAGAAACACTCAGTCTTAGCATGACTTTACTAAGGTTCTAAGTGCCTGAAATGATGATTTAATGTTCAGAAAATGTTATGTTTTTCCTCAGACTAAGGTTTTTACAGGGTGTGAGAGATACATGGGAGTGAAGTCATTAGCCTAGAGTGTAGGTTTAAGAGATGATAATCTTCTGATAGAATTCTCAGAGTTGGTTTTTCCAGTATAATAAAGTCACACTCCTTTTGATATAAATCTTGCCGTCGTCCCAAAGCCACCACTGTATTTCGGCAAGCAGCTTGTGTGTAATAGAAAGTCCAAGTCCTTGCTGATGACACAGGAACAGTTCCTCGTCCTCCTAGCCGTGAACGTCAGGGTGTTGAACAAAGTTTCATACCAATTAAAGACATGGCTTGGAAATCGTATTTTTTCCTTCAATTTCTAGTGTGTATTTGTCAGGATGCTGAGATTTGTGCTGTAGGAAAAGGCTCCCCTCATTTTCCCCTTGGGAGATATGTGTGGGGAAGAAGGAGAATCTTCAGGGGCTTTTTTGTTTTTGTTTTTTGCACACAAAGCTGTAGGAGCCTGGAGCTTTGGAGTTTTTAAAAATGAAAGAGAATCCCCAGGAAGGTACAGTGTGTTGGTCTAGAAAGGACCAGGAAACGTGGAGATCTAGAAAGTACCCAGGAGCAAGGGAGAAGGGGAAAGTTGGGAAAAGTTTTAACTTTTGAGTTAAAATCTCTTGGGTATAGGGGAGGGGTGAAGCCAGCCTTAGCTTTGGAGAAGGCCACTGGAGAAAGACTACAAAGAAATGCAGCCTCCCGGGGTCTGTTTACACCTGAGCAGGCAGTCCTCAGACTGGAGATTTGAGGGAAAGCATACATAAATGTTTTAAAAGGTTAGGGGCTGCTGCTGTCTGCTTCAGTGGCATGCTGTACTTGCTTTCTGACAACTTTAATCAACATTTGGATTTACTTATTTAATGTTTTCCCCGTGGCATTCTAATCTCCCCAAAAGAAGGGACCACTCTGTCTGTTAGCACTCTGTCCCCAACTCATGATGGCATCTGGGATCTAGGAGGTACCCAGGCGGCGTTTGTTAGGTGAGGGGTCTGGCAGCATTAATGATGCCACCATAGCTTCCTTGTAGCAGGTGCCTCCTACGTGCACAGGGCTTGCCTGAGTGCAGTGAGACATAGGCACGTGAGTCAGTTCTCACAACCCCTGGGCAGCAGGTGTTGTCTTTATCATTCTATCATTTTAGATTCAGCTTTGCATCTACACCTTGCGGGGACGGGACAGGCAAAGCCCTACTCTGCGTAGCTTGCATTGTCACACAGAGATGTGGTGGAGGGTTTTCTGTGGACGTGGCGAGACAGGGGTACTGGCCTCATGTAAAAATATGATGGTGACTCGCGTCCCTCCGCTGCTCCTGGGTTTGAGAAGAGGAAACAAGAAGAGGTTGGGAAGTCAGGACCTAGCCTTAGGGGGAAAAAGGCTTTCTCCTTTATCTTAATAAAGTGGTAGAGCCTTTCGCCAAAGTATTAGCAAACTAGATAAGAATTTCAAGGCAAATTTTTAAAGCAATTTAATGTTTGGTCTGAGGCGAGCTTTGCCTCACACAGCACTTAGTGGCCGGCAGAATACCACACTTGACTACTTGAACGCAGGTGTGCTTGATAAAGAATCTTCTGTCTCTTGCTCTTGCCTATAGGGGGTTGTCTACACATTATATTTCCTTTTTTCTTTCAAAATGGGGGTTTATGCAAAAAAACCATTAATGAAAATTAACATGAAAAAAATTTAACTTTAGAGTTATTTCCATGCCTATGTCTAAGCCATTTTGTTTTCTTTTCCTATAGTTATACTGTGCTTTTTTCCTTTTAAAAATATTATGTTTAATTATCCTTGAATAATCTCATAGATTTCAATGCATTAGAGACATTTTGCAAAAATAAGCATCTATCTTTCATCGTTCATTATAAGTCTTGTTGCATTTTAGATTGATGCTATAAACTTCCCAGAAGTGAAAAATAGTGAAGACAATTACTAGAAAAATATTTGCAAATATATTATGTATGTTTAGGGCAATAGTAATAATAGATGTAATAATTCATTTTTCAAGAATGACTGAATCTAAAGATAAACACAAGTTCCCTTTAATTTCCTATCTTCCCTCTAAACTCTCAACTTCTTTATTTGTGTGCTCTTTCTCCTAAAGTACACTCCTTGGGTGGATTTATCTTGCGAAGACAAGCCTTTTGTCATTCAAGTGTGGTATATGTTTTGTGGAATAAACCAGGACAAGTGGAGGCAGACAGAGTGCAAAATGGGAGAACACAATGCTCCTAGTTTCTTTTGTGTTATTTATTCTGATGTGATTTTCAATTGCACAGACATGACATCGTGGAAAGCCACAAGTCAGAATGCCTGTTTTCTTCTGGCACTAAGCAGGTATATGATTTTGGGCAAATCATTTAAGCCCCAAGCCTCTGAGTTTTCCTTTTTTTTCCATCTACTATATAAAATGAAGACTGTACCCAGTAGCTGCCCTGGCACTACTGAATGCCGATCACTGCTCATCCCTGAAGAATTGGGTCGTGCCCAGTCTCACCTTTGTCCACCATCTGTGCTCGTTAAACTCAGTGCTAATCCTTCCTGGAAAAAGAGAAAAACTGAATTTTACCTCTCTGGCAGGGCATTCTGAGGACAAATGTTTTCTAGAAATATTAGCATATATATCAATGAAGGATAAATCTCCAATTTTGAATAAACTAAACCATCATATAAGTAACATAAAAACACAGAAAAAAATTGGATACAATGAGGAGAGGAAAAACTATAGGCCAATCTTCACAACATTGTCCAGTGACTGTTGAGAACCTGGAATTTGTCTTACACAACAGGGAAAGTAGGAAGGTATTAAGTTTTCGACCTGCCTTTCTTGCCAAGCTTAATCATTTCTAGTGTTTGATTTAAAGTGAGAGATGTATTGACCCTTATTTTCTCTTGAACGCTTAGAAGCCATTGTTGGGTTTTGAACTGGCCTAATTTCGATATTGTTGTGTCTCAGGGAGTAGTGAGGCCCAAAGAAAGGGGGAGGAACTGGGGAACAGCCCACTGGTGGAGCGGTCAGGACACACACATGCTCGATTAAGTTCACTGTCTTGGAGGAATGAATGTACTTCTTGGTGCCCCCAAACAATTACAATAGTAACATCAAAGATCACTGATCACAGATCACCATAACAGATATAATAATAATAAAGTTTGAAATATTGCAAGAATTACCAAATTGTGACACAGAGACACAAAGTGAGCACATGCTTTTGGAAAAATGGCACTGATAGACTTGCTCCATGCAGAGTTGCCAGAAACCTTCAAGTTGTAAAAAATAAAATATCTGCAAAGCACACACAATAAAGTGAAGTGCAATAAAATGAGATCTCTGTACATTTATTAATAATAGTTATTGTGTTAATCATCATAATAATAAAATCCCACTTTGTTCCTTTGAAATATGCTTTAAATATGCATGTCCTCAAGCATTATCTAATGAATTCAGCCTTTGGCCAATACAAACAACCAGCATTATATTGTTTGTGTTAAAACCAAAACAGTGGAATCTGGATTTAGACTGAGGGCAGGTTTAGCAGAGTTTAGAGAGTTATTTCTAGCATGATCAAGTGCCTACCAGAAACAGGTTGTTCTGTCTAAAGCACTTAATTCCACTAAAGGTCTTGATGGTAAGCCCAGGGTTTTCACTGGAGAACATTTGCCTGAGAGAAATGTATGATCGCTGATGTTTGAAATGTGCCTTGGGTTGTTCATTTATAATTTTATGATTATAGAAACATTATATTTTGGGGTATTTAAATTATTCCAACAAGTAAAAAATATATATGGAGATATTTTAATTTTAATAATAATATATTTTCTACTCAAAAAGATTAAATGAATCATTTTATGTTTTTAATTGTTTTAGATACTAAAACATATTATTTTTTTCTCCATGTATCATTCTATGCTATGAAATTTGCAGTAACATTGTAAAGGGAAGCAATGCAGGGTAATGGTTTCCAACTGCAGAAAAAAATTCTGTGCCTCCTAAAATGTGCACCTCTGATGAACAAGCATACTATTTATTGTGGGCTCGGGCATTCTTTTACGTTTTATTCCTAGAGGCATACTGTACTTGTTTTTTGCAATATTGATGCAATTAGGAGTGACGCTCATGTAAAAAGAGATGAAAGATGCTAAGATTGACTATAATGAGAGGAGTACACAAACCAGGCCGACTGTCGTATTTTCCGTGTAATATTTATGAACTGTCTTAAAGGCCCCAAGGTTACTTTGCTGCTTACTATGATTTCACATTGCCCTTGTAACAAATGTGAGAGAAGCAGACAAAATCCATGACTGAGATTCTAGTATGAGTGTATTATACTGATCTGTGTTAAGAATTCACAAAAATAATAAAAAAGCATAATTTATCAAGGAGAAATAGTTTTTGACTGATAACTTACACCATTTGGTTCCTTAGTGTTTTTACATGGATCTTTCACATATTAGCAAATAGGAAAGTGATGTCTCATTGACATATCTTCTCAAGAGTTGACAGAGAAGGTAAAATTATTTATCAAATATGTCCACTTCTAGCTAGAAAAAAAGGAAAGTCGTTTAATGTTTTTGCTCTCATAAAACTTTACAGTTTGCCAGACTAAGAGTATGTTGACTAGAGATTTCTGAGTACTTATATTATGCCATAATCTATTAACAAATGCCTGCCAATTTACATTTTTAATTGATTTTTTGAGAGAGAAAATATTTATTCAGAGTTTGTTTATCTTTCAGAAGAGAGGGACAGTCATTACTTTAAAATTTCAAGAACTGAACCTCCAGATCTATCTAAAAAGCACAATTTTAGCACTACTGATTTAAAATGTTTCAATTCCATTTTAACCATTCTTTCCCAATGAGATTCCTTCTAAACCTTACTAAACATGTTGCCGGTTGTTTTGTGGTGATGCTAGTGTTAGGAACTCAGCTATTTGGCTAATTAAGCCCCTTTAGTTCAGAATTCCTATTACCTATGGAATTTCTCTGGTTGCACAGAAATCTCCTTTCCCCCAAGTTCAGATGTGTATCATATTTCAGTGACGGTTTTCCGTTAGTTTACCCTCTTTTATGCATATCAAAGATAGTAGAGTATATTTCTATATGATGTAGTTATAATAATGCATAAATAGGAAAAAAAGTGAAGTTCAGAGCATCCTGTATTATCTTTTTGACTTCTGACTCCATACTGCTTGGGTGAACTCCACTAAGTTTTAAAGGAATGAGAATGTTCCAGAAGGCCAATCAAAAGCATCTAGCAGGGGTAAGTTATTCAGTTTCTGTTCTATTGCATGTTTCTCCCCTAAGGACAACATTCTAAACCACTTTATTCTCTATTAGTAACAACATTACGCATTATTGGACTGAGCAACACAAAGAGGTTTTCTGCGATGTCCCGTAGTTGCTGGCATTTCCGGCTGAGCACACATCATGTGAACGTAATCAAGCACGTCCCTGTGTGATGATGGTGGTGTGCACAGCTCCACGACAACGGCCGAGGCACCGACTGCTTATGGCTGAAGAACTCATCTTGGGGCCAAATAAACTGGAATCAAATGATCTCCAGCTAAAACCTACACTAATTTTAAACTTAACACTTTTACCCAAGAGAAAACTATACCCATAATAATACAATACTGCATTTTTAACTCAAATTTTATAAAATTACGTATGTGTCTGGGTATTGCCTATTGGCTGAACCATCAGCCACTGCAGATCCAAGAATGCTGTACCCTTTTTATAAGTCAATTTGCTTTATTAATATTAAAATCTCAGATTGTCCTACTTCTTAAATTGAGTACAGAGAGAATGCTCAGTCGGGACGTTGTGTGACATATTCAGGACATTTGTAAACCACTAAAGTGAATTTTCTGCTTGTGAGGGAAATTTTATGTTATAGGATTATGTTAAAACTCCAGAAGGTTGTTGTTGGGTAATCTTGGCTACATGTTATGTAGCATGTCTTGAAGACATTAGCTGGAAGCTGTGCCTCATAGACCGAAATTCTTCAGTCTATGAGGAGCACAGTCTATGAGTGAGCACATGCTAGAGAGGTTATTTGGCATAATTCAATGCATATGAAAGGGATTGAGAACCATCGGTCAATATTCTCATGTAGGACAATTTATTCAAGAAATACTTGATAAGTGAGTACTATGAGCCCTATACTCCAGTAAGAACGAGGGAGAAAACCACGAGTAAGTCTGTAAGGAGCGGGTGGTCTACAGAGAGTGAGAGGAAACCTACCGCAGGCTGTGGCGAGTCCTGCGGCAGCACGGACCTCGCAGGAGCAGCCCTGTGTCCAGATGTGTCAGGGCACAGCACCTCTCCTTTTTGGCTCTGGAGCACGGGGCTCTCTTTGACCTTCTTGCCCTTCAGCACTGGAGCTGAGCTTCTCTCCTGGACCTGGAGGTGCCGGGACTGCTCTAACCCGCAGGGCGAGGGGGTGGCCCGAGGCAGCCCCGTGGGCGGGCAGTGCGCCCTGTTTGCTGGGGAGCTCGCTTCCGGGACCCGGGCCCTTGCCAGAGTCCAGCCTCCTGAGGCCACGGGTGGGCACTCTAGGCAACAGTCCCGTGAGGTCAGCCTTTTCTCTTATCATCTGAGACCCCAGACGCCAGTGAGCAGAGACGAGCCCACCCGAATTCCTGACCCACATTGTGGTTCGCCCCATAGCAGCAGACAACGGGAGCGCGCTTGGTGAGGAGGTGACAGCTCCGGACGCACTGGAAGTGACCAGTGAGGAGAGAGGGAAGGCGTTCTGGGAGGAGCAGCCTCGGCCAAGGCTGGCGGGGAGAATGAGCCTCCACACTCACGCACCTCTGTTCCAGTAGGGCTATTGCTTTTCTTGCTCTGGATTGGATTAGGACATCAGAAGATAATATCTGAAAATGGAGATTTCATAGCAAGAAACAATGAGTTTCTGAGCCCACGTGAGCAGCAGACAGCAGGCGCCCCTGCCCAGCGGCACCCCCCATCTGTCCCCTTTGCTAACACGTTTTTCCTGGCCCTTTCCTGTCTCTGGAGGGTGAGGATCCTCAGAAACATATTTTGTGTAACGATAAGTATATGCCACTAAACAGAAGTGAGAGCTTCCACTGAGAAGGAGGGATGAGTAGAAGACAGTAAGTGAGAATCAGAAGAAACTTAAAGTGAACCAGTGCCAAGATACTGAAGGATATGTAACCGGAGGAAGAGTCCTAGGGAAACAGATGCGCCCCCACAACGGATGTGTCCCGGCGGATCTTGCCGTTCTGACTGGTTGTGACTTTGCAGTGCAGACCCATTTGGATCAGTAGCCTTTCTGTGGTGGCCACAGCACACATGTTCTTCTGCACTTTTAGACAACGTGGTTGCAAACAGCGAATCCAGGCCACGTGTGTGGACGGGCCCCAGGCTCTTACACGGGCTCACTGATGAGAGTTTGCGTCTCTCTTTCCCTGCTCCTGAGACAGTCCCCACAAAAGGAAACACCCTTTTGATTTATAGAGGTCTCCTTGCCACAGTGTATGTGTATAGTATAAATATTTTATTTGACCTATATGCTCTAGACTCCTAAGTGCTTATAGCCCCCAAAGTTCCTATGTTGAATTCCTGACCCGCCTTGTGATGGTTTTAGGAGGTGGGCTTTGGGAAGTGATTAGGTCATGAGGACAATAGCCCTCATGAATAGTATTAGTGTCCTTATAAAATAGACCCCAGAAGGCTCCCTTGGCCTTTCATTATGTGAAGATGCAGAGAAGATGTTGTTTATAAGCCACCCAACTTATGGTAGTTTGTTATAGCAGCTCGAACTGCCTAAGATATCCCCATACCTGATTTTTAAAGGGTTATCAGTTTAGGATAAATGGAAATGTATACATTCTCCTAGAATATTATTTCTTCACCTGAGGTCCTTGGAATCGTGGAGATTTACACATGTATTCTCGGGTGTCTGAAAATTTTCTTTGAGAAAACATACATTATTTTCACTTTGATGGCATTCCAAGCTATCCACCTTAGTGTCCCTCAGGCTTCATTGTGCATGCAGGTTCCTGGACAGTCTTGCTGTAAAGCATGTCTGGATCAGTAAGTCCTGAGGGGTCCTGAGGTCCTGCATTTCCAGCAAGCTCTCTGGTGATGACAATGGTATGAATCTGGGGACAGTGCTGTGACAGGCGAGGCATGAGATGCCACCTTGCAGCCCACAACTGCCAAGTGATAGCACCGCCTGCCTTGTGTTTGTGCATGCTCACATTCAATCCAAGTTGCACAGCTCTAATTGTCACAGCTGAAGAAATGAACTAAGACAGCCAACTATTATTTGGGAGCCTTCTGGCTGCTGGTGACAAGCACCGTTGTCAAAACAGAACACACAAGATGGAATGTTTGGGTACACATATTTGGTTGACCAGAACTGGGAGTTCTGTGCCGTCACCAGTGTCCATCTCTGCTTGTCCTGCTGCCAGGGCCTGACTTCTCTGGGCACATGACTTTCTCCAGGTAATGGGCAGGTTGCTCCAGATCCACCCCCTGCCTCCCACATTGCTGGGCTCTGCTCTGCCGTCTCCGTCGGGCCTGTTTTGATTCCTTTCCTCACTCTTACTCCCAGAGGTCCCCTACATCTGGGATTTTGTGATGAGCTGTTTGGGTTCGACACACTGGAAACTCACATAGGTGTCCAGGTGGGTATCTCTGCTGTGTCAGATTGTGATATGTGTAGCCTTCCCTTGCTCATGGCCTTGGCCTCCAGGACACTTAGAGATTGGTTTATTGTGTGCATAGAGGAGGGCATGTTTTCATTACGTAGAGCTTGTGTTCTGATGAGAAGCTATCAATCTATAAACATAACATATTAATGTTTGTAGTCTCACTACAGTATTATCTTTTTACTCTACCTCCCTTTTTTTATTAGTGGTTATTTATTTTAAAATTTTTCTTTGTTTTCAATTACAAGTGGATATAGTGTTTTAGAATCTGAGCCAGATCTGGGTGATGCCTCTGAAAAGGTAATAAACTCAAGATCCAGGTAAAACTAATCAGTAACGTGAAACCTCTTCCTAGATTGTCAGTTTTAAAATCTCAGAACTGTAAATAGCAAAATTCAGTATGTTCTTTAGAAAGTAAAAGAGCATACTGCTGGAAAAGAATACTTGCAAGAACTGAGTCAGAAATAAAATATAGCTTCTGGCAGCGATTGGAATGCCAGGAAGAAGACCTAAGAGGTATTTTAAGAAGTATCATTATCTTTCATTTGAGAGTGAAAACATGGGAGGCTGAAAGCAGAGACCGCGCTGGGTTTTGACACGTAGCCAGCTTGAGCTTGGATCTCGGCTCTGCCTCTTCCCAGCCCTCACTCAGGACGCGATGCTCAGCCGCTTGGAGCCTGTTTCTTCCTCTGTAATAATAACAATAGTATCTATCAATAACTGGAGAAGTTGTGAGTATGAAACGATGGACGTGAAATCCCTAGAGAGCATCGGATCCATAGTAACCACTCACCTAGTAAATTGTTGTGATTTTTCAAAAACATGTGTAGAGAGGGATGAGGAGAATCAGGATATTAAGTACGTTGACAATGTGATGCGATTATTCGTGAGAACAAAGAGTTTGAGTGCAGGAGCTCCAGCCCGCCCCTGCGGCAGACACAGAGCAGCCTGGTACCGCCTCCAAACCCCCCCATCGTGAGATTCGCCGCAGCAAAAAATTCTTGCGAAGGAAGACAGGGTGAGACTGGTTTCGTTCTTTGCTGATTTACTGGTAAGTGTTCATTCAGGTCTCAAGCTTGTGAGCATTGTTAATATCTACGGCTCTCATCCCTGCCTCTAGATTTCTGTTCCCAATGCACACCAAAGAATAATTTTAAGACATCCGGGCTGACTTTATGAAGCCTGTGTGCTTGGTTCTGACTAAATCTGTGGTAAAAAAAAGTCAATCAACTGAATTTGGCCACTTCCTTCTGTTAATGGTTGATGATATTTAAGCCGGCATGTGGCAGTCCGTGGCAGCCACGAGTTTGTTTCCTCCTTCATATTTGTGCAGCTTACATTTGCTGAGTATTATTGCATTCCAGTATCATCCCAAGCACTTGACATGCATTGACACTTTTAATTCTCACAACAATCTTATAAGGTAGATAATAATGTTATTCCTGTGTTAGGAATGTGGAAACAGGCTGAGAGAATTTGCTTACATTCATTCTACTGGGTCAGCGCTGGAAAATCAGAACTTTTTTACCATCTTAGGAGAAAACAGTGATATGTAACAGATTTTAGAGACTATTATCCATTTCACAGGTATAAAGTGGGCATGTGACTATAAGACATCATATAGGAAATGAGTTATTAATGCAGTTTACTTCATATACTTGCTTTGTTTTTACTTTCATGTAAAAATATTAAAAGTATGACTCAGGACTTGTGCAGCCTGCAGTGACATACCTTAAGTTGCCAGCTGTAAGGTGGGAAGAAGTGTATGTTCTGGACTGTTTATGGCCCACATGTGTTCCTGGGCTAATAAACAGTTTAAAACCAGAACAAAAGAGAAGGGGGAGAGTTAAAGAAAAAATTATCCTGACACATGTTAAAATCATACCTAAGGCTTCATTCAGGACCACTGTGGTAGGTGTCAAGACTACGGCAACAGGGGAGGGAGCTCCCACTCCACTCTGTGTGCAGCAGGCCCCCGGGGTGGACAGCTTGGGCGGTTTGTGAGCGGAGACAAGGGTGGGGGGGTTCTCGCTCCAGTGGGACCAGGTGAGGCCCTTCTCGAAAAGGCCCAGGACGAGGCTTCCTTCAGAAGAGGGCTCAGGAGAGTCTCTGTCAGGTGACACTGATGATCCCTGTGAAGAACAGAGCAATGTGCCGCTCCACATGGACTCGAAAACAGGATCCATTGGAACAGCAATGAATCGAGCAGTTTAAGTTGGTTTTAGTATTTTTTTGGTTGATTAATTTCATAAGTTAGTAAATATTAAAATAACTGATTTTCTACCACATAGCTGCTTCTTGATCGAGGATACACAACACACAATTTCATGAGCTTTGTTTTCACTCTTAAACTGCTGAGTCTTCTTGTTTAGTAATCAGATCTTATTTAGTAATCAGTAAGTTTGCACTAATGGTTTTTGTGGATGGATAGATGCTAATGAATAGGAAAGCTGCCTAAATAAATAATTACTGTATAACTATATGCTCAGTGTAATTAATGGGAGAACAAAACCCATAAAAAGCTATATTATTCTTACATACATATTTAATTTTGGAAGGAAATAAATCACTCTGAAACCATAGACTATCAGAAACCTCTTGACTGAGTGAGTACTATGCAAAGTAAAATTTTACAATGACTTAAAAATATATTGTGCATCTTTTCTCAGGGGTGAAAATATATTATGATATTAAATGCATTTTTCTGGCATTTTATGTAAACTTTAAAAACAATATGGAAGAATTAGTTTCAAACATTTCCTACTTCACAGTGTAGTGGCTTTTTAAATTTATTTTCCTTTATTTCTGCCAATATCATACGAAACTAAATGACAACAAGCCACACTAGTGTTCTAACAAAAAAAACCATGGTCCAGTCTTTTGCATCCACTCTACTCAGAAACTTTCGATTTACCTATTTAAACCTCTTTTGTGAACTTAGGTAGCCAAAAGGCTTACGTGGTCTTTTTAAACATCTAGTCAACCTAAGCTGTTAATCTTCTAATCTTCCCACCCTGGATAATTTAGAAAAAGTAACATCTGTCGAGCATACTCCTCTGGAAAGCAGTAGAGAATAGCCTTTAAATATGACAGTTAATAAAACATTTTTATTAACTAGTGAGTCCTATGGGAAGTTATGCTCCTTTTAATCTTACGAGGTTCAACATTATTGCTGTTAAGTGGAGAGAACAGTTCTGACATTCCTCAGTCAGAACTCTGTCTGACATTCCTCTGTCAGAAACAGAGTGGCAGAAAAACACAAACCACAGTTTGAAAATTCACTTGAAGTTTTGAATATTATGAACTAATTGTTGTTTCAATTACCATTAAACAATTAAAATTGCAGCATTTTACTTAAATAACTTTCCTCTAGACTAAACTAAGACATTCATTTCAAAGTGCTGTATTGAAATTACACTGTCAATTAGTATTGGATTAGTATTGAATTTAAAATTCTATTCTATATAGTAACTATCTTTTCATTGCTTCATTTTGCATGTCCCTAAGATTTTCTGAATTTTAATCCCAGTAACAATGCTAATTTTTAAGCTAGTATTTCATGAAAGAAGAAAAGGCTACAAACTACTTTTGCATGTGTTGCACATGAAGATTCAGATCAGTGGAAGGAACAATCTTGAATAACTAGTAATAAAAATGGCCCACTGCTGAACATGGCCTAAATTGTGTATGTTTAATGGAAGGACTTTTCAGTGTGAAAGTTTAAAAATACTCTGTTCCTTAGCAGAATGTTGAACTTAATAAATGGCAAATAGCTTGTAAAACTACAGCAAAGTAATGTGGCTCCATCTGACTACTCAGGAGGAGTCTCCATACAGAGACTTCTTGTTTCCTGTGATGGAAACTCGTGGAATCTCTGGAAGGCGTCTGTAGGACTTAGGCTCCTGGTCTGCCCTGTGGTGTCTGCTTCACTGGATGTGTCTGTTTCTCTGCACTGCTCCGTGAGTGAGGCCCCTCCCCTGTGTGCTGGCAGCATCGTGCAGCAAGCTTGTTTCACAGGTCCTTCTCCCAGGGGTCCCCCAAGATGCCTGTGTCTGCATCCTGGGGCCGAGTGGAAGTGTGGGGTGATGTGGTGCCTCCGACCACAGGCTCTAGAGCCAGAGGCGAGGGCTGGAGCCCAGCTCCCTGCCTCACCAGCCCTGACCTCCAATGTGGGAAAGAAAGGGGGGCGGTTAACGGAAGCATTGACCCGATTGTGAGGATTAAATACAAGAATGCATGTAAAGGGTTTGCGTGGGGTCTGACACATGAAAAACAGTCACCATGGCTTTTGTTTCCAAATGTGTGAATTTGTGTATATCAACAGTTGATTTTATTATCATCCTGCTATTTCTGGTCCTCTTTATTCCAAGCTATTTGAGCCCCTTCTCTTCATATTCCAGGCTACATCTTACCTTTCAAATCCTTGAGCATCGTTGGGTTGTCGTAAGGGTTAAAGTAGGTGTAATTTTCCTAGAAAAATTAGCAGTGCATTAGTTGTGCAATAAATGCAGTGTCGAATTTCTTTGTCATGGCCCTTAATGGGGTCAGTGACCTCTCTGTCTTCCAAGCTGGAACCTCCCAGGCACTCCTGTGGCACCCCCTCCAGTTGGTTCCTCGGTCCTGTTGGTTCCGTGGTGACTCTAACCCGATTAACTCAGTGCCTCCCATTGCAGAACAGGGCCATGCCACCCTGTCACAGCCCCACGTCGTCAGCTTCTCCCCCCTCCTGCCCTCCAGACTTCACGAGACCCAAAGTCACTAGGTCGCCCACCTGAATGCAGCATAGGACCAGTCCCAAAGTAGCATTCCTCAGCATCCCCTGCTCGGAGCGAGTCCCTCCCACAGTTCCCGGGGCTGGGCCTGGCACTGTGGCTCCTGCCTTTCCCACTCCTGCCCAGCTGTGCTCCCCCGGCCGGGCTGCGGGCTCTGCCCGAATCTGACAAGGCCACCTTTGCTCCAGGCTCTCCCATTCGCCCTGCAAGTTGCTCCTAGAATTTTCTTCCTAAAAAAGCAAATCAGACCCTGAAAAACCCACCAGGCCTCTGACACTACACGACTTCCCCCAGAAGCACAGGCACTAGCTCATTCCCGTGCAGCCCGGAAAGGGGCGGTGGGGGACTCGCAAGGAGGCAGAGCCCAGAGGAGCTTCTGGGAGGTTCCTCTGTGGTACCCTCTCCCTCCATGCTCACTCCCACCCTGTGGCCTCCGGGGACCTCTGCCTCCTGCTCACACCACTTCTCACCTCCCTGCTTGCCCTCTCCCTCTCCCTCCCTCCCTCTCTCTTTTTCTGTCTCCATTTCTGTCTGTCTGTCTCTCTCTGTCTCTCCTCTGTGCTGAAGGAATGTCCTAGGGCCAGTGACGTACTTGCAGGGTCTTCTTCCCTTAACTGTCCCCAGAGATAACTTATAATGAAGTTGTATAATACATATTCCAGTAAATTAATATGATATTAGTAGAACAGCCTACTGTTCTACTGTGGCTCCGTCTGCCACAGCCTACTGTGGCTCCGTCTGCCATCGAGAGCCATCAGGACATGACTCGCTGCCCCACGGCATCCTGAAATATTTCCCCTAACTTTAACATTTTCATTCATTCCCCTTTAATTTGCTGTGAAGATATCTGTCTCACTGAAGATATAAGGGTGTTTTGCCTGGTTTAGAAAGTTAGAGATAACTTAGGGGTCTTTGGTGGCTGAGTGAGAGCTCCTGACACCTGGTGTTCTTAGGGCCCTTGGCCTGTGTTCCCACTGCAGGCCTTGTGAGGGCTACAGCAGACAGATCGGGTCATTATTCATTACTTACATGTGTATTTTTTCGTTAGATTACGAGCTCCTGGTGTAGATAGGAAAGCGTGTTCTTTATAACTATCCTAATTCAATTACTGTCTGTGAATGGATGGGTCGGTACAGTGTTTGCCACACTGGACTGCTGTGGATGGGCCATGTTTGTTTTGAGACTTTCCCTTAACATTCTCTGTGGTATTGACATTTATCAGGAGCACAGAATGCTTCTTGTGTCACTTGATGGATTTGGCTAGACATATTTTTGTTTTAGACACATTTTTGAAAACCAAAATGTAAGCCATGGTTTTAAAACACTCCTTAGTTTTGCTGTTGTCTTTGGCTTCCAGAGACAAGACTGATAGTTACTTGCTAGCGAGTGTGTGTCTTTGTCTTTAGGATTCCAAGATCTGCAGTCACTGCTGCTGCCGTCCATGTGCCTGTGACAGCTGGTGGAACAGCGCTTTCCTTTCGTGGGAAGATGGTGTGTGCAGCAGTGGTCACTGCTAGAGAGGTTTTTATGTCTTACACATAAAGAGCCAGCCTTTCTCTCTCTGACACCTGCCTGCCAAGTGGCTCCGTCTGCCATCGAGAGCCATCAGGACATAACTCACTGCCCCACAGCATCCTGAAATATTTCCCCTAACTTTAACATTTTCATTCATTCCCCTTTAATTTGCTGTGAAGATATCTGTCTCACTGAAGATATAAGGGTGTTTTGCCTGGTTTAGAAATGTGGTGTAGCCTCCTTGATTTTAAATTGAACGAGTAGTTGACATGTCCGCACTGGCTGCAGGCCCCCTGTGTCTGGTCAAGAGACAAGAGGAGAGAGCAGGAGACACAGAAAGGATTACACAGTTTGCTGCCTCCTGGATTTACGGACCAATGGGGCGAAAAGCCAGGTACATTCTGTAACAAGCAAAAAATGAGAGGAAAAATCTCCTTCAGAGCAGAAGTCAGGAGACTCGGGCCCCTGCGTGAGGCCCCTCCAGCTAAGCCAGTGTCCTTGCAGCCTCTGTTTTCTCTTTTGCTACATTAGCTCCCTGCAGGCAGAGACTGTCTTTGCCACCTCGATAATAGCTATTCAATTAAAGCTTGTTTAAAGAAGGAATGCATGGTGCTTCTAGATATCTTTTAATGAAAATGTCTATTATTAAGTGTCAAAACATGTATCACAGGAAAAGGAAGTATTGTTGAAGAAGTAGGCATGATCAGATGGGATTCCCAGAGGCTCGTAGTTCTCTGATGGGGGAAGAAGGAGCGAAGGCGTCACACCAGGCTACTCAAGGCCATCCAGAGAGTGGGTGAGGTCTGTGAGGTCAGCACCAAATACCAAATATCCTGAACTGGAATAAAGTCTGCTCAGCAGCAAATCCAGAGATGGCAAGTTAGCTAGTGGCTCATCCAGTCCTGAGTTGGAACACAAGTCAAGGTAGGTTGCAGGAGCCCAGAGCTGCTTTGAGATCATCAAGCTTTTCCAATACTTGAGCTTCTTTTTGGAGAAATGGTAACTATTGAACCAGTGTTACTAGAGTGGGTGCAAGCTAGCCAGGGTTCCTCACCTGCTTTGGCCTCCAGTACAATTCTGAGGAGCACTCAGCATTTCTTCCCATAGGAACTGTTGGGTACCTAGTAAACAATTAAATGAATGAATGGGGCACTATTTGGTAGAATGAATGAATGGGGCAATTTTATTTGAGCTTTGATGTGACTCAACTAGGAAATGTACAGTTAATTTCACAATTCCTCTGTTTGCCAGTGATGTGCATTCTTATTCATTCTGTTTGGCCTGATTTATAATATATAGAATGGTGGTTGCTGGACATGTGCAGTTCTGTGTTTTGCAGTTACCATTTGAGTGCATTTGAGTGTGTGTGTGTGTTTACACACATCTGTGTCTGAAAGGCTGAACCCAGCTTAGCACTCAGAGGTTCCTTTTTCTTTTCTCCTTTAAATTTTTCGTGGCTTGTTTTGAATGCTGAGGAAGCTGTTCCAGCCTTGTATTAGCATAATTATCTGAAAATTCCAAACTTGCTTTTTGTTGACATCATGAATTTTCTCATGAATTCTTTTCCTTCTAGGAGTTGCACTGATACATAAACTTGAATATAATGAAACTAACTTCTTATAACTTCTAATATAGCAGAAAGGTCACCAAATTTGGCATGAAACTCAGGTTCTTATAAAGACTCAATTATCGACTGGCTGTTGACCTTGAACAAGTCAGTTAAATTCTCTTGGCCAGAGGAAGCACCTTTGGAATGGCAGAGCAGAAACTTCCAAAAACCCACTTCTCCATAAAAGCAACAATAACACTGGTAAATTAACTAAAGGCTTGCAACAATCCAAGGAAGATTTATACCAAAATGACTGAAGCTCAGTAAGAACAGTGAGCTTTGTTCACTGCTTTGCCTTGTGATGCAAAGTGAGGGGCAGGGCGCTTACTCAGAGACGTCCCGGGGCTGCCTGAGCCGGGCCTTTCACTCGACACCTAAAGAACGGACGAGGCAGCCCAGAGGAGACCTGGCGTCTAAGGCAGGAAAACCTGGCACGTAGAGAAACTGAAAGAAGCACAGTGGGGCTGTTTGGAGTTTAGCGGCCGGAGGGGGGGGGGGCGAGGGGGGAGTTCTCACAAGACTGAGCGGATAAAGTACCTGTCTCAACCAACCCTGGGCAAACAAAAACCCACAGAAGCCCTGGGCCGGGGATGCTGAGTGCTGGCATGGTGCCAATAGCCTGCACCTGCTCTCACGGCCCCAAGAAATGCTTCTCCACATCTCTTCCCTTTGTCCCCAAAACAAAAAGTGACATTAAGTTTCCGAATGCTGCCCAGATTTCTGAATCAAACCCGTGCCAACACTGGAGAGAGTCACTGCTTCGGGCTGGGCAGGATTAGAGCTGGGGAAAGGCGTAGGTAATGGCAACAAAAATGCATCACGTCCTCAAGTCCCTGCATTCAGATGTTTTGAAAATCATCCTAATTATTGCAAAGTATTATTTTCCAGTACTGTCGAATATCCATTTCCACGCTTCTCTTCATGAACCAGTCATGGTCTGAAGGTACTCATGAATCAGCATGGAATTTGCCATAGTTGTACGTGGTGGCTGAGGAATATTAGACAATTCATCTTATTCTCAAATTCACAATATTCATGCATTCATATATATATATACATGTATGGTTAGCCTTAACGGTGTGAAGTGTGATGTAGATTCTCTCCACTGGTGACTAGATAGACCTCAAATGTTTAATTACAAATAGATTTACTTTTGTAAAAATATTCGTAAGATTGAATTAAATCTTAATAAATAATAAAAGATTTTAGCTTAATTTTAATAAATTTAAATCAGAGGCATTCATATATGCCAATAACAGTCAAATGGAGAACCAAATTAAGGACTCAATACCCTTCAAAATAGCAACAAAGAAAATAAAATACCTAGGAATATATTTAACTAAGGAGGTAAAGGACCTCTATAGGGAGAAAGAACTATGAAACACTGAGGAAGGAAATCGCAGAGCATGTAAACAGGTGGAAAACCATACCATGCTTGTGGATCAGAAGAATCAACATTGTTAAAATGTCTATACTACTCAAAGTGATCTACAGATTCAATGGAATCCCTATTAAATTACCAACATCATTTTTCACAGATATAGAAAAAACAATTTTACACTTTGTATGGAACCAGAGAAGACCCCATTTAGCAAAAGCAATTTTAGGCAATAAAAACAAAATGGGGCTGGGT
>CM052438.1:87798112-87818351 GCA_028533085.1 Varecia variegata
GATGAAGGAAATGGTGACCTTTGCCTCTGTTGTTTACAACTGCCCCACGTGCCTCACGGGACTGTGATCAGCAGCGACTGGCGTGGTGCTCGTGCACTGTGTACAGGCATGTGTGTAATGCTGTATTTGTAAGACTGGTGGCAGGTCAGACAGAGAGAGGTACGGGAGCACAAACAGAAAAAGGCTTGGACATAAGGGATCTCTGACCATTTGCCATTCCTGCAACAGAAGTCATTAAGGTCTTGTAGAATATTGAAACTGAAAGTCCCATTTTTAGGCCATTGGGAGCCATTGTCCAATTTATACATTGGCCAGGCAGTGTTGCAGTAAAGAATGAGGCGCTTGGGCCGAATGTCTAAATCCAGGGCCTTCAGATTGGCCAGCAGACACCGTAGGGGCATCTCGAGGGGAATTTTGGAATTTTGGTTATCCATGTTGCCTCAACCCAGATGGGGAAACAGCCAGGAACAGCTTCTTGGCTACGGAGGCAGCAAAAGTCTGGGGGGACGTCTCCACCCGAGACTAGCGTGCCAGTATGGAAAGGGGTGAGAGGAATTCAGGCATCCCCCAACAGCCTCAGCCTCTGGAACGGGGGAGCCTCCCACGTGGGCCCACAGTTTAAGGGACAGGGAACAGCTTCCCGGAGGGAACGGAAGCTCCCAGTGGGGGATCCGGGTTGGGATAACACGGGGGGCGACTCACCCAGGCTGAGGTCGTCAATTAGGGACTCGAAGGCAGTCAGCGGAGGTCCCGGTGGGAATGTGAGAGTTCGCGGAGCGGGGTGGCGCAGCCTAAGGCACCAAATGTAAGGTTTTTTTGGATTGGCAGCGCCAGAGAAAGAAAGACGAGCAGAGTTAAAAGGGATAAGTAAAGAGGCTTTATTGGAGCGCTCCCGGGTCCCAAAAGAGGGACCCTGGTGAGCTTCACAGTCCCGTGGGACCAGAGAAGTCGCCCCGCCCAGAAGTCTGAGTGGGTTTATATACGTTTTTTAGGGCTGGGGGATGGGGGTTTCTCCAGAGGGAAGATTGCAGTGCGAAGAGTAAGGAATTTCTTTGTTTCAGTTTTGGGGCGGGTATTGAGGAATAGGAGGGGCTTCTTCTTTTTTCATTAGGGAAGGGAGGGGTGTCTGCCACCAGCCTTACAGTATTCTGTGTGTGCTAGTGTGTGTTACTCTTCTCGTAACTCTGTTTCTTGAGAATAATAAATATTTTTTAAGTCCTCCCCTTAGTTTTAGACCTAAAACCTCAGGAAAAAAAATGTCAATTGTATTATCTTTTTTTAATTTCAAAATATTAAGGGGGTACAAATGTTTTAGATTACATGGGTCCCTTTTATAATGCTTGAGTTCAGGCTATATGTGTGCCCGTCTACCCATCAGCTTGTCAACTCAGTTAGGAATCACGGCTGTCTGAAGGATACAGGCTTCCGTTACAAACATCCTTAACGATTCAACTCGGGAGCTTCTTAGGTTTAGGGTGTGGTAGTAGGTGTGTAGGGAGAAAGATAACGTTTCTGGGGATACCACACCCAAACCTCTCTAGAAATAGTCACAACTCTTTTTAAGCTATCAAGCTGAAGAAATGATCATATGATTATGATTATTTTATATTTAATTTTTAATTTATTCTAAATTGACAAAAATTGTTTATATCTATGGTGTTTTAAGATATTTATACATTGTGGAATGGCTAATCAAGCTAATTAACATATGCATTACCTCACATACTTACCTTTTTTTTTGTGGTGAGAACACTTAAAATCTACTCTATGAGCAATTTTCAGGTGTACAATACATTGTTATTAACTGTAGTCACCATGTTGTACAATAGTTCTCCTGAATTTATTTCTCCTAACTGAAATTTTGTGTCCTTTGACCAATATCTACCCAATCTCCACCCCCCATTATGTTTATTTAATTCAGTGTTCTGAACGTGAGATTTCCAGGAGGTTTGCTGTATTTACCTTTCATAGTCTCAGATTTCTGCAGCTCTAATTTTGCCAAGTAATATCATTTTGAGTCTCAGTGACTGCATGCTTCACTTAACACTGTCTTAATTTTCCTTGGAGGTTTTAAAAAGCAGAGTAGAAAATACTGTCTTTGCTTGATTTATTAGGTGTCAACCTGTAAAATACCAGATGGTTTTCTCTGCTATTTTTGCCTTGTGTTTAGAGGAATGCTTGTTTGAAATTGCTAGGCAAAATGCCTATTTTTATTGTCTGTGTCTTTAATCTCTCTCATATTAAGATGTTAAGATTATCATACAAATATTATGTGTTGATGTTGATGAGCTGTAAATTCCCAAAGGGTTAGAGATTTTTTACCCACCCCCTTAGACTCCCTTTTTAGGCCCCAACTATCATTATTTTGCAAGAACAAGTGGGACATGAATAGACTAATTTATGTAGGCTGTACACTGAAAAAAATTTATTTTCTTTCAATATTGGAAGAATAGAGTATTTTTGGATACATCCTCTATTTTTACTTTAGTTTTCTTTGATTCTTATTCTTAGTAAATGATTTCTAGAATTAAATCATTGTTTATCTTTGCTCTTCTTTAACTAACTCTCTTTTGATAATAAAAAAATCTTGGAGCTTTAAGTCCTAAAATAATTCCCAAAATAAGAAACTTAAAAAGATGCTATCCCATTGATCTTACAAAACTCTACCATATACTGGTAGTGCAATTTCATGTAATGATGGGAATAACTGCCCTTTGCTGAGGTGGTGAGAAGATTATTCCTTTTAATCAAGGATGTTTGAAAGACATACTCTTAGCCAAGGATGTTTGATGTTAACGTTAAAATAATAAGTGTTCAATATGTTCATTAACATAAAAGGGAATATTCTTTTGCAGGTATGTTACTTGAAATTCACTGTGAGTTAAGCAAACCTTCCTGTACCCCTTCTTTGTTTTTTTTAATTCCTTTATTTATATTCTGCCCCACTTTGTTCTTTCTTCTTTTTCAGAGAATGAATCACCCACCAATAAACTTGATTTCTACTTATGGCAAACACAGGGTGTGCGTATCTTCTGCTTTGTTCTAATTTTCCAAAAACAAAATCTACCTAACTGAGCTCACTTGAGTTATATTTTAATAAGATCTTTAAATTCCAGGTCAGCCCCTTGGGCATAAGGTGGGAGCCCATAGTCTTTAACTGCTTTCTAGGGCTCCTTTGGGGGTGGAAAGGAGGAAAGGGGGAGACGAAAATATGTTACTTATCTGTCATTCCAGGAGACAAACTGCTCTAAAAATAGCTACAAGGCATCTGGGGGTCTGTAGTGAACTCAGAAGGATGGATTGTTGAGACACGTTTGGGATCCCATGTCAGTATTTATTTATACAACGAAGTTTATTGTGATTGTTTACTTCTCTGTCTTTTTCCATAAGTGGGTTAGCCCTTAGGAACATATTTTATCTTAATCATCTCTGTATCCGCAACACAGAGACACACGACCCACGGTACCTAGTAGACAATGGGTAAACTGTCCATAGACTACTTAGGGATTTTCCCCTGTCACTCCAAAATAAGGCCTATGGTTTGATGAAGCCCAGATTATGAAAATAAAGCAATAATTTATTCACAGAATGGGCTAGAATTAAAAATTGGTTTTCAAATATGGAATGTGTAATGAAGGAAAGAAAAATAAGTAAAAATTCAGAAAAGCTTATTTATGTTGACATTTTTAAATAGACTTTATAATTTAGAACAGTTTTAGGTTCATGGCAGAATTGAGTGGAAAGTACAGAGTGCCCATATATCCTCTTTCAGCCCTGTCTCTCTTGCCCCTATCAATATCCCCAACCAGAGTGGAATATTTGCTACAGTTGAACATGACATTGACACACCATTATCACCCAGAGTCCACAGTTGGCACTGGGTTCTCTCTGGGTGTTGTACATGGTATGGGTCCTGACCAATGTATGATGGCACGTGTCCGCCATTACCCTGTCATGCAGAATACCTTCACTGCCCTCAAAGTCCTCTCTGCTCCACCCATTCATCCCTCCCTTCTCCTAAGCCCTGGCGACCACTGACCTTTTTACTGTTTCCATAGTTTTGTCTTTTCCAGAATGTCATGTAGTTGGAATCATACAGTATATAGCCTTTCCGGATTGGCTTTTTTTACTTAGTAATATGCATTTAAGTTTTCTTCATGACTTTTCATGGCTTGATAGCTCTTTTCTGTCTTAATATTCTGTTGTCTGGATATACCATAGTTTATTTATCCATTCACCTGCTAAAGGACATCTTGGTTGCTTCCACGTTTTGACAATTATGAATAAACCTTCTATAAACATCTGTGTGCAGGTTTTTTGTGGACATAAGCTTTCAGCTCATTTGGGTAAATGCCAAGGTGCACAGCTGCTGGGTTGTATGCTAAGAGGGTGTTTAGTTCTGTAAGAAACTGCCAAACTGTCCCAAAGTAGCTGTACCATTTTCCATTCCCACCAGCAATGAATAAAAGTTCCTGTTGCTCAAAATCTTTGCCAGGGTTTGGTGGTGTCAGTGTTTTGGATTTTGGCTATTATAATAGGTATGTAGTGGTATCTCATTGTTGTTTTAATTTGCAGTTCCCTAAGGGCATATGATATTGAGCATCTTTTTGCATGTTTATTTGCCATCTGTTTATTTGGCATCTTCTTTGTTGAGATTCCTGTTCAGATCTTTTGCCTATTTTTTGTTTTATTATTGTCAAGTTTTAATTTTTTGTACATTTTGGGTAACCATCCTTTATCAGAAATGTCTTTTGCAAATATTTTTTCCCATTCCATGGCTTGTCTTTTCATTCTCTTGATGGTGTCTCTCTCATACCAGAACTTTTAAATTTTAGTGAAGTCTAGTTTATCAATTTTTAAAGAAATTTATTTATATTAATATTTATTTTAAGAGGCGGGTCTTGCTCTGTCACCCAGTCTGGAGTGCAGAGGTGGGATCATGGCTCACTGCAGCCTTAAACTCCCGGGCTCAAGTGATCCTCCTGCCTCGGCCTCCTGAGTTGCTGGGCCTACAGGTTCAAACCACCATTCCCAACTCTATCAATTCTTTCTTTCATTGTGCCTTATCTGAAAAGTCATCACCAAATCCAAAGTCATCTAGATTTTTTCCTATGTTATTTTCTAGGAATTTTATAGTTTTTTCATTTTACATCTAGGTCTATGTTCCATTTTGAGTTAATATTTATAAAGGGTGTAAGGTCTAGATTTATTTTTTGTTATGTGGCTGTCCAGTTTTTCCAGCACCATTTGTTGAATAGACTGTCTTTTCTTCATTGTTTTGCCTTTGTTCATTTGTCAAAGATCAGTTGATTATCTTTGTGTGGGTCTATTTCTGGCTTCTTTATTCTATTTCATTGATCTATTTATCTCTTATTTTGCCAGTGCAACACTGTCTTGATTACTGTGGCTTTGTATTATGTTTTGAAGTCACATAGTATCAGCCCTCTGGACTTTTACTTCTCTTTCAATGTTGTGTTGGATGGTCCAAGTCTTTCATATTTCCATATGAACTTTGGACTCAGTCTGTCAGTATCTGCAAAATAGCTTACTGGGATTTTAATTAGGATTGTTGAATCTATAGATCATGTTGAGAAGAACTGAAATCTTGACAATTTTGAGTTCTTCTACTCATGAACATTTAGTAGGTCTCCATTTGTTACTTTTATATTTATTATTTCATTATATTTAAATATATTATATTTTTATATATTATATTTATTATTTACATTATATTTATTACTTTTATATATTTTTATTCTTTTATTTCTTTTATCAGAGTTTTGTGGTTTTTTTCATATAGATATTATACATATTTTGTTAGAATAACAAGCATGTTTATTATAGAGTATAAAGCAGAGCTTTTATATTTGACCCTTAGGAGTACCAAATCTCCCTTCAGTAAGGCTCTTTCCTAATCAGTTACCACCAATTCTATTAAGAAATAGTGACCAAATATAAAATCCTTATATTTGAATCTGATATTATGTACATTAGTTAAAATATCTTAGCTGGTTACATTATAGGTCTTTCTTGAGGGCCCAAATAACATAACAGCCAGAGTGATCTTTTAAAAATACAAATTGAATGAAGTCAAATCTTTGCTTAAAACTCTCTCCACAACTTCCCATGGTCCTTGGAATGGAATCCAGACTGTCTTCCACAGCCTGTAGGCTCTGTCTGGCTTGGGACCCATCTCCCATAGTCAACTTCTGCCTCTATTGCTCTCTGTTCCCACGACCCAGGTTCTCCTTGTCCCTGTTGCTGACTCCCTGCCTGGAAAGCTCAGACTTCTGATCTTCCTCTCAGCTCCCAGGACTCCCGCAGCACCCCCTTCTCAGTGAGCCCTCCCTGGGTCCCAGAGCCCCATCAGCAGGAGTGGTTGTCACATCCATCATTGTTACATCTTCCTCTGCAGGAGTCTTCCAAGCATGTTTCAATACCTGATACTATCTTGCAAAGTTATCCCTTTACTTCTCTATTATCAGTACCTGACCATGTTCAGTACATGTTTCAAAAGAGCTGAGACTTTGGGGGATCATGCTCTTGCTCTCCTCCCTAGCAGAATGTCTGGTATCTGGGCATGCAGTGAAAATTTGTTGCAGAAATGCACGGGCAATCACTATAAAAATGATAAAGATATAAATCCCCATAAAAATTGAGGGTGGCTTTATTACAAAATGTAGACAATGTAAAGGGAAAAACATAAACAGATATGGATGCATGAAACAATTCATGTGATTCTTTGAACAGAAACTATTTTCATTGATTAGTTTCCTTTTGGTGGCTTTTGATATATATATACACACACACACACACACACACACACATACATACACATACATATGTATATATTTGTTGTTGTTGTGTTGTTGTTGTTCACAATATACAGGTGATCACTCACCATCCCTGCTTTTGGTTAAGCACTGAACCCAGAGCCCCCTTTGAAGGAGGGGCTGCCTTCTGTGTCCACTCAGAGGCACCACTGGGACTTTATAAGGCTTGTTCTTTACCTCGTGGAGCATTTCATCTCTTCAACTTCAAACAATTTCTTAGGCTTCCTACATGCCTTATATAGTAATTTATAAGACTGTTTTTTCCCAGTATTTATCTTATCTGTAAAATATTAATCTATTTAATTGTAAGTATGATAAACTAACATGAGAAAATAGCTATTTGATTAGCAGCAACCTAGAGAATGACTAAAATCACATATTAAGCATTTGTACCAAAAGAACTTTTAGTGTTAATGTGATTAAATTATAGTTTTGTACAAATGGATGGGTGATGGGTGGAGCAAAATAGTTGGGTAGCGCTGCACTGCACTCTGTCCTTGCAGATGTGTTTGTGTTGCAGTGAGACGCCTGGAGAGCACTGCGCTCCACAGCACCCTCATAGACCTATGGTACCATTGTGAGTTTTATTAGATGAGATCCTTGCCACAAATATATATATTTAAGAAAAGTGAAATATATAAACTTGGTTAAAGATCTGGAAATACGGACTTTTCAGAAAATTGATGGGGATTAAAAAAAGGAAGACAAAGTAATACCTGTAATTTAGTGCTGTTCTTCCCATCTCTTATGCAGCTATTTGGTGTTCTTCAAATTAGTTCTACCACAAATACAGACTTTGTATGAAAACATGAGATCAATGATTACAGAGGTTTATTCTTTGTTTGGTGATATGCATTGTAAGCAGGTTTGTTCTGAGCCCGGGGCAGTGGCACGTGCCTGGGCTTCCAGCCATGTGGGAGGCTGAGGTCAGAGGGTTGCCTGAGCCCAGGCGTTCCAGGCCAGCGGGGGCTATATAGCAAGACCTTGTCTCTAAAAATGTAAAAGGCTTGTTCTGATCCCCAAGTAGGACAAACATACATTTTATTTTTGCTGAGTGATTATTTGGAATTTGTTGCTAATAACCTGCCAGAGACATTTAGTGTTTTATATGTTAAAATTTTAATATTTAATAGTTACATGAACATAAATATATTAATATAAATTATATGACATAAAATAAATTAATATAAATATATTAATGCTTTTTTTTTTTTTTTTTTGAGGCAGAGTCTCGCTTTGTTGCCCGGGCTAGAGTGAGTGCCGTGGCATCAGCCTAGCTCACAGCAACCTCAAACTCCTGGGCTTAAGCGATCCTACTGCCTCAGCCTCCCAAGTAGCTGGGACTACAGGCATGCGCCACCATGCCCGGCTAATTTTTTATATATATATATATATTTTAGTTGGCCAGATAATTTCTTTCTATTTTTAGTAGAGACGGGGTCTCACTCTTGCTCAGGCTGGTCTCGAACTCCTGACCTCGAGTGATCCACCCGCCTCGGCCTCCCAGAGACATTTTAATATTTGACTATTTAATACAGTCATGTGTAGTTTAGCGATGGCAGTATCTCCTGAGAAATGCATCATTAGGCAATTTCATCATTGTGCGAACGAACACCAGAGAGTGAGCTTAACACAAACTAGATGGTACAGCCTACCACACACCCAGGCCATCTTGCCCCTAGGCTACAGATCTGTACAGCAGGTTACTGTACTGAATACTGTATGCAGTTGGAACATAATGGTAAGTATTTACGTATCTAAACATATCTAAATGCAGAAAAGGCACCACAAAAATATAGTGTAAAATATGAAAAATGGTGCACTTGTATAAGGCACTTAACCTGAATGGAGGTTGCAGGGCTGGAAGTTGCTCTGGGTGAGTCAGTGGGTGAATGGTGAGTGAACGTGAAGGCCTAGGACACTACCATACACTGCTGTAGACTTTATAAGCAGTATACACTTAGGCTCCACTAAATTTATAAAAAATATTATTCTATCTTCAGTAATAATTAACCTTAGCTTACTGTAACTTTTTTACTTTATAAACTTTTAATTTTTTTTTTTTAACTTTTTGACTCTTATAATATGAGTCTTGGCTTAAAACACACATTTTACAGTTGTGGAAAGATACTGTCTCTCTTTATATCCTTATTCTGAAAGCTTTTTTCTATTCTTAAAATCTAAAAATTTTTTTTTACTTTTTAATCTTTCTTGTTAAAACTAAGACATAAAAACACACATTAGCCTAGGCGGACACAGGGTCAGCATTGTCAGTGTCGCTGTCTTCCACCTCCACATCTTGTCCCGCTGGAAGGTCTTAAGGGACAATTACATGCAGGGAGCTATTGTCTCCTATGACGACAATGTCTTTTTCTGGATACCTCCTGAAGGACCTGCCTGGGGCTGTTTTACAGTCAACTTTTTTTTTAATAAGTAGAATGAGTACACTCTAAAATAATGGTAAAAATATAGTATAGTAAATATATAAAACAGTAACATAGCTGTTTATTACCATTATCAAGTGTTACGTACTGTACATAATTGTATGTGCTAGACTTGTACGTGACTGGCAGTGGATAGGTTTGTTTATACCAGCATCACCACAGACATGTGAGTCATGCATTGTGCCGTGGCCTTACTATGGCTGCTGCGTCATTAAACGATAGGAATTTTTTACCTCCATTATGATCTCATGGGACCACTGTCATATATGCTGTCATTGACCAAAGTGGTGTTATTTGGCCTGAGACTATATTTAATACTTTAAGCAATGGAATAAATGTGTGAAATTTAAGAGAACAAAATTTTACTTTTATCTTCTTTTCTCTCTTTTTTCTTTACTCTGTCATTAATAAAAAAAGAACTTTAGAGAAGATACATTTAACAGTTTATTTGAGCAAAGAACAATTCATGAAATGGGAAGCACTTAAAACCAGAAGAGGTTCAGAGAGCTTCACTCTGCAGTGTGAGCAGTGAGCTTTCACAGGCTCAACTTGGAAGCAAAGTAAAGAAATTAGCTGATTGGCTACAGCCAGGAGTCTGCCTTATTTAGGCATAGTGTGATGGGCAGTCCCTAGTTACGTAACAAACGAGGTGGTTGGCTGTTTGCGAGTGACTGAGGCTAAGTGTTTTTCTTTTTCTTTTTTTTTTAATCAGTTACAAGAAATGCCTCTGAGTTAAGTTTCAGTTGCTTATGTAAGAGCTCTGGGTACAGAGACAACCTCAGGCTAATGATCTCCTACTTACTTGCTTTAACAACTCTGTATTTCTAAAATAATCTTGGATTTTATATTCTTGTGAGTTATCCTGCAATAGCAGACAAATTATAAACACCACATTGCAGTGAAGAGAAACATTTTTGTACATTATCGAGAATGTTTAATATTTGTTCATTTTTTGTTACAGTGGCTTATAGTACAAATGTTTATGGACCAATTCTATGTACCATTTTTTTACTTTAAAATAATATTCCAAAGTAAAAGTGCTTTTACTTTGTTTGATTTTAGTGCAGTCAGTTGTAAAATGACCTGTGAATTAAAAACAAACCTACAAAACAAAATCCCATGCTCTTTGGTAAAAGCAACATAGTAAGGTATTTGAAGTCAGCATTTGGAATTCTCAGGCAAACTCTATCTTATTCCTAGTCTGTACTTATTATATGTACTTTTTTCTAACATCTCAGAAACAATTTCAGTCTTGATGCAAAACATTTCTTCCAATTTGTACTATAATATATTGGTGCCATTTTATAAGTACTAATGGATTAGTTAGACTCTCATGCAAGATGTACTTAACTCTCCTGGACGTGGAGGGAGGCCAGCCAGGGATCATGGTGGTCCTGTCATTCACAAAGGTTACAGAGTCTTGCTCAAACTACAGGAAAAGAGTTGAAAGTCCTTAATACAACATATTGACATATTGCATGGGTCTAAAAATACAGTACTGCTTTGCAACTTATTGCAAATGGAATATTCTAAAAAGGTGACAAATGAAATACAACTTTTCAACATAGTAGTCTATTTTTTCAAATCCTAGTTTCTTTTAATGACTCAATGTAATGAAAACGTTAGAAGTTACAACAGATTCACCAGCTTTGTAAATTACTCGTTTTGATTATTTTAGGTTAAGCCTTATGCTGCTGTAGTATTGTTTAATATTCTATGAATCTGTTATCTTATAACCTAGGCTGTGAGTTAAAGAATGGCTCAGGTGAACAGCAAAGATAATGATTAATAAAAAGGCCTTATGGACAAGTGTGAAGACCAGTCTTCCTCACTTTCTGCCTCTTTGCACAGTCACACTTCTGCCTTTTCCTGGTCCCAGACGGCTTCCTTGGGTACAAAGAGGCACAAGAGTAGGAGGTGAGGACAGATGTCATAGGCATTTCAATGAATTTCCTTTCTCTGGGGTTCACCAAGCCCTGAGGTGATAAGGGAACGAGGTTAGAAGAACAAGAGGTAGGAGAGCCAGCGAGTTAATCCACTCAGTAAGGGACTTTGGGCCCACAGGTCCTGAGAGCTGCTCACTCTACCTGGGGACGCAGAGATAATGGGACTCAGCCCTGCTCACCTGGAGCTCATGTTAGTGGGAGAAATGGTTCATGAAAGCAGTGATTTCAATAGATTGGAATCAGAGCTACAATTGAGATGCATATAGAGTGTCAAAAAATCCTGCATTTCCTTCTGTCATGTTTAAGTCACAGAATCAATGTTAGAATTTCAAGAGATTCAAAACAGATAGTTAAAGCTAAGGTCCAGGGATTGGAGTCATTTCGTCAAGCCTACGTCATTAGTTACTGATTAAGCCAAAATCCAGACACCAATGGTGTTTAAATGGTCAGTGGTACCATCTAAGCCTAATGAAGCAAACGTTTTGAAAAATAAAGGCCTGTAATGTCAGTTATTACACATGTAAGATGGCCTGTGTTTTACTTAGGTTTGAATATTTGCCTGTTGACTATTTACTATCCATACTTCCAAAAAGCAAAAAAATTTTAAAGTGTATTATTAAAGAAAACTTGGCTCTATCCACAATCAAAATGTTCTTCACTTGTCCCCACTCTCCTAGGACTTATAATTCATGCCTGGGAGCACTTGGTAATACTGATATTATGACAACTCGGTGGCTAATGGGACGTGGCACTTCGGGAGCCTGAGGTGGGATGGAATGCGGGGCAGTGCTCCCAGGAAGGATAGAGGACACTTTGCCCTTGAACGTGTTATTAGAACCTATATATTTTGGAAGTAATACTTTTATTTTGCTGCTAAGTTTTTCAAAGAACAATAAAATAAGTGGTATTAGAAACACGTTTACTAAAATAATTAAGATTTTTAATCAGTTTACTCAGATGTCGTCAAGAATTACTAACAAAAACATAGGTTTTATTGCTAACTCTGGTATTGATGGCAGACACACCAACACACCTGAAGTGGGAAAGGTCCCGTTTGGTCCGACACCAACACACCTGAAGTGGGAAAGGTCCCGTTCGGTCCGTGACTGACTCACACGGCGCAGCACAGTGAGGGTTTGTGGAAGACCTGCTGTTCTCACGGCTTTGCTGCAAGCATCATGGGTGCAGAAAAACCATTACGAGGTCCTTGTCCTCAAGACCCTATCAAATGGTTGAATAGAAAAGACACCAAATACCCAGAAATTAGTAATAAACAGAGTTTATTCGAAGGGTCCAAAGAGCGTGGCGCCTGTGAGAGTTAGAGAGTTAGAGGTTCCTGGACGAGGTGCCGGGCAGGGTGAGATGAAACGTGATTTCTAACTGAACGTCAAGAAAGGTGAAGAGCTAATCGCACCACAGGGACAGAGTAGGGAATCCACAGCTGATACAAGAACGGGCAGGGATCAGGGAGCTTGCAGATGATTCTAAGTCCCATCTGGGCCAAGCCAGCTTGCACAGGGCTGCAGTGAGCCCATAGGAAGCCTGGTAGTCACCTCTGTCCCCTGTGGACGTCACTAGCACTGGCCATGACATTGTGCTGCTCAGTGGTATTCACAGCAGCTGTGGACCAGTGGCCTCCTACTCTCGGAGCGCAGGCACGCCCTCCACAAGTAACACAACTTCAGGTCCTCTTGAGAACGCTCTTCTTCTGAGATAACATTGCTTTGCCCTGGCAATACCGTGCGCACCATTAGCTGATTCACACAAGGCTCTCTGTTGTGGCGGGCCTTGCTTGGCGACAGGAGAACACAGCGGAGAAGAGATGGGGTCTCTATTCTCCAGAAGCCCTGGGAGTGCTTCTCAACCTCCTTTGACAACTGGGAGTCCTCTGGCCACCCTCAAGTGTAAGTGTTCCTTAAGGGCCTGTCCTCTCGGATCCTTTCTCCACATGCTTTGTGGCCTCTTGCCCTTGTCTGCCATTAGTCACTAACCTTACCCTTGAGATTCCCCGAGTAGCCATCTCTAGCCCCAGACTCTCTTCTGAGCTCTGGCCAAATATATCCCACTGCCTACCGGACGTCTTTGCTTAGATGTTTTATACTCAACCAAACCCCAAAGCAGTCTCCTCACGCCTGGCCCAGACCTGCTCTTGTGGAAGGTGGTCCACGGCCAGCGACAGAGCCCATCCTGCCTGCTCCTTCCTGCTTCCCTTTTCTTCCCCCACCCCCATTCTCTTCAACCATGACACTCCCCATCCCATCACTGCTTGGGCCCTCCCCTTGCTGTCGTCTGGTTCAGGTACACACCATCTCTCTCCTGTGTTATCCCAAGTGGCTCCTACCTGACTCCCTGCGACCAGTTTTATCATCTCCAGCCTAGTCCTCACATCAGCAAAAGTAAACTTTCTATAAAAGCAAATCTGATCATGCACGTCCCTGTCTAATGCTTTCAGTGGCTTCCTGTTGCCCTCGGGAAAAAGCCCACGGTGGCTCAGGCGACGTTTGCAGACCTGTGGCTTTCCCTGCGCCCACACCCACCCCCTGCTCATAGCCAGCACCTTCCCCGCAACAGCTCCTGCCTCCTCTGCCCGCTGGCCCCGGGACCAGGTGCTGTGGGGTGGGCTCCGCCCTGCAGGGGACTTCCCACCACTGCGGCCACGTGGGCCCTTCCTGACCTTCTGCACCAGGTGGTCAGGTTAGGTCAGGGGCTGTTTCAGGTTGACGTCACCTTCACGGAATTGTTCCTCCAGTTGTCACTGTTACCAGGTGGATCTTGAGTTCTGCGAAGGCAGCTTCTGGGTCTGCTTTTTTTGTTTCTAGTTTTTTTTTTTTGTCTGCGTCTGCAAAGCACAGAGGAAATGGGAATAGCCAATTAAAGAGTCTGCATTTGAATCCAGGTCAATTTGACTCTCAAATTGTGTTCTTTCTACCACATTCCTGTTGTCCCTAAGTTAACTTCACACTAAGCAGAAAAGTAGGGGGATTTTTTTTTTTGGAATATTATCCAGAAGGGGTGGGAATATGCTATAGAAACGAATTCTTGAAAGTAAAGGGTGTTTTAGTTTTTGTGTCTGTGCTTGTTGTTAGTGTTGGGTGACATTTTGTGTGACTGTGACTCTGGGCACTTGTCTGCCGTCTGAGGGTTGTCTGCAGACTGACGCTCAAGCGGTGGCCGCAGCTCTGGGTCTGGGGTCCAGTCGGGGGCTCTGCTGGGTTGACCTCTATCCTCGCAGCCTCTGGGATCTGCTGGGCCCCTCTTTGCCCACCTGGAAGCTTCCTTCCTAGAATGGACATCCTGGGACTGTGTGAGAGCCTTGGAAGGAAGCGCGATCTGCCCGCACATGAGCGTCTGCGCAACTGCAACACGGAGCACCGGCTCTTATCTCGCCGTCGTGGCCGAAGTGCGAAACTAACCACAGTGACAGATATCCCACTGTTTGAATATGCACTTTATGCTGCTGTAAGCCTGATGTTTGGTGTCCTAAATCTTTCACCAAAATAACTATCTGGTAAGTAAGAAATATACTCAATTTGTGAGAGCTGATGGCTAAATTCATCTCACTTGGAATTTAGGGATTATTGAAGTGCGAGTTCATCTGATACGCTGCATATACTTATTCACGTGTGATTCACATAAATAACATCATGATTATGCCAAATAAATCTCATTTAGAAATACTATCTACTTTACAAATAATAGCTAACAGTAAGGTTAGGAAAATCCAAATGAATAAAAACTTCCCAGTTACAAAGACATTTTCAGAATATAAGAAGAAATTACTGAGTACTAAACATAGCTTTAAAAAACAGTTTAGACACAAAGAAAAAAGTCATATAAGTTGGTTTTTAAGAATTTGCTTCTTTATAAATTTTCCCCCAAACTCAGGTAAAGCATATCTTGTAGTCTGTGAACATTGTAACACAAGCGACAAGCTCAGGATCTTGGTGAATTAAGAACGTGCAGCTTTTAAAGTTATAAAATCAGAGGAGGAGCTCAGGCGGTAACCAGCACCCGCATATCCACACACGCCGCAAAGAGAGGGCGATCTGTAGTCCCTGGGTTGTCACATGCGTTGTCACAGTAAAATAAGATACCTCAAGCAGACATGGCCATCTGAGTTTTATAGCACATGAAAAGAATTCTATGAAAAATGTGACTGAAGCAAGCGTGACGCGTAAGCAGCTGCAAAGTGTGCCCCTTTCGGGCAATGCATGAACGTGCAGTGCAAGGCAAACTCTTGGGTGGGAGCTTGGTTCCCTGAGGGCAGCTGCCATCGTATTTGACAAGAACACAAATGCTGGACAGCCTGTATGTAGTTGAGTTACAATGACTTCTGCTTCTGCCCCACCTGCCACTCTCAGAAGGGAGGAGCCCACGGAAGTCCAGGCACAATCGCCCTGGCGGGCGGGCACCCTCTGTCCTGCCCCAAGGCGGCCTGGGGCTGTGGCTTCGCGACGGCACCGCGCACTCCCGCCCCCGCTCCCTCCAGCCGGGCAGGGACGTCCAAAGCAACTCATTTAAGAAAAGTGGTGACCACTCTCTGCTCTTATCTTGCTTAGAGACAATTTAGCCAGTAGTTGTAATAAAAAATCTTCTCGTTTCATTTACTCAAAGGACATCAGTTTAAGAGAAAACATATTCAGCAGGACTCTCACTTTGCTTGTAGGGGATAACAATTTTGGGGGGACCCTCCTTACATACAGCAAGGAAGTGGAAGCCGACTCTGCCGCTGGCTTGGACGATATTCATTCTCCCTTCCTCTTTCCAACAGAACGCTCAGGGCGACACTGTGCCTCCCTCAAAATACTCATCTTCTCTCCATCTCCTGCTGCCGAGGAGGCCTGAAAGTTCTGTGCCGGCCGCGTCACGGCCACTGTCTCCCCTTACTGCAGCTGCGCTGTGGCCGGGGCTCGTGCGCAGGCGCCGTGTAGGCGCAACCTGACAGCTTGTCCCTCCAGCCTGGGTCAGGGGTCACGGCTTTCATTTCCTCCTGTGGGGCTTCTCAGATACTGCACCATGGGAAGCCCAAACCAGACCGGGGGTATCAGCACTCACAGAGCCACCTGTGACGATGGGGGGTGGCAGCCAACGGATGGACACTTCCTCTTTTGTCTGCCAGGTGTACAGTTTGGAGAAGATTTGGAAGATTCCTCAGAGGTTCTTCTGCAAGTCGCCTGCGGTGATGGCCCTTTCAAAAGGGAGAGACAATTCAGTTGGTAGTTTCCTTCTTTCTCATTCCTACTGGTAAAAAAAAAAAAAAGCTATTTTGTCATGATGAGTATGAAGGCCACATGCTAAGGGTGATAAAGCAAGAAGGTTGTCCCCGATGCCAGTGGGGAACAGCTGCAGCCTCCCAGACAGCCACCCTGGTCGTCTTCTAGGACATAAATAACTCCTTACCTTTGAGCCTGATTCAGGTTTTCTTTTATTTGCAGTCAAAATCATTCCTAACAGGTATAGTAGAAAAAACAAAAAAAGAGTACTTGGGTTTACAAATCTTAGGATAGTGATTAGAATCTTGCTTTTGAAAGAATCCTGCATCTCTTCCCTCTTGCATGCTGTGAGGAGCCGGAGGAAGTGTTCTGTGTTCTTGCTAACTACTGAACCCACAGGTGCCGTAGCTTTTTACCTGCCTTGGGGTTGCCTAATGTTTTTCTCCTATGTTTTCTTTCTTGCCCATATTACCATTTATTTTCAGAATGAATTAGACACACAGAATAATCTGGAAAAAATAAGGGCACACATTGAGAGTTCTTATACTACTGTCCTTAGGGATTCTGAAACGTCTTTTATTTTTCCCAGGGCCTTTTCCTAACTAAAGGGATGTTTGGCTTTCATTGACTCAGTTTTGTTTTGGAGCAAGAGTGCAGTAGTTTACATATATCATAAAGATAAATTGGTAAACTACACCTTGGTTTAAATGTTTTGTTTGATTGAAAGTCAATCCCATTCCATGGACTCAGCAAGATGAAAAAGGGCACTTACGCTCTGTGCACTTGTGCATTTGAATACCTGTTTGTGCTGGGATTTTGTCTTTTTGAAGACGTAGCAAGGCAGCCAGAACTGCAGAGGCCCCAAGGCACAGCTGTCAAGCAATATCTACGAAAAGGGAATTGCTTCATTAAACATAAAACTTTCCTTTGTTTATTAGGATCTTGCCAGATGGGAATTTGGTGTTTTGAAGGCAGGCACCCACGTGGAATTTTGTTTCTGACATTGATGAATGACTGTGCAAATCCCCCAATGGAGGTTTCACTACAGGGTTTCAGCCAAGGCCAGTTGAGGGTGTGACTATAGCTTTTGATGATATAGAGATCTGTAGGTGTCAAGCCAGTCTCTGGTTGAGCAGAGTAGAGCGTCAGTATCTGTGAATTAAAAGGGCAGAGACAGACTCTTGAATTCAAAGTTTCATATAGCAAGAATCTTCCAAGTGGTCTGAGTATCAGTTTTCTTGAAAAACTTCTGTTGGACTTTCAGGTACAGTAACTGGCTGTGTTTGATAAGAAGCACAGGCAGCACAGACAGAACACTGGGTTGCAGAGTCAAAACCAAAGACAGAACAACGAGGTCGCCCTACCCCAGGCTGCTCTGCGTCTATAGCTCACCTGACTCCCGGCACCCTGCCCCATCGCCTCCACGACGGGAAACCTGCCGCTGGATACTTCCTGAGGATCTCTGGAGGGCGGATAAACTAGTTCTATTTTTAACATTTGTAGCGCTCTTGCTCTTTATACAGCAGGTGCTGTGCTAAGTATTTCTCTTTTGTTGTGACTGCCACAGGAAGTCAATGAGGGAGCTATTTATATATCTGGAGAAACTAAGAATAGGAGAAGTCAGGAATTTTCTTCAGTCACTGTCAGTAAAATGGCACAACTGAGATTCAAACTTAAATTTGTCTGAATCAAAAGCCATTTTTCACTCTTCTCTGTTTAGTATAGTGATTGAAATTGCCTTCGTGGCGTCAGAGCCGGGCTCAGTCCCAGCTTTGCTGGTGACCAGCCATGTTCTCACCCCCTTGTCATTCAGGAGCAGCTGTCTTACCACAGTTTTGGTTTGTGCTTCCTGTCATCAGTGATGTTGAGCATCTTTTCATATTCTTCTGGGCCATTTGTATGTCTTCTTTGGAGAAATGCCAGCTCAAGTCCTTTGCCCATTTTTGAATCGGGTTGTTTGTTCTTTGTTGTTGAATTGTCAGAGTTCATTTTTATTTATAGTGTGGATATTAATTTCTTATCAGTTATATGTTACATTTAATATTTATCTTTTAAGAAGCAATGGAGACCTTAAAAGATTTGAGGAAAATGGCAGAAAATATCAGCAAATAATGCTGCTCCTATGATTTCCCTCCGTGTAGTGGAAGCTCAAGGAGAATTTTCATGTTTGGCCCTGGAGAGGTTGGACATGCTTGCTTTATGACACTTACAGTTTCTTCTTTGGTAGAAGGAAGGATATTAACACCTCACTGATGCTTCCTCTGTTTCTTTGAAAAAGACAATTGCAGACTTTGAGTGTGTAAGTGGAGTAGGAAAACAGAGGATAATACCAAAGCAAAATATGAATATGAATGGAAATATAGTCCATTTGTCCATTCTGGAGTTTTGTTTTACTTTACAAAATGGTGCAGTGGGACAAATGCCTTATGTTACCATTTTCCTCCCTTTTTGTCAATTGTTTTCCCTTCTGGACTGTTCTCTTCGAACTATTCTCTGTGAAAACTTTACACCTTGATTGTCAAATGCTTTCAGAATAACGATAGGTAATAGGAGCTCAATATTTACACTTGAATGTTTTCCTCAATGTTATACTCAAAAACGCTTTTTTTTCCCTTGAGCCATTAACAAAAAAGTGCAGTTTCCCGGAATGACTGAAGTATCTGTTCGCTGTAGATATGTTTAGACGGTCAACGGTCTAGTGTTAATAGAATGCTATTTGAGATTTCCTGAGTGCCGTAAGATGAAGCTGGGGATAATTGCACTGTAATATTACTGAATCAGCGACATGATGTCTTGAGTTCATTAGCAGTGCAATGTAGTCAATGACAAGCAATCTGGATGCACAGAGTATGGGCACATTTGTTAAATCAAAATTTAAGGCCCAGAGGATAACATTTTATAAAATGTGAGCAATTTATGCAATAATCATTAGGGATGACTTAATGTTTCTCTTTACAATATTCTAATCTTAAAAAGGAGTTGAACTTAATGTACTATTTACTTCGAATAGCTCTTATTAATGAAAGCATTTTGGGATAATACAAATTACTGGATCTTTTTTTTTTTCAATTTCCCTCATTTGAAAATTCTGAAAAAACAGTTTACACTTTTATTGTATGGATTTTGCAAACATAATTGTGTAGAGAATTAGAGTAATATAGAGGAAAGGTAAATTTGTGTGGTTTTTTTGTAGTTCACTTTTATTGTAATAAAACAACTGACTATTTTGCTTGGATCTGATGTCTATTATACTTTGGGATTACATTTCAACCTTAATTTAAATAAACAGCCTAGAATGGTAAATTCAGATTTCATTAATCAGCTCTTCTTATACTACAAATGATTTCTCAGAAAAATGTATTTACCTTCATGACAAGCAGTATAGTTTTTCACTGAATTTTTTTCTACTTTGATGACAAAAGGATAAAGCACACTTTGAACAAACCTTTTAGCATGTAAATTCACACTTAATGACTTTTTCATGGTAAACCAATTGGTCTCAGTATATACATGCCTGTGGTTTTACCTTCAGATTAGTGGATAGAAACGACCTAGAGAGATGTGAGGATCAGGGAGGCTAGTCTTGCCTGTCCAACTAGAGTGGGTGACAGAAGGCTGCCGTTTCAGGGTGATGGTTAAAGGTATTTCATTTCATTCTCCAGTGTCCTTGTTCGGATACCAAGTTGTATCATCACTCTACATTTAGCCAGCTGCTGCTTCTGATAAGACTGCCCAGGAATTTAAAGCTCTTTTATTAAAAAAAAGACAGGCATATCAAACCTGAGATAAGACATGCCTTGTGG
>CM052438.1:87818851-87857046 GCA_028533085.1 Varecia variegata
AAAATTAGTTCACGTTAGGGATTTAATTGTGGTCAATACCCTTTTAGCTCAGCCTTGCATACTTTTTATTTCTATGGTTTATTGTTGCATAATGAGAAGTAATGTTCAGAACTAATGCTCTGAGACCCTGCAAAACCGTGAATAATTGAAGAAATGTTACATTTTATTACTCATTAATCATAAGGTATTAGAAAAATTTCCAAAACAGAAGTTTAAAAGGAATATTTTAACAGCTAGCCAGGAATTCAATAAACCAGATTATATAGTTTCCTGAGCATTGTGTTTAATCTAGATTTGTCTGTAAAACTTGCCATACAAATGTAGATTGTTTTTTCTTGCACTATAGAGCTAAAGTCATTATTCAGTCCTTATACTATAAAAGCTAAAGTTGTCTGTTTATATGAACTTAGACACATTCAATCAATATCTAAACACATAGTCAACAAGTGTTTATTAGATGATTACTATGTCTCAGGCATTGTTCTAGGTATTTGGTATATCAGTAAATTAAACAGAGAAACATTTCTGTCCTCATGGGGCTTACATTTTAGCAGAGGGAGAGAGAAAATAAATTAGAAATATAATAAATAAGCACACACTACAGTATTTTAGATGGCAATAAATGCTATATAAAAAGGAAAGTTAAAGTGGGGTAAAGGTAGTCAGTTGTGCCTCATAAAAATTATACAGCTACAAGTACTTTTTGATGACACATCCGAAAATTAACTGTATGCCACCAATATATGTACTATACTTTTCGAAACACTGTTCTAGGCCAGCATCTCCATTTGGAAATTATAGAATACAGAGTCCCTGAGAAAACAAAGTCACTTAGAAGTAAATTGACAAAAGTAATTAGTATATAGAACAAATCTAGAATCTAGTAGAGCTCATAGCTTTTTGGTTCTCAACTATGTATTATTTCTTTTTCATAATTTTGGAGCTTCATGACAAACTCTCAACTATATTACAGGTTTGTAAATTCTGAGGACAAGCCATATGTATAACTCTGAAGCAAACAAAAGATCACAGTGCATTGATGTGATCAAGAGACGGTGTCATAGTTCTAATAATGTTTTGGTGGAATCTTTAGTTTTCTATATGTAAGATCCTATTGTCTGTAAACAGTGACAATTTAACTGCTTCCTGTCTGATTTGGATGTCTTTTATTTCTTATTTCCTTTTCTTACCTAATCATTCTGGCCAGGACTTCTAGTACTATGTTGAATGGAAACGTGGTAAGACTAGGCATCCTTGTCTTTTTTCTGACCTTAGAGGAAAAGCTTTCAAATTTTCACTATGGGGTGTAATAGCTGTGGGCTTGTCATATATAGCCTTTAATGTGATGGGGTATGTTCCTTCTACACCTAATTTGTTGAGAATTTTTAGCATGAAAGGATGTTAAATTTTGTCAAATGCTTTTTCTGTATCTTATTGGTGTGATCACATGTTTTTTGTCCTTTGTGACAACATGGATGTACCTGGAGGACATTATGCTAAGTTAAACAAGCCAGCCACAGAAATACAAATTCTGCATGAGTTCACTTATGTGGAATCCAAAATAGTCAAACTCCTATTAGCAGAGAGTATAATGGTGGTTACCGAGGCCGGAGGGGAGTGGCATATTTGGGAGATCTTGGTCAAAAGATACGAAGCTTCGGTTAGACAGGAGAAATAGGTTCAGGAGACCTATTGTACAACATGGTGACTATAGTTAGTGACAGTGTATTGTATATTTGAAAATTGCTAAGAGAGTATATTTTAGATGCTCCCACCCCCAAAAATTGATCTGTATGTGAGGTAATGGATCTGCTAAGTAGATTGATTTAGCCATTCCACAATGTATAAAAACATCATGTTGTATACCCTAAATACATACAATTTTTATTTGTCAGTTAAAATGAATAAATGAATAAATAAATAAGTAAATAAAAATTTTAAAAGAGACAATTTCATGTCTATTTGAAATGGAAGGAGAAAGCTGTTTGCTTCTACACAGATGTTATCGATTTAGCATCTAGGGTGAGACGGGCTTTGTCTGCCTGTCCAGAGCCGGGTGTTTGCTGGGGTCTTGCAGCCCCACACTGGGGGGGCCACGGTTACAGGGACCAGTGGAACAGCTAAAAGGAAAAGCAGGGACATGAGGAGAGAAAGTATTTTTATTTCTTTTTTTGAAAGTTAAAATAACTTGATTGCCTCCTTTGATTAAAAAATGGTTTATGGTTATTATAAAAATGCTTATGGAATAATATAAACATTAAAGTAAAAATTATCCATAATCCTACTCTCCAGAGAGCATCCTTATTAACATTTGTAGTCTAACCTTCTGGACTATTTGTGTGTATAGATATTTGTATATCGACTTAAATTTGACATAGATTATATTGTTAGAACAACTTTGTATTATTATAATCATTTTTGTTTAACATAATTCTATAAACAGTAATTTTGTTGTATTGTGAATATCATCAAAAAAATAAACATTTGTACATACATATATACATATATATTTAAATCCATGGATATCTTCATTTTAATGAGTTTATAAAGCTCCACTATGTTCATGTACCATAATTAATTTATCTTTCACTCTTGATAGAAATTTAGTAATTTTCTCATTGTAAGCAGTGCTATGATGAGTTTATATCCTTGTGCTCTTGTCTGGTTAGTTTCTTAGGATAAATTATTAAAAATAAGATTGTTGAGTCAAAAGATATCCAAAATGTATAATTACATTCTGCAAGATTGACTCCAATTGACATTAGTAATCAAATTTACTATTTCTTGACAATACAATTGATCAAATTTGATATCTAATAATTTAATTTACATTTATTTGATTACTACTGAGGCATCACACAATTCATACATTCACTGGCTCACTTCCCCTTGCTCTGTAGGGCTCTGCTTCATCCCTTCCTAGTCTACCTGCCTTATGCTCAGGCCTCCAATACTAGAATACCCTGGTATTTCATCTCAGGCCACCCTTTTTTCCTCCTACTCCCCACCTCCCTAATTATCTCATTTGATTGCACATCTTTAAATACCATCCATGTGTCAGTGACTCTTAGATTTATAACTCTACTTCTGACTTCTGTCCTGAATTTCAGCACCTACCTGAAACTTCAGCATTTGCGCTGTCACCCTATACAACATAGGCTTGGCGATTAGTTATTTTCTCTTAATTTTATTTTGTGTAGACTGACCCTGAAGTCCCTCAGTTCAACATTTTCTTCCATTCTGTTTTCGAACATTGTTTTCATAGATTCTGTTCTCTTCTTCAAGGATTCTAGTTATTCCTATGAAGGGCCTCCACTATTTGTTCTTTCACATCTGTGATCTCTCTGACTACTCCTGTGTCTGTGTTCTGTTCCTTCGAGTTCCAGCCTGTAGTCCACGTTGCTCATCTGCTTCTCTGCAGTGGCAGTTCTGTTCGCTTCGGTTTCCTGAGAGGTTTTAATTTCACAAGAGTTTGTTTTCTTTACATCGTCCTTCTGTCTGTCAGCTCTCTTTCCATGTCTGTCTGCTTTCTTAGCTCCATTTTCTTTTCGCGGCTGTTGTCCAGAGCTACAGCAGGTGATTATGGAAGATAAGAAAGTAACATGCAGACATGACTTCATGAAACAGTTGTCTTGTTGATAGGCTGACTCCGGGCACCTCCTTCCTGCTCCAGGGGACTCAGGTACCCTTCTCTGCTCCAGCCATTCCAGGCTAATAATAATCTCAGTGCTCATCACACTCTGACTTACCTGTTTTCTCTCTTGATACTCTGAATTTTGAGAGGACAAGAACTTTCTCTTGCTTGACATATATCCCCCAGGAGGTGGTGCAGGAGTCTGGCGCAAAGTGGGCCTTTGAGCAACATTCATTGATTTAATGACTAAATGAGCGAGTTAATATCAAGGGGGTTTTAATTTAGATGTAGCTCTTACTACTCAAGTTATTTGTTGACCTTTGCTATGTAAAAGTTCAAGGATATCTGAAGGGGTAAAGAAAATATGGTACCTGTATCCAGTGGAATATCATTCAGCCTTATAAAAAAAGGGAAATCCTACCGTTTGTGACAACATAAATGGACCTGGAAGACGTTATGTTAAGTGAAATAAGCCAGTCGTGGAAGGACAAATACTGCTGATTTCACTTATATGAAATACCTAAAATAATCAAACTCCTAGGAGCAGAGAATAGAATGGTGGTTGCTGGGGTTGGAGGGAGAAGGAAGTGGGGAATTGTTGCTCAGTGGGTACAAAGTTTCAATTATGCAAGATAAGTAAGTTCCAGAGATCTGCTGTACAACATAGTACCCACAATTAATGATGCAGTATTGTACACTTTCAAATATGTTAAGAAGATAGATGTCATGTTAAGTGTTCCTACCACACAAAAACAAAACAAAACAAAACAAAAACACAACACTAGGAAATTTTGGAGGTGATGGTATGTTTAGTACCTTGATTGTGGTATCATGGGTCTATGCATATGCCCAAACTCATCAAAATGTATACATTAAATATGTACATTTTTAAATATATTAATAGTATTCACTATACCTCAATAAAGCTTAAAATCCCCCCAAAATGATTTTTTAAAAAGGGACTGTCTATATTTGATAGAATACCAGTCTAAATGTGGATTTCCTCACATGATCAGCTCATTGTCATGTGTCTGCCTCTGTTTTTATTGAAGGATTATTTACTCCACTGGGGCAGAAAGAGAGTAAAACAACACTTTGGAAATACCAGAGAAGTTCAGTTCCACTACAAGTGGGCATGAAACACAACAAATAAAATGGCTTGTGTAGTAAATTTGCTTATGAGAACTGGTTTAAATTTCAGGCTATCATAAGCAGATATGTAGATTCAGTGATGGTGCAACTCTCCTTTGGGATGCTACACAATGCATGATGTGTTGGAATATAATCATCAACCTTTGAAGTACCTAGTACCTCACCCGGTGCTTCTGCCGAAAGCCCTGAGCCTTTGCAGCACTGGAAAGGCGCTATGGAAGTCTGTCTGGTAGTCTTGTTAAGGAATTCACCAATCTGGGGACAACAGACTCTAAGCAAAGAGGAGCATAAGAAAACTCATATTGAATTCTGGTTCGTCAGTGGCATTTGTTTCAAAGTCTTAAGAAATCCAGCCTTTTCTGAGGGCAACTTTCAAACTCAGATAAGGTTTAAAAAGTGGTCTCTTTTATTAGATTTTCTGGAGTTCAGTTTGTAAGCTCAACTTTGGAATTTCAATGCTGTTGTTCTCCATTTGCATAACGAGAAAACCATTATAGTAAAAGTAATAATTGAAATTATTACGGCATGTAACTGAAATAAATATATTATGTTAAAATAAGCAGTTATCCTCTTCATCCTTTAACAAAATCTACTGTGGGAGCCTTTCCAGCCTGCTCCAGTTCTCGTATGTTGTTCCGCCCCTGTGACATCCTGCATTTTAACTGTGTATTTACTCATTGATCTAAATAGGCTATGAGTTCTTGGAGGGAGAGGGTCTGACATAATTCATGTTGGTGCCTTCCATCGGTTTTGGAAAATTCTCAGCCATTGTCTTTTCAAATATTACTTCTGACTTATTCTTTCTTTCTACACTGGATGGTAATCCAATTAAAAATATATGTAAATATTTAAATACCTCTGTGTATAGAAGACTGTATACACACACACACACACACACACACACACTGCGTTTCTAGTTTTCACCAGGAGGGCTTGTCTGAACCATTTGGTCTGCCATCTGCCTTTGATATACAAAATATTCTCTCTGACATGCAGTATCTCACTGTGCTAAATTACCTGGCTTAAGTATTATAATATATGATTTCTGATAGAGAACTCATCTTCTGGTTCTTGTTTTTTTCTATTTTGCTCAATGGTCCTTCAGAATTAGCCTATACAATTGTTTAAATGACCACCATGCTTCCCATGAAGCACATTGTTAACTATTAATCATATTATTTTTCTTTCATAGTAGTCATTAAGTTAATTTCTTGAGGTTTTTTTTTTCAATATGCCAGACAAGGTAACATAAGGAGCACTTCCAGTACAAGATGTATAAAATGTAAGATGAGCTTCCCTTTAATTTCAGTTAAGAGTGGCAAAAACTGAGGGCTCCTCTCAAGTGTTAAGGTAAAGAGAGAACCTGGATCCAGAGAGGTGACCGAGCCGTGGGGCTGAGGTGTCCTAGAGGGTGGGTCACAGCCCTGCTGGCCCAGGACCCCAGGACACCCCAGGCCTGAGAGTCAACACCTCGGTCAAATATGGACCCAGGGACAGTACAAATCCTTGCTGGTCTCAGTCTTACCACCAAGTGAAAAAAGGAAACTATTTTCTCCCGAGAATTCCAAACCATAACTCAGCTCACAAGAGGATTTGGGGTATGAATTCACATTACCTGGGTGGCCCCAAAATCCCTGAGATGAGAATTTGGTATAAAGTGTTTCTGTGTAGGTGCTGTTTATTAAGGTCCAATAAAGAAAATGTATATATATTACATGTGGCAGACTAATGATTAAGATCTAGAATATGTGCACTTCCTACAAATCAACAAGAATAAGAAAAACAGTAGAAATTCAACAGGCATTTTATATAAAAGATTACATTAATGGCCAATAATTCATGAAAAAAAGGCTTAACCTCATTAGAAATCAGAGAAAAGCAAGTTGCAACAATAATAAGGTACATTTAACATCCTCTATATTGACTAAAATTAAAAGGTTTGGATACCACAAGTGCTGTCATGCATGTGGAGCAATGGGAACTATTATACACTACTGATGGGAGTCTGAATTGGCACAAACACTCGAGAAAGCAATTTGTTCTTATCTCACAAAGTTGAATATATGCATATCCTACAGCCAGTAATTTTATTCCCAGGTACATAGCCTAGAAAAATTCTTGCACACAAACACTAGAAGACATGAGCAAGACAAGAAAGAACAGCATTGTTTGCAATAGCAAGTAACTGTTAACAACCCAAATGTCTTTTGATAGTTGATTGGCTAGATTATGGTACATTCACAAGACAAAATAGTACACAGCAGTAAAAATGAATGAACTGCTACTACACACATCGACATCAGTGACTCCTGAAAACATAACAATGAGTTAAAAAAGCAAATTGCAGAAGATATGCATATGATCCCACCTTATATACTGTGCATGAACATACAAAGCTTAAATATGTATTGTCCGTGGGCATACCTATATATGGTAAACAGAAAAGGATAAAGACAAAAGTGTAGGTCAGTGATTACATCTCATTGGGAGCACGAGACCAGAAAGGGGCACACACATAGGACTTCAAAATTCTTGGTAGCTTTCTATTTTATAAGCAACATCAACAGTACATGCGTGTTTGTAGTAAATGGGTTTTGTGATTTGTCAAGTTGGAAAGACTTCTGATAATGTTAATAGTTTTTCCTTACTAAAACATAGATTAAATAAAAGTACTAACACAATTTTATAATGCTTTAAATAAAAGTTCTAACAATTTTATAATGCTTTGCTCTGGAAAACATTAGAAGAATTAAAGGCAAAAACTTTAATTGTCTAAGAAAATATTTTAGTATGACATAAACTAAAACAGAATCTATGCAACTCAAATTTACAAATGGGATTCTTAATCATGGTGCACTTAAATCGCTTCTTCTTTTAAAATATATGAACAAATGAAATTGAAATGGAAAATCCTACAGTGGGTGATTCTGAGTGGACCCTAGAAGTTAAGTTTAGAACTAGGCAGTATTTGTTGCCCACAGTTTCTGATCGGGTGGCTCAGTGATGCTGGGTCTAGGTTCCAGTGTTTTTATCAAGCATATCAGATGCAGATTTTCTAAACACCACATTTTGAGAACATTGAGTTAAAGTTGAAGTTAACCGTTTACAAATTTTGGCAAATAAAAGGTAGAGAAACAAAAACAAAAACAAATCAAATCCTGAGATTTTTGGCAAAGATGAGATTGTGCTTTTATTTGAGAAATGCAATAACATTAACATATAAATTAATGATTAATTCTCCATAAATCAAGAGCATGTAATTATAAGGGACATATATATATATAGAAATGTTTCCTTTGGCTGCATTCTGTGCACAGCTGTTAATGAGAAATACCACTATCTCCTTTGATATGAAAAGAGCCTCAAATTGAAGAATCTATGCTCTACTATTAAATTATACCTGTGTAGAATGAAAAGTTTGATTAATGTATTCAATCTAAGTTACTTAGACAGCATGGAAAATTAAAATAAGTTCCCTGAGAGCTCAAAGATTAATGGCAAATTCAGCAGCTTTGCACATAGTATACCTGATGCAATATGTACATTCAACCTTAGCTGATTAATGAAGAGTTTCAGATAGCAGCAGCCTTTGTAAAGTGTAGAAAAAGAATGTTTCTGAAAAAAGATTTTTCTGAGTACAGAGTAAATCTGAGGATAAGAATGAGATAGTGAAACATGTAGAATCTACCTGGGTTTCAGATTCCAGAATCCCTCCTTGTGGCCAAATAGACTATGTTGAAATAGAAAACAGAGCCAGGAAGTTTTGTTTTGCTGTGCATTTCAATATATTTCTGGATTGGTTGGATACATTTGATAATGATTGAACAAATGGGTTCCCTTTTTGAAACTCTGATAGTCCAAGTGCAGTTTCAGGAAGGTGAGTAACAGTTCACACTGATTCCTGAAGCGGGTGATTTTATGTAACCTTCATATCAGCCATGTGGCATAGGTATTACCACGTCCCTGTGATAGATGGGGGGATTGAGGCACCCAAGTTTAAGTACCTATCCTAATGTCCTACAGTTAATAAAACACAGGATTGAAATTCATGCCCAGCCACACTCTAATGACTGTGCTAGAATCTTTCAAACCCTTCATCCCAAGGGAGGGCATTGGTTGATTCTGACCTGTAAGTTCTAGTGAAAGCTTGGAGATTTGTTTGCATGGCTAGTACTTGGATTTAAAGCAAGTTTTTTTTTTCCTCTACCATGTTAGAGAAGTTTATTTCTCAAACCTCTACCACTGTTCTCATTCAATTCTCACCGTAAATTTCCAAGGCTCTCATGGGCAAAGGTCAAGTTTCCACTTCAGCTCTGGGTCCCAGGGTTCCAGCAGTTATTTTAGTGGCAGAGTCAATGCCCATTTGCAGATAAGTCACTCTGAAGTCAGTCAAAATGTTCTCTCTTCATCGATATTGTTATAGAAGACAAACAGGTAAAATGAATGACAGGTGTCTCTGCAATGTTAGATCTGTTATGCAAATTGACTCTTCTCCATTTGAAAAATTAGGGAACAAATAAAAAGCAGAATAAGTGGTTTTTAAAGTGAAACTGGATGGAAAACTCTGTTTCTAGTACCATAAAATATTTAAATGAGTATTTTTTTTTTTTTGAGACAGTCTTGCTGTCACCCAGGTGAAGTACAGTGGCATCATCGTTGTTCACAGCAACCTCAAACTCCTGGGCTCAAGTGATCCTCTTGCCTCAGCCTCCCGAGTAGCTGGGACTACAGGTGTGCTTCACCACACCTGGCTAATTTTTTCTACTTTTAGTAGAGATGTGGTCTTGCTCTTGCTCAGGCTGGTCTCAAAATCCTGAGCTCAAGCAATCCTCCCTCCTTAGCCTCCCAGTTTGCTAGCATGAGCCACCACCCCCAGCCCGAAAGGAGTGTGTTTTTATTGATACAGTGTTTTCATTTTTAGTATACTAACAAAAAAGTTGATTAATGGCTGGGAGTGGGGCTCAGGCATCAGGAGTTTAAAAATTCCCTCAGGTGACTCTAATGGGCAGTCAGCGTTGAGAACCGATGTCTTATTAGAGATTTCCCACCCAAGGGCCATCAGATGTGGTTCTAAACAATTAAACGGACTGTATTTTAAAAATTCTTATATCTGAAAAATCTTGTTCTTGCCTTTTCATCGAGACACAATAGAGTATTTGTGTGATAGAGTACTGAAGGTACTGGTAATCTCAGCTTCCCTTGATGGAAAAACAATCAGACATTCAAACAGAGTTGAAATTTGTTTTCCAGGAATTAGAGAAATTTATAGAGAAAAAGAGAATCTTCACGGATGTACATTAATTGTGGTGGTAATCTATTTAATTACAGTGATGTGGAGTGTGGTGTGGAATACATGACGTAGAGGTGATGCTAATTGCTTTAATTAGCAACCAAAGACTACAAAGGAAGGGATGACTCAGAACCGGCAAAGCAGAATGAAAGAACAGTCGTATCAGGTTTTGGCCTGAAAGCCAAGCCCTGGATTTCTAACTCATCTTCCTCTAAAACAGGGGGAAATTGGTTACAGTTGAACAATGCGTTGAATTTGTTCTGGAATGATAGCACAAATTATTCAAAACAATATCTGAAGACCTACTGACTATGAGAGAGGAGTTTATAATGCAGATTGGGTGAAGGAGCCCAGTGACTTGCTGTTTGAAATTCACCTACATTCATAAATTTTTATTTTATTTTCATCTGTAACATACATAGAACATTATTTAAACACAATGAAGATAAAAATAGTATATGTAAGTATATATGAAGTGCTAATAACTAAATTGCTAATGATAATTCTTATAATTTATGTCATCTTATATAGAATGTGTTTTTCTGAACGTACTTGTAACCATATAATTTTGAGAAAAAACCTTAGTGTTCAATGTCAGGAAGCTTGCTGTAGGAAACTCTCCCAGACAGCAATCGTGCTGAAGGCATACCTTGTGGAAAGTCTCTCTCTCTGTCTCTGTCTGACTCCGTGTATACGCGCACATGCAGGCACAGTTTGTTTCCTTGCACTTTGCTTTATTGCACTTCACAGATACTGTGTTTTTCACAAATTGAAGATTTGTGGTCATCTTGCATTGAGCAAGTTTATTGGCTTCATTTTCTCAACAGCATGTGCTCACTTCGTGTCTCTGTGTCACGTTTTGGTGATTCTGGCAATATTTCAAAGCTTTTGGTTGTTATTACGTATGTTAGGGTGATCTGTGACCAGTGATCTTTGATGTTACTACTGTAATTGGTTTGCGGCACTGAAACTGCACCCATGTAAGACAGTAACCTTACACCACCAATGTTGTGTGTGTTCTGCGGCTCTGCCAACTGCCCACTCCCAGTCTCTCTCCCTCTCCTCAGGCCTCCCTATTCCCTGAGACACAACAATATTGAAATTGGGCCAGTTAATAGCCCAACAATGGCCCCTAAGTGTTCAAGCAAAAGGAAGAGTCTCAAGTCTGTCACTTTACATCAAAAGCTAGAAATGATCAAGCTTAGTGAGGAAGGCATTTCCAAAGGCAGAGACAGGCTGAAAGCCAGGCCTCCCGTGCCAAAGAGCTAGCCAAGCTGCGGATGCAAAGGAAGAGTTCTTGAAGGAAGTTAAAAGTGCTACGCCAGTGAACATGCTATAGCGGCCAAGGGGAACCTTCGCCCTCTGAAGGTTCTCTGAAAAATCGCCAACATGAGGCAGATTGCTTAATAGGAGAAAAGGCACGCAAATTTATTTAATATGCATACACGGGTGCCTTTGGAATGAAGCTCTAACGATACACAGGAAATTGTCTGCTTTTATGCTTAGGCTCAACAAAGTATGGAAGCCATGTAGAAATGTGGTCAGACAGAAAGGATAAGATCTAATGTTAATGGACTGAGGGGGACACCCCGCAGGGCCTGTCTGTCGAGGTTCTTGGCCTCTCTGAGCAGCGTCCTTCCTTCTGGGTGTGGGGCAGGGCCTCTCTGGAATGGGGGTCGTATGACCTGCAGGCAAACAACGTAGGTCAGGTAGTTTCTTTATGGCCAGTTATTACAAAGAATATTTTTAGGTTTTATGTCTAGCTTTCTGGGAAAAGGGCTCTTGTTTCTATGTCCTACCTTGAGGAAGGGGGATTCCAGTTTCTGTGGCTGGCCTTGGGGAGAATGGAACTGAGAGAGAGGAGGACAGAAGAAAGTTGAAGAAAAACTTTTGCTTCTGAGGCTGCTTCTGAGGCCTTCATTTCAGAATACTGTTTTCTGAGCCCCAACAATATGAACGATAAGAAAGCAAAACAGCCTTGTTGCTGATATGGAGAAAGTTTCAGTGGTCTGGGTAAAAGATTAAACCAGCCACAGCATTCCTGCAAGCTAAAGCCTAATCCAGAACAAAGTCCGAACTCTCTTTAATTCTATGAAGGCTGAGAGGGGTGAGAAAGGTGCGGAAGAGAAGTTTGAGGCTAGCAGAGGGTGATTCATGAGGTTTAAGGGACGAAGTCATCTCCATAACACACAGGTGCAAGGCAGAGCAGCAAATGCTGAGGGAGAAGCTGCGGTGAGTTATCAGAAGACCTAGCTGAGATCATGGAGGAAGGTGGCTACACAGAACAAAAGGTTTTCAGTGTAGATGGAACAGCCTTCTCTTGGAAGAAGATGCCATCTAGGACTTTCACAGCTAGAAAGGAGAAGTCATACCTGGCTTCAAAGCTTCAAAGGACAGGCTGACTCTCTTGTTGGGGGCTACAGTAGCTGGTGACTTTCGGCTGAAGCTAAATCTCATTTACCATTCTGAAGATCCTAGGGCCCTTATGAATTATGCCAGGTCTACTTTGCCTGTGCTCTAGAAATGAAACACCAAAGCTTGGATGACAGGACATCTGTTTATAGCATAGTTTACTGAATATTTTAAGCCCACTGCTGAAACCTACTGCTTAGATAAAAAGATTCCTTTCAAAATATCACTGCTCATTGACAATGCACCTAGTTATCCCAGAGATTTGATGGAGATGTACGATGAGATTAATATTGTTCTCATGCCTGCCAACACAAGATTCATTTTGCAGCTCATGGTTCAGGAAGTAATTTCAACTTTCAAGTCTTATTATTTCAGAAATAATGAGACTTGAATAATTTCATAAAGCTATAGCTGCCATAGATAGTGATTTTTCTGCAGGATCTGTGCAAAGTAAATTGAAAACCTTCTGGAAAGTACTCACCCTTCTAGATGACATTAAGAACAGCCATGATTTACGGGAGGAGGTCAAAATATCCACACACACAGGAGTTTGAAGGAAGTTGATTCCAACCCTCATGGATGCCTTTGAGGGGTTCAAGACTCCAGTGGAGGAAGTAACTACAGCTGCAGTGGAAACAGCAAGAGAACTAGAATCAGAAGTGGAGCCTTAAGATGTAACTGAATTGCTGCGATCTCATGATCAAACTTGAACAGATGAGGAATTGCTTCTTATGGATGAGCAAAGAAAGTGGTTTCTTGAGATGGAATCTACTCCTAGCAAAGATGCTGTGAACATTTTGAAATGACAACAAAGGATTTAGAATATTCTATCAACTTAGTTGATAAAGCAGTGGCAGGGTTTGAGAAGATTGACTTCGATTTTGAAAGAAGTTTTACTGTGAGTGAAATGCTATTAACAGCATCACATTGTACAAAGGAATCTTTTGGGAAAGAAAGAGTCAATCATTGCAGCAAACTTCATTGTTTTTTTCTTTTAAGAAATTGCTGCAGCCACCACAGCCTTCAGCACCCACCGCCCTGATCAGTCATCGGCAGCAACATCGCGGAAAGACCGTCCACTGGCAAAACGATTGCGACTTGCTGAAGGCTCAGATAATTGTTAGCATTATTTAGCAATAAAGTATTTTTAAATTAAAGTATGAACTTTTTTTAGTCATAATGCTATTGTACACTTAGTAGACTACAGAATAGTGTAATCACAACTTTTATATGCCCTGGAATCCAAAAATCTCATGTAACTCACTTGATTACAGTATTTGCTTTGTTGAGATGACCTAGAATTGAACCTGCAGTATCTCCAAGGTTGGTTGTATATATGCATCATTGAATATATTTAAGCCAATAAACCCTTCGACAAACTTTTTAGAACAAAAATAACCACCTTTTCCATTTTCCTATGCAGTATATTCTCCATGTTTAAATGAAAATCTAAAAATCCTTCTTCACCTATAACTCCCCTCATACATGCATCTGGTTTTTTGTTGGTTTCTGCTCTGAAACAGCAACGATATAATTAGCAACGACTGTTCCAGAGTAGAATGTATATGTGTGTACATGTGTGTATGTGTTTGTGTATGTGTGTGTGCATTCATGTGTACATGTGTTCATGTCTGGGTATACTTGTGTGCATGTGTGCATATGTGTGAGTGTGCATGTGTAAGCACTTGCATGTGTGCATACGTGTATAAATGTATACATGTGTGCATGTGTGTATATGTATGCACTTGCATGTGTGCATGTGTGTAAATGTATACATGTCTGGGTATACATGTGTGCATATGTGTGGGTGTGTATGCACTTGCATGTGTGCATGCATGTATAAATTATACATGTCTGGGTATACATGTGTGCATGTGTGCATATGTGTGGGTGTGTATGCACTTGCATGTGTACATGCGTGTGTAAATGTATACATGTCTGGGTATACATGTGTGCATGTGTGCATATGTGTGGGTGTGCACGTGTGTTTCCTGTTGGCACAGAGAAGGTGACGATCCCTGAGTCTCCTCTAAGCGAGCAGCAGGGTCCTGCATTCTGCTCTGTCCGGGAGCTTCACCAGTTGAACCAGTGTCTTAGTCAGACCGGGCTGCCATCAAAGACCACCGACTTGCTGAGCTAAATGACAGAAATTTATTTCTCACAGTTCTGGAGGCTGGAAGTTTGGGTTTAGAGTGCCAGCACAGTCCGGTTCTGATGAAAGCTCCTTCCAGGCTTGTAGGTGGCCGCCTGCTCTCTGTGTCCACGAGTGGTGGAGGGAGAGCTCTCGTGTCTCTTTCTCTTCATATAAGGGCGCCAATTCATTGGATCAGGGATCCACCCTTATGACCTCAGATTACCTTGATCACCTCCTTACAGGCCCTGTCTCCAGTACAGTCGTGTGGGGGTTTCGGGCTTCAACACAGGAATTTTAGGGGGACACAATTCATTTCCAGCAGCCAGGGTCTCTCTCTTACCTAAGGTGAAGCCAGTGCTATTTTCATTGCTGCAGCAAGTGTACAATGCCAGGAACGGAAGTAGATCACGGGAAAATAAAATGCATATTTGTTTCAGACAATGTCATGCCTGAATTTGTACCTTTGTGCAGTATTTTCAAAAATTGGGAGCAGAAGTTTTATTCACCTCTAAATGTGCTGCTTTGTATCTGCCTGTTCTGTTCCCTGAGGAAGCTGCAAAAGCTGGTTGTCCAGACCACCAGCCTGTGAAGGGGACTAAGCCAGAGCCAAGGGAGCATGAGTTAGAGATCAAACAACCTTCCAATTATCAGCTTCCCCAGGCGCGCAGTGCTTGGAGCTCTCCAGCTCTCGTGTTCACTTGCTTTCAGATTCACCTTAGCTGTTTCCACCAGAAGAAAGCTCATGTTTCCTTAAAATAACGAACGAGTTGAATCATTTAACACGCAATTGCGGGAACCCTACTGCCTGCTACAAGCGGCTGGCGCTCTTCACCCGGGGGGTGGCAGCTAAGGGGCACGCCTACCCTTGTCCCGCACACTGCAGTCTCCGAGACTCTCACTCATGCAACACATTTACTACATAATCCTGCTGACACCAGGACCAAAACATGATGACACCAAACATAAGATGAAGATGTAGTGACACCAGGAGCAGACATGGTGTGTATGTTCCAGCCCTGGAATTTACTATTCCGACGTGTCTTCCTGTTACCATGGGTGGTAATAATGATAAACTGAGAACCTCACGTGTGCCAGATTCTGTGCTTAGTGCTTCAATAGGTGATATCAATTCATTCTTGCAAAAACCCTATGCTAGAGGTAAGCATAACCCCTATTAAATGAGAAACTAAGCGTGACAACTGATAGGAAATATAGCCCAATTTATTTTCACCTTTTCTTTCGTTGTTAAGCAAAAAGCATATTGGTTAAACGGGGTGGTGGGTGGTAAAGGAATTGTATAGTAAATAAAGGTGCTGCTACAGTCAGAGCAAACCACGGAACCGTGGCAGGTACAGGCTGCCCACACAGCCTCTGGGTTAACCAGCCCTCAACGTCATCCTTTCATTTCTGATAGACACGCTACGCACATGTCCTCAACCGCTTTGCCCAACCTTCAGAGAAGCTCCGAAACCACTTGGATAGAATCATAACATATGGTTTCTTGGTTTCAACTTCGATGTAGCCAGAAAAAGAGACTAGAAGTCTCCTTTAAATAGCTTAAACATCAAAGGTATACTTTAAATGCAATGTATCATGCAAGATGATAAGATTTGAATGCATATAGATTTCACAGAAATTTAGGCCGGAAAGATGGCCCTAATGTCTACCTTCCAATCCTATGCCTGTTTGTTGAATTTAAGTAAAATTAAGTCTAATCTTGCTTTATTGTTTTACAAATGGGAAAGCTGGAGAACAGAGAGGTTAGTGCTTAGCCTAAGGGCGCACAGCTCACTAAGAGTAAAACCTCAAATGTCTTTGCCCCAAATTCAGTGCACCTGCATGAATGACAATGTCTAGCTACTCAAGATTAGATAGTTTTGGAGTCACATGGTTTTTTTGTGTGTCAGAAAATATATTAATCAAGAGTTAATGCATTAGCCGCTCTCTTTGATAAAGGGTTGATGTAAATGTATTTTTCTGCAGGAGATAGGCTAACACACGTTGCCTCCCATTGGTGGGATGAGGGTGATGAGGAGAAAGTGGTATGTTTCCCAAAAAATGAATGATGCTTTGCAATATTACTTGAAAAAAAACAGAACTATGATTTGATGACTCTGAATATATTATTATTTATTAGGATAAATTCTAAGTTTCTAGAGTTTTCCTCAAAACCACCTATCTACGTTAATCACATACCTGTTGACAATGATAGATGTTCTGTGTCATTTATAGCCTATGTATGAAGAGACAGTAGCCCTGGCTTCACATTCTTTTATAAATTTGAAAGGTCGAGCAGGTGATGTTGAGCAAGTTACACTAAGTCTTTGTTTATCTTGTGTGAAATGGGGATAATGATGTAGTGCAGACACCCAGCGTTGGGCGGGAAATAAGCACCAGGCATTGCTGTTAATCCCGATGCAGTGACAGCGCAGATTCATAGCCTCGATCCAGAACAGAGTCCTCAGCGCGCCCTTCGCCACAGTGGCTTGAGGAGCATTGCCAGAAAATTGGGCTGTTCACGCTTTTGTGCTGTCCTCTCCTACAAACGGAAAAGACTTTAGTGTTGTCTGCAACTTTCCTGGCAGTTATTCGTATGTTAGCACTGACATAAACAATTTCAGTTATTTTTAGCATGTTGCGATTGTCGAGTAATAGTCTACAAGTGGACAGAGGCTCTGATGTCTTTAGTAGACATAGATGGCGTTTAAGTCTAGATCTGCCTGAAAATAAATTTGGGATTTTCCACCATGCATAATGATTAAAGCCACAAAATTGTGACTTGTGATGTGAATCTACACATAAATATAATCTATAAAATGTACTTAACTACTGCACATTTCTGTGTAGTTTTTATTTGTGCAGATTTGTGCTTCAGTTTGGGACAGTTGAGATGGGAACTTGTGTAACTGCTCGGGCATGTTTTCCACGGGGAAGATGAGAACTTTCCCTTCTTTGTTAAGGCAAAGAGTATTTTCAGAGGGAGAAGCCTGAGCTTTTTAAGCTGTGGTTTAATCATAGCTAAGAAATTAGTCCTCCTCGCCTTGGAGCCTTCGCGTCACCCTGTTGGGGTGCAGCTGGAGGACATGTCCATTTGGCGAGCCCCTCCCCCACCGCTGTGAGTCCTGCCCTGGGTTTCTCCTCTGGGCCATGCGCCCATAAAATTGTCCCCAACACTCTCTTAGTTCTCATTTCGTTAACTTTTTGATTTATTACTAATTTTTCAAATACTTGTTTGATGGAGTTTTGTAGCCAAGGCAAAAACAGTTTTATACTTTCATTGACTTTCCTCCTTGAAAACTTTGTTCTTCTACTTTCTTTATTTCCCCATAAACTTATTACATTTACCACTCCAAATTCCCCTGTGAATCCTGACTGGAAACTGTTCAAATGATTTCATACTCAAATAGTTTAATATTTGCCTGCTCTGGCCTTCTTTTTTGTATTTTTTGGAAAGAGAGAGACACTTGAGAACCAATGATAATTATTAGTAAAGCTAATTGGTATTGAATATTATTTTATGCTCATCAGTCAAATCCCTACAGTTTTGTAAAATATCACAGGTGTTGACAGAAAGAATTGAGTAAAGACACACTTCAGACCCTGCTCTGGGGACTCGCCGTCCTTTGCTGCTCCACAGGACTGGCCGCAGGTTCTTGCTGGGGGTTCGGCAAGGGCTGGCTGCAGAGAAATCTTATCCAGGGGCCTTTGCTTCCCCTTGCAACAGCCTGAATCTGCTTTGCCCTTGGCTGCTTGTTGCTATTGTGGTTCCACCTATGAACAGTTCAAAGCTGAGTTTGTAACAGAATGGTTTAGATCACCTAGGACAGTGGGGACTTGAAAGTCATCCTTTGAAACCACATCTGTGGATGGAAGGAGTCACACACCTGTCTTCATCTCTCTGCTGGCCTGGGCTGAGGGTGTGTGTGCAGGGAGAATGACATTGTCTTGGCGTTGTTCAATGGCACTATTAATGAGCTGTGCCTTTGTCTTCATGACTTTTGATATTCTTCCTTAGATGGTTTTTCTCAACCTTATACCTTATTTTATATTTGGGATTTTTTTTCATTTTAAATTAATTTCCTTAAGTCAAGCCATCTTGTAAATATTTATCTCTAATTGAATAGCTGTTTTCTCCAGAAGAACAATACTTTTTCCACATACGAGATTAGCTTATCAAACTGCTGATAATTCAAATGCAGTTGTGTTAGTTTGGCCTTTGCAGAAGGGAAAACATAAAGAGCTAGGTTTTATTATTAGAGAGGTTGGGTGCATGACTTTTTCTATTATTTGTGTATTACTTCATGGAGTCTGATATAATCTTTTATCAGACTTTCTCCACTGGCTGTTTGGAAGGAAATTAAATGTGCAGCCTATGAGTCTCAAGGAGGCATCTCTGGGGGGAGCTTTGGCGGGTGCTCGGATTGATCAGAGATTTTACAAGCCAAGCCTGTGCTGGGTTAGTGATGTCCACGGTGCGTCTCAGTGGAATACCATTCTTCTAAGAATGATTAAATCCTGTTTTCATAGCACCTGTCTCCACTCTATGTTAGTTATTTCTGTTTATTACCAGAATAAAAGGTGCTCAGAGATAACTTTGTAGACACTTCACTGTTGATATTTTGGTTTTCTTGTAAATAAATTCATGTTCTATCTTTTCTTCCTTTAGCATTATGGCTCACTGGGGTGGAAAATTAAGAAAACAGTTACCTTATAAGGAAAAAAAAATCAGCCTTTTAAAGTATCACTACTTTGGGTGTCACGCAGAAGACTAACTAGTACACATGAGCATGAAAGAACCAACCACTTCCCCAAATGAAGTCAACTAATGGATCAAAGAAGGTTAGGAAGATTTGTCTTGCGTTGATTTGAACAAAAGGGAAGTTATGAAATTCAGGTCATAAATATGTAAAGAAGTTCTTCATTAGATTTACATATTAATTCCTAAAATCAGGCGAAATATCTGTCTGTCTGAGACAGCCCATAAGTTGGAGCCCAGTGCATACAGTTGAAAGAAATCAGAAGCGCGGCTGCTTCGGTGACACCCGGCGGACGAGTGTCCTGCGGTGGCGCGTGGCTCTCGGCTTCATTAGATGCCAACGTAAGCCCAGGGCAGCGGCTTGCGTCCTTGCCCTGGCTCCAAGCCACTCGTGGGCTGGCAACCTGCTATTTGCACAGATGGACCCAAGTGCAGGCGGCCCCGGAGTGTGACTGCTGAGTGACTCCCAGTCAGGGGTGTCTGAGAACCCGACTCCCTAACAGCCTGGGGACCCAGCGGGGAGCCGTCTGGGACTCCTGGTGCACAAGAGTGGCCCACTTCTTGTGAAGGCAGGTGCCTGTGGACCTTGGTGGGTCACGGGAAATTCTGCTCGAGGACGAAGATGGTTCTCATCCTGGAGGTCTAATCTTTCCTGGCTTTCTACCAGCGAGAATAAAGTTAGCTTTTATAATTAATAATTCTTTTGGAAAATGTGTCTTCCTTTATTTTCAAAACATCTGTTCACCCAGGCTGATTTTCTAAGTCTTTCGTTTGGCGAGTGTTTGATTTCATTTAGAACCAGCAGTGACCTGTACATGTTAGTGGTGCCATGCCGACGCTTGACTCGGACTGTGAACGTCAGAGGTTTGGGCACAGGACTGAATCAAATAAAAATATATTTTACCGTTTGATGTTGTCATTGCTGTCACCCATTCTAGAAACTTGAGGTCGTCCCAGATTCTACCCTCCCCCTCCAACTGGCTGCAGCCCAAAGGGTCATCAGATTGTATTTTTTCACCCTTCTCTGTTAACCCAGACCTGCCTGCATACACCGCCAAGGCGCTGCTTTGATGTCAACTTCTGTTCTGCGGTTTGTTCTGTTGCTGTGTCTTGTAAATTCCCCAACCAACCAACAGAATGCCTTTTCTAAAACACAAATCAGATTATGTTATTCTCTTGCTTAAAGCTCTTAAACGAATTCTAAATACCTGAAAGATCAGGTCTCAACCTCTTTGCCCGACCAGAAGGCTGACGTGCTCCCGGCCCTGTCCCCTTCTGCGCCTCTTCCTGCCGCCTCCGCGCGGTCTCTGGCAGCGCGGACCCGCTGCAGCGGCTGTGTAGCGAGAGTTGTTAGATTAAGGAATATCAGGAAAAAAATGTTTCCTGATAAAAAATTTCATTTCAAAGGTAAATAATTTTGTCTTAAGAAAATATATATATTTTTATAATATAGATTTCCTATTTCATTGAACAGAAGACTATCACTGAGTTCATTGGAACTAGGTAGAAACTGAAACATCAATACCTGTGATATCTTAAGGGCAGCGACGCATCAGCAGCGTTCGGAGCTTTCGTGCTGAAACACTGAGACTGCACATGGCACAGCGCCCCGGGCTGCTCTTCACTTACCACTGCTGTGACTGAGCCTGAACTGACTTTCCTGCGCCACTGAATGTGTTTGGCATTTCCATGATGGCATCTCCCTTCTCATCATCGCTCCTAGCATACCTTACTACCATAATTATTTTTTAAAGGGTGTCCGTCTCCTTTATTGGACCATGAGTTCCATGGACACAGAAACTTTAATCCCTGGTGATTGCCTGTGGCATGGCACACAGAAAGAACTCCATAAAACTGCTGGATCAAATTGAATTAGTCATGTGATCTTGCTGATTCTATTCAGTAGGCCTTTCATGATGTTCTAATTATAAAATTATTTACATTCTCATACAGAAAACTTAGAAAATAAAGAAAGCAAAATTCATTTTCACTAACTGGAAATGGTTATAGTCATATTTTGGGTTGTTTCCTGCTAGATTTACTTCCTTGTTATGTACCATATAGAATATAGTTGGGATCATGGCTATAGATATATTTTTTCAAAACTTTATATCATGAACATTTTTACCATATATTGTTATTTTTCAGAATATATTTCTAGAAATGGAAGTATTAGATCAAAGCATCTGACATGTTGTGAATCCTAAACCGTAATGACAAATTGCTTTAGAGAAAGGTGGTTAACAATTTTCACTTTCGTAGCAGGGGTGTTTGGTTTTGCTGCTTTTTTGCTACCACTGAATATTTATTATTATTATTTAAACTTTTGCTATTATCATATCACATCTTAACAGAATATGAGAAATTGTATTTGTATGTCTTTGGTTATTAATCAGAATGACTAATTTTATTGAGTCTAGTATTCATTTATATTTATTTTATTATGAAATATCACTTTATTGACTTTCATCCACATTTCTATTGGGGTTTTGATGTTTTTCTTAGTGACTTGTAGAAGACAAACCATTAAGTATATTAACCATTTCTAATTGATTATAATCATTTAGACTGTTTGCCTTTTGGTTTGTATTTATAATTTTTTTATTATGAGTTATCACATTTTTCAATGTTATACATATCTTTTGAACTAATCATTTGTCATTTATTTTATTTTTTATGCCTATGACACATTTCACCATTCAAATATTAGGTATTTTTTTCTATTTGATTTTTTTGGAGGGGATTAGATTTAACTTTTTATGCATCTGGAAATTATTTTGATATTTCATATGAGTTGAGGATTTAAATTAACTTTTTCCTATGAATTCTTGGTCAATTCTCATGCATATAAAACACCCTCATTATAAAAACTACCATTGTCTCCATTCATCCTGCTCAACGAGTGTTAAAAATATTGGTCTTGGAGCCTGATAGTCAAGTAGGACTCATTAAATCAGAGAACCTGATTGAGGAACAGGAGAAAAGCCACTAGCATTATTGCAATTTTGCTGCCTCTTATTTCAATCTATAAGGCAATGGGGTGGCAGAGGCTTCTGGCTTTTGCTCTCCTAAGTGCTGGCTCACTGCCACTGTGAACCATCCCAGGCTGGAAAGAAGGCATGGCTGCGGTTCCTTCTATTGACTGTATCTCCAGGGATACGAAAGTGCCAAACCATTACTGTGGGCTGTTGTTGCATTACTAAGTGAGTTCTAGAGAACTGTTTATTTTATTTATTTATTTATTTTTTTTTTTTTGAGACAGAGTCTCGCTTTGTCGCCCGGGCTAGAGTGAGTGCCGTGGCGTCAGCCTAGCTCACAGCAACCTCAAACTCCTGGGCTTAAGCAATCCTCCTGCCTCAGCCTCCTGAGTAGCTGGGACTACAGGCATGCACCACCATGCCCGGCTAATTTTTTCTATATATATTTTTAGTTGGCCAGATAATTTCTTTCTATTTTTAGTAGAGACAGGGTCTCGCTCTTGCTCAGGCTGGTCTCGAACTCCTGAGCTCAAACAATCCACCCGCCTCGGCCTCCCAAGTGCTAGGATTATAGGCGTGAGCCACCGTGCCTGGCCTAGAGAACTGTTTATAAACAACTTCAGGGTGTACTTGGCCAGAGACTGAATCTATTTCCCAGATTGATCTACCCGCCTTACCCCACTGGGAAGAGGAATTGAGGACAGAGATTACACATATTTCCCTCTGCCTTATTAAAAAATATGAGAAGATTAATTGCAGAAGAAGCTAATCTTTGGGCATGCCATTCTCAGAATGTGTAAGAATATTTGAATTTTCTCAATGGGGAGAACTTCTGAAATTTGACTATCTGAATAGATGCTAAAATATATAATATTTCATATACTCTTTATGTAATAGTCATTAATTCATTAAGTATTTTTTGCTGTGGGGATTCCTTTTAAAATGTAATGGAAGACATAATAGAAGCTCACAAAAAACAATGTATCAATATTATTGATATATAGTACACCAATATAAGTACCAAATGGACTAAAGAAGTTGGGAAAGCATGTTTATTAGTGTGTGAGAATAAGGGAGATGAGGTTCTGAGACTTCAGAAAGGTATGATTTGATGGGTGCTTTAAAGTAGGTGTGTGTGTGGATAAGGGAAGGAGGGGTTCAGACTGGGGAGGATGGAGAAAAATTCAGAGTGGAGAAAATGATATGAGCACTGACCCAGAGACAGCAAAATATTGACTGTTCAGAAAATGTTAGGAGATAGTAGAGTTCCTAGAGAGGACAGGCAGACGGGTGAGACTAGGAGAGCCATCTTCACGGGGCGAAATCAGCGGTTGTTGGGAGACAGCTCCACTCTGTGGGGGCATAGCTAAGTGTGAGGCTGTGATTTTTGGTTGCTATAGTAATTGGGGAACACTAACTGGCATTTGAAGAGCGAAGCCCTGGCCTATTAAATAGTCTGTGTCATATGGGGCAAACCTAATCAGTAAAAGACTTTCCCACACTCTCAACTTCAAATTTCCCAGCAGACGTTAATCTAGGTGAAAAACCTGTCACATAATGACCTGAGCCTAGAACCCAACTCCACTTTACGCATGAGGTTTCTGGTATAGCTGGCAGAGAGAATGGTGATAACTAGAAACAGAATAGGAGGGGAAGAGAATAAAAGCAGAACTATTTAGACATACTGGCTTGTGCCAATTAAAAAAAAAAACCAAAACCATCATTGTCTGTTTTCTATTGCTGCATAACAAATTACCACAAACTTAGTGCTTGACAACAGTATCTGTTAGCTTACAGTCTCTCAGGCAAATGTCTGGGCGTCCCACAGCAGAGTCTCTGCCCAGGGTCCCCCACAGCTGGAAGCGAGTGTCAGCTGGACCCCTGTCTCATCTGGGCGCAGGTCCTCTTGCAAGGCCAGACAGGCTGTTGGCAGAATTAACTTCCTTGCAGTTGCAGCGCTGAGGTCCTGTTTCCTGGCTGACTGTCTGTCACCAGGGGATCATTCTCAGCTCTTAGCAATGGCCCACTGTTCTCTGTTAAGTGTTTTCTCCATAAAGTGGCCACTTGCTCCTTCAAGACCAGCAGGAGAATGTCTCAGTTGCTTCAAATCTCTGAATTCCTTTCTCACTGACCTCTGGACCCAGATTTAAAGGGCTCATAGGATTAAGTGAGGCCCACCTGAATAATCTTCCTTTTGATTAAGTCAAAGTCAACTGATTAGTGACTGTGATTATATCTGCAAAATCCCTTTTGCATGTGATGTAATATCATTGCAGTAGTGACCCCTCCTCATATTCCCAGGTTCTGCCCACACTGAAGGGAAGGGAGTTCTCCAAACATGTACACCGGGGGGTGTGGGGTAGGAATCTTGGGCTCCTCCTAGAACTCTACCTTCTACGCTTTCTAGAAGCATCCAGAACACTTTGTGGTGGGACCCTCATGTTCATAGTGATGATGGAATATTTGATCCAATCCGGCAAATTCTAGTCTTAACTTTTGCTTTGGCTTGAGAGTGGATCAGATACAAAGAGATTATGTGAGATCTGTGAATTGGAGACAGTTACCACTTTTTCCTGGTAGAAATCATCATAGGAGCTTCACCAAGTATGTGGATGCATATGCTAGTAGCCATAAAACCAACCTGTGCTTTAACATATTGCTCTCTAGGTGGGAAAACATATAAATAATGGTGTTATATTGTAGCGATTATGAACTGCTACTTAAATTAGCTCATTTTGCAAGTGGTATTTTATTTTATACATTCCTTCATTTTATTCAATCTGGAGGTATTTGACATAAGTGGATAAGAGGGAAAGAGCAGAAAACAAGGTATGAAACCATCAGGGTGGGGACAATAGATTAGAGGGAGAAGAGAAAAGTGAGCCTTGAAAAGCACACTGTGCTCTCTACTTTTCTCCTTTCATTATCACACATCTTGGAATCTCGGCCTCTTTTCTTATAGTCTTCCTAAAACTCTGGACAGCTAGAAAGCATGGTCTACAATGAGGCTTTTGTTTGGGGATTTAGAGGATCTAAGAGGAGAGGGCTAAAAGCCCTTTTAAGGGGGCTTCCACTTTGCTCCAATATCTCACTTATGAACAAAGTTTTAAGTGTACAATACAACATTGTTAATTCCAGGGACAATGTTGTACAGCAGATCTCTGGAAACTTTTCATTTTGCATAATTGAGACTTTATGCCTGTTGATTAGTGACTCTACATTTCCCCTCTCCCCAGTATAAGAGGGATTAATAATAAGATATTATTACTAATATCTTAATGTAATTAATACTAAGATAAGAGATTACTTTCCAAAATATATAAGGAGTTCCTATAGCTTGATACCAAAAAACTAATAACTCTATAAGAAAATGGGCTAAAGACTTGAGTAGACATTTCTCCAAAGAAGATATACAAACGGCCAACAGATATATGAAAAGATGCTCAACATCACTAATCATTAGGGAAATACAAATCAAAAACACAATGAGATAGCATTTCACCCCAGTTACAATGGCCATTATATAGGTAAAAGAAGACAACAAGTGTTAGTGAAGATGTGGAGAAATTGGAACCCTTGTACACTGTTGGTGGAAAAGCAAAATGGTGCACCTGTTATGGAAAACAGTATGGAGATTGCTTAAAAAATTAAAAATAAAACTACATATAATCCAGAAATCCCACTTCTAAGTATTGATCCAGAAGAATTGAAATCAGGATCTTGAAGAGATATTAGCACTCCTGTGGTTCTTACAGTGTAAGCAGTATTGGTAGCACCTGGGAACTTGTTAGACCAGGAAATTCTCAGCTCTCTACTCCAGAACTACTTTGTCAACTTCTGGGGCGGGTCCCAGCAATCTCTGTTTAACAAGCCCTCCGGGGGAGGCTGATAAACTCTGGTTTATATATATATACCCATGTCCTGTGTATCTCTACTCTGTCTCCAGCTCCTTCTTACTGAAGAACTTAAAACAGTAAACAAAGTTATATGCATTTCAAAAAATAGAATATTTGGGTTAGCAAAGATAAGCTTGATTGCAGTGGAAGAGGAGGTAGTCAGGGAAAGTAAGTGGCATGAGGCTATCACAGTCCTGTGCAGCAAACAGGTTATGGCTGGAACTGAGTGTGAACAGAGTCACATAAGCACAGAAGTGGAGGTGCTTGTTCTGGAGGTGACATGGACACTGCACCACTGAGGAGGACCCCCTACGCCCCTTCAAAGAGTTCCTCATCACTCATAGGGGGAAGTTAGGCAAAAACTTGCTCTATGCTGGTTGATGTCATTTTCTGTTCTCTTTTTGTTTTTAACATTTAAACAATGCAATGGTAGAACACTAGCCCACAGTAGCAAAAATATCCAGAAAATGCCAGCTGTTTGGCAGTCCTTTAAATGAAATCTTTGCTGGCTGGAATGTTTCTCCATAAAACTTTTTTCTAGAATGTATATACAATATTTACAATATTTTATACAGATCAGTTTATGGTCTTTGTAATTAATGTTCATTGTGGAATAGCCGTCTTTTTATCATAGCACTCATATAAAATAATTTGCTAACTGTATTTTAGCACTGGAATGTAAAAATCAATTTTCTCTCACAGTCATCTTTGAATGGTGTGATTCTATGTATTTTTATTTCTTTTTATAGATTTTCATATTTTAAAATATTTTTATAATAAGCATATATTAACGTATTCTTATAAAAGATATCCTAAATGTGATCTAAAGCTATCTTTTTTGCAATGGTAGATTTACACAGATTTCGTAATCAGGAGGGTCTAAGCTCCACCCAGCATGATGGTGCGCTAACGCCCAGTGGAAACAAAGCGCCCGCTGAGAGGGAGCTCGGCGACCATGTGCTGGAAAGATGGCATTACACATGGGTGGAAAAAATGCTTCAAAACTGCAGTAAAGCTGTAATTTCTATTTATGAGTTGGGTTGTTTTGAAAGTGCTACAGTGCTTTTTTCCTGTTAATGTCACAACCCTGTAGCCATAGTGCTGTCCACGGCCAATGCTGGACATTCGCTGACACAGACCGGGAAGGAGGTGCCCGGGAGCCCAGTCCCCCCGCGGAGCCGCAGCCCCGCGCCAGGGCCCTGCCAGGCTGTGCGGGGAGCGACCGAACAGACAGCCCATGCGTAGCCTCTGCTCCAGAGAACTTGAAGAAGAATACCAGGAAGCCAGACACCCAAGTTCAATGCTGCGGGGCCAGAAATGGGACAGACGGTGAAGAGAGACACGCGTGGACACTGCGGGGCGCAGGGAAGGGAGGAGGTAATTACGGACGGCAGTTCTGCAAATCCTGCTCGGAGACTTCTGTGCGGTGACTGCTGGGTTAGGGACCTGGGGTTTGGGGAGAGCAGGGTATGTGCTAGGCCTGTGAAATCGATGAAACCTATCTTTTTTTTTCCTGTGCCCTTTCAAAGAGTTTGCTCTATCGAATGGGCCAGCTCCACGCACGCTCACGTCTGCTCAAAAAGTTGGCCCGGGGTCCTCTATTGAATCAGCAATCTCATGGTGTCCTTGTCTTCCTGGGGGTGACAGTCAGTCTCACGTCTGGGCAAAGAACCACCAGGGCCACAGCCCCCGACATGCCCCACTGACATTTCTGGGCAAATCCAGGAGCCCCGGACTTCTAGGGTTCAGTTAGATCTGGGAACGTGGTGTGAGAGGAAATTCCATACTAAAATAGTACCATCTCCTGCTGATGAAAACAAATGTGTTCCACCTCATTAACTCTCTTAATCACTAATCTTCACGACAGTCCTCTGGGATACATATAATTTGACAATGAGAAAGCTGAGGCACAGGGATGTTAATAACCTGCCCCGGATCACACAGCCAGCGCCGAGTGGCAGCCCTGCCTGGACACCTGGCCGAGCTGCGGGACGTGGCGGTCACCGCGCCTCCTGCTGCCTCGGTGCGGTGAGCGGTGAGCATCCTTGTGGGGAGGACAGGAGGGTCCCAAAGATTTACAGGCATTTTTCCCCGCTCAATGAAAGTAAAATTTTGTTTTCTACTAAGACTTGGTTTCACTAAAATAATATCAAAAAGGCATTGTTTTTGAGAATACGTAAATATGTAAACCGTTTTTTTAAAAACACACAGTATTAAATATTCCAAGAAAGTAATTTTTCTCCCTGTAATAAACCTTCACGTAAAAAATTGTCAATAGAAGATTCCTGTGCGCTATTAGATATGACCTTCATTGGCAACCCACTCATGGAAACTCTGGGTAAATTCGAGAAACAGGCAAGCAAAAAGTACCACCCCTAGTTTTCCCTTATTTGAAGTAAACATTCTTGTTACGCACCCCAAGAACCTCGACTCCAGTTGCATGCACACCATCTACGTATACCACAGACACCGGCCATGGTGAAACATTTCCATTTGCGCAGTGACTGTCCGCTGTGGACAAAGTGGAATTACAGCGCTAAATCGTAAGCACCAGTCTGGAGACTGTGATGCTCCATCTTAATCAGAAAGGAAATCATCAAAGCTAATTGGCACGTGTCCCGGGAGAAGGTTATATCAACTTGGACAACTTTAGCCCTTTTCTTGGGCATTCTGACTTTGGTGAAGTCGTTCTGACGCGATGAGGAACGGTGGTTTGTGCTTGGCTTCCCGAGGGCAATCATGTTCATGAAATGGGCACTGGCCAGGCCGTAGTTCTGTGCCCGGAAAGGGAATGCTAGTACCAGGCTTTGATGTTCTATTAAAGCACACACCATGCTGTACCGCATGCTAAACATCTCTCCAGGAGCCAAGGCATGAAGCCCCGTGCAAAGCAAGATGTCTAATCCCTGACTTCTCAGAAATTGCCATGCTAAATAAAATGGGTGCACGCAGAGCCAAGGCTGGGCATAAAGTACTGCAACTACTAATACTAGAGACAATTTATTGAGCACGATGTGACAGTCATTTTACATCAACTATCTCAATTTACCTTCTCCAGCTCTGTGAGTTAGCAATTCCAACTCTCACTTCCAAGTGAAACATTGAATAATTTGTTAAAGGTTGCACAGGACCTATGACTCTGATGCAGGATCTTATCTGTTAGGTGATCTATATGCATTGTAATATCTCACTAAATCCCTATTTGTAGATGAGGAAGCTGAAGCTTAGTGGGTTTATGAAACTACTGGATGGATGTGACAATACTAGGAAGTGTGAGGTCTCAACTTCTGACCAGGTCTCTCTGTCCAGTAAGGGTGTGCTCTTTCCACTATAGTAGCCTATTTCCCAGGCTTCCAAATAAGGAGGATACATTGTCTAACCTAAAACAACTTTTCAAGTAAAAGAAATAAATTAATCAGATGCTCATAACTGCAGAGTGCCATATTCTTTCTCTGCATTACCTCAATCATCATAGTCTTGCATCCACCTGATTTTTTGTAAATATTTGCTTACATAGTCTTTCTCCCAAACTAGATCCTTTGAAGGCCCTGTCTTCAAAGGTTTGTGTCTCACTCATCATTTCCCCAGAACTTAGAACAACAGCAGGCATGTGGTAGGTACGAAACAAATGTTGGTAGATTCAATTTGATTTCATATAGTCAAAACAATCTAGCTAAAATAAGTAATTGTTAAATATCATTCCCAGATTCTGTATTTTTATGTAATTAAATTCTACCTAGGACTTTCATAGCAGGAGGACAGAAAAAAAATTGTTGGCCAACTCTGTAAGTAATTCCACACGATTCGGCAAGCAGGTGCTATGCTGTAAGCCTTTCGGTGATCTCTTTTGAAGAGATAGGTGTGAAGATTGATTATGTTAGACTTCCAAGCATATAATTCTAATGAAAATGCCAAATTGAAGTTGTGAGCAGAAATGATGAAGTTCTCAGATGGATGTTAGAATGTGGATCAAAGAGATATAAAATTCATTTTGGTTTAAGCACTACTCCATTCTGCAGTTAAATCCGTGGCCTGGCATTTTCTTGCCAAGGTTTTAATAAAGGAATTGCAGTTTACAAATGAGGAAAAGCTATGAATTGGTGACTAGGAGATGTCAGGTGATTAGGTTTGCGGAGATTCCAGAGGAGCCAGCGTGAAGAGCGAGTCCCTGGGGAGACAGTGAGATGCCGTTTGGTGCATGGTGAATTGTAGTTTAGCAGGATCGGAAGTGAGGTTCTTGGAGACCCACCATACACCTCCTTCTCCTCCACAGATGCAGGAATGTTGGAGCTACATGAGAACAAATGCTCCAAGGATAATGTGTCATGCCACAACAGAGATCCAAAGTTCTCTTCTTCCTACCTGACGTTCTGCGAGCAGCGTGACTTCTTCTTGTCTCATCTTCCTCATGGGAAACTAGGAGTTTTATGGGATAAACCTCATGGTCTCTTACTTCTGTGATTTTAAACCCTCTAGACTCTATGTTGTCAGTCAGTACTTTCCCCAGGGGCTCGCCAAGGCCTTCCCGATGAGGGCCTTGTTCTTAGTGTTGATGCTGCCGGCAACCAGCTATACTTTACGGTTTAGTTCAGACATCAAATCCTTGAGGAATTAAGAAACTGTAGGTTCCATATTTCCTCTCATTGTGGAATGATAAATAAATTAGTGCAATTTTGGAAAACTTATGATTTAACCAAATCTCACTTTATTTTGAGCAAAGATTTTATGTAAAGTAGTAATATGTTTATTTAGATTTGAAACCAAAATTCCACATTAATTTTTAGGCTATCTGTTTCAAGCCATCTGTTTTGGAAATAAATGTTGACTTCAAACTAATTATCTGTTTTTTACTTATTTGTTTAAGTCTTTGACAGTTGAGTCCATTAATGCAGGAGTTAGCAGTTCCACTGCATACCAAGAATATAGTTCAAAATCACATTTGACATGCCAGGCCCTCAGATAACTCTTGATTGAGCACTTTGTGCACTGGACTTGGAGATTCACTCTGATCATCAAAGCCTTTAGGTTTTAACTAGGTTATCACTCTCTTAGCCCCTTTAAAGAATTTTAGAAATTTCTCTTCTCTTCTCCTGAATGGATTAGACTAATACATTTTTTCCCTATTTGCTTTAAGCAGCAGAGAATAATGACTTGGCTGAAGTTAAGAAATGTATGTAATGTATTATCCAGATGATCTGTTTGTATAAAAGAATAATCAGGAGTTCATGTGATAATGAGCAAAGAGGTATGCAGGGTGAGGCATGGCTCTCAACAATGGAAAGTTATTAAACTATTTGGCACCAGAAATGCTTACCAAGTATTTTCCTCCAGTTCATCACCAAAACAAAAGGGGAAAGTAATTAGAAACAAAGCGAAGGCTTTGGCAGTAGGCTCTTGTCTTCTCAATTAGAGCTTCAAGTAAACAGTTGTGTTTGAATCCTCCAGCTACTGCAACTATAACCGCTTTGGCTTAATGATTCAGTTAGGAGAATAAGCCTCTCCTCTCTGGTTCCTTTCTCTGTTTATCTTGACCCATTTCAGGAGAGCTGATTCTTACCTGGAATTCTACTCTGAGCCCTTAGGTATTCCTTTATTCTCTAGTTGTCTGAAAAAAAATATGACAGGGTTAGTTATTGGTTTTCTCCTTTTTCATTAAACAAATAATATGATGTGGCCAAGGGATATATAACACTGAGCTGGATAATATATAGGATGAGACAGAATACAAAAACAACCCTGTCCTAACTGCTCTGAACACTAATTGAGATGTAAGAGATAGAGGAATTTGGCAAGAAACGCATTATCCCCAAATGGTTTGGTAATTCCAAGCCAGGCAGGAGGAGCCTCGATGGCTCTGAATGGGGAGCGGGGCAGCTTATGGAATGGGGGCTGCGGGAGAACGGACCCGGAGGGCTAGTGGTCAAGGCAACTCCATCCTGGGAGAACCACGGAGAATAGATAGCAAAGGGCCAGTAGTGCTGAAGGCACTGATGGGTTTAGAAGACACAAGGAGAGCATTCTTGGAGGTAAAGATAACAACATCAGTAATGAAGTCAACAATATTCCGAGTAATAAGACATGTTTATTGAGGACTTACAATTTATATCTATTCTTCCATTTAATTATCTTAACCCTGTTTTATAGAAGAACAAAGGCTTAAAACTGTTACTGACTTGCCCCAAACAACACAGATTATTGAATGTTATGCAAATGATGATTAGAGAGAAATCGTAAGAGATGTCATGGGCTAAAGAGCTATAGAAGTGACTTTTAGAAAGTCTTCCATGTTGACTGAAGTGGAGCTACCTTGCAGTAGGACAGTGTCACAGTTTGTCTATGCTGCTATAACAAAATACCTGAGACTGGGTAACTCATAAAGAACAGATATTTGTTTCTCCCAGTTCTGGAGACTAAGAGTCCAAGCTTAAGGTGCCAGTAGGGTTGGCATCTTTTGAGGTCTGCTCTCTGCTTTGACAATGACACCTCGTTGCTGCATCCTCCAGAAGTGAGGAAAGCTGAGTCCTCAGGTGGCCAAGGGCAGAAGAGCCAATGCTCCAGGAAGCCGCCTTTTTTTTTTTTTTTTGAGACAGAGTCTTATTCTGTTGCCTGGACTAGAGCGAGTGCCGTGGCATCAGCCTAGCTCACAGCAACCTCAAACTCCTGGGCTTAAGCAATCCTCCTGCCTCAGCCTCCCGAGTAGCTGGGACTACAGGCATTCGCCACCATGCCCGGCTAATTTTTTTCTATATATATTTTTAGTTGGCCAGATAATTTCTTTCTATTTTTAGTAGAGACGGGGGTCTCACTCTTCCTCAGGCTGGTCTCAAACTCCTGAGCTCAAACAATCCACCAGCCTCGGCCTCCCAAATGCTAGGATTATAGGCGTGAGCCACCGCGCCCGGCCGAGGAAGCCTCTTTTATAAATGTCTTAATCCCATTCACGAAGGAAGAGCCCTCATGTCTTAATACCTCTTAAAGGGCCCTACCGCTTAATACTGTCACATTGGCTACCCCTGAACTTTGGAAGGGACACATTCAACCATAGCTGAGGGTAACGATGGCACTTCCATGGAGAAATCACCAGGGTCTACAAGAGCAAGTGGGTTCCCAGGGTATGAAATTAGTGCATTGAAAACGTAGGAGGGTGTTTAGCAAATGATGCCATATAGAATAAATGGCAATTAATAGCCCAAGACTAGGTCTCAGTTCCCCCGGGATTCATGGACTTACCACCAGAGAAGCCTTCCAGGTTACTGAATGTACGCTTTCACGCTCCAGGAATCTAAGCCTGGGAAAAATAAAATAAAATAAAATAAAATAAAACTGTCCCCTCTAAGAAAGTGTAGCAGAGCTGTTAAGTAAACACTTTGGAATAAGACAAATCTAAATTTGAAACCTGGCTCTGCTTATACTTGGGCAAGTTAGTTAGTTACCTCTTACATAGAATAGGGGTGGCCTCCAGCCTAACACGGGGGCTTCCCCAGCGCTCACTGGGCGGTGGCTCCAGTGCCATTGCTGTCACGGCAGGGCCAGAAGCCACTCTCCTGCGGCTCCGGTCAGTGCTCCTCAGCACAGCAAGCTGCCCCCCTGTCCACGCCAAACACCTCTTTGCCTTTCAGAGGAAAGACTTTTAACCAGACTAGATTCATGATATAACCCACGTCAGTGGCTACTTTCCCTAGAGAAGGTACCATTCAGTAACCGTCACTGATGTTAAGGGAAAAACAACAACAAAAAGCCCTGAGTTTAAGGTTGTCTGAAGGAAGCAATCTGTAAGAAGTTTCTCTTCCCAGAGTCAAGGCATCCAATTTTTTCCTTTATGCTCAATTCCAGACAGCCAATTTGCCATTATTTTCCCTGCGTTTCCGCTAACTAGTGCTGAGGGCTTCCAACTCCCAGGGCCATTCAGCTTCAGTCGCTGAATCCATCTCAGCACCGGTCAGTCTGAGTTTCTCGAGTCGCTGAGCAGACTGACGAAGCTGCAATGCAATCTTTTTGTCTCTTTAGGGTGTGTGTTACAACAGAGGGCCTTTGCAGCAACGGTAACAGGAAAAGAGGCAATTATTTAAATCCTACTCCTGGTACGTAGAAAATACTCGAAAAATGTATGTGATTCAGAGACTCTTGAGTATATTTTGTAAATTTCAAGGAGAGGAAAAGGCATTTCTGAAATTAAATGATTGAAACTATTAAAAGCAAGAAAATACATCTAGAGTCCATAAACTCAAAGCAGCTTCAAGTTTCTGGTCTCATTGTTTTAACTAGTACATTTTAAAATTACTTCTTAAGTTCTTATTTGACTTCTCAGAGATTTTTTGAAAGGACATTTATTTGGCATCTGTGATCTATTGACATTTCCTAATTAAATATGGAAAAAAATATAATTCCACACCTAAAAACCTATAAAAGCCTAAACTTCTAAGTCCAAATTGCTAAAGGGCTAGCATCTTTCTGTAAATATCTCCATGACTGACTGAACTGTTTAGAGAGGCAGGGTTTTGGGGGTCTTGGGTTTCTAATCCTGGTTTGCACATTTAAGGGATCATAGATGATTTACATTAAAAGGACTGAAAAAGTTAAAAACATCTTCTGCTTGATTCTTGTTTATAATATACCACTTGGGTCATCGTTTGGACTTTGTTGAAATGCCCACAGTCATAGGCACTGTTTGCTTCTCAAGGTCATTCATTTTTCTGGGCAACTGTGACTTAGAAACTTACAATGTTTATTAAGCTGAAATCTACCTACAGCTACTAATCTTTCTTGTCGTCTTTTGGGAAGAACCCATAAACATATTTTTGATTATAACAACGTTGTTCAAATTTATAAAAGAAGTATTTGTTCATTGTAGAAACTTTGAAAATATAACAAAGAATAAGAAAGAAAATGAAAATCACCTATATTTGTACCCTGTAGAGATAGTCACTATTAGCATTTAGTATCTTTTCTTATAGGTTTTTTTCCTATGTGTGCTTGCAAACACATTCAGCTGCAAAATTGGATTTGAACTCTGGCTTTATACACTATTTTCAGAACTATATCTTATGTGGTGAACATTTCCCCACATCATTAAATATTGATGTGCCATAATTTATTTACCGTTCTCTTTGTTGGTCATTTCATTCAGATAAACATACATATGTAAAACTTGAAAGTACTATAACATTCAGATATTTGAAGAGAATGTGTATGTATCCCCCAAATCTTTTCAAAGTTAAACATCCCTCTTTTTTTCCAATTGTTTCTCCTTTAATATCATTTTCTGCTTTTCAGCATCTGAATATCTTTCTTTTGAATTTAATCCTGTTTGATTATACCTTTCACCCACAACCACAACTTTGGTTGACATCTGAGAATTTCAGAGCAAATCAGGAATATATTTTTCCCAGAACTGATGAATGTTCCTTTATAGTCTAATAATACAATGTCATATTTCCTTAGTTTTCTCATTGACTAATACTGGCTAATACTAGCTTTTCACTTAACCAATCATTTTTAGTTTATAGAACCTTACAGAGTACTTGGTTCATAGTCCTTGGTAAGTTCTAATTAATAATAAAAACAAAGTCCCAAAGTTATTTCTCTTCATCCTAGACTTATATAATTTGTTATTTGTGCTGGAAAGGACATTTATTCTTTTTATATTTAAAATGTGTGCCATTATTCCCAGGGCCACTTAGAATACGACTCTGATAGGCAACATATGACCTTTCCCCAAAAGCTTCTGGTTATTTGTAAATTTGACATTTACTTCTCTACTATTTTCCATTTCATTGCTAAGATGTTGAACCAGGCAGAAATGAAACCATAGGATTCCAGCACTCTCGTATACACCTCCTATTTTGAAGTCAATCCATGCATCTGTGGCCAGTGACCAGCTTTTGTTCACATTTCCCCTTGTACTTGTGAGATAATTTACTTAAAGTCATTTCTATTATGTTTGCTGCATTAGTCAGATTCTTAAGATTCTGTTAAAGAATAATTTGACACAAGAATTAATTTATTCTTGTGAAACCATGCTAATTCTTGGTAATCATTAAAATGTTATGTGCTCAATAACCTTCTTCAAACATATCATTTTAGTTTCTTTTCAAAGATTCAAGTTAAATTCATATACTCTTCAAGTACAACTCTTGACCTACTTAGGCTTTAGTTAATATTTTCAAATTCCTTTTCTGTGTGTTTCATTTTGGATAATTTGTATTGTGATCCCTTCAAGTGCACCAAGCTTTTCTTCTGCAATGTCTAATGTGCTCTTAATCCCATCCAATGTATTTTTCATCACAAATATTATAGTTATCATCTCTAGAAATCTGATTTTAATGTCTTCATGTTGAGTTTTTGATCTATGGAATACTGATTTAATGTTCATGTCTACTGATTCCAATGTCTGTGTCAGTTTCAATTGATTCATTTTTCTCATCATTATGGGGCATGTTTTCCTGCCTCTTTGCAGCCTGGTAATCTTCGATTGGATACCTGACATTGTGCATTTGTATTTTTTTACATCTTTGTAAGCTGTTTTCTGGGATACAGATAAATTATTGGGAAACTGTTGACCCTTTTGGCACCACTCCCCTTGTTCATCCTTCCAGGTGGTTTTTCCTCAGGCCCTGGGTGGTTTCTTCACACACGTGTGCTGATCAGTGCTCTGCTGAACAGCCAGGAGCCCTCTCCTGGTCTCTGGGGCTCTTTCTCTGTGCACCTGTCTCCTCTCGGATATTCTGTCCTAAGGACTCCAGCTGCTTTGGTCTCCCTGGAGTCTCAGCTCTATCTCCTCAACCCAGGGAGTCTGTTGGGCTTTGCCTCAATTCCACTGTTCCATGATCTGGCAACTCTCTCAAGGGGTTAAGCCGAGGTCATCCCAGGGATCACCTCATTTTTTTCTCATCTCTCAGGAATTACCGTCTTTCACTGCTTGCTCTTTAGTGCCGGGTTTCATGTATTTTGTCTGTTTCTTTTCTTTATTGTTTCAAGTGGGAGGGTAAATATGGTTCTTTCCCTGTCACTCCACCTTGGCCAGGGCAGAGCTACAATTTGGGTGTAAATCTTGGATCTGTCGTGCGCTGGCAGTGGAATCTTGATTATTTATTTATGTATTTATTTGCCTTTTTATCATTCTAATGATCTGGCAATCTCTTCAAAATAAGAACACACAGTGAAATTTATACTACTTAAAGTCAATCACTCAAAGATTATTTTTTGGCTGGGAACATGTAGGATTTTTACAAAGCTTTTATTGCTTATTCATTGCACCCAATACTTGGCTTTTAAAATCTTATTTTTCTTACTCTTGTTTCACTTTGAAATTTCTTAAGATGCCTCAATAGAGATATTCAGTAATGGTATTCTTCTTTATCCATGGCAATGAAAATATATTGGTAATAATAATTATTAAGCTAATAAAACTAATGACGATTTCACACCTAATTGTTAGATTTGCTAGGAGTGGCATTTAGTACAGCGCCAGGTACAGCTCATCTTCCCCCTGGTGGGGACACTTCAGTTCCCAGAGGTTGAAGAGATCTGCCAGTGCCACACAGCCGATGCCCAGATCTTAATCTAAAATCAAGTGCTCTTCCTGCTGCATCGTACTTTACCAGCAATGGACAATTTAAAAGTGATAAATAAGAAACGGGCAATATAGTCATAGTACCTCATATATGATGGTGGTCCCATAAGGTTATAATACCATATGTTTACTGCACCTTTTCTATGTTTAGATATGTTTAGATATGCAAATACTTACCACTGCCTTCCAGTTGCCTACAGTATTCAGTACAGTAACATGTCGTGCAGGTTGCAGCCTGGGAGTAATAGGCTGTATCCGATAGCCTAGGTGTGCAGCAGGCTCTACCATCTAGGTTTGTGCAAGTGCACTCCTTGATGCTAGCACAGTGATGAAGTTGCCTCCCTACGCATTTCTCAGAGTATATCCCCATC
>CM052438.1:87857146-87936339 GCA_028533085.1 Varecia variegata
TGTGTGTGTTATGTATATGTGTGTGCCCGCATGTGTGGTAAATTCCTGATGATCTGTAGCCCGCATGAAACCCTGAAGTTGCTTCTGCAAAGTCTGACCAACCATCTGTTAATCAAGAGATGAAAGGATGCCATAAATTATAAATTGGCTAGGAAGTTAGAAATGCTTCCAAAACCTAAGTAAGCAATTATAATCATTCCATCATTCCAGTCATACAATAAAACTGCTGACTAGAAACTACAATGAGTTGTACAGTATTCTTTCACTCATTGTAATACATTTCCTCTGAAAATGGGTCACAACAGAACAGTTTTTTTTTTTTTTACTTACTAGAAGAATCACTTTCATCAAAGTCAGAAGACTCGAAAACTGACCCTCTTTCTAATTCTGGTTAATTGTGTGAATTTTCTAGACTCTGATGTTTCCTTATTTTTAAAATCTGTATTGAAATACAGGATTGACAAAATTTCTTCCAGCTTAGTGCTGAAAGAATTGGTTTTTGGTTAACTGAGGAAGAAAATAAGTTGATATTTTTATATATTCATTCATTATTATTCATTAATTCATTAATTTACTTATCATACCATTTCCGAGTGACTTCAGTATGCAAGCTACTATATTATTTATTTTAATAATATTGATTTTCTTCTTGGAAGAGCCCACATCCATCCATCCATGCATTTGTCCTTTCATCCATCAATCCATCTATCCATTCATCTATCACCTGTCAACAAATGTTTATTGATCACTTACTGCATACAGGAACATTTGGAAGTTTATGGACTTTTTGATTAGGTAATATTTCTATAAAATCTGGACCATTTGTTGAAAATAAGTAGAAATCTTTGCCTCACATAGTATTTAAAGGAAGAATAATTTTTTGAATTGAAGATAATATTGTTTTATGTGTTAATTGAATTTTTAATGAGATTGGTAATGATAATGATGTCAGAATTGTGGATGTAAATGGGATATGAAGAATTTTGTGTGATACGAATTATGATTGTATACTCTAAACTGAAACAGAGCACCAGCAGTCACGTAAATTTGTACAAACATGTTCTAGACCTTATAGAAAGATGAGCTGAGCAAAATTCTTCCTGTAAGAGAGCTTTCTTCCTTTAGCCTGTTGTATTGTTACCATGGTCAATTCATTAGAAATAAGCCTTGTACGATGGTAAGAAATTGTGGGAGAGGAGGAATAGCATTCACCAAAAATACTCAGCTGGTTGTTTCCTCTTTCAAATTGCTACAAAGTTGGTAAGCTGTCTGGGCTTGGCACAAGAATGGTTCACCTGAGACATCAGAAATGGAAAGTTCGAAGACTTCTCACTCTGGGGCCTGGCTGTGTTGTTGGGAATTCGATGGTGGCTGACGTTTCACACAGGATGATTTTCAGGCAGATGGAAGATTTGTGAAAGCTTGTTCTGACCCTGAAAATAAAACATTTTGCCACAGAATGAACAAACATGTAATGTAACCACCAGCCAGAGGTTCATTCTAAGCATGTCTCTAGTGCAAACGGATTGAGGAAAAGCAGCCCCTCCCTTTTGTGTGTTTTTAGCAAGAGGAACTGAAGTTGTGCTTCCAAACAGTTCTGCTGTGAATATCCCTTAGCGCTTGTGGTCACGTTCTTGGCATGTTGATTCCTCTGTCTTGCTATCTAATTCCATAATGTAGTGAGGTCGTACACATTTTAGTATTCAACATCCATAGCTCTTTGAAAGAGAAGTTATTGCTGATCTCACTGTGGGGTGAGATTCCAAATTATGGTACAAAAATACTGTTACAGAAAACTGGCCATGAAAATAACAGATTGGTAAAGAAAAGAGGGCAGCCATTTCTCTGTAGGCTATAAATAAATACATTTTGTGCAGTTTTCACTGAGCATAGATTTAATAACACTAACATGGAAGGTAAAGAAAGAAAACTTTGGTTTTGGAAAAGGTGTGTTTCATTGGAACTCCAAAAGTGTGTGATACGTTCATTCATTCGTCTCTTTGTTGAACCAACACTGAGTCCCAAGGGGCCAGCTTGGAGCCTGCACAGAGGTGTGGGCTGTGCTGCTTGTCGTTTACGGAACAGCAGCGAAAGGAGGGGCAGGTACACCCCGGACACGATCGAGCTTTCTTATCAGATTCAAGCCTTTATAGAAGAGATCACTATTGAACAGAAGTTTTGAAGATGAGTGGATATTTTCTAGTGCAGGATGGTGAAAAGGAATTTAAGAAAGAAAGGATAGCATGATGAAAGACACAAAGGCAGGATACACCTTGGAGTGTTCCGGAGATTGGAAGCAGTGTGGCACGGCTCACATGCCGGGTGTCAGAGGCAGGTGCAAGGCAGGGAAGTAGGGGAAATCAGGGTGGGCTCGCAGACACAGGCGACTCTGATTGGGCTCTGCCGGCAATGGAGAGTCATGCAAAGATTTTAAACTGGGAGAGTTCAGATAAATGAACACAAAACAAAAATGGTTTGTTCTCCTACAAGTATCCTGCACAGCTGCAGGCAAGAGTGGCGTAACGAGTGCAAGGCAATCACCATCGGGACGGCCATGATGCACAGGAAGCGTCTGGGGTTGGGTGCAGGGGACGTGGCAGCTATGTGGGTGCACAGTGTCAGGGAGAGGGAGCAGCTCCTGGGAGTCTGATTTTGTGTCTGGGTGAAGAACAGGAAAACAGAAAGAAGAGGGGGATTTTTCAGACTTTGGGAAAAGTTGCAGTACTTTTGGTACATCCATCTGTTAGAGAGGTCCAATGGGTGGACGAATGTCAAGCATGGAGAATGTGGTAAATATCTGAGAGAAAGGCAGAGATTTGGTAAGTGTGTATGTATTAATATGTAAGTGTACGTATATATGTATCTCTTTCACGTGTGTGCTTTCTATTCATATATAGACACACGTACACTTCCTTGCCCTTATGCTTTCTGTTTACTTACTTTTATACAGTTGCATGGAAATCAAAAGAGTGGATGAAATTGCTTAAGAAGGTTGAGGGAGCAGAGAGGAGGGCTCGAGGCAAGGCCCGGAGGAAACTAACCTTTCAGAGGTAGGCAAAAGAACATGATCTGGAAAAGGAGCCTGAGATGGATTGTTTAAAGAGAAAGGAGATGAAAGAAAGCTTAAAGAGGAAGGGAGCTAACATTATCAAATGCCACCAAAAGACCAAGTAAAATAATGACAACTCCAACGAGTCCCCTGACTACCCATCAAGAGTTCATAGATGACCTCGGCCAGGACGATGTGAGTAGAGTGTTGGAGGAGGAAGTCTGCTTGCAGGGGGCTGAAGAAGGAATGCAACAAAAATGCTAAATGTAGAGATTAGGATCTATTTTTTTTGCTTATTATCATTGGCATCCAAATATTAGTATGAGATAAGGCAAAAATGTTAAATAATTCACTAAAATTTTGATAGACGGAAATACATTTTCCAAAAAGGACACCACATAGTTGAAAAGTCCAGACTGTTACAGAATGGAAAGTGTCTGCCAGCTTCCTTGCATAGTTGCAGGATGAAGTGGGTGGCGTTCGTGTGGAGATTTGATTCCCAGTAGCCTGCGGCACGCAGGACACACTTCCCAGTGCTCAGCAGATCTGGCGTGCGATGCCGGGCGCAGAACTGCAAGCGGCAGTGCCCAGCGTGGCTAGTCTCATGGAGGAATATATACATTCTGTTAACTTGGTTTTTCTTTCCTATCAATTGATTTTGAATTAGAAGGAAAGAATACTTTGAATTTTCATAAAACAGTATGTTTTCACATTTACAAAACATCTACAAAAGTTGATTTTTATTTAATCATGCCAATATTGGTGTGTTGTATGCAGCTGAACTTTAACCCTGACTCTATATTTTACATTTCTAATATTTCCTGCCATGCCAATTATGAACCACAGATGATTCATTCCACTATTCTTATTGTTATTTTGGTTCAGTACTGTGTATTAACATTTATGCTAGGAATACAAACTTTGTGTCGCATGTAACAAATACTTAGACATGCTCCCTGCTCTTCAGGGGCTCCTCGATCAGCTGTGTAGGGCGGGAGGCAGAGACATTGCAATTAGACAATGACAATGTGGTATTTAAAATGTATAACAGCAGAGCCCATCGTGATACTGATAATACTATGACTCTAGCACATGCTAGGAACTATTCTAAATGCTCTGGGTGAATCCTGACATTTCATACTGAGCGTCATTATCTGTGTTTTATGATGAGGAGCCTCTGCGAGAGTATGGGCCTGTCCAAGCTGCCCGCCTTGAGAGTGGCCAGGGAGAGGCAATGCACGTGTGTGTCCCTGACCCTGAAGCCTGTACTCCTGACTGCTGCACAGACCGTATCCCATCGCAAAGGCCCTGAAGGAGCACAGGGGGTTTTGGAGAGACCCCCAGGGAGCCCTGGGGAAAATGAAGGATGGATTTGGAGGCTGCTGCCAGCATTCCTGCGTGGCGGCCAGTCCTGGCACTGACAGCAAGAGGCACCCAAGCAGATGGTGCAGATGGCAGAGCGGCTGTCACTGGCTCTGCTTCCTTCTGACCCTGTGAGGGTGCTCCCTGGGTGGTGGGGTGCCCTTGACTTCACCATGGCTGTAAGGAGGGGAAGGAAGGGAAGGGCGTTGCAGGCAGAGGAACAGCAGGTGACATGTATAGCGCTGTATAGTAATGTGATCAAGGCTGTGATGAGAAAGTGCAGCTCATGGCACCCCAGTGGGCGAGGAGGGGCCTCAGGGAGGCCGGGGTGTGGAGCTGGGAGGGGCCCTGTGAACAGGCTCCGCTTCATCCATAGCAGGGGCCAAGGGCACCCGGGAGTGCATCTCACTGCTGCCAAGACATCACATAAATGGGGGAGAGCCAGGTTGGGAGGACATGTCCAACCCCCCAGAGCAAGGGAGCAACTTAGCAATAGGAAACAGGAAAGACAACCAGGATAAACATACAACCAGGTCTGGTCTCAGTGATTCTGTAATATTCCATCTTCAGACTGAGTTTATTGGCTCATGTGCACGTGTCTCGTATTGCCTAGAGGGATCCAGCAGCGCTGGTCTGTTCCTCCACGCAGGGGGCATTCAGAGGAGCCGCATTAAAACCGAGAGCGGGCTCAGAAACAGTGAAGATTGTTGCACAGTATAATAATGATGCACACACCATGAATCATGCTAAGTAATTCATTTGAAAAGGTAAATCATGTTATTTTGAAACCCACTCTCACCAGAATGACAAAGTTAGCATTGTCTTAACATTCAAGAGGCTATGCATTGGTTTTGTGTGAAAATTCACTCAGAGCTTCTTGTTCCCAAATAAACGACATCACTTTATGTATCGTGGGGTACTATGACCTCGGAGCAAGGCTTTGCTGCTGGCTGCTACGTCACGTGCAAGTGAATGTGACCCAGTGACAGTACTCTGCCCTAGCCTGGTCCTTCTCCCACTGTGACATTCAGGACAAATGAACCCCCTCATCTCCCTTGAAATCATCTCTGACCTGGGAGCGAGGACTACCTTTCAGTGACACCTGCTGGCAGGAGCAGGTATGAGGGGATGAAGAAATCTGGACTGGACTGTTGTGCCGGGGTTTTCTCAGTTTGCTGTGGGCTTCCACGGGCAGGAACGCCTCGGTTCAGAGACCCAGCGCCCTCCGTACACCTAGCTGGCTGTAATCAATCCCTGAGGAGTGCGGATGCACACGCCTGCCCGCGGTGTGTGACTTACCTGGGACCAGGTAACACCTTCCATTGACTTGGTCACTGTCGGTTCGTTTGTGGAAATAAAGGGTGTTTGTGAGTTCCAACCACGTGATTCCTGGGAGAGAAGGGAGTTAACGTGGAACGTTAACTGCCCTGCCTGAGAAAAGTGGGGATTCGGTTTAGGATGATGAGGTGGACATTGCACTAACATGGAAATCAGGAGACGTGTTTCCTGGCGCAGCTTCGGGCCCTTGGAGCTGGCCAGTGGCGAGCGAGCAGGTCTGTGCTCCGGGGCCTCAGCTTCCTCACGGCGCGTTTGAGGTCAGGCAGGACAGCCGAGGCAGCGCCTGCTCTGTGAGCAGATGCACTTGAGGGCCACCCCCACGGCCACCTGCTTTGCTTTGAGGGGAGTGAGACGCTCTGGGTCTCAGTTTCTGCCGCTCCACGGTCGGTACGACAACGGCCCGGACGCCGTGTGAGCAACGTCCCGTCCAGTCCCCTCTGCCCTTCGGCCTTCTCTTCTCTCACATGTGAGGCCAGAGGTTGGACCGGTTAATCTGTAAACCAGGGTCTTTTTTTAAAAAGTTCAAGTTCATCAAGGTTATGAAAGTAGTACCGGCTCTCTATAAAAAGCTAGAACATTAGAGAAAAGTGCACCCTCTAGTCCTGTGTTTACATGTGTGCGTTCCCTCGCCACCGCCCGTGTTACCTTTCCGCAGCCACCTGACAGTGCTCCGCGCTTTCAGACTCAAAGGACAGTCTTCCCCCGGGACCCTCGGGGGTGGCTCAGGAACCCCCAAGGTCCTGAAACCCACGGATGCTCAAGTCCCTGATAGAAAACGGCCTGGTGTTTGCATAGAGCCTACACACACCCTCCTCCATTTTAAATCACATCTAGATTACTTCTAACACCTAATATAATGTGAATATCATGTAAATAGTGGTTACACTGCATTTTAAAATTTTCATTTTTATTGTTTTATTTAAGTTATTTTTGTTTTTTCAAATATTTTTGATCTGTGGTTGGTTTAATCCATAGATGCAGAACCTGCAAGTAAAAAGCGTCAATCGTAATTAAACTTCTGATCCCAGGGACCTTGTGAACAAGCACTTCAGAAGAGCAAGCCTCAGTTCTCCTGGGTCTAATTTGTGAGCTTGAGAGGGAATGAAATCCATCTCTGGAAAACAGTGTGGATCTGGGCTGGGAATTTCACTGGGGAGCAAAATGATGCCAGATTGAAGAACTGTTATAAAGTTGTTCTAGTATCTTTTTTGAAGATCTTAAAGTATTCTTATTTATGTATAAGCACTTTAGTCATTGTTGGAGATACCTAGATAAATATCAAATATGTACCAAAAAAGAAAAGAATATGTAAACCCACTGCCCTCTGCCCTGCACTAACCCCAGGCAAGGTTCCCACTCAGTGGTCTTGGTACAGACTTTTCCAGACCAATAGCTACGTATCAGGGCCTGTGTGTATAAAAAGAGAGATTTTAAGGAACTAGTTCACACAGTTGTGGAGCTGGCAAGTCGGATGAATGCAGAACAGGCCGGAGGCTAGAGAACCACGGAAGAGTTGATGCTGCAGCTAAGTCCAAGGGCATCTGGGGCAGAATTTCCTCTCCCTCTGGGACCTCAGTGTTTTTCTCTTAAGGTTTTCAACTGATCAGGCGAGGCTCACCACTCCATGGAGGGTAATCTGTTTTACTCAAAGCTTACTGGTTTAAATGTTAATCACATAAAAAAAAAAAAAAAAAAAAAACGCTCAGAGCAACATCTGGACTTGTTTTTTGCCGTAAACTGAGTTTCATGGGTAACCAACCATGGCCTGGCCATGTTGGCACATAAAATTAACTACCACAGCAGGTTAATATTGAGCCAGCCAAACCACAAAAGGCAGCTCCTTCTCTGGCTGTGCGGTACTTGGAAGGCAGGAAATGCGCTGGAGGTTGGAGAAAATCCAGAGTGTTCCTCAGCTGAGACCATGTTGGGAACCAGCAAGACATGTGCTAAGTGTGTCCTCCAAATGCTCTGTCTTAGGCCTAGAAAATGTTCCCAGTTGCTACTGGAAGGGCTGTTACACTGGAAGACAAAGAAGACTTTTGTTTCAGGGCAGCAGGGAGCAGCGGGGAGAACTCTCTCTGATTCTGCCCCTGACCCCAGGGCAGGACAGCAGTGGCAGTGCCCAGACACCAGAGGACAGCGGCTGTGGGAGGGGCCGGGTCAGCGCTCTGGCCTGCAGGGAGCAGAGTCTGCCCTGTGCTCTCGTGCCAAGGACATGCTGGAGACAGGGGCACAGGTGTGAGCTCTTCCCGTAAAATCATGGCCCAGCTTCCGGAAGTCACCTTGCTCCCTCTCACCCTTCTTTGGAGGCCCTGGGAGACGGAAGTACCTGCCTTTCTTTCCACAGCTGATGCTTTTGCCATTACAGTGCCGTGGTCACATCCCCACCTTCTACAGCAGTGCTTTGGCTCAAGCACAGAACTGCTTGATCTTTTTTTCATGAAGATAGGTTTCTACCAGAATTGTATTTCTCAGTTTTGAGAGAAACACGCAGCGCACTCCAGCAGAAATCAGCCCGTGAAGACGGCGCTCTCTGGGAGGTTTCAGCTCATTTGATTTCCTCCCTGAGCACCAAATTCTTAGCTATACTGGCCAGGCCTCTCTCGTGACAGAGCTGGACACCGTCTTCAACCCAGGGCGTTACTAGGAGACCTCCCCACCCCCCTACAGTGGGGCAGGGCGAGCTCTGTGGCCTGGGTCTTGCCTTCAGGAAGGGGCTCAAATTCAGACTTTTGCTTTTCTCTCTTAAGGCTGATGGTATTTTGAGAGGAACACATTCATCTTACAACTTAAACTGGACTGCACCATCTGCACTGCATGCGTCATTTAATATCATCTTAAAAATGAATTCTGCAATTATTTTGTAAATTGGACAGGCACAGACAATTGTGTTTTTTATATTAAATGCCTATTTATTTAATGTTAATGTAAAATATGCCCAAAAATATACTGGGAACTTGAGGATGTGGACGAGGCAGGCCTCTCTCTCGCTCTGGAGTCTTTCTCCCTGCATTTCTGCACGTGCATGTGGGTAACTCTGTGTAGCCCACTGGGAGGATGTACCATGGGCTGTGTCACCGGCCTGGTGTGCACCATTAACTAACGGGGACAAATGGTGTGACCTTGAGCTGTAGCAGTTCTCTTGCAGCTAGCTGACGCTGCTCTGTGTCCATGCTTGTTCAGCCGTGGTCTGCCAAAGGGAGTCATTTTAAACTCTTTTTGGCAGAAGAACTTTCTGGATTGAGTTTGAGCTAAAAACTTGTCTCTTATTAGTTAGAAACACTGATTCCTGATTGCCTGCTCAGAAGAGCATTGAACATTCTTTTCCCAGCTTTGTCAACTTGGGCTGGGGAGGGCCGGGAGACAGACAGGCGAGCTCTGGTCTGACCACCCCAGTAAGCTCCATGTGCTCAATTTTTAGCTTGGTGGAAGGACTAGAAGTGCTTCTAAATTGAGTTCCAATGAGAAGTGAATGAGATGAAAATTGTGTTAAATAGTTGTTGTTATTATCATGAATATGATTTTATCCATATTACATATCATGATGGGATGAAGGAGATAATAATCCAATTTTCATTCTTTGCAAGGAGTGAAAATATAATGCTACATTTTATGCTAAGGGAAGTTTTATATAAATGACAATTTTTATATAATTTTATATAAGTGAAATTGCTAGTGACCCATCTTGAGCATTCTAGTTCTTACTCTGTGATCTATCTGTATCTAAAATATCTATCTATCCCTATCTAAAATAAAGGCAGGATGGGAAAATGAATTGTATTTTTGGGTAAATGTATTTTTTGACACAAAAAACAGTGTGATACAAATTTGGTGGCCATTTGAATTCAAATGATCTAATGTTCAGAAATATATTTACCCCACCATAGGTAATGCATTGTACGAGGCCCTACATGCAATCCTAAAGAGCAGGGATTAAAATTATGAAGGGAAATCTTTTCCTAGAATTTCAGCCTATAACATACTTAACTATAAAATGTTATGTAGTAGAATATACTAGTCAAAGGAAGCCAAGTGCTATATGCTTTGGTGCATTCAAATATGACTTATTGGAATTTAAGTCAATCTGGAGAAAATCTTCAGGTCTCCAGTGGCACTTTGCTTCTCAGGAAGAGACCCCCTAAGCTGGCGCAGTAGTGAGAATGGGGCGTGGCCAAGTTGGTGGGCAGAGAGTCTTACAGCCACTGACTCGCTCTCGGGACCACGACCTTGCTATAGGGCCACCTTAGCAGAAGGCTTTGTCCTCATGGCAGGAGAGCTTATTTCTGTTTGCTTGTGAAGAAAGACAAGACGGGAATTCTGATGACAAACACTCTAGCACCTTGACTTTCAAATCAATCTAGTGATAAGTTAAAATTTATAATTTGGTGATTAGTTCAAGCATCTTTTCACATAATTTTCAATTAATTATACTGCTACTATAACGTATCTAGCTGAGAATAAGTTCACAAGTGGCCTCATTTTGTAAAATTGAGGATGTGAACACCCTATGATTTAGACACCCCAATTCCAAGTATTTACCCTAGAGAAACATTTCTTCATGTGCACAAGGAGACACACATGCATGTTTATTGCAATATTGTTTGTAAATCATGTTGCAAAAAATTAGGAACAACCAAGATATCTGTCAGTAGGGGAACTGTGGTCTGTCTGCATTGGGGAGTATTCCAGAGGGGTTAGGGATAAATACCTAGACCTTTATGTGTGGACAGAGAACAACAGAAAAGATAGTGGAAGGGGAAAAGGGAAGTCTTAACAACCATAGAACATTTGATACTTTTTTGGTAAATTTTATTTTTGCCAATATATTATGTTTATTTGTTTATTTATATATAGATGGCCTCCAACTTATAGTTCAATTTAGGATTTTTCGACTTTAAGATGGTACATGTGAAGCTGTCACAATTTCAATGTAATATACAACATTTAATAAATGACATGAGATAGCCAAGACTTTATTACAAAATAGGTTTTGTGTTAGATGATTGATGCCCAACTGTAGGCCAATGTAAGTGTTCTGCGCACGTTTAAGGTAGGCTAGGCTAAGCTATGCTGTTGGTAGTTCAGGTGTACTAGATGCATTTTTAACTTACAATATTTTCAACTTATGATGGTTTTATCAGGACGTAGCCCCACTGTAAGTCACGGAGCATGTGTATATGTATACATTTTATCTTATATTTATTCACAGACATATAGATGTATGTCTGAAGAGGGGCATCATACTCATAAGAGTGTTTCATTGGGGGAGGGAAGCCAACCTAAGATTAAGATGGTGGTTTAAAAGAGATGTTCACTTTATCTATAATGTGTTTTTATATATAATTTGTGTAGTAAATAAAAATATGTGGAATTAGGAGTAGAAGGAACTATATTAAAGTATAAGCAGTAAATTCTGGATGTGGACAATAAATATTATTTTCTCATTTATACTTCTCTGAATTTTTCAAAAATTTCAAAGCCTAAAAGAAGGAAAATGGTTTGTCCTTTTATAGTTGCTTCCTTCTTGTATTGTTAGAATCTTCTTTGGGGAGAACTGTTAGGATTTATGGTTGAATGTAAGAAGAAAGCCCTTTCTGTAACTATTACTTTTATAGCTTCTGTTTTTAAAGGAAACCAATGGCTCTAGGGTATGTGGGTCTACAGAACTTTATGTCTTGTATGTTTACAGGGAGGATCTCACATAACTTACAAAGTTTTCTTAAAAATACAGTCTAGACACATCAAATAGCAATGTGTGGTGTTTAAGCAATGCATTTGGTCTAACAAGGAGGTATAGCCACTGAGTTATTTAGTAATTTTAATTGAAAATAACAGTTCCCATAAAATTGTGCACATTTTGCCAAAGCCAACTCAAGAGAAGCATAAAATGATGGGTAGGATTTTAAGGTAATCTTATAAAGATTTGTGAGTCAAGTCTTCTAAGATAGAACAACTTTTTATGGTGGTGAAGAATTGCATTTTGAGAAATTAATTGAAGGGAAGTAGAGATACTTTTTTGTTTTAGTTTCAGTTTTTTGCCTATAACATCTCCCTGATGTGATTCTCTTTGGACTCCACATTTCCAAACACATTATTTCATCTTTCTTCTATGTGCCCTACATTAGACATAGAAACTCAGCTCAAATGAGCTTATCAAAATGACAATTTCTGGCCCCAGGTATCTGAAATGGCAAGGTGAATTTGGTCTCAGGCATAGCTGGGTCCAGGGCTTTGACGCTTTTGTTCCTATATTTTGGCCCTACTTGTCACTGCTTGGCTTATACCCTCGGCTGGCTCTTGCTAGTGTGAGCGAGATGGACGCTCGTGGCCCAGACGCTCTTTTTCCTTAGCGTTCTGCATCCCAGATAAAGAGCACAGCTCTATTTTGTGCCGCGGCCACGTCCCTGCTTGTGGGCATCCCCAGCTGGCCTTGCTTGGGGCTTGCATTCCCCAGGGAAGGAACAGCGTGTTCAGGGAAATGCTGCCCTTGGTTGGCTGGCCTCCGTCACCCTGTTCAGGGCAGGAAGAGCAAGTGATAACGTCTCCACCACAATCACATGGAGTGGCGGCTGGGTCTCCCACCGATGGAGGTGGGATCTAGGCAGAACAATACTGAAGTCTGCTAAACGTGTGTGGCATTCGTTTGTCTCTCTGCTGCATGATGGATGCTGTATGCCCCAGTACTGGAACAACCTGCTTGTCCCCACTGAACTGTCCCTGCTCAGCAGCAGGGGCCACGTCTTGCTCATGCTTGTAGCCCACTACTTAGCATGATGCCTGGCGTGCAGCTGATGCTCAATTATTCACATGCCGAATAAAGTAAGATGTTAACTAATGTAAGATAATTTTGGCTGTGGATAGACAGCTCTCTCAAACTAAATGTTTTGTCAATTTGTTTTAATACTTTTTAGAAGGCCATTGTATTCCTGCGCTGTGAATAAAAATTAACCAATTAGTACCTTTGGCTACATTCAAGCAATGGTGTTATGTTGAATTGATATTTGACATCTGATATATCAACACTATTTTCCAAACTAAATGTACTTGATTGACACATTGCTGCATATAGAATTTGTTTTTCTGTCATACAAATACAACCGACAACAAACGGTGTAACTAACACTTGGACGTGCTCTCTCACTAGCTACACTTGTCTGGCGACTTGGGATTGTATGTGGCCTTGGAGACGCATAATTTGCTATAAACAACGCACCTATGGAAGTGATTAGTGCATGATGTGCACAACTGCTGTCTTAATTACCTTTAGTCCTTTAGTACTGTATGTTCAGTCATAAAAGGAGAATTAACTTTCAAGTTTCTGGAAATAATGGCAGAACAAAGTCAACATATTGTAATCTTTCTCTACCTTTTTATGTTCCCAGAGACTTGAGGTTTAACAGACTAAGAGAAATTCCAGGGAGTGCCTTCAAGAAACTCCAGAATCTGAGCACTCTGTGAGTACCTACTGCTTATCTGTGGGGTTTCTAAAATCATGAGCTAGTTGGATTGCAATTTGCCATGAAAGTCATTTTGAGCGTAAACAACAACTAGCAGAGGAATGACACCTGCTAGATGTCTCACACCTGCCCAAATTCTGCTGCTTCTTTACACTGCTTAAATTTCCCTACCTTCTGAGTTTGGGAGAGATTCCTATTTATCTAATTGTCATTTACATTCTATTTGCTTAGAAAAGCCTCATGAGAAGGAGAAATGGAGAGAAGGAGTGGTTAAATTACTTATCTATGGGTCCCATAGCAAGAAAGTAGCAGAAATGGAATTAAAGCTCACAGCTTGCTGACTCCAAAGCCCATTTCTCCCCAGTATACCACAGGGTCATCTTATCTGTGCTACTGTGAAAAACCTTTAAAATCAGGTAGAGGAAAAATGACAACTTTATGGCTGATAAACGTTTTCAGTGTTTAAAGACATTCTTTTTTTCTTCTCTTTTTTTCACTTACCAGATGTCTATTATCTGCTGTGCACTTACCAGTCGGGTGGTTTGGGCTCTGGACCCAAATACACACAACCCCGCTGTGATAGGGCTGATGGTCTGACCTTATGGGGCAGTTAGTAAACCAAAGCCCGACTGTAAAACCTCAGTAATAAAAACTATGTAGTAAGTGCTATAAAGAAAAAGGGAAGAATGCTATGAGAGAGGTTGACAGGGAACTCAAAGTATAAACAGTGCTTAATGTTTAAACTCATCCTACACTGCATTTAGACTAATACACAGAGTGATCGCACTGAGAGTTAAGAATGTTTCAGTGTGGCCAGACCTGTGTGAGTGCGTTTGTCTTTTGTCATAAAATTCTCATAATGGAGTTAGCAATCTTACCAATGTGGCTGAACTCACTATATTCAGGCCAAACTAGTCCACCGAACTTTAGGGTTGAGATCATGGCTTTACACTGTGCTTTTCCCATCTGGTTTCTTTCCAGTAACTGATTCCTGAATACACATTTTTTTAAATCTCTGGTTGGATTGATACAGGAGCATAACAAGTAAAAACTGCAGAATTTATTATTTGTTTAATAATAGAGCAATGGTTATCAAAGTATAGTGTGCAAAAAAGTTTCCATTTTACAGGTAAAAAATCAAGTCTCATAACTGTAATGTAATTTACCCAAATTCATACAACTGGAAAGAAGCAGAGTCAGGGTTTATACACAGTTTGATCTGCTAACTGCTGGACCATACAGTTTCTGGTGATCATATTCAGGAAGCCCACTTCCTGGAATAATCGACGGTGGATCATTTAAATAGTAAGGGGGGTGCGTGTGTGTGTGTGTGTGTGTGTGTGTGTATGTGCGTGCGTGTGTGTGTGTGTGTGTGTGTGTGTGTGTGTGACAGAGAGAGAGAGAGAGAGAGTTTTCTGTGCAGAAAATGAGCTAAGAAGTAAGACACTGAAAACTCCTGAGACTGCAGAGGACTTATGTTAGACCAGTTAAGTGAAGACCCCAAAGTCTTTGTAATTTATTGTAAGGGCAAAAGGAAATAAAGAAAAATTTATTAAAAAAAAAAAGTTAAAATTTTCGTGGAAGAATGTTAAAAATCTTGACCATATGGCTGTTACACCAACATACCAATACAAAGCAAAATGAGGCATCTGGTGATTTTACTTCCTTGGGTTGCCTTTGTACGAAATTGCATAGGAGCTCCTTTGTTTTTCTACAGTTTAAAACAAATACCAACTACATCGCTCTTATATTGTAAAAGAGAGGGTTTTCTCAAAAAGAGTTGGCATTTTTGTACTAAACACAGAGCTTGCTAAGAGGTTTATTAAAAAAAATATTTTCTCCCTAGGAGTTTTGGAAAACAAATCTGGAACTGTTATGTACTGTTGGAGGGAAGGTCAAGGATCTGTTAGCTAAAGACCCCGGGTTTCACCCCCTACAGCACAGCCCAGTGGTGTTTGGCAGGACTCTGTGACTCACCAGGGCGCCTTTGCTTTCCGGTTTCTGGATGAAACTGATAAGAGTAATGCATTTGGGAAACAGGTTCAAATTCAATGGTGCTTATGGAAAAGGATGATTAAGGTCTAGAAGAGCAGCAATAATTAATAAATGCCAAGGACAAAAGATTAAACTATATCACAAAAAATAAAATAAATGCATGCCACTATTAAATGACAATAACTGAAAAGTACAGATCTTAGTTGCACAAATACCCCTGGTTTAAACGCCTGCTTCCTTCTGGAAGAAAGCTTGGTTACAAGGTAGGACAAAGAGAACATGGGAAGAACGTCAGAAGTGACTGTCATTTCTGGTCCTTCAAATCGCTTTGTGAAGTTTGGCAAATCAGTTAACTCTCCAAGCCTTAGGTTTATTAGCATTTCCCCCAACTTTTAATTTTGAAAACTTTAGACCTACCCAAATCTTGAAAGAACAGTATGATGATTACTTTATATATTTTACCTAAATTCACCAACTAACATTTTGCCACATTTGCATTTCTTTCTCTTTAAACACATACATATATGTGCATGTGCATATATAGGCATTTATAGAGTTATTTATTCTAATTCAGATAAACTGATTCCAAATAAATTGCAGATATCACAATACTTTTTTCCTATGTATAATAAGATATATAGATACAGGTGCAGCATATAGATATATATCACTATGATATATGTATTTATTACTGTTAAAGGGCATTAAATTTTATTTTCTATTGTTTCTTCCTAGTATGTGAAAATGTAGGTTGATTTTTATATATTGACATTGTATTAAGCAACCTAATTAAATTAATTCTTATTAATTCTAATTTCTTTCTTACAGATAGTTTGGATTTTATATGTACATAGTCAAGTGCCTTGGAAATAAAAAAAGTTCTTCCTTCCTATCTTTATATATCCTCAGGGGACAGCATGTAGCTATAGTTTTGGGTTCTTTTTGTTTTTTGTTTTTTGCTTTTTGGTAAGGCTTGTTTTGAGAAGATAGTGGTGATGATTGATTTGTGGCACAACTACTGATAAGGGTCAGATCATTTTGTCTTTGCTCTTCCTGAATTTCAAAGTAGATGCATTATTCTTACTTTTGCTGCTCAACAATTAACCTCATCACTAGTGGCTAATAGACTAATTTATCTCCACAAATTTAGCATTGAAGCATCAATTGCATTCAACTGCACTGAGATGAGACTGATTCTTCTGCCTGTTGACCTGATCTGATACCAGACGTGGTTCCCATAGTGCAATTTCCACTGGCAACTGGGAGGGAGGACTGAGTGCAGTGGGGGACAACTGGAAAACGGTCACAGTAAGGCAACTAAGAAAGGGCACACTCTCGTTTATCTCTGGCTGGTCTCAACCTAACGAAGTCTCTTCTTTATTATTCTACAAAAGAAAACCACAACATCAGGAGAATAAAACAGAGTTAAATGGTCTGATGTCTATTTCTCAAACCTTTACAGTAAGACGTGGCAGAAATGTCATGGGCTGGTGGGATTAGTCAGGGCAGATTGGAGAACACTTCCAGTCAATATGTAGTTTACTCCAAGATCTGTTGGAAGACTGCTTTATTTTATTATTTATCTATGCCCCTACATTATCAAGTTTTGAATGTTACCTCAATCTCTTGACGGTCACTATTTTGCTCTATATAGTGATGGAGCCTATAAGATACAGTACTCCTATGGAATGAATTCAAAGGTGTCTAACTGGGTTTTCATCTTCTAAAGAATGTTTCATCTGTGAAATGGATCAATAATGATAATTGTTTAAAAGTCAATGTAAAATGTTTAATCAAAAATTTAAAAAGTAACAAATAATTTTAAAAAGAAAGAAATAGCAATAATGTGTGTACAATTGCAATACTATATACATTACAGACCCAAAACACCCTAGAAATATCAAATAAAAAATAGAAAAAGAAGGAAAGAATTGGGAGAAATTTGTTAAAGGATACAAAATTAAAGCTAGGTAGGAGGAATAAATTCTAGTGTTCGATAGACGATGAGTATAGTTAACAAAATATATAGTCTCAAATAGCTGGGAGGAAGGTACTGAATATTCCTAACACAAAGAAATGATAAATATTTGCAGTGATGGATATGGTAATTACCCTGATCTGGATCTCATCACTTTGCATTATATGTCTGAAGCATCACTGTATACCTCACGAATATGTGCAATTATTGTGTGTCAATCAAAAAATTAAATTAAATTAAATTTTAAAATTTACAAAGAATTTACTCTTTATTGTATACATGTTATATGTGAAGTGTTGTGGTAGATGCTTTACAATAAATACATATATGACCTTGAGTAAACTGTTTGACTTCTTGGGTCACGGTTTCTTCATCTATAAAGCTCAGAGAATATGCCCTGTAACTCTTAAAAATTTACTTGTTTCCAACAGAAAAAAGATATGGCGACAGGAAAATTTTACAATGAAAATTATGTAAATTATAGGTTAAAAATACAATATGTTTAATGGAAAAATTTCAATTCTCTTAACAGATATGTTATTTGCCAACTCTCCTCTTTCAAGCTCACGTAGGGCGTTTTCAGATTCCTGATAAAATGACAATTATGCCAATCATGTTGGTACTGCAGCTGCTGCCATTTTTTTCTCTAATGTGTCTTGTCTGAAGAATTGAAGACAGAATCACCAGCCAAAGGGTTCTCTTTTCTATAAGACTGTTTTTCGGCATGGAATTTTTCTGTTATGTAGTCATCAAGAAGTCTTTAAAAATTGCAGATGAGATGGGTGCACCTATGTTAATTGTTCCACTCTCTACCTTATTAATTGTTCTCCACCCATGTGTCCCAGTTAATAGAAGAAAAGGAAATAGGATATAAGTAGGAAGAGTTTGTGCATACCAAAATGTCTGAGCATTAAACCAAATTTGGAATTTTCATCCATTTGTAATTTTTATTATGTTATTTAAATTTGATTTTTGACATAGTTTTTAAGCATAGTCAAATATTTCAGTAAAAACACATGAAATCATGATAACAATATTAAGCATAAACATGATGATGGATTTTGGAATCATCTACCTGGGTGAGAGTCCCCACTTCTGACTTTTATTACCTGTATGATGTTAGTTTCTATACCTATAAAAGAGGATAATCATAGTTCATAGAACTAATGTAATGATTAAACAAAATGATACATGTAAAACATACAGTGTGAAATTTAAGGAAGCTATATTAGTTTTCTAGGACTGCTGTTAAAAAATTACCAAAACCTTGGTGTCTTGAATCAAAAGAAATGTATTCTCTCACAGTTCTGGAAGCCAGAAGGCTGAAGTGAAGCTGTTGGCAGGACTGCGTTCCCCACAGAGGCTCTGGGGAGAACCTGCTCCTGGCTTCTTTTAGCGTTTGGCACCTGCTGGCATTTCTTGGGGCTTCTAGCTTGTGGCCACATCACCCCAATTTCTGCCTCAGTCTCTCTCTTCAAATCTCCTCTCCTCTGTGTCTGTATAATCCCTCTTTCTGCCCCGCTCTTATAAGGACACTTCTGATTGGACTTAGGCCCCACCAAGATCATCCAGAATAATCCCCTATCTCAAGACCTTTAATTTAAGCACATCCCCAAAGACCTTTTTTCCTTATTAGGTAAGATTACAGATTCTAGGAATTAGAACCTGATATTTCTGAGTGGCCATTATTCAGCCTACTACAAAAAGGTTTATCATTAGTTATTATTGGCGATGATAGTAATGATAATAATAGTAACAGTTGCAAAGGGAAGAATGATGCATAGAAAAGACTACACTTTATATGACTTTGTAAACTAATACTATCAAAGAAAACATTAGATGAAGCCCAAGACATCATACCATCTAAGAATTAATATTTTGAGAGTGCTTCTCTTGATATTAAAAAGTAGTCAAAAGGTGAAATAATCTAATATTGTCACTAACAGTGCCTAATATATAATAAATAAAATCAATGTTATACAGACACTGTTGTAAATGCTTTTCATCTATTTGCTCATTTAATAGACCCCACAAAGCATGCACCTTAGCGAACCTTGGTTTGTAGCTGAGGACAGGGAAGCACAGAGCAGCTGGCCGACTGGGTCACTGTGTAGCAAAACCTCGTGCTAGAGCCTCCCTGGGACCCGGCGCTGCAGCTCCAGCGCGCATGCTCCCAGCGCTTTGCCATACTGCCCCTCTTGAACTGCAGTCACTGTGTAACTGGGGGAAATTTTAACTTCTACATCTGTAAAATGATGACCGTAACGTTTTTCTTCATTACACAAATACCGAACCTGCTATATTTCCCCAGACTCACAAACTGCTCTGTGAAACAGCTTAGTTTCTCTCTGACTGGGCTTGGGGCACTCCTGGAACACACTGGGAGAATTTCAGCAGCGTGAGCACCGTCCTGCTCCTTCCCAGACAGGTTCTCTTCACCCCCTTCTCTGAGTCTCCCCGGGCCCACCTATCGCTATGTCTTGGTGCTTTGGTTTTGGCTGAAAACAGAGCTTCTGGGTGGGTGCCAGGGAAACTTGGCTTATAAAAACTCTGTTTCTCTGCTCTGATAGTTAGGCACGACCCAGATATTTCTTGGCTTTAAAGCATGGACTTTACTCCTTAGAGTCTTCTTATCAGTTGTCTCTGTCTTAATTTATGTTACTCTGAATCCATGTACTCTGCTTAAAGGAAGATGCATCCTGCCAGTTCCAGAAAGGAAGCTCCAGAATGATGAAAACGTTCAAGAGCATGCATTTCTCTTAAGAGGAGGTGATACCCTTTTGACAATGTATCTACGTTTTTAGGTATGTCAGTATCAATGTACATCTGCTATCTCAGGCCATCTATTCTCTCTCCCCTCCTGCTACACTGAGTGAACCGTCTTGGCTCCTCTTGCAGACTTCATGTGCCCTGGGATCACCTGCCTTCTCACCTAGGCAGAGGCAGATTCCTGTGATTGTCCCCATCTCTCCTGCACCATCAATTTGTCTTTCTATTGTACCTTTCACACAATCTTACAGGCATTCTGTAATTTCTGTAATAACCTCCCTTGACCTTATGAGTGTTACAAGCTGATGAGCATTGAATTTCTTTAATGTTGACATTGCCGTATCACAAAGCAAGCAAATCATCTTATCTTTAGCAGAAACAAAATCATATTGCAATTCCCAATCCTCATTAAAAATCTGTTTTCTTCCTTCAGCGTTCTCTTGGTCTTCTTTGACATGATGGGATGTTAGGCAGTCAGAATTAAAAATACTGTTGAGCTGTGCAACTATTCACAAATTCCATTTCAAACGGAAACGCAGTGCACTGCTGTCAAAAGCTGGTAACAGACTGGCGCGCCCAACCCCCATAAACTCTCTGCAACCAGCCCGGGGCGCTAGTGGCGCCAGTAAGGCTGGAGAAGTTAGAACTAATCAGAAATAACCATGGGCGTAGCAGCCACCAATTTAGCCCTTATGGCTTACTAATGTTCTAATTGTGCCGGTCAATCTGGGAGGATTATTTTGTTGAAACTTATTTTATTCTTTGGTATTTTAAATACGTTCATTTTAAAAATAAAATAAAAATATAAAAGAACAAAAAAATGTATTAATGCAAATAAGAGAATTTGTTCAGTAAAATTTGGATTCAGTCAAAAGGCTGCATTTACGGACCTAGATGGCCACATGTGGCCTTAAGGTTGCAGGTTCCCCACCCCTGAGCTACACTCACTCCGAGGTGATCATATCTAATCCCTTGGTTTTAAACATTGTGACCTACAAATTTACATTTCCCTGTGACTTCTTTGAACTTTGATTTCATGTAACTGTGCAACGTCTACGGCCCATTAGCATCCTGAGCCCAATACTTACAAAATCAAATTTTTGATTTATGCCTTTTACCAAATTTGTTTCTCCTATAAATTCCCCCATTTCAGCCTATGGTACTTTTATTCTATCATTTACCTGGCCTATAATTTTAAGTCATTCTTATCTCCTCTCCTCATCTTATAGCCCACATCTATCAGCAAGTCCACTTCATTCTATCTTTACATTTCAAACCTTATCTGTTCATGACCTCACTGCTATCGGCCATCACACTGGCTTCATCATTTTTCACCTAAAGCTGAAGCTAATTAACTGGTCTCCTGCCTCCTCTTCTGGCTTCCTCTCAAAGAAGCCACTGTGATTCTTTAAAATGATCTTATCTCATTTCAATCATCTGCTCAACACAATCCGTGGTGTGCTGGTTAAAGCTATGTGTCAACTTGACGGGGTCACAGGATGCCCAGATATGTGGTTGAGCATTATTTCTGGGGGTGTCTGTGAGGGCATTTCTGGAGTAGACTAGCATGTGAGTTGGTGCAGTGGGCAAAGCAGATGGCCCTCCCAAGGGTGAGTGGGTGTCATCCACCTGCAGAAGGCCTGCATAGAACAAAAAATCAGAGGAAGGAGGAATTTTCACTCTGCCTGAATGCTGAGCTGGGACATCCATCTCCTGCCCCCGGCTTTCCTAGTTCTCAGGCCTTCAGACTTGGAGTGGGATCCGCACCCTCAGCCCACCAGCTCCCCGCCCTTAGACCTACACCACTGGGTTTCCAGATGGCAAAGAGGACAGATCGTGGGACCTCTTGGCCTCCACAGCCATGTGAGCCAATTCCTGTGTAAATCTCCTCTTATACATCTCTATCTATCTCCTGTTGGTTCTGTTTCTCTGAAGGACCCTGACTAATACACATGGCTTCTCATCTAGCTACGGACCCAAGTCATCACCACGGCCTGTGGGGCTCCGCACAGTCTGAGTCTCTGGCACTTCTCTGATGTCATCTCCTAGACTCTCAGCTCCCCCCACTCTGCTGGGGCCAAGACAGGCTCCTATTTAAAAAAAAATATACCAAGTGTGCCTTTGCCTCAGGGTTTATACACTTGCACTTACCTCTACCCAGACCACTCCACCTCTAAAGATTGGCATGACTCTCTCCTTCACTTCTTTTAGGTTTGTGATCAAATGTGATTTTTCATTATCCTAGTTTAAAATTTTTTAAATTTATTTATTTATTTAATTTAATTTTATTTTTAATTAAAAATAGAATAATTGTATATATTTATGGGAATGTAAATTAATATAGCCATTATGGAAAATAGCAGGAAGTTTCCTTAGAAGACCAAAAACAGAATCAACATCTTAAGCTTTCCTATTCATGAACGTGGAATGTTTTCCCATTTAAGTCTTACTTAATTCTTTCAGCAATGTTTGTAGTTTTCAATGTTTACAAGCCTGTCACTGTGGTTACATTTATTTCTAGACATTTAATTTTTTTGGATGGTGTTATAAATATAATTGTTTCCTTAATTTCCTCTTTCAGATTATTTATTGCTGGTGTATACAACAAAGTTGATTTTTGTGTGTTGATATTGTACCTTCAACTGTGAGAAACAACTTATTAGCTCTAGTAGTTATTTTGTGAATTCTTTAGGATTTTCTAGATATACATTATACCATCTGTAAATAGAGATAGTTTTAATTTTTCCTTTCCAGTTTGGATGCCTTATTTCTTTTCATTGCCTAATTGCTCTGGCTAGAACTTCCAGTACAGTATTGAACAATGATGTAAGTGGGTATCTTTGTCTTGTTGCTGATCTTAGGAGGAGGCTCCAATCTTTCACCATTAAGTGTAATGTTAGCTGTGGGTTTTTTATAAATGCCATTTATTATGTTGAGGAAGTTCTTTCTATTACTTGTTTTCAGAGCTTTTTTTTAATAAGAAAAAGTTATTGAATTTTGTCAAATGTGTTTTATGCATCATTTGATAGGATCATGTATTTTTTTTCTCTCATTCTATTAATGTGGTGTATAACATTGATTGATTTTCTTATTGAACCATCCTTGTATTCCTGGCATAAATCTCACTTGATAATGGTGAATAGTCCTTTTATTATGCTGTTTTTGATTCAGTTTTCTAATATTTTGCTGAGGAATATTGCATCAATATTCATAAAGGATATTGGTTTGTATTTTCTTTTCTTGTTGAGTCTTTGTCTATATTTGGTAGCAGGCTAATACCGAACTCATAGAATGAGTTAGGAAGTATTCCCTTCTCTTCTATTTTTTGGAAAAGTTTGAGAAGGAGTGGTTAATTCTTTAAATATTTGATTGAATTTGCCACTAAAACTATCTGGTCCTAGGCTTTTCTTTGGTGTGGGGCTTTTATTAATACTACTGATTTAATCTCTTAAAGGTAAATTTTTTGGTTCAGATTTTCTACTTTCTTTTGAGACAGCTGTTGTAATTTGTGTATGTTTAGTAATCTGCCATTTTATCTAGGTTATCCCATTTGTTAGTATACAATTTTTTATAGCACTCTCTTATAATGCTTTTATTTCAGCAAAGTCAGTAATACTTTCCTCATGTTTCATTTCTCTTGTTTTCATAGTCTAGCTAATGTTTTTTTCAATTTTGTTGATCTTTTTAGAGAACTAACTTTTGGTTTCACTGGTTCTCTTTATTGTTATTCTATTCTCTATTTCATTTCTCTCCACTCTAATCTTTATTTTCTTTCTTCTACTTGCTTTATATTTAGCTTGCTCCTCTGTCTCTAATTCCTTAAGGTATAAAGTTAGGTTATGGGTTTGAGCTCTTTCTACTTTTCAAAAATGTAGCCATTTACAGGTATAAGTTTTTCTCTAAGCACTGCTTTCACTGTATCCCATAAGCTTTGGTAGGTTGTTTTTGTTTTTCATTTGTCTCTAATTATTTTTAATTTCCTTCATGATTTCTTTTTTGACTCATTTTATGTTTAAAGAATGTGTTGTTTAATTTCCACATAGTTGTGAATTTTCAAGTTTTACTTCTGTTTTTGATTTCTAGATTCATTTCATTTTGCTGGATTTCAATCTTTTAAAATTTATTGACACTTGGATTTATGGTTTAATATATGGACTATCCTGAAGAATATGCCATATGTACTTGAGAATAATGTTTATTTTTCAACTCTGCTCTGGTGTAAATACATGATATATACATATATATTTATATAGTCTGTTAGGTCTAGTTCATTTGTAGTGCTTCTCAAGTCCTCTATTTCATTATTTATCCTCTGTCTAGTTGTTATTATTAAAAGTAGGGTTTTGAAGCCTCAACCATTATTGTAGAATTGTCTCTTTCTCCCTTTAATTCTCATTTTTGATTCATATAATTTGGGGCTCATTGCTTATTGTATAGGTGTTTATGATAGTTATAGTTTCTTCAATTATAAAGAGGTATTTCAATATATCAAGTCTTTCTTTGTCTCTTGCAACAGTTTTTGAATTAAAGATCTTTTTCTCTGATATTAGTATAGCAACCCCAGCTCTCTTTGGTTACCATTTATATGCGATATCATTTTCCATCCTTTCAGTTTGTACCTATATGTGTCTTTGGATTTTTGGATCTAAAGTGATATGCTGTGTATAGCATAGCATTGCATCACATTTTTAATTGTGTTTTTTAAATTGACAAATAAAAATTGTATGTATTTATCATATACAACATAATGTTTTGAAATTTGCATACATTGTAAAATGGCTAAATCCAGATAATTAATATATGCATTACCTCACACACTTATAATTTTTTCTGGTGTGAACACTTAAAATCCACTCTCATAAATCTGAAAAACAATATAAAGAAATCAGAAAATCAATTCAGAATATGAATGAGAAATTTACCAAGCAGATAGATATCTTTAAAAAAACCAAACAAATTTTAGAACTGAAAAATTCATTGTAGTAAATACAAAATACATTCAAAGCTTCAATAACAGACTAACCCAAGCAAAAGAAAAAACCTCAGAGCTTGAAGACAGGTCTTTGGAAATAATTCAGTTAGACAAAAATAAAGAAAAAAAGAAAAAAAAATGAATAAAGACTTCAACACATCTGGGACTACCTAGGGTGACCAAACTTATGAATTATTAGCATTGCCAAGGGGGAAGAGAGATAAAAAAAGTTAGAAAAACTTTTAATAAAATAATCAATGAAAACTTCCCAAGTCTAGCAAGAGAGTTAGACATCCAGATACAGGAGTCCCAGTGAACCCCAAGTAAATACATTACAAAAAGGACTTCACTATGACACATTATATCCAGAATGTCTAAAGTCAAAGTGAAAGAAAGAATTTTAAAATGAGCAAGAGAAGAGTATCTAGTCATCTATAAAGGAGACCCCATCAAATTAACAGTGGACTTCTCACCAGAAACCTTCCAGGCCAGAAAAGAATGGGATGACATTTTCAAAGTGCTGAAATAAAAAAGAAAAACTGTCAGGAAAGATTTTATATCCTGCCAGAACAACCCTTATAAATGAAGAAAAAATAAAGACTTTCCCAGACAGTCAAACACCAAGGAAATTAGTCACCCCTAGAGTGGCCCTACAGGAAATGCTTAAAAGTGTCTTAAACACATAAATAAAAGGTCAATATTCATCATCACAAAAACACACAACATATAACTCTCAGGTCTTAAAAGATTCACACACAGGAAGAAGAGAAAGGAACCAAATGGCAACATCACAGACTTTCATCAAACCACAAAGTCAAAAAGACAGAGTAAAAGAAAGAAATAAGAAATTTATAAAACAATTAGAAAACAATCAATAATATGACAGGAAGAAGGCCTCACATATCAATATTAACCTTGCACATAAATGGGTTAAATAATTCACTTAAAAGATACAGATGGGCAGAATGGATAAAAAAAAAACATGATCCAACTATATGCTGCTTACAAAAATCTCATTTTACTAGTAAAAATACAAATAGAATGAAAATAAAGTGGTGGAAAAAGATATTGCATGCAAATGGAAGCCATAAGCAAGCAAGAGTGGCTGTACTCATATCAGATAAAACAGACTTTAAATCAAAAATAGTAAAAAAGACAAAGAAGGTCATTATATAATGATAAAATGATCAATTCAACAAGAGGTTTTAACAATCCTAAATATATATGCACCAAACATCAAAGCTCCAGATTCTCTCTCACACACACACACACACACACACACACTCACTAGACCTAAAGAAAGATATAGACAGCAATACAATAATAGTGAGGACTTTAACACCCCACTCACAACACTAGACAGATAGGTGAGACTGAAAATCAACAAAGAAATGTTGGACTTAAATTGGACTTTAGACAAAATAGACTTAAAATATATTTACAGAACATTCTACCCAACAACTAAAGAATATACACTCTTTTCATCAGCATATGGAACATTCTCCAAAGCAGACCACATGTTAGGCCACAAAATAAGTCTTAAGAAATTTTAAAATATCAAAATCATATCGAGTATCTTCTCACACCATGGTGGAATAATGCTAAAAATCAGTATGAAGAAGAACTTCAGAAACTATCCAAATACATGGAAATTAAACAACATGTTCCATCACTGGGTCAACAAAGACATAAAGATGGATATTTAAAAATTTGGAAATTAATGAAAATGAAATCACAACATGATTCCTGCAGAATATAGAAAAAGGAGTTCTAAGAGGGAAGTTTATAGCATTAAATACTACATCATAAAATTTCTACATCACAAAAGTAGGAAGATAACAAATGGACAACTAAGGTTGCACCTGGAACTAGAAAACAAAGAACAAACTAAACCCAAAGTTAGCAGAAGAAAAGAAATAACAAATATCTGAGCAGAACTAAATAAAATAGAGATCAACCAAAAAAAATACAAATAATCAATGAAACAGAAGTTGGTTATTTGAAAAGATAAATAAAACTGGCATACCACTAGCTAGACTAACCAAGAAAAGAAGGGAGAAGATCCAAATAAACACAATCAGAAATGAAAAAGGAGACATTACAACTGATACCACAGAAATAAAAAAGATTACCAAAGACTATTATAAACAACCATATGCTCACAAACTTGAAAACCTAGAGGAAATAGATAAATTCCTGGAAACATACAACCTCCTGAGATTGAACCAGGGAGAAATAGAACTTCTAAACAGACCTATAATGAGTAGTGAGATCAAACAATAAAAAGCCCAAGATGAGATAAATTCACAGCCAAATTCTATCAAACATATAAATAAGATCTAATAGCAATCTTTCTGAAACTGTTTCCAAAAATCAAGGAGGAAGGCATTCTCCCTGACTCATTCTATGAGATCAATATCACCATGACACAAAAACTAGACAAGGATACAAGAAAAGAAAACTACAGACCAATATCCTTAATGAATATACATACAAAAAGCCTCAGCAAAATACTACCAAATCAAATCCAGCAACACGTCAAAAAGATAATGCACATGATCAAGTGAGTTTATACCAAGGATGCAAGGATAGTTCAACATACACAAATAAATACATGTGACACATCACATAAACAAAATTAATTTAAAAAGCTATATGATCATACCAATAGATGCAGAAAAAGCATTCAACAAAATTCAGCATCACTTCATGATAAAAATCCTCAACAAACTAAGCATAGAAGGAATATGCCTCAAAATAGTAAAGGCCATATATGACAAACCCTCAGCCAATATCACACTTTACTGGGAAAAGTTGAGAGCATTCCCCCTAAGAACTGGAACAAGAAAAGGGTGCCCACTTTCACCGTACTTATGCAATATACTACTGGAAGTCCTTGCCAGAGAAATCAGACAAGAGAAAAAAATAAAAGGCATCTAAATTGGAAAAGAAGTCAGTCTGTCACTGTTTGCTGATGATAGGATATTAATATTTAGAAAACCCTAAAGATTCCACCAAAAAATCCTTAGATTTGATAAACAAATTCAGTAGCTTCAGCATAGAAAATCAACATATAGCAATCAGTAGCATTTTATACATCAATAATGATATAGCCAAGAACCAACAAGAGGTCAGTCCCAGTATTTTACCAAGGAAGTGAAAGATCTCCACAAGGAAAACTACAAAGCACTGATGAAAGAAATTATAGATGACACAAACAAATGAAAAATATTCATGTTTATGGATTGGAAGAATTGACATCATTAAAATCACCATGCTATCTAAAGCAATTTATGGGTTCAATGCAATCCCTATCAATATACCAATGTTATTTTTCACAGAATTAGCAAAAGCAATTCTAAAGTTAATATTGAACCAAAAAAGAGCCTTATAGCCAAAGCAGTCTTGAGCAAAAAGACCAAAGTTGGAGGTATCACACTGCCTGACTTCAAATTATACTATAAGACTATAATAACCCAAACAGCATGGTATTGGTATAAAAATAGACACATAGGTAAATGGAACAGAATAGAAGGCCCAGAAATAAAACCACATACTCCCAGTCAACTGATCTTTGACAAAGTCAATAAGAACATATCTTGGGGAAATGATGTGCTTTTCAATAAATGGTGCTGGGAAAATTGTATTACTACATGCAGATAGATGAAACTAAACCCCTTTCTCTCACCATATATGAAAATCAACTCAAGATGAATGAAAGACTTAAATGTAAGGCCTGAAAGTATAAAAACACTAGGAGAAAACCTAGGAGAAACTCTTCTGGACCTTGGTGTAGACAAAGAATTAATGACTAAGACCTCAAAAGCAGAGGCAGCAAAACCAAAAATAGACAAATGGGACTTAATTAAACTACAATGTACAGCAAATAAAACAAAATAAACAGACTGATCAAGACAAATGCAGAATGGGAGAAAATACGTGCAAACTACATATCCTAAAGGGGACTAATATCTAGAATTTATAAGAAACTGAAACAACTCAACAAAAAACAAACAATTAACACCATCAAAAAGTGGGTTAATGACCTGAATAGACATTTTTCAAAAGAAGACAACTGGGCAGCAAGCATATGAAAAAATGTTCAGCATCACTAATCATCAGAGAAAGACAAATTAAAACCACAATGAGATACCATCTTACAGCAATCAGAATGGCTATTACTAAAAAGACAAAAATGTTAATGAGGATGCAGAAAAAAGAGAGCTCTTATACACCTGTTGGTGGGAATGTAAATTAGTGCAACCTTTGTGGAAAATAGTATGAAGATTTATCGAAGAACCAAAAATAGAGCTAACATATGATCCAGCAATCCCACTTCTGGGTATGTATTCAAAGGGAAAGACATCAATATATAAAAAAGATAACTGTACTTGTATTTTTATTACAGCACTATTCATAATAGCAAAGATATGTAATCAACCTGTGTCCATCAATGGATAACTGGATAAAGAAAATGTGAGATACACACACACACACACACACACACTGGAATACTATTTGGACATAAAAAAGAAAGAAACCATGGCTTTTGCAGCAACATGGATGGAAATGGAGGCCATTCTCTTAAGTGAGTTGACTCAGACACAGAAAGATAGAAAGCACATATTCTCACTTATAAGTGGGAGCTAAATAATGTGTACAAATGGGAGCAGAGTGTGGAATGATGGACAATGGGGACTTAGAGAGGTGGGAGAGATGGAAGGGGTGGACGATGGGAGGTTGCTTGGTGGCTACAATGTGCATTGCTTCAGAGATGTGTACACTGAATGCCCCGACTTCACTACAATGCAATATATCAATGCAGCAAAATTGCACTTGTATTCCATGAATATATACAAATAAAGGTAAATGGGATAAAAAATCTCTTCTCAGTGATTTTCAAAATACATTATTATTAACTATAGTTATGATGTACAACAGATCTTTTGAAGTTTTTATCCTAATTGAAATTTTGTACCTTTTGACCAACATCTCACCAATCTCCCATCCTGTCAGCCCCTGATAACAGCATTCTACTCTCTACTTCTATGAGTTTAAGTTTTTTAGATTCCACACATAACTGAGATCATGTGGTACTTGTCTTTCTGTGCTTGGTTTATTTCACTTAACATAATGTCCTTGAGGTTCATGAATATTGCTATTGACATGATTTTTAAGGCTAAAAATGTTCCATTGTGTGTGTGTGTATATAAATATATATCACATTTTCTTTATCTGTTCATCTGTTGGTGGACACTTAGTTTTGTTCCATATCTTGACTATTGTGAATCATGCAATGAATATGGGAGTACAGATATCTCTTCAATATACTGATTTCATTTCCTTTGGATATATACCCAATAGTGAGATTGCTGGATAACATGCTGGTTCTATTTTTAATTTTTTGATGAAGTTCCATACTGTTTTCCATAATGGCTGTACTATTATAATTTACATTCCCACCAACAGTGTACAAGGGTTCCCTTTTCTCCACATCTTCACCAACACTTCTTTTCTTTCATCTCTTTATTAATAGCCATTCTAAGAGGTCTGAGGTGATATTTCATTGTGGTTTTAGTTTGTGTTTCTCTGTTGATTAGTAGTGTTGAGCGTTTTTCCATAACTTTTTGGTGATTTATATGTCTTCTTTTGAGAAATTATTCAGGTCCTTTGTCCATTTTTAAATTGAATTTTTTGTTTTCTTGTTACTGAGTTGTTTGAGTTATTTACATATTTTGGATACTAATCCCTTATGAGATGTATAGTTTCCAATATTTTCTCCCATTCTATTGGTTGTCTCTTCAACCTGTTGATTGTTTTCTTTGTTGTGCAGAAGCTTTTTAGTTTGATGTAATCTCATTTATTTATTTTTGCTTTTGCTATCTGTACTTTGGGGGTCATATCCAAAAAGATTATTGGCATAATGATTCTAAATTCATTCTGCAAATCTCTGCCTTTTGATTGCACAGCTCAATCTATTTACATTTAAAGTAATTACAGATAAAAATGGACTTACTTCTACCATTTTACTATTTGTTTTCTGTCTGTATTATATACCTTTCTTATTCCTGTTTTCCTCCATTACTACCTTCTTTTTCACCTAATTGTTGTTTTATTTTATTATTTTGATTCTGTCCTCATTTCCTTTTCTATATATATTTTTTATTTTTTTACTGGTTACCATGGGATTACAAGTCATATCCTAAATTTATAATGATCTAATTTGAATTGATATCACCTTAGCTTTGATAGCATACAAAACCTGTGCTCCTATACAACTCTGCCCCTCAACTTTTATGTTATTATTGGTACAAATTGCGTCTTTATATATCATGTGCCCATGAGCATAGATTTACCGTTATTGTTTCATGTGTTTGTATTTTAAATCATGTATGAAATCATAGGAAGAGTTAAACTCCCAAATGTCATAATTCTGTCTTTTATAATTACCTTTATAGTTACTTCTGTGGGAGTTTTTTTATTTCTTTGCATTGCTTAAAGTTATTGTTTAGTGTACTTTCATTTCATTCAAAAAGATTCTTTTCACCATTTCTCATAGGGCTGGTCAACTAACAAAAAAATCCCTTAGTTCATGTCTATCTGGAAATGTTTTAATTTCGCCTGCATTTTGTTTGTTTGCATTATATTTGAGTTGGTATCTCACTGTGTTGCCCAGGCTGGTATTGAACTCCTAGGCTCAAACATTCCTCTCACCACAGCCTCCTGAGTAGCTGGGATTACAGCTTTGCACCATTGCATCTGGATTTCTTCATTTTTGAAGGATTGTTTTGCTAGATATAAAATCTTTGTTGACAGTTTTTTATTTTCAACACTTTAAAATGTCATCCCACTACTTCTGATTTTCATGGTTTCAGAGAAGAAATCTGCTGTTACTCTTACTGTGGATTCCCAGTACATGACAAGTTGCTTCTCTTTTGCTGCTTTCAAAATTCTTTGTTTTTGACTGTAATGATTTGATTATAATTTGTCTCTATGTGGGTCTTTTTGCATTTATCTTTTTTAAAACTTATTGAGCTTCTTGTATGTTCAGATTCTTGTCTTCTATCAAATTTGGAATTTTTTTGGCCACTATTTCTTCCAGTGTTTTTCCCTTTCTCTCTCTTCTCCTTCTGGAAGTTTCATTATGTATATGATGGTATGCTTGACGGTGTCCTATAGTCTCTTAGGTTCTATTCATTTTTATTCTTTCTACTTTCTGTTCCTCAGACTATATAATTTTAGTTGGCCTATCTTCAAGTTTGATAATTATTTCTTTTGTCTACTCAAATGTGCTAGTAAAATGCTCTGATAAATCTTTTATTTGGACTATTGTATTTTTCAGCTGAAATATGCCTGTATTTTTCAGCTCTAATTTGTCTAATTCCTTTATATAATTTCTCTCTATTGATGTTCTCTATATATTCATACATTGTTCTCCCAGTTTCCTTTATCTCTTTGTCTGTGATTTCCATTAGCACTTTTAGCATATTTAAGATAGTTAATTTGAAAGTCTTTGTCTAGTTAATCCAATGTCTGTGTTTCCTCAGGGACAATTTATGTTAGTTTATTTTGTGAATTGGCCAAACTATCTTGCTTCTTTGTATACTTCATAATTTTTGTTGCAACCTGGGCATTTTGAATATAAAATGTGATGATGTGAAAAGTCAAATTCTTTCCCTTCTTAAAAATTTTGTTTTGTCATTTCCTGTGGTCTTTAGCTATTTGTTTCCTGTTAATAACTTTTCTAAACTACTTTTTGTAAAGTCTATGCTTTGTAATGTATGGTCACTGAAGACTGTATTCTTTTTGCTTGTGTTCAGCTCGTGTTTTGACAGAGATTTCCTTAATGCCAGGAGCCAAAAAGAAAAAGAGACAGAAAAAAGAAAGGAAGGAATGAAGGAAGGGACAAATGAATGAAGAAAGAAAAGAAAAGAAAGTTTGTCTTCATGTTGAAACTAGAGATCAGCCAGAAGTGAAAACTTAGGGTCTTGGTCAGCCAGAAGTGAAAACTTAGGGTCTTGTCACATCTCCTGAGCCTGAGTCCTGTCCTAGCCATGCTTGTGGCTTTCTAAATTTCCGAGTGTACACAGCCACTTTTGAATATCCTAATTTTCCAGAGAAACCTCTCCTCAGCTTTTCCTTCCAGGCTTCTGGTGCTCTACTACGTGCCCGTACTGCAATCTTTTGGTGCGGGTGTCTGTGGGCTGTTCATATGCTTTAGAATGGATTTGAGGAATGGCTGCTGCTTTTCTTTCCTGAGTGACTCTTGAGTTGGCAAAACAAAGACAAGCACTTTGAGTCAGTCCTTTAGGTGGACCCCAGACAAGTTAGAACAGACGAACACATTGAGACTTCTCTGAGAATAAAGTCTGCTCTGCTTCCTCCTGAACCAGGGTGTGGGGTCCCACACTCACTCATTTTTTTCTTGGTCCAGCCTTTGCTTTGTTGCTGTAAACCTTTGACTGTTTTCCAGAGTTCTCAAGTGGTTGGTTTTGACAGTTACCACTTGATTTTTCAATGTTTCTCTGAAGGGCACTTGGAGCTACCTACTATTCCGTTTTTGCTGACCTCACTTCTTCTCACTGTATCTTTTATTACTGACATTTTTTTATTTAACATCTTTCCCTCTCCACTATAATGTGATGTAACGTACATGTCTAGTGCATAATTGATATTCAATGAATACTCCTTGACCACATGAACATAATTGTCCATGAATATAGCCTGAGAATTTTAAAATGATCAATAAATTGGATGATCATACACAAATACTTAAAAATAGCTGATTTCTCATTAAATCTCACTTATTAATTTTTCCAAGGATCTTAATTTTACCTTGTAGAGGCCGTGTTCTGAATTTCATCACTTTAACTTGGCAACCACTGGTGACCTGTTGGTGTCCAAATTTATCCAGAATCACTGGAAGCAAAGTCATGAAGAAATTTAATATGTTAAAACTCCCATGTGTATAATTGGCTTACAACTTTTTACATGGCTTACGATTAATTTTTTTCATGAAAATGTACCATTTATGATTTCAAAAATCAAATATATCTTCTCAAATAAATATATTGCTTTCATGATGTAAAAGAGCTTATTAAATATGCTATTGTAAGCTTGTTATTCTCTATTTTGAGAGAATATTAGTTCAATGTAAGTGTGAGAGGTCAACCCCATGACAGCAGAGCTAATGTGAACAGAAAGCCTAAAGGTGCTCAAGTGGACACAGCCGGGATGATGACAGCTTTCATTCTTTCTGCCATTGCTCACCATTTAAATTTTTGACAACAAAAATTGCCTCTTTGGTTCATAACGGCAAGCTGATTGGCTTGTATATGAAATTATATTTATATTTTACTAGATTTACTGATTGTAGTGTATAAATTGAATATTTTTCAAACATAAATTGCCTCTTTGGTTCACAACAGCAAGCTGATTGGCTTTTGAAAGAGGTTATGTTTACATTTTTCTGGATCTAAAATTTTGAATAGTCGCCGACGTAACTGAATCCACCTTTGACTTGTGCTATTGGGCAAAAACTAAGGAGAGCAACTTGCACATTTGTTTGGAGGCCCTAAACAGAACATATATTTGCTGCCTGAGGAAGCTGTCCAGGGTGGATAACAGAGGCAGCTGTTTAGTGAAGGATACACATGAAAACTAAAGGAAGAAGGAGGCCCCGCAAGTCAGCCAGACTGGGAATCTCAACACAGCAGCGTTAGCTGTTGCATCAGAGCAGCCTCGTTATTAAATGACGTTTCAGAAAAGTGGTTGAGGTAGAGATGGGTTTGTTTATTGCAACAAGAACTATAGTTTTTGTATCCGTACATCAGAGAGAATAAAAAGTTACTGAAGATTGTCTTGGTTTATATGTGATAGATAGGTAGGTAGATAACCATCAGAAAATTGTATGTGTTTTTTTTGGTTGTGCTCTATGATAAAACAGTTTTTGTTATTTTCTCCTCACTAATAAAGGTCATTTGGTGGTGGTGATTCAAACATTTTCAGCATAAAAAATAAAATTAGGTTTTAAACTTGAATTTTTTGTTGGGTCTTTAGAGATATTCCTTGATGACAGATATTTGTAGGGAAAAGACCTTATTTTTGGCATGATACACTGAGATCCTAATTTGCTCATTATTTTGGGAAGGCTCAAAGACTGCAGGATAGTCAAAGGAAATCTTTAAATTTTTGATTGGCTCTTTAGTAAGTCTGATTATAAAGAAAAAGAGAGCTCTAGAATTGCAGATCACAGTTTCTTTCCTTAGAGTACAAAAAATCTATTTTGAATAAATATTTTAAAGAGAGGCAATTATTGGGCTTAAGCCAAGAAATCATTTCAGTGCTGATTTTTATTTCCCTTTCTTTTTCTATTGTGTAACCATAACTTTCTACTTTGTTCTTTCCAACTTGTCAGTTTGATTTTTCCTTCAAGCAATTTTAGTCATGTGCTCCTATGATCAAAATTTTCACTTTTTTTCCTGTTATTCCTCCAGACCATTGCATGAAATTTGGACTCTGACATTTTGCACAGTCTGTATAAATAGGTTTTTCTCTATCAGAAACAAATTACTATGTATATTGTGTTATATTTTATACTAGTTTTCAATTTAAATGAATCTTAGAGAGTCTATGCAGGGGGTTGTAAAATTACTCAATTAGTGTGATTTGACCTGCTTAGGATCAGCTTATTTTATTTTATTTACTAAAATTTGTCTTTATAAATATTTGATGGTGATGGTATTTATAAGTCACATAGGTGCTACATAATTTATGAGAGTAATATTTTAAAACCATATGTCATTTTTTTTTCCAATGAATGAAAGAATCTTTACTTGTTTTTCACTTTAGAATCCCAAGGATGTTAGCAAAGATTTTGATAAAGTGTGCATTTTCATTGGGAACAGATGTTGGGTGACTAATGCAAGAGCTTAAGCAGAATGATCTTGTCACTCTAACTCCAAAGTAGATGCTCTTTCTCTTGTGTTAGCTACATTCTCAGGTACCTTCAGTAATTTTTCAGGTTTCTATGGACTGTGTTTTATTATCTTTATACTCCCCATGATTTAGAAATATGTCTTCAACATGGTAGATAAGATTTCATATTAATCATAAAAAATTAAAATTTTTTAAAACTCATGATTTAATTATTTAATATTTAAAATTATGATTATATAAAAAGCAATTTTATCAATAAAACATCTGCACAATAATGGATAGGTAGTGATGATCATCAGATATAAATAATTGCTTTATCTTTACTAATTGACTGCAGATTTATGTTTGAAATGACACCCGAGCTCTGGCTTTCAGACTGGAAACCCCCGAGGTCTTGGCTACCCATGTTCCCTCGGTAGAATTTGATTTTAATAATGTTGAGTCCACCCTGAGAAAAGAAGGAAGTATATGTATTGGGAAGACATGCTAAGGTAGAGTGGGCTCTAATCACCATTTTTCACTTCAATTCCTTATTTTTAATGTTGGCAATCGTGTTTGTGAGAGTTTCCTGAGAGTGTGTGACAGTTTGTTTCAGCAAATGTTATTACTTCTATTCAGCAGAGTCATAACGGACTATGAGAACAAAAGTAAATCTTTCCGATGGTGCAATGTAAAACGATCACAGTCAGAATACTATTACTAGCAGTAATGTGAAAATGCTACATTCAATACCAAAACCATTTCGGTAATAAATATTTCTCCCATGGCCACAGTAGGAAGAAAAAAAGATACCTGACTTATGTTGTATTTTCTCCCACCTTTGGGTCAGGTCGATGTGCACCGCCGAGGCCCGGCCGGCACTGCCGGGAGCTGTAAATCCCGCGCGGTGCTGGGCCCCCGGTGCTGCGGTTCTTCCGCTCCCAGGTGTCTGGGGGAGGTGGCTCTTCAGAACCACGTCTGGCCGACTTTGTACTCCTGGGGCTCATAGGATCCTGGCAAGGAAAAGGGAGGCATTTTACCTGTGTGGATTTATCTTAACTGATAGTTTCAAATGCTCTTTGAGCATGTGCCATCGTTTTTGCAAATGGCAAAATAATAAAAATGACAGTGTGAGAGAGGGAGGAACACAACAGTGGGGCTGGGCGTGCGTCACTCTTGCTTTTAAGAGCACGTAAGGAGTCCCTGGTGTGCCCAGGGTTCTGCTGGGCTATGCGGAACCCAGTGAAAGAGGGAAATCTCCCCAGCACCTTCCACTCAAAAGAAAGAGGGCAGAGAATGCATGGTTAAATGCCAGCATTGATTACGTGCCAAACACACACGTACATGCGCGTGAGCGCACACGCACAGGCACGCACTGAGGGGAGGAGGGCGAAGCAGCCTGGAGTAGCTAAGAGAATTCCTAAAGCTTGTTGAACACTTATCACGACCTCTACTAAATGCTTTGTGTACAAAATTCATTTAATCTTTTTTTCAACAGTTCCTCGTGGTATTATCCCTTGGGGAAACTGAGGCACCACAAGGTTAGGTAAGGCAGGGCTAGCTGGGCGGCGGAGCAGGCATCAGACCACACACGCTGGGCCCAGAGTCCTGCCCTGTCGCTCTGCTCCCTGCCCGGCAGAACGAGTCCCCCAACAGAGGGCGGAGCCTGTGGGTCTCAGGCTAGGCTGGTTAGCAGCTAGTCACAGCTAGAGACAGGACTAGGGCGGGCCCTTCAAGCAGTGGGGTTGGAAAATACAGCCTAACAGAAACTGAGTTGAAGTTTCCAACCAGGGGGCATAGGAACCCTTGTATTTATTAAAGAAATACCAGAAGTTTTATACTAAGCAGAGAAGGTTTTGAGCAGTCATATGTAGGGTCAGGCAGCAGTCCCCTTGTCTTTCTGCTCAGACAGGCATGTTAACCTGCCAAGCCGGTTAGCGCTCCCTTCCCGCGTGGTGTTGGGGTGAGCTGGGCCCGGGAGGGTGGCCCAGAGGCCAGGCAGGGCAGAGAAGTCACATAAGCAGGGGCCAGAGCAGGCCCAGCGTAGGTCCCTTCAGAGCCCTGAGACTTGGTTTTATCTTTATCAATTATTAGAAATAATTTGGCACACTTAACCCCTTTTGCAGAAGCAGCTGAGGCCCAGAGGTTATATGTCTTGCCAATTTGGCAGGAGAGCTGGGGATAAAACCTGATACCCTTAAGTCCTGTTTCCACCACTGCTTGTTCATCTTAGTGACTGTTTTGTTGTTACGTGGTCACTTTTTGTTAGATTTCTGCTTCTTGAGAATCAGTACGTTAATACAATAATAATGTTAGGCATTGTTCTAGGTGATTTCCAATATTAATACAAGTTGCTTAAGCTGGAGATTATTATTGCATTGCAGATTTTCAGGCATTTATATAATCCCAAACTACATAAAATATTTCTCTATGCCAATTTTATATTGTAGCATAGCAAATCACCATAAATTTAGTGGCTTTAAGCAATGCCCATTTTATGTGCTCACAGCTGTGTGGGCCCACAGTCTGGCATTTCGGCTCTTAACCAACCGTGGTCTCAGAGGCTGAGTTCTCACTTGGAGGCTCTGGGAAAATATCTACCTCCAGTCTCATTTAGGTTGTTGGCAGGATTCGGTTCCTGGAGTTGTAGGACTGAGGTTCCTTCTTTCTTGCTGGCTGGTGGTTGGGGTTGTTCTCAGCTGCAAGAGGGCCGTTTCTCGTCCTGACATGTGGCCCCCTGCAACTTGGAAGCCAGCAACAGCCTACCAGATACTTCCTGTGCTTTCAGTCTCTCTGACTTCCCTGCTGCCAGAAGTAGAGAAAACTGTTAACAGAAAAAACCCAAACTCTATAAAATAATTTAAAGAGGTTTAGTTTGAGCTGAATATGTGAGATTGTTGGCCTGGAGCGTGTGGCTTCAAGAGGTCCTGAGATAATGTGCCCACGGTGGCTGGGATACAGTTTGGTTTTACACATTCACAGAGACAGGAATTACACATAAAAGATAAATCAACACGTGGAAGGTGTACATTGGTTTAGCCCAAAAAGGCAGGACATCTCAAAGTGGGGAGGTTATAGGTGGGTTCAAAAATTCTTTGATTTGTAATTGCTTAAAGGAACAAAGCTTTGTCTAAAGGCTTGGACTATTTTAAGTTAAGATAAAGAAGTGTGTTAATCAGAGACAAGCCACCAGATATATACACGGCTGAAGTCATCTCTTAAGCCAATTGTTGGTCTGCAGGTGATTTAAACTTTGCCCTGCATGGCCTTAAGTTCTGTTAATGATTTAGTATCTTATTGTTACAAAGAGCAATTCCAAAAGGGAAGGGGCATAATGAGGTGTGTCTGACCTCCCTTCTCCTCATGGCTGGCAACTCAGTTTTAAGGTTTTCTGAGGTTCCCTTGGCTAAGAAGGGGTACATTTATTCAGCTGCAGGGGGCTTGGGATTTTATTTTAGTTCAAGAAACTCTCTACTTTTAAAGAGGTCCTGGTATTAAATCAGGACCACCCAGATAATCTCATATTGATAACTCAGTCAACTGCTTAGTAACCTTAACTACACCTGCAAAATTACATTTACATTTGTAAGGTATCAAAATCACAGGCATGAGATCTCATTATATTCAAAGTCCCATCCTTGGGGAATAGATCCTGGGATGTGACATCTTAGAATTCTGCCTATCATATCCTCCAAAGTCTGAATTTCTGCTGCACTATATAACTCATTTGGTATATGAACACATGCATGCACAGACACTCTTTTGTAATATTATTTTTATATAAATGCATATTTTTCTCAACAATATTTTAACTATACCAGCACATAATAGGCAATTACTAAAATACTTTTAATGCTCTATAGTTTTGGAATATCAACCTTTGTTATTATTCCATTTATGTTACACAGAATACATGTTTGTGCATTACTATGAAGCAATTAACCTATTAATTATTCTAAAACCTACAGATTAGTAGCAACTTTATGATGTATGGATATTTGTCATATATTTTCATACATGGGAGCAGAGAAAACTTGGGAGTAATATTTATAAAATCCATTTGAATACAAATATACTTGATATATACTCCTACCAATTTTTTAAAGGGAGGAGTTAGCAGGATAGAAAGTAATTTTTTTTATTTTACAGTACCATAGTAACATTATAAAAAATATGACTCGAATCAATCTATTACTAAACTCTTAAAAGGCAAACTACATTGCTATTTAGCCATCTAATTTTCATTTCATTAGCCACTTATAAAAATAACAATACATTGTCCTGAAGAAGCATACAAAAGTAATTTATACAGTTGTCAGAAGAAACTATTTTTGTAACTATAAATGACTGAACGGTAAGAAAGTCTCAGCTGGAAATATGCAAATGCCATGGTTACCCAATGAATTAGTCTGTTGTAATGTCTGGAATTCCAAGAAAACAGTCTCTAATGGCAAGAAATTAAGAAAAAATGTGGGCCACAAGTTACCTAAAAGCATTCTAGGAATAAACTACACTGTCGCATACAGCAAATTTGGAAAATTTTATTCTTTACCTCGCGTATCAAGAGTTTTTAACCCCTCCAGGATTAGAGGCATTTGTGAAATCTTCAAAATGTAGAAAATTCCTTTGAGATATCTCAAAAATATGGCTATAACCCATCATGTCTTCGTCTATTAATTTCAAATCAATGTGATATTTTATCTAAATTTTTTTGTAATACCTTTATTTTGTTCAAAACTACCTTTTCCGGTGTTTCTTTTAAAATACAAATGGATTTTCACAATAGAATTTTTGAGGTGTGATATTCCCTTCCTCACCCATAATAAGGGTGATGGCTGATACTCTTGTAACAAAAGAGAGGTTAACGTGAAAAAAGTATAACAGATTTATTTAATCAAAATTTTACATGACACAGGAGCCTTCAGAATGAAGACCCAAAGATGCAGAGAAAACTGTCCATTTTTATGCTTAGGTTTGATGAAGAATGGGCAGCCATGTAGAATAGGATTGGACATGGAGTGGGGACACCCGGCAGGCCCTGTCTGTCTAGGTTCTTCTTGGCCTCTCTGAGCAGTGTCCTTCCTTCTGGGTGTGGGGCAGGGCCTCTCTGGAATGGGGGTCTTACGACCTACGGTCTAACAATGTAGGTCAGATCATTTCTTTCTGGCCAGCTCTTACACAGAAAGGCAGGGGAAAGTCAGAGAAATATTTTTAGGACTTATGGCTGGTTTTGAGGAAAGGTGGCTCTGGTTTCTATGGCCCACCATGGGGAACAGGGATTCTGGTGTCTGTGGCCAGGCTCGGGGACAAGAGGGACTGAGACAGGCAAGCAGGAGAAGGTCAGAGAGAAGGCTGCTTCCCAGGCCTTTGGGGCATCGTTTTCTGAGCTCCAGCAGAGGTCTGATCTATGTTACAGGTCACATGCTCCTGACCCTGCTTCCAAGTCTAGAAATATTTCTTGAAATATACAAGAAATACTAGAGCATCACTTGTGTAGGAGGATGCTGGAACCCAGATTGACCATTCCTTTCATAAGAATTATCAATATTTTTTTGAGCACCCATTAAGGTCCAGACTCTGCCACTTTAATCCTCAGGATAACCGTAGGGGGGAAGGAAGGTATTATTTTTCTCGCTTTGCAGGCTAGGATGGTGCGCAGGGATCTAGGAGTCAAACTTGAGTCTGCATAAGTCCAGAGCAGCAGATGTCAGCCGTTGTCCTCTTTGCCTCTCCCTATGAATTACCAGTTCCCACGTGGAGGAGCAGCTTCCTGATTTCAAGTTGATGCTGCTACAGACCTGCCTTCCCTAGGAGAGGCCCAGACACTGACCATTCCTGGAGCCCTCCCGTCAGGACACGCGTCCTCGGGCGCTGTAAGCTGAGACTCACTTCACAGCGAGCGGACAGGAGGACTGAAATACGAACAGCCGGCAGCGGTAGCTGGAGACTTGTGCACCTTTCCATTTAAAAGCAGATAAGGTTTTCCAAAGGGATAAATAACAATTCCACGGTGCCTGGTTCTCAGATTGCAGGTTCATTCTGATTCTGCCCCTAGTCAATCCACCAGGCAAGTTTTCATTCAATTTTTCGTTTACTGTTCTGTTTGTTGCAGTCCAGGGAAACGGACTTTCTCCTGAAAACCAACACCTGCTGACTTGCAGGCTGCAAGCCCTCATCTTCCCTTTGTTTGTGTTTCCTATTTCTGGCCCATTCTCTGCTCTGGTGACCCCTGGGGTCTTTGCCCTGTAGCTCCGGTCCTGCTGCGGGTGACTGGCAGCTTGCGTGGGAGGCAGCGTCTAGGGCTTGAAAGACCGTTTTTTTTTTTTTTTTTTTTTTTTGGTTGCACAATGACTCGACCGGGAGCTGCCACTTGACAGCCAAAAAAAGAAGCACTGAATTTCAAAATGGTGGCATTTTCTTCAGGAGACGCTGTATAACCACTTGGAAATCTTTGTATTTGAGTAAGGCCACAGTGGAAGGCCCCTCACAGCGTGCCTGAGTCTGCATGCCTGTTTGTGTGTTTTCCACTGGAGTCAGAAGGAAAGGAAGGAGGACAGTATCAAAACCTCTTGGCTTTCTTTTTCCTTCCCATTGTCAGTAAAAGAAGTACATCCATTAGGCATTTTTTTAAACCCCTGTGTCAGTTGTGATTTTAAGTCAGTGTGCTTGTTTCGTTTAAAATTAATGCATACTTGCTACAGCCATTTTGTGAAATACAGAACATTTGATCATTAACAATCAAACCTAAAGCAAAGTCCCAGCACTCTGCGAGTGCTGGCTCACTAACCTTTCATATATTTCCATTCAGTTTTTACTGTTCCTGAAGTCATTCTCTGTTCAAAGTTATATTTCTGTAAGCTTTCCAGCCGCTATATGGTACATGTGCAAACTAGATGGAAACAGCAGTTTGCTGTTCTTTTTGGTATTGCTGTTTCCAGTGGCAACAAGAGAACTAAAAACCTTGTGGCATTTAACAGAAAAGCATCATACATGAAGAATGCAATTCTAATTTGAAGTTAATTAAAACAATTCATAGAGTTTTTTTTTTTTTTTGCATTTTGGTACCTCCTATTAATCTTTTGAAAATTAAAATGACCAAATATATAGGAACAAATTGTATCTTTCAATGTCATCTGATTTCAAGAAATGGGTAAATTAAAATTATACTGCTTTTACATTTTATGTGCATCTATTTATATTTTTTAATTTTATTTATTTTTAAATTATTTTTTATTTCAGCATATTACAGGGGTACAAATCTCTGCCCCAGTCCAGTCAGAGCTTCAAGTGTGTCCATCCCCCAGACAGTGATCACCGTACCCATTACGTGTGTATATACCCATCCCCTCCTCCCCCCTCCTATCTGCCCGACCCCCGATGAATGTACTATATATGCACTTAAGTGTTGCTGAGTTAATACCAATTTGATGGCGAGTACATGATGTGGTGCTTGTTTTTCCATTCTTGGGATACTTCATTTAGTAGAATGGGCTCCAGCTCTATCCAGGATAACACAAGAGGTGCTATATCACCATTGCTTTTTGTGGCTGAGTAGAACTCCATGGTACACACACCACATTTTATTAATCCACTCATGTATTGATGGGCACTTGGGTTGTTACCACATTTTTGCAATTGTGAATTGTGCTGCTATAAACATTCGAGTGCAGAAGTCTTTTTTATAGAATGTCTTTTGTTCTTTTGGGTAGATGCCCAACAATGGGATTGCTGGATCAAATGGTAGGTCTATTTGTGTCTGTTTAAGGTATCTCCATATTTCTTTCCACAGAGGTTGCACTAGTTTGCAGTCTCACCAGCAGTGTTTGAGTGTTCCTATCTCTCTGCATCCACGCCAACATTTATTGTTTTGGGACTTTTTGATAAAGGCAATTCTCACTGGAGATAAGTAATATCTCATTGTGGTTTTGATGTGCATTTCCCTGATGATTAGAGATGTTGAGCATTTTTTCATGTTCGTTGGCCATACTTCTGTCTTCTTTTGAAAAATTTCTATTCATGTCCTTTGCCCACTTTTTGATAGGGTTGTTTGATTTTTTTCTTGCTGATTTTCTTGAGTTCCACATAGATTCTAGTTATCAGCCCTTTATCAGATGTGTAACATGTGAATATTTTCTCCTATTTCTTTGCTTTCATGATAGTTTCCTTGGCTGTGAAGAAGCTTTTTAATTTGATCAGGTCCCATTTTTTATTTTTGTTGTTGCTGTGATTGCCTTTGGAGTTTTCTTTATAAATTCTTTGCCTAGGCCAATGTCTATAAGAGTTTTTCCAACATTTTCTTCTGGAATTCTTCTAGTTTCACACCTTAGGTTTAAGTCTGTTATCCACCATGAGTTGATTTTTGTGAGAGGTGAAAGGTAAAGATTCTGTTTCAGTCTTCTACATGTGGCTATCCAGTTTTCCCAGCACTGTTTATTGAATAATGATTCTTTTCCCCAGTGTATGGTTTGGTTTGCTTTGTCAAAGATTAGATGGCTATATGAGGATGGTTTTATATCTGGTCTCAGTTCTGTTCAATTGGTCTATGTCTCTGTTCTTGTGCCAGTACCATGCTGTTTTAGTTACTATAGCCTTATAGTATAGCTTGAAGTCTGGTAAATGGATGCCTCCCAATTTGTTCTTTTTGCTTAAGATTGCTTTTGCTATGCAGGGTCTTCTCTGGTCCCATAAAAAGTGTAGAATTCTTTTTTCTAGATTTGTGAAAAATGATGTTGGTATTTTAATAGGGATTGCATTGAATCTGTAAATCACTTTGGGTAGTATAGAAATTTTAACATTGTTGATTCTGACCACCCATGAGCATGGTATTGTTTGCCATCTGTTTACATCCTCTGCTATTTCTTTCCTCAGTGTTTCATAGTTCTCCCTATAGCAGTCTTTTACCTCCTTAGTTAAATATATTCCTAGGTATTTTACTTTCTCTGTTGCTATTTTGAAGGATATTGTGTCTTTGATTTCATTCTCAGTTTGACTGTTGTTGGCATAAAGGAATGCTACTGATTTCTGTACATTGATTTTATAACTTGAGACTTTGCTGAATTTATTTATCAATTCCAGTAGTCTCATCGCAGAATCTTTGGGGTTTTCTAGATATAAGATCATAGCATCAGCAAAGAGCAATACTTTGACCTCTTCTGACCCCATTTGGATGCCCTTGATTTCTTTCTCTTGTCTGATTGCTCTGGCTAGGACTTCCAGCACTATGTTGAATAGAAGTGGTGATAAAGGGAAACCTTGTCCAGTTCCAGTTCTAAGTGGGAATGCTTTCAATTTTTCTCCATTCAGTATGATGTTGGCTGTGGGTTTATCATATATGGCTTTTATCATTTTGAGGTAAGTCCCATCTATGCCTATTTTGTTAAGCATTCTTATCATAAAAGGGTGTTGAATTTTGTCGAATGCTTTTTCTGCATCTATTGAAAGGATCATATGGTCTTTGTTTTTGCTTCCATTTATGTGGTGAATTACATTTATAGATTTGCGTATGTTGAACCATCCCTGCATCTCTGGGATGAAGCCCACTTGGCCATGATGGAAAGGATGAAACAAAAAAAGAAAACTACAGACCAGTTTCCCTTATGAATATAGATGCAAAAATTCTCAACAAAATCCTAGCAAACCGAATTCAGGTGCTTATATGCCTCTATTTAATTTAAAGAGATTGAGGAAGATTGGGGTGGCCTTTGGACAAACTGAGAAATTAGTGAATTACATGTTTGATTTATTTCCCTCGAGCCTCCCCAGTGATTCCTTGTGAGAGTCCCCTGCCCTAACCCTTCTCAAACCCTGTTTTCCTCTTTTCAGATACATATATATGTACAGTCAGTTTCACTTCCATATCAATATGTTCTGCATCTGTGAATTCAACCATGTGCAGATCAAAAATATTTGGAAAAAAATATAATAATAAAAATAATACAAATGAAAATACAACACAGTATAAGGATTATTTACATAGCTCTTACATTGGACCAGGTGTCATAAGTAATGTAGAGATGGTTTAAGTGCAGTCAGCCCTTCACATCCCTGGGTTCTGCACCTGTGGATTCAACCAACTGAAGATGGAAAATATTCAGACAAAAGAAATTTCACAAAACTTCAAAAAGTGAAACTTGAATTTTATACCATGTGCTATGTTGAATTCATGTGAATGAGTGATGTGTAGGCATTGTTTTGCATATTATGAGTAATCTAGAGATAATTTAAAGCAGCAGTCCCCAACATTTTTGGCATCAGGGACCGGTTTTGTGGAAGACAAATTTTCCACAGATGTGGGTGGTAAAGGGGGAGGGGGAGCTCAGGCAGTGATGCCAGCAATGAGAGCAGCTATAAATACAGATGAAGCTTTGCTCATTCGCCCACTACTCACCTCTTGTTGTGTGGCCTGGTTCCTAAGTTTCATGGAAGACAATTTTTCTATGGACTGCAGTGTGGGGGTGGTGGCAGTGGAGCACTGCAGCTGAGCGGTTGGGGACCGCAGATTCAAAGTATACAGGAGGATGTGTACAGGTTTTATGCAAATACTATGCCATTTTATATCAGGGATTTGAGCATGAGCATCCATGGATTTTGGTACCCGCAGGGGTTGGTCCTAGAACCAATCCTCTGTGGATACCAAGGGACAATTGTGTATACACAAAGTATAGCTATGAATAAAAATGTGTGTGTATGTGTTTGTGTATATTTTTCTCTAGAAATAATGTCTTCATTTTAATTTTTAGCTCCAAGAAGTGCTATATTGAAGATAAGTTATAGAGTTGTGATGTCGTGGCTGATCCCAGAGTTGGTGACATCTCTCAAACCAGCCCACACACATGACTGTCTGTTCCCTACTAGGTGCAGCTGCTCTTACATGGACATCTTAGGAAAGTACCAGAACCCATCTGTGCAGATATGTTGAGTGCATAATTTCCTGGGTTTTTCAAAATACAAGACTCAAAATGAGCTGCCTGTTTGTTCCTGGGTGTGTTCAGAAGCATTCAAAGGCACAGCCTAATACTCATCCTTAATTGCTCCAGGCTAATCCCCCTCAGGGGGAGCTAAGCCCCACCTACTGGCCACTCTTGCCTATTAACTGGAGCAGATCTTTGTGGTTTGGCCTGTGGTGACCATAGCTGTGACAGTGAAGGCAGTCACTGGACAGAGCCCATGGCAGGGTGATGGCAGGTGACACTAGCGTGGGATCTCTCCCATGAAGGTGTCCTGTTCACACTGCTGTGGTGATGGCCATTCCATGCTGCCGTTGTCATGCACTATTGTGATTTGCTGATGAATCAAAACAATGAGGAGCAAGAAATGTGTCCAGAGCCCTGATCTGAAAACCATGTTGAAAATTCTCATTTATTAAATCCTATCTTTGCTTTTTTGTGGATTATAAACATGGCGTCCCAGTGAATCTTCATCACTGGTAAAATCTGTCTCAAGATTAGGTGGTAACTAGCACCTGAAGCCTGCCAGTGATTGAAGTTTGAAATCTCACTCACACAGGAGAGAGTAACACTCTCCCAAATAGAATTCCTGTTTCTAGGTGCAAGTTCATGTCACATCTACATCTATGTAGCACTTGAGACTCAATTTCTGAGCCTTTTCTTTCTTTTTGCAAACTCTTTAAGATTGAATTCTTGTGAACTTTTGGGGGACACATTCAAATCAGACCAGCATCTAACTATAATTTTTTTTATTCAGCATTTAAAAAAATTAAAATGATTTATAATTAAATTCATACATTTGACAGCATCATTTTGTTCTTGGATTTTAAAATATATAAAGCAAATTCATATTACACATGGCCTTACAAGTTTCTTTTTAATAAATTTATATTTATATTAATAATTTTAATAACTATATCCGTATGCATATCGTGTTTTGAACTTAGATCCTTTCTTTTTCTTTTTGAATTGCATAAAGCATTATGATCACAACCCATCAGGAAAAAACAGTCATATGGCCAAACATGAGCAAAAAGTCAGGAGGCTGAAAAGTAGTAACCAATTTGACCTATTTTATATCTCAGCAAGTCTATAAAATTATTTTATCAATTTGATAATTTCACAGCCTGAGCCATCCAAAAATGGATTTAATTTTGTTACCTATATTCCATATAAGAGAAAATTATTGTATTTTACTTAGTGCATGCCATCATATCTATCATAATTTTGTCCTGAAAAGAATTTTAGTATTTTATATGTTATAAGGCAAGAATATAAGAAAACATAAATTACTAGCTATCTGGTCATGGGTAATTTACAAACATTGAATCATTCTACCTAAAGCTTCTACCTTAATTTTGGGAGATAGTTACCAAAATTAAGTTGTTATTTCTGAATAGTAGTGTTTCTTTTTACTTTTCTTGAGCAAATCTATATTTTCTAACTTTTCCATAATCAGCATGGATTATTTATGTGATACTCAAATGACAGCATTATAGTTCTACTAAAATGGAAGTCATGTGAGGATGTGTACTCCTGGTACCATGCAAGCTCAGAGGAGGAGACATTTGCTCCATGTGTTAGAAGATGACACAATAGCAATTGCATGTGTGTATGGATGTATCGATGGATATATATTAATATATGTATAGTGTATCGAGATTTAGAATGGTAAAAAAGCTTGAAATTAATAATGTCTTAAAATAACATAAAGATCTAAAACTGTTTAGAAGCCTAAATTTATAGGTCAATTTTTAAGTATTAGTAATGACTTTTAGGAATTGAATAATTTAATAAACTAATTTTATTATAATTTTAGAAGGAGGCTTCTTAAAGCATTTCCAATATGTTGATCATATTATGAAAAATGCACCACTTCTTTGGTTTGGGTATAGATCTAAAAAATTCATATCTTTAGTTACTGTTTGTGATAGTATTATAATTATTTGTGGTAAGAGAAAATATGAGCATAATGGCACTGTTTTCTTGATAAACAATATACATGCCTGGTAAATTCTTTACTTTTTCCTTCTTTTCAAAGTGTCTAGTCTACAGCTATCATAATTCTTATTATGATAAACTATCATAATTACTATCATACTTCATAAAGGCTAAGAGAATGCTCATTGTTACCATTATTTCAAAGTGCAATTTTAAGAAGTGTTATCCAGTGCTATTAGATCCAAGATAGAAACAAGTTATAATTATAATTTCTATAATTATGGAAAGGAGGAGACAAAATTATCATAGTCATTAGAGGATATGCTTATATGATGCAAGTGCCCACATCCAACTGAGACATGATTAGAAACAGTAAGTTTTATAACTCTAAGATAGTTATAAAACTGACATTAAAAAATCAATATCTTGCCTATAATCAAGAAATCATCAGTTAGAAAATATGATGGAAGGAAAGATTCTACTCAACATAGTAACTTAGAAGATAAAAATAGAAATACTACTTATTATTCAATAAGAAATATGAGCACACATAAGGCAAATACTTGAAATGTACTGAGATAAAAAAGATGAGTGAGATAAGTAGAAAAACAAACCATATTCTTTGATAGGTAAAGTCAATATAGTAACATTAAAATTTTAGTCAAAATATCCAAAGGAAATTTTTTGGAGCTTGAAGAATGTTCCTAAAATATACCCAGAAAAAAAAAATCTGTGAAACTAATCATTAAAATAGTAAAAAAGAGGGATTGAAAGTACCCTACATAGAGAATAAAATATTAGAAAACAGCAATATTTGAACTATTTCTGTTGTGGCATGTCTAGAAAGAGGCCCAGATACATATTGGAGATTTGCATATTATTACATTAATATTGCACATCACAGAGGAAATTATAAACATATATTAATCACTAATCAATAGTAATGACAATATGTAAGTAATTTGAAAAAATAAAATTAATTCCAGATGATTCAAAGACTTAAGCATTAAAATAAAACCACACTAGCTAAGAAAAAAAATGAGTTTTTAATGTAATTTAAGATTCAGAGAAGCCTAAGCATGATACAAAATCCAAAACCATAATCAAAAAGACCAATAAATTTTCTTACATAAAAATTTAAAACATCTGTATGATATAAACAATAAAGCCAAAAGTATAAACCATATAAACTTTGAAAAAAAATTTCTAACCCATATTACAAGTAAAAGTTTAATTTTTTACGTACAACGGGTTCTGAACAAATCAATAAGGAAAAGATTCACAGTGAAATGGACATATGGCAGGAAGGATCTGTTTGGTTTATTTACATAGAAAGAAACACGTGGTCGTTAACATACATTTTCTGAATACCTGTATCTTTCTTTTACTTCACAACATTTGAATTTTGAAGTCTTACAATTTTAAAAGATAGAGAGGACAGTTAATGTGTTGGATTCTTCCAAAGAATTTGTCACTCATAGATTTAGCGTGTACATCTGCCTTTTTCTTTGAGAAATATGCATGAAGGAAAAATTGACATGTCTACTTAATAGATTTGTGTTCTTTAAATCAGCTTGACTTTTTTCTTTCTTTCCTTTCTTCCTCTACCCACGCCTTCCTGCCTTTTTTCCCCCCACTGCTTTGAACTGCAATTGATTTATGTGGTGCTTATAATAATATAGATATTTTTCTGTGGCTATGACCAATTATAAAGAGATAACCATTGGTGATTTTGGCCTTGAATCTCTTGCTTGGTAACTATGCAGATAGCTCAGGAATTATGGTTTCTGCTTATTGGGAATTCTATACTCTGTTTTCTGCAGTACACATGGTCATGAAGTACACAGTCCTTCCATGTTAAGGGTAGCAGAACCATATCTCGGGGGAATGTCCAAGTGAAAAGTAACCACGATCATGACAACTGGGAATAGACCATTTTTGCCACTTACAAAAAATCGCACCTTATTATTTGTCTTTAAGTGCAGATACAATGATTCACTTTCAGGGTAAATCTTGGCATTAGCTCAAGTAGAAATTTTATGTGAGATCTGCAAGAGCTGTATTTTGCTTTTTAAATTTTATTTATTTTTATTTTTTATTTTGCACTTTGATGAATATATAAATATGCAAACAGCTTTTATCTTTCTCAGTAGCCACTTACTGCTTTTTAACAAAATATTTCCAAACACACAGTGTACATTTGTATGGCATCAAATATGCAAGTGTAAATGTGCACGCTATGAGAAAGACATTCATGTGTTTCAGCAAAAGAAGACATAGCTAATAAAACAGGCCACTGGTCTACTGTTGGTTTCTTTTTTCTTCCAAGGGTTTGACCATCAAGGTAATCAGATCTTCTGTCTGGAGAAATTATTTCCTTTTATTTCTTCTATAAAAAGGTAACATTTTTCTTCTTGGGAGTTTGCTGCTTCTTTTTTTTCTTCCTTGACATCATAGACAATATTAGGATGTAGAATACAACCACAAATTTCCCTAAGCTTGTGCTGATTTTTGGTGAAAGGGTGTTAGATTTTGTTTTATGCCTTGAATTTCAGTAGACTCACTCATAAATTTTGAATGCATTTCCTTTATGAAAGATAAAAATAATATAAATTATGCTTTCTATAGCCACTTAACCAAAACATTGCTAGGATAAGATTCTATCCATTAAAATTATAATAAAGATGTTTTGATGGAAAGCATAATGCTTTGAATAAAACATGACAAGAAATATGTACTTGTGGTAGGAAAATACATTCAACTGTGATCCTAAATTTTAATGGGCTTGTTTGTCGACAGTAATAAAAATATTTTCAAGAAAACAAGTTAAATTGTTTGATCTTGTACTTTAGATTATTCATATTCATACTAAATTACAATGTTAGAAAATAAAAACAACTTCAGTGTAATTTTATTGAAATTTCTTGTTCTATTTTTAATAAGATTTAAGTAACTATAAAAGAATATGCAGAAACAGGCTTCAGATATATTTTATATACTGAAGAAAGATTAATAATAATATGTAGTATAGTTTCTCTTTCTCAGTTGTGGATTTGAAAGAGAATTAGCACTGAGGCTCGAAGATATCTTTTGTATGAAATGAGTCAACTTCTCTCTCCTAGGCATCATCCTTGAAAACTGAAAAAATAATCACTCATATTGTTTCCTGTAGCCTGTGGTTCAAATGAAGTTGAGCCTATATACATGTATCACATACCACACAAATACACACTTCACACCAGATGTGCAAATTACATGTGTGTATAAGTATATATACTAACATATATAAACAGATGTCTATACTTTATTCTATATGCAACTGGAATGTGTATTTAATAGACTAAGGGGACAGAATAGTCATTGTTTAAGTAAAAATATTTGTGCGGTGGTAGTTTGGGGACCTAATAGAAATGTGTTAATTGATTTTGAACAATAGAATGAGAGCATGTACAGAGAGAATACCTACGTGACAAATTCTCTCAAGATAACATTTGTGTCTGGAATTAATTACTTACTAACTAGCCATGTTATTTTCAGCCAGCTTAAAATTCCTTGAACACATGGTGGAATATAAAGTTTATTGGCCATTGACTGAAGCTAAGAGTTACCCGTGAAAACTGACATTGTCTCTGAGTGGCCTGCGCTCCCGTGCGCGCTGGCGATCGGTGCCACCCGGTGACGGTGATGGGGTGATGGCAGGCCACTCGCAGGCACACATGGCAAGGAGCGGCTTTGGTGCCGCGGTTGGCGCGTCGGCCGCTTCGAAAGCTGTTTGGGGACTTGAACGGTGAGGTCTGTAGTGAGTCGGTTAGGAACAGATGAGACTGGGGATCTCTGGGCTGTTTGTGAAATTGTGTATAAAAACTAAAACAATCACCTGCTCCATTGGCCAAAACAGTTCTGTTTTCCAAATCAGTCATAAAACCCCCCCACAAAACAAATATTTTATAATACACTAAAAGTGAATCCTTTAGCATTTGACTTTAGCAGTAGATTTTTAGAAGCTTTGGGGGTTTTAGATGTTATAGGATATTCAGAAACATGTGTGCCAATCCCATTAGCTGACTTTCCCTATACATTTAGACATTCCATAATAATTTAAATTTGAAAGACATTTTAAGTGTATTTACCCCAAAAAATGTATAATTTTCATTTGCCAGAGTGCTTTCTGAAGCTTTCAAAGTTGCTAAAAGGCGATTTTCTTTAACTTGTTTTATTGTTCAAATCCAATTTATTTCTGCCACCTGTTATTTCTCTCCATGGATTTTTTAGAAGCCATTTTCAGACCATTTTATGGAACTATAATAAGAGCATCACTTCTTATGGTGTAATTGACTCTAGGTTTAACAGTTCCACTAATACACAATGAGAGTCCACTGTGTGCCAATAGCTGTGATATTTATTTTTCCAAGGAAGATGCTTAAGCCTGAGTGTTCAAAACTCTCCATCTGTTTGTTTAGAAATATGTTTCTTTGTTACCAGGACTATGTTGATAATTTTCCTTTTAGAGGATATACTTCACGAAAGCAAAGATTTTGCCCTTGGGTTCTTAATGTTCTTTTAAGGGCATTTTAGGGTAATTTAATAAATATAAATTATTTCTGAAAAGTCTTTTATGACAAACTAATGTTTTAATATAGCCTTTTTGAATGGAAAAATATCAATTTCTAACTTTGGTGAATCATGTCAGTAAATATTTTTCTGCTGTGTAAAGTGCTCTATATAGCAGAATTGTTATAATGTTTGCAGAATCTGTTTCTAATTCTGGAATTATTTGTTTGTTCTTGTTTTTTTCAGTCTCCTGAACAACAACCAAATCAGAAAGATTTCCAGAAATGCTTTTGAAGGACTTGAAAATTTGCTATATTTGTAAGTTGTAAGAAAAACCAACAGTGGCTTATGATGTTGATTACTTTTGCTTTTTTGTTTGTTTAAACTAAAGTAAATCTTCACTTTCTTAAAAAGCACTGTCAACCTTTACCAAAAAACTCATATATGAACACTTCTAGGTGTAGTAAATTATTGTTTTCAATAAATTTCACATCTGAAAATATTTGAATATTTATGCACATTTATATTCCCCCACCCTGTCACAAAAATTCTAAATTAGACAAAAATAAAAACAGAGTTCTCTCACATTTCACATTCAAATCTAATTAGTCAGTAATTGTTAAAAAAAATTCCACGCCTACAAAAGAAGCATCCAAGACCTTCTGAAGTCAGTGAACACATTATAATTAGGAATTTTAATAAACTTTGGTAAGAACCAAATTTTGGAAAAATTTGTTTACAAACATGACCATTGACAATTGTCATGTTTTTATATATTGCTGATATTGTTGGTAAATGGGAATAAAGGCATTTTAAACAACTGCTTGTTTTGACTCAGAAACCAATGCATGTTGATAAATTGAATGTCAGGAGGTCACTGTTAGATACACTTATGTTGGAGGCTGAAGAAAGAAACTACAAGGACATTTGTTTCAGCTAGGAGTGAGTGCTGCAACTTCCTTTTCAAAGAACATTAAGGAGGTAACTAAGATTTTTGCACAAATATGTCCATTTGTCGATGCATTAAGCACTCTAATCAAAAAGTCAAATGTATTCTTTTAAAGAGAAGATGCTGTTCCAGCATTTTGCTGTGATCTAATCTACACCACCATAGCATCTTCCTAAAGCACTAGAATTCCTATTACACCCCAACCCAAGAGCCTCACAGCTCCTGTGGTCAGCCAAGACACCCCAGCCGGACACACACGGCCCCCTTAGCTCTTCTCGTCAGTCAGTCCTGAGCTATTGGTTCCCTCTTAGAACCAGTCCATTCTGTCTGCTGTCCTAATCATTCATAAACAACCTAACATGTTTCCTAGTCAGTTTGCTGCTGCTATAACAGAATACCACAGACTGAGGAATTAATAAAGAAAAAAAGTTTATTTGGCTCCTGGTTCTTCAGGCTGAGAAGTACAAGATCGAGGCGCTGTGTCTGGTGAGGACCTTCTTGCTGCATCATAACATGGTGGGAGGGTGAGCGAGCACATGAGACAGGGAGGAAAAGGGGTGAGACTCCTGTGATCACTAACCCACTCCCACAGTAATGGCATTATTCCATTCCTGCGGGCAGAGCCCTCATCACTAATTACCTCTTAAAGGTCCCACCTCTTAATACCATCACAATGGCAATTAAATTTCAACATGAATATTGGAAGGGACATTCAAACCATAGCACATGACTGGCAGGTCCACATTGTTCTTCATTTCTATGCTTTACACGTTGCTAAGGCTTCTTCAAACTTCCAGACTGGTGGTGTGAAAAGTCTGCTCCTTGTTAGTGAATGAGCTTGACCTTCTCCCTGTGTTTTACCTGAAACCTGCTCTGTGGTTCTCTGCTCATTGGCACAGCAAAGAGTAATTCCCTTACAGTAAAACAAACAGATTAATAAACAAAACAAAACAAAAACCTTTATGATTTTGCAAATAATGTCTTAGAAGCAATCTCATCACTAGTGTTAATATTTAATTAGGAAGTCTATTAAAATGCATTATTAGAAAGGAAATTAATTTTGGATGATGAATATCCAACATTCCTGAGGCTGGATCAATTACATGCACAAGTGCACTATTTGTTCTGGGTGAGAACAAGAAAAGCATTTCATAAAACTTCTAATTGATGCTCTGGCCAGTTAAAACACTGCTTATTAAATTAAAGACAAGAATCTCTGGACTTCTGTAAGATATGTGACTTAGCAGAAGGCAAGGATAATTTGTGAATGTTACATTAAGTAGTAGGTGGTGAATATGTTCATGTGGCCACTGCAGTAAATCTTTCCATGTTTTCTTCCTTTTTTTTTTTCTGAGTTCACAAAAATGCAATCCATGTTTTCAATGACAATGCCAAAGCACTGCCCCTCAGACCAGGGAAGTTTGTAGAGAAGAAAAGCATTGTGGGCTAGAAGACCCATTTGGTGCATATGATGCCTACAAACTCATCTTCTGTCTATCTTTTCTTTGCTTTTTATACTTGATCCTTTGGTTAATTATTTCTTCAAACACAGAGAGTGCTCATCCTCCACCTGACCCTGAACACATCCTGCTTATTGTTTTTCCCTTGGCTATTTTTTCTATCTTGTTACAGCTTTAAAGTCATCGTTTCTAGGAATCATCTTAAGTCAACTAACAACTCTTTTTTTCCCCTATCATGCTGCCCTGTTTATTTCATTTATTTCATACACCATAAAACTTCATTTTTTTCTCATGTACTTGTTAGCTTGTTTATTTTCTGATTCTCCCCCTGGATTCTGTGCAGTCAGGTGGCTGTCCTCTCCTTCCTTACCACATACCAGTATTTAGAATGAACTTCTAGAATGTAGTAACTGCTCATTAAATATTTCTTGAACAAATGTAAGAACATAAGGTACTCAATAAATGCTTGACATTTGATTGATTAATACTCTTAGTTATGCTGAGTTAATTATCCTTAAGAGAGCAATGATAACACCAAAATGCCACTGCTTTTCCAGCAGTGTATATTTATCAATTATTAACAGTATGCCTTTCCCCAAGGATTTCAAGTGTGTATATTACCTAAAGTAGTTATAGTGTTTGTATATTCAGGAAGTTAATTTTTATTAGACTAAACATACCATAGAACTGCAATTTTACCCTGGAAAGCACAAATGATAGCATATCTTTTCCTCTAAAACAAAAGCATTTCTGAACTTATCTGAAATTCTAATGTGTTTTGATCCAAAACATACCATTGATTCCCTTGGGCAAAAACAAATTGAAATGTCTTTGGACCAATTTGTCTTTCAGATGCACAAGAAAAAGTACACTTGTTTGAGAATATCCTTGGGAACTGTGATTCATGCTGAATTTTAGAGCTAAGATACATTGAAGAACTGAGAGCAAGATGCTCCTTTTCTGTAATTTAGCAGACCAGCAACTCTTAAGAACAGTATTTTTGGTATTCATTATTTTCAGCCAAGTTTGAGTTAATTTAATGATAAACTCCAAAATAAAATTTATTTATTCAGAAACATCTTGGCATCCAAGTGATAACGATCTTGTTACTTACGGGCATTGATAATGATAGCAAATCACAGTGATACGAAGTAGGATAATGATGCTATTACTTAAGGGCATTGATAATTGAACACGTTTTGAGTTATCCACAGGGCAAAAACTGTTGTATATCTGTGCATGTTTGGGATAATTTGGGCATCATTTGCTAGGATTTAAAGAGGAAATTTATTCCACATTCACATCTGTGATTCTGCTTCTGGCCATGCTTCCCATTGTCTAAGTTTAGTCTGTTCTCTGAACTGTAGCTGCTTCTTCCTGCTGGCCCAGCTCTGGGCACCTCTGTCCTCACAAACTCCCTTACTGGACGCTGCTCCCTCTGCACAAACACACCTGCTTAGATCACTGGCTGATTTTGTCACTTGCAATTGCCCCCTCAGCACTAGCCTTTTCCATCTCTCTCTAGTCTCTTTGAATTTACTGGGAATCTTGCTCCATTCTTTTTGCAACCTATAGATAAAAAGATATTCATTGTTTCTGAAATATTGGGCAAGTAAGTGCCATTGAAGAATCTTACCTTTAATAGTGTAACCTTGAGGGACACAACTCTCATGATTTCTGGCTACTCTCACTCCCTGAGTTTTAGTGATAGTCATTACAAAGTGAGTGCAATTTCCGTGTGGTTTTTTGTTCACTCTCAGGTAGCTTTTGCTATGCAACAAACCACTGCAGAACTTAGTGCTTGAAACAGTGAAGAGTTACTATTTCTAATGATTGGATCGTGGGTGGACTGGGCAGATTTTCTGGTCTCCAGAGGCTTCACTCCTGCATCTGGCAATTGCTCAGTATCAGCTGGGATGTCTTTCTCCTCCGTGTGGCCTTTCTTTCTCTAGCCAGCTAGACTGTGCTTGTTCACACGATCTTATCCCTAATATGGTCAGGGATGAGCGCTTTTCAAGCCTTGCTTGTGTCACGTTTGCTCGTGTCTGTTTGGCCAGGGCAGCCACAGGGCAAAGATGTGAGTCAGCATTGGAGAAACAGGCTGCGCATCTCCACGGGTGAAGCAGCGCAGTCACCTTGCAGAGGGGTGTGAATCAGGGATGGGAGAAATAGGTGCCATTTCTGCAATCTACCACATTCACATAGGACTGGGGCTTCCAGGAGTGGAGTCCAGGTCGCAATCGCAGTCAAGCACATCCCGGGTCAGCCACCAGGGTGGCCCTATGCAGGGGCGCAGCCGGAGCTCAGGGAGAGAAGAGGGCGTGTCTATTCGGGGAGCCACGGGGGTGGGGAGCAGGTTAGACTCGATGGAAAGAACAGGAAGCAGGAACGTGTGACAAAGGACAAGAAATGGTCTCGTGTGTGGGTGATGGCAAGTGTCTCCTAAGGACGAGGTTGCAGGGCCTGAGTGGGGCATGATGAGAAGTAAAGCTGGTGAGTTTTACAAGGGCCAAACAATGGGGCGGAGGGTTGTACGCCAAGCTCTCTGTCTCCACGCATTTAGCTCTTATTTCCACGCACTCCAGCCCTCCTCCATTCCCACCACTCCGCCGCGAGTTGTTGGAGGAAGTCACACAGGTCCTGATGTATTGACACCGTCGCGTCGCACACCGCGTCCAGTCATGCGGCGCGGTTTCCTCTGTCAGCCCGCAGGCTCATGCCCTCCCGGGTTGCCTCTCGCTGACCCGCCTGCGCACACTTTCCGCCGGGTCCCCTCGCGCGCTCCGTCCTTTTTCACACTTGGCACCCTGTGGTTGAACGAGTCTGCGCCCACGGTGTCAGTCATCCCTAGATGCTGCTGGCTCTCGGATCTTTATTTCCAGCCTGGATTGCTTTTCTGTTTCCAAATCCACACACACCCGATCGCTTGCTCAATGTTTCCACAGACATTTCCCACAGGAGCTTCAAGTCCAGCATAACTAAATGTGACTCATTATCTTTCTCCCTGCAAACACGCTCCTTATTTTCCCTTCAAATATGCTTCTTGTTTTGGGGAATGATGACAGACTCATACATCATCCAAACTAAATACCAGTGCCTCCCACTGGTCTCCTCTCGCGTCCTCTCCTGCTGCAGTGAGTGAGTTTCGCGTCATTCGGAATCAAGGTTGACATCGTTTGCATCGTCCCCTCCTATCTGTCCCCACGGCGCTGCCTTACCTGCAACCTGACTACACAAACCCTCATTTCTCTATCCAAGTTTTTCCTTCTCTAAATCTCTGAAGGGTGAAAAGTCATCTTTTTAAAATAAAGGCTCGATTATGCCACTCCTCTTTGAGTCCTTCGATAAATAGCTCCCCATTGCTTCTGGGATGAAATAAAATCCATTAACACCACATGCAAGTTCCAACTTCACTTACATCTTCAGCCTTCATGACAATCACCTCTTCAAACTCCGTGCCCTAAAGTTTCTGATATGTGGCATTTGATGTCCTCCTGCATCGCCACCTTCAGATACGCCCTTGGTTACTGAACTATGCTGGGGTGTTGTGACTTCCCGTGACTCCTTCCTGCTCCCTGACTCTTCTACTCAGATCACATCACAGATCGATCACTTATTGTCACCTACCATGTGTACTAGCCATGCACATTATTACTAATCAGTGCAACAAACATGGCGGATGTTACCTATGGGGTAGAGGAAGATAGAATAATTAACTTTTTCAAGGGCACCAGTATGGAAATATCTGAAGAATGAATGTGGGAAAAGAAGCTGAGAACGTCCTCTGGGGTGAGGGTGGAGAGCAATACCACAGGCCACTTGCCCTCTGGGAGAGAGTAGGTGGTCAGGTGTATTCAGCAGGTGTATCTGAGTAGAGGCATAACTGCATCAAATGATCGTAACTCAAGGAGAACACGTGTCAGCATCATCCAGCTCTGAATCTGTTTCCACCAAGTGTCCTGATTGTCATCTGAATCCCAGAGAGATTGGCCATCAGGGAAAGAATATGCTAAGTGAGAAGAGTAGTCCAATTTCAAGGAAGTAAAATTTCTTGTAAATTAATTGATTTATTGAGTAGACTTTTATGAGTTTGGCTAGGGTGAATCAATTTCCAAAAGAATAAAAGGTATTTGGGTGCTCTGACAAGCTGAGGAACCTCTGGAAGATCCTCACTGGACCACACACTCAGCCTCCCCATCCAACATCTGTCCCTATGCTTGCAACTATTTTCTCTTTGTGAAAATTAAGTAGAATGCCATTTTAGGATTACTTTATAATCTTGACACATAATCACTTTGTCAGCATATTTTGGTTAGGATATTTCAGTTTTCACTCATCTGTTTATCCATCCACCTATCCATCCATCCAACAGTCCAAAAATTTATCTACTAACATATATCTATTCATCCATCCATCTATCTATCCATTCATCCTTTCAACAATCATGTAATAAACACCTACATGCCAGGTGCTGTACGAGGTCCTGGCTATACTGTGGTGAGCAAAAAGAATATGACTCTTGCTCTTGTAGATGAACATTATTTTGTCATTTTCTACCTTAATTTTTTTTTTTTTTTGGAGATAGAATCTTGTTCTGTTGCCCTGGGTAGAGTGCAGTGGTGTCATCATAGCTCACTGCAACCTCAAACTCCTAGGCCCAAGGGATCCTCTTGCCTCAGCCTCCCAAGTAGCTGGGACTACAGGTGTGCACCATACCCGGCTAATTTTCCTATTTTTAGTAGAGACGGGGTCTTGCTTTTGCTCAAGCTGGTCTTGAACTCCTGAGCTCAAGTAATCTTCCTGCCTCAGCCTCTTAGAGTGCTAGGATTACAGGGAGGGCACTGTGCCTAGCCCATACCTTAATATTTTAATAGTAGATTGTCATGTCCTGTGCATTTGGAGCAACTGGTGTCTGGAATAAGGTTCAGGAAGCCTGACGCCTCAGGGGGAAAGAAGAAACATTATAACTGATACCACAGAAATACAAAGGCTCACAAGAGACTGATTGAACAACTAGACACCAACAAATCAGACAACCTAGAAGAAATACATAAATCTCTAGGAACATGCAACCTACCAAGAATGACAAGGAAGAAATAGAAAATCTGAACAGACCAATAATAAGTAAGGAGATTGAATCAGTAATAAAAGTTTCCCATCAAAGAAAAGTTCAGAACCTGTTGGCTTCTTCACTGCTCAATTCTGCCAAACATTCAAGAACTAATACTAATTCTTCTCGATGTCCCAAAAAATTTAGGAGAAGGGAACACTTCCAGACTTATTATACGAGGCCAGCATTACCCTCATACCACAAGACCAATATCCCTGATGAACATGGGTGTTTCAGGTTAACTCAAACTCTTTGATGCCTAATTTTATGCTTTCATGAATTTCCCACAAAGGTAACTTATTTCATTTTTTTCTGGTGCATGTGCATTTGTGAAGAGGTTTGGCGATACCAGCTCAAACTTAGACATGGCTGCGGTCAGTAACACTGTTGACCTGGCCAGAACGATCCTAGGCCACAGGGATTCTTTTCCTTCAGAGGTTTTCCTCACTCCTTCCTCCTTCTGGATTTTTTCTCTGATTTCAGACTGCTCAAGACCATGTTCTCCTAATCACCACATTTCTGCCTCTCATCTTCTCATTGGAGTAGGCTCTGTAGTGAGAGTATGCAGGTCTGAGGAACGGGGAGGAGGAATAGATTCAGCATTGCTTTGAGTTGTCTCTTTGCTAATTATGTCAAAAATGTCTTTGAAGTTTGCCTAATATTATACATGAACAGCCAACTATTCCCGTCCTCCATGAAACTTTTCCAGGTTTCCTCAAGAAGAAATTCTTCTCACATTTGAATCACTTCTCTTTCATTCTCCCTGATCTCAATATTTGACTTTCATATAGTTGGTTTATCCTTCTGTTCTATAAAGCGATAAGCTACCTGGCATCAAGGAATTTACTAATTACTTTGTCTTTCAGGCAATGTCTAACACAGACGCTGGTATTTACAATTGCTAAGTGATTATTACAATTAACAATATTTTTTAGTCTATAGAATGGATGACTTTGGTGGAACATGATACCCAAAAGTTTAATGAAAAGATGTATGAGAACAAATGAGTTTTGTATGCTAAAATGAATTGAATTAAATTTGGTAGTTCCAGAGAATCCGAATTTGGACTTAGATAAAGTTATAGGGAATATGATTCAGTTAAGTTGTCCATTCATTTCATCTCCACATTTTTTTAAATTAAACTTTTTGTTTTGAGATAATCAGAGATTCACATGCAGTTGTAATACATAATACTCATACTATCTACTTTTAATATGGTTTCCACCAATGATAAACATAGCAAAACTATAGCACAATATGTACACAGGATATAGGTGTTAATACAGTCAAGAAACAGAAAACGTCCATCACTCAAGAGCCCTCATGTTGTCCTTTTATAGCCCATTCACTTACCTTTGCCCCACTCCCTCTCTAACTCCTGGAAACCACTGATTTTCCTTTTCCACAATTTTGTTATTTTAAAGATGTTATTTAAATGGAAATATACAATATATAATCTTTGGGATTGCTTTTTTTCACTCAGCATAATTCTCTGGAGATCCATCCAGGTTGTTATATAATATCAATAGTTTATTACTTTATATTTATGAATAATATTCCACAGTATAAACATACCACAGTTTGTTTAACCATTTACCCATTGAAAGACATCTGAGTTACTTCCAGTTTCTGGCTATTATGAATAAAAATCTTGAGGGTGGTGATTAAAGTTGCTTCACATCCTCAAAAGAAAAAAGAATAAAAATCTATGCAGATATTTTTGTGTGAATATAATTTTTTATTCTCTGGAATAAATGTACAGGAATGTAACTGCTGGGTTACATGAAAGTTGTATGTTTAATTTTAAAGAAACTCCCAAATTGTTTTCCAGAGTAGCTGTGCCATTTTATGTTCCCACCAGTATGAGTGATCCAGTTTCTCTGCATCTTTCTCAATATTTTGCACTGTCACTATTTTTTATTTTAGCCACGGAGACATGTGCAAAATGATATCTCATTGCAGTGTTAATTTTTTTTCCCTAATGGCTAATGATGTTGAAAATATTTCATGTATTTATTTGCCATCTATATACTCTCTTCTGTTCATGTATTTTACTCATTTTCTAATTAGATTGTTTGTGGGGTTTTTTTTTGTACCGTTAAGTTTTGAGAGTTTACATAGTCTAGAGATTGGACCTTTGCCAGATATGTGATTTCCAAATATTTTCTCCCAGTGTGTAACTTTTTAAAAAAATCTTCTTAACAGAGTCTTTCAAAGAGCAAATGTTTTCATTTCAATGAAGGCCAATTTATCAAAGATTCTTTTTAGGGATTGTGCTTTTGGTGTAAAGTCTCACAATTCTTTGCCTAGGTATACATCCAGAAGATTTTCTCCTGATTTTTTTTCCTAAAAGAGTACAGGCTCTACATCATTTTACATTTAATTCTGTGATTCACTTGGAGTTAATTTTTGTATAAGATGTGAGACTCAGATCAAAGTTTTTTTTTTCTTACCATAAGTGTTCAATTTCTTTAGCACTATTGTTGGAAAGGCATTCTTTCTTCTACTGAATTGTTTTTGCACTTTGGTCAAAAATAAGTTGGCCATATTTTGTGGGCCTATTTCTGGGCATTCTATTTTATTCCATTTATCTATATGTCTACTCCTTTACCAAAGAATCTTGATTACTGTAGCTATATGATACATCTTGAAGCCAAGTAGACTGTTTCCTTCCACTTTATCCCTTTTTTTCCCACAAAATTGTCTTAGTTATTCTAATCCCTTTGCATTTCTATTAAAATATAGAATAATCTTGTCCATATCTCCAAAAGTGTTATTTGGATTTCAATAGCATTATTTTAAATTTATATGTCAATTTGGGGATAAACGATATATTTACTCTTTGAAACTTCTAATTCATGAACATAGTATGTCTTCCATTTATTTAAAATAATCTGTTTTTATTTTTAATTTTTTTAAAATTATTTTTAATTTTTATCAGTATATATTAGGTATATGTATTTATGGGGTACATACAATGTCTATATAAAAAAGGTCAGTCTACCAAGAAGCATAGAAATCCTAAATGTATGCACCAAACAACAGAGCTATAAAACATGTGAAGCAAAAGATGATAGAACTGGCAAGAGAAATAAATACATCTATAATTATAGTTAGGTATTTCCACACCCTTTTTTCAACAATTGATAGAACATGTGGACAGAGAATCAGCTAGGATATAGAAGAGCTCAATACATCATAGAACAACAGAGTCTAACTAACAATTATAGAATTTTCCACCCCCTCAAATCAGAATTCACATCCCTTTTGGGTTCTCATACAACACTTACCAAAATAGAACATGTCCTGGGGCATCAAACAATCCTCAACAATTTAATAGTATTGAAATTATACAGAGTGTACTTTTTCACCATAATGATATCAAGAGCAGAAAGATAATGGGAGATTATATAAATGCTTGGAAACCAAACAACAACTTATAAGTAATCCATGAGTCAAAGAGAAAATCTGAAGAAAAATTTAAAAAATACATTAAACTGAATGACAGTGAAAATACAACATATCTCCCTGTTTTTCCTTTCTGTGTTTTTCTTTTTTCTACCTTATTATTGGTTATTTGGACATTTTTAGAATTTTACTGTGATTGATCTGTAGTGCTTTTAGTTATGTCTTTGTGCAGCTTTTTCGGTGGTTGCTCTGGTGTTTAATACATATTGATAATTTATCACAGTCGACTCATGTTCTCATCTTAATTATTTAAGTATAGAAATCTTCCCTTCCCTTAAGTCCCTTTACCCTTCCTTATTTATAACATAACATAATATTATTTAAGTGTTTTAAATATTTCCTCCTCAAACATTGAGAACCACATCAGACAATGCTATTATTTTTGCTCCAACTATCAACCATAATTTAGGATGCTGAAGAGAAGAGGTAAAATGTATTGTATTTATTCATAAATTTTAGTTTTTCCATTATCCTTTCTTCTTGATGTTTCATATTTCCTTCTTCCATCATTTTCTTTCTGTTTAGGGAACTTCCTTTAACCATCGCTTTAGAATAGATCTACTGTTGACAAATGCTTTTAATTTTTCTTCATCTTGATTTGCACTTTATTCCCGGTGAATATTTTCGCTAGATACAAGATTCTGGGTTGAAAAATCTTTCCTTTAAGCACTTGAAAAATGTGCCAGTTCCTTTTGCCTCTGTGGTTTCTGATGAGAAACCTGCTGTTATTCCTATGATTTCCCACTGTAGTTAAACACTCTTTCCTCTCTCACGACTTTCAAGATGTTCTTTTTCTTTGTCTTTAGTTTTCTGAAATTTGACTATGAAGTATCTTGGTTTAGATTTCTTTGGGTTTACCCCGTTTAGGGTTTATTCATCTCCTTGAATCTGTACATTAGTCTCTTTTGTCAAAACTGGAAGTTTTCAGCCAATATTTCTTTAAAGACATTTTAGCCCCATCCTTTTTCTCTTCTCTTTCTAGAACTTTGATGAAACAGATTTTAGATATTTTGTTATAGTCCCATGAGTCCCTGAGACTGTTCATTGTTTTAGAGTTTGGGTTGCCATAACAAAGTCCTACAGGCTGCAAAGCTTACAAGAGAAGTTTATTTTCTCACACTTCTGGAGGCTAGAAGTCTAAGATCAAGGTGTTGGCAAAGGGTGTTTCCTAAGGGCCCTCTCTTCGGCTTGTAGATGGCTGTTTTCTCTCTTTGTACATGATCTTTCCTCTGTGTCAGTGTCTTAACCTCCTCTTCTTATAAGGACACTGATTTTATAGAATTAAGGCCCACCTATGTGACCCTATTTTACCTTAATTACCTCTTTAAAAGTCTTATCTTCAAATATAGTCATATTCTTAGGTGCTGGGGGTTAAGACTTTCACCTCTGATATTTTGGGGGGAAGTATACAATTCAGTCCACAGCAGCACTTATTTCTTGCCTTTGTAAAATTTAGTTTGAGCTACTGCTGGTTCTTGTTATGGTGAATGACTTTTGGTTGAAACCCAGACATTTTGAGTATTATGAGACTCTGGATCTTATTTGTATCTTCTGTTTTAGCCAACTTCCTCCGACACTGCTCTGTCCAATGAGGGAGGCTGCCTCACTGCACCCAGGAGGAAGCGGAAGTCCGGGCTTCCCGCTCGGCTTCCATCGTTGCCACCTGCTGGTGCGACTCCTTGGTACTTCCAGTGGGAGCTGGGACTGCTGGCTCTCCGGCAGCCTCCGCTGAGCCTTTCCGTGCTGATACCGTAGAGTGGGGGAGGCCTCATTTCGGCTTCATAGTGGTTAAAATACCGACTGTTCACTGGTTCTCCTCTGACAACACCCAGTGGGGAGCCGGAGGATCAGGTCTTTGTTGCTGGTTTGAGGTGGAACGCGAGGCTTTCTCTGTGTCTTTGCTGCTACCAGGGGTGGGTTTCATTGTTATCACCATTTGGGAAAGAGAGTTCCAGCTCCCTACTTTGCCTTCTCTGGCAACACTGCTCTGCGGGTGCTGGGTGCCTCGCTGGGCCCTCGCAAGGGTGAGGGTCTGGGATTCCCACTTGACTTTTGCTGGTATGGGTGGGGCCTGAGCCACCATTTCTTCTGTGGTGTTTTGCTGCAATAAAGTTATTGTTTTCTAAAAGTTTTCTGCCTTGCTAGACTTCTCCCTTCCTTCATTTCTTTAGGCTTTTTATCATCTGTACTCATTGACATTTCCTAGGTTTTGGCTTGTTCACCTTCCGGTCTGGGATAAATGAGCAAAAAGAAAACCCAGAAAATCACCATGTGTCATTCCTTGGGCTTTGACGTTCCTAGCAGATTTGCTTTCTCTCTACCTTTCAGAGCTTCTTGTATTTGTCTTATACGTAATGTTCAAGATTTTCAGTCGTATTCAGTAGGAGGAATATGAGAAAAAAACTTCTGCTTCGCCTTCCCCGAGGCAGAAATCTTTACAAATACTTTTCAGTGTCTTTTTCAGTATGTTCTTATCTTTTTAACAAAAAGAAATAGCTAGTAATCATAACTCTCTAGTATGTGATGAAATATCTTTTTTAAAAATGTGGTAAAATATATATTGCATGAAATGTACCATTTTAACCATTTTAAGTACACTGTTCAGTGCCATTAAGCACATTCCCAGTATTGTGCACCATCACCACCACCCATTTCCAACACTTTTCATCATCCCCAACAGAGTCAGTGCTCACTAGACAGTAACTTCCCAGTCCTCCCTTTCCCCCAGCCCCGGCAACCCCTGTTCCACTTTCTGTTGCTATGAATTTGCCTGTTCCAGGTACCTCATATAAGTAGAATCATTCAATATTCGCACTCTTGTGTCTGGCTTGCTTCACTTAGCACAATGTTCTCAAGGTTCATCTATGTTGGGGCACGTATTAGAATTTCATTCCTTTTTAAGGCTGAATAACATCCCATTGTATGGATGTGCCACATTTTTTTTGAATCTATTCATCTGTCAATGGATGTTCTGGTTATTTCTACCTTTTGACTATTATGGATTACACTGCTATGAACACTAATGGGCATGTATCTGTTAGAGTCCCTGCTTTCAATTCTTTTTGGTATATAATAGAAGTAGAATTGCAAAATTTGTTTTGATGCAATCATTTACTCATTGATTACTTTTATTAGTTTACAATCAGGTGTTCCTCCACTTGTGATGGGGTTATATCCCAATAAGCCCATTGTAAGTTGAAAACATTGTAAGTCAAAAATGCATTTTTGACTTTAAATATTTTCAATTGATGATGGGTTTATCAAGATGTAACCCCATGGTAAGTTGAGAGCCTATTGACTCCATATAGCTTGTGCATCATCCAAAAGTTAAACCATTGTAAGTTGGGGACCATCTGTATTCATTCACTTATTCAACAATTTTCTTCATCATCATCCATTTGCCAAACACTGTACTGATATTAATTTTCAATAAATTACATTTATATGATGTCTTACAAAAGATTTCTAGAAGTATCTCATTGAATTTTCACAATAGTCTTATGACAGGGCATATTAATGTCCCAACTACACAAATAAAGGAAATATATCTTTATAAGTTTAATTTTCTGGGAGTTACATAGCTGAGTCCAGATTCACATTTATGTCTTGTAATTTTGAGCCCAACACTCTTTTAGTTGACAACCTTGAATTATTTAAACAAAGTTTAGATTCTCATTTGAGAAGATTGTTCTGAAAATATGTTCTCTAACTCAAAACTCCAGCAACTTTGCCCTTGAAGGACTCTTACAGATTATGTATAAGCCATTTTTGAAGGCTTAAGCAATTTTTTAACTGAAGCCTATTTTTAAAGTTGGGAACAATGTCTATGAAAATGGCATTGTCAGTGGTGTACATAGTTTGATGAGTGAATATTTAGTGAATCATGTCAACATAAATTTTTACCAATTTATGATTTTCCATACATATCTGTTATCTAAAAAAATTTTCTTTTGGTTCTGTGAAAGTGTTTCTCAGCTGATGACTGTATTCTTGGAGCTTTTCTCTGGCAATAATCTAGTACCTCATTTCCAAAATGAATAAATGTTCAATCAAAAATGATGTTTTAAGTTCTTGGCTTTGATTGTTGTAGAAAATAAATTTGTTATTGGAAGACCACACTCTAACCTTAATTGAAAATATTTCTGGAATATTTAATACATGTTAATAAATAGAATATCACTGTCATTGGCTTAAGTTATCTGGAATTTTTTTCAGAAAGAATAAAGGAGTGAGATAAGTAGTGAATAATTTTTAATTGTCATTTTTTCTATTACTGTTTAGGATCTTTGGAAAGTAATGAATCATTACAGTCTGAAATAATGCAGAACACAGTTTTAGGATATAGGAGAAAATTTAGTTTGCCCCCAAATGAGAATAGAAATGACTTCAGGACAAACTTTTCCCACTCAAAGACTATGGCATATGTATCATTTGTTTTAGTTATAACTGATATAATACATTTTGAATTTATTGAATTATGAGTATAAATTTCACATGCATTTCTCATTTACAATTTTATGAATTTTTTGTCTGCTTCCTTGACCCTTATGAATTCTAGCTTGAATATTAGAATTACCTAATGAGTACAATGTCATGTTATAGTATAAGTATACACTATTGTAAGTAGATAAACATATATAAATAGTGGGGAAAGGGACAGGACATAGCTTCTCATAGTGGTAACTTTTAAAAATAAAAAAACCTCTAGTTTAGTGGGATTTCGTGTTGCTGAAGCCATTATTGGGAAGAATTCAGAGATGGGAAGGATGAGAAGGCAATTAGAGCATAAAACTTGGTGGCTTTTCTTTTTCTCTTTTTTGCTTCATTTCCTTTCTCATTTAAAAATATAATATCTGTTTAGATTCTCTTGGTTGCAATAGAGCAAAACAAAACAAACAAAAGCCAAGCAATGAAACTGCTCGGGTAGGCACAAATATCGCAGAAGTAACGCTGACCAAGACTTACCCAATGGCTCAGAGAATTTCACTCCGAGCCTCGTCTGTCCGCGTCTCTCGGGCCGCCCCCTCCGTTCCGTCCATCCTACGCTCCACCTGGTGGACCTGGGCAGCGTCATGTTTTCCCCATAAATTAGCAAAACTTCTCTGCCAGACTCTCTACTGCCCTCTCCAGGGAAAAGAGTGGATTTCTTCTGATGGCTCATGAGGAAGACAGATGCAACTTCTTTAGTATGTGAAAAGTCCTGCAAATGTCCCCTTGTATCTCACTGGCTCCTGTCCTTCCCTGAGCCAGTCACTGCAGCCGGAAGAATGGTATGAGTCACTGATCCCACCCTTGAGGCTGGGTGTAAACATCGCTAGTAAGAAACGATGCCCGTTCACTGGGTGTCGGGCAGGTGGGAGGGGAAGGGGGGATGGGTATATTCACACCTAAAGGGTGCGGAGCGCACCGTGTGGGGCATGGACACGCTTGAAGCTTTGACTCGGGCGGGGCAAAGGCCTAAACATTTGTACCTCCCTAATATGCTGAGGGGAAAAAAAAAGAAAGAAAGAAACCGGGAGTGTGGTGCCACCACAGCGTCTCTGTGGCCTTGCCGTGCTGCTGGGAGGCAGCTGGGCCCGGCAGCGAAGGCGCGCGCTATGCTAAAATATCTAAATGCATTCCTTACTGGGACAACATCTTGACTCTTTTTTTGGTGAAACTGCATCAACCCAGGCACTTTGAAAGGATTTCATGGCCATGTATCTCCAATTTGTTATTGGACCAAAACATGGCTTTACAGAATTAAATTAGCTGTCAATTTTGCTGGAGTATTAATTTGATTTTAAACTTATGCTTTTTCCTTTAATAGGATCATCTTCATTTTAAAATGTTTAATATATGTCAATGGTTTGAAAAATTATTATTAATGAACATGATAATAAAAACAATATCATAATATAATTCAGTAGTCCCAAATGCTTAAAGTTAATGTTACTTATAGATATTATGTCATATCTTAGAAGACACCCCTAATCTTTCCTGGAGGAATAATAATCTTTACTAAATTATATTGCTCTTAAATAAAGAAAATGTTTATTTCCCTTCATAGAGACACACGCATTTGTCATGTTTGCTGGAAAAATTGTGTGCCTTTGTACATCCATTTCAATTTTGAAAGGATGAAAAAATGTGTGCATAAATTATTAGCATCCTAATCTTTTTATGTTTTCTCCATAAATTTTAATTCAAAATTTGTAAACATGCAGAAAAGTAAACACCTGTAAAACCACCACTGAATCAAAATTATTTAGAAATTCTCACATTTACTTCTTATATTTTTACCTATGTTTTTACTAAACCATATGAAAATAAGTTGCTGATATTGTGACAAACCACCCTTCACTACTAAAAAAATTATTAACCTCGGTTCCTGTTATATGACATATCATGTCTATCTTTCAACAAAAAATCACAAGGCATATTAAATAGCAAGAAAAAACACAGTCTGAGGAAATAAAGCAGGCATCAGAACTAGACTTAGATTGAGCAGAGATTTTGGAATTATCACTCAGGAGTTTGAAACAGCTGTAATTAATGTGGTGAGGGGTGAAATGGAAAAAGTGCACAACATGCAAGAACAGTACATGTAAGCAGAGAAATTGAAACCCTAAGAAAGAATCAAAAGTGAATGTTATAAACAAAAAGCACTGTAACAGAAATAAAGAATACCTTCGATGGGCTCACCAGTTAACTGGATATGACTGAGGAAAGAATCAGCGATCTTGACAATATATCAATAGGAACCTCCTAAACTGAAATGCAAAGAGAAAAAGGGAGGAAAAAATGGAACAAAATATCCAAGAATTATAGAGTACTAACAAGAGGCGTGAAGTACATGTAATAAAAATACCAGAAGGAGAAGAAAAGGAGAAAGAAGCAGAATAAACATTTGAAGTAATAATGGCTGAGAATTTTCTAAAAATGATGACAGACAGGAAATACAGATCCGGAAAGTTCAGAGAACACCAACTAGGATAAATACCAAACAGCCTACATGCAGACATTATCATATTCAAACTGCAGAAAGCCAAGACAAAGAAAAAAATCTTAAAAGGCAGAGGTAAAAAACTCCTTACCTATCTATAGATAAATGGTACAAATTCACTGGACTTCTCCTCAGAAAACATGCTACCAAAAAGAGTGAAATATTTAAAATGTTGAAAGAAAAAAACCCACCAGTCTAGAATTCTATATTCAGAAGGATTATCCTTCAAAAAGGAGGAAAAAGTAATGACTTTCTCATACAAACAAAAATTGAGGGAATTTGTCATTTGCAAGAAATGTTCAAACAGTCCTTCAGAGAGAAGGGAAATGATATAGGTCAGAAGCTCAGATTTACATACAGGGATGTAGAGCATTAGAGAAGGAAGGAATAAATGAAAGTAAAATATAAGTTTTTATTTTTCTTATTCTTAATTGATACAACATGTAAAATAATAGTAGATACAATAAATTTGGTAGCTTTAGATAAGTAAAATGGCTGAAAGCATTGTTGAAAGGGATAGAAAGGAGTGACTGAAAATACAGCTGGCCCTTTGTGTCTATGGGGTCTGCATCCATGAATTCAACCAATCACAGATCAAAAATAGTTGGAAAAAATTGCATCTTTACTAAATAAGTACACTTTTTTATCATCATTATTCTTTGAAATACAGTATAACAGCGATTTATATAGCACTGACATTGTGTTAGATATTATAAATAATCTAGAGGTGATTTAAAGCATACGTGAGATGTGCATAGGATATATGCAAATACTTTGCCACATTATATCAAGGACTTGAGCACCCACAGATTTTGGTATCCTCAGGAGATCCTGGAACCAATGTCCCATGGATACTGAGGGACGACTGAAATCTGTTATGACGTACCAGGACTACCCATGAAGTGGCATGGTGTTACTTGAAAGTAAACTTAGATTAGTTGTGAATGTGTATTGCAAGCCCTAGGCCAACCACTAATAATATTTTTAAAAGAAGGATAATTGCTATGCTAAGAAAAGAGAGAAAATTAAATCTTGGGAAATGTTCAATTAAACTCAGAGAAGGCAGAAAAAAGGAAGATTAAAAAAAGAGATGAATAACAGTACAATGAATAGAAAACAATTTCAAATATAGTAGATATCAATCAAATCATATCAATAATTACTTATATATGAATGGTTTAGATATACTAATGAAAAGATAGAGATTGATAGAGTGGATTAAAAAAAGAAAAGATCCAGCTATGCCTTGTCTAAAAGAAATCTACTTTAAATATAAAATACAGATAGATTAAAAACAAAAGGATGGAGAAACATGTATCATGCTAACATATGTGAAAAGAAAACTGGAGTAGATATATTAATTTCAAATAAAGAAGACTTCAGAACACAAAAAATTATAAGGGTTAAAAAGAAGCATTACATCATGATAAAGGGGTCCATTCTCCAAGAAAACATAACAATCCTTAATTTGTATGCACCTAACAGTGGAGCATCAAAATATGTGAGACAAAAATTGATAGAACTGCAGAAGAAATACTTGAGTTCACCATTACAGTTTAAGACTTCAACCAACAGGCCTCTATCAGTAACTGACAGATCCAGCAGACAGAAAACTAGTAAGGATATAGTTGAACTGAACAGCACCATCAATAACTGGATCTAATTGACATTTATAGAATTCTCCATCCAGCAACAGCAGAATATACATTCTTCTCAAGCTCACATAAAACATTCACCAAGGCAGACCATATTATAGGCCATAAAACACATGTCAACAAATTTGAAAGAATAGGAAGGATACAAAGTAGGTCCTTAAACCACGATGGAATCACACTAGAAGTTAATAACTGAAAGATAGCTAGAAAATTCCAAAATATTTGTAGATTAAACAGCATACTTACAAATAACACATGGATCAAAGAAGTCTCAAGAGAAATTAAAAAATATTTAGAACTGAATAAAAGTAAAAATACAACTCAAAATTTGCAGGGTGCTTTGAAAGCAATGCTTAGAGGGATATTTATAGTGTTGGATGCATGTACTAGAAAAGAAGTAAGATATAAAATCAATAATGTAGGCTTCTGATCTTAGGACACAAGAGAAAGAAGAGCAATATAAACCTAAACAAGTGGGAGAAAGGAATAATAAAAAATAGAGGAGAAATAAGTGAAAGTGAAAACAGGAAACAATATAGAAATTTGACAAAAGAAAAATTGGTTCTTTGAAAGGATTAATAAAGTTTATATACTCCCAACCAGGCTGGTAAAGTAGAGAAAAAAAAAGACAGAAATGAGAGAAAACACAAATTACTAATATTACAAATAAAATGTGACCATCCCTAGTGAACTATAGACATTAAAAGGACAATAAAAGAATATTATTAACAGCTCTAAGCCCACAAATTTGATAACTTAGATGAAATGGACCAATTTCTTGAAAGATACAATCTACCAAACTCATAAAAGAAGAAACAGATAATCTGAATAGACATATCTATTAAACAAATTGAATCAATAATTGATAAACTTCTTAACAAAAAGCACCAGACCTACATGATTTCACTGGTGAATTCTACCAAACATTTTTTAAAAGATATTAATTCTCTACAGTTTCTAATTTCCAGAAAAATAGAAGCAGAGGAAATACTTCCTAATGTTTTCTCTGAGGCCAACATTATTCTAATACCAAAGCCAGATAAAGATATTACAAGGAATGATAACTATGGACCAATATCTCTCATGAATATGAATGCAAGAATCTTTGAAAAAATAATAGCTAATCAAATCCAACAAAGTGTAAAAAGCATTATACACCCCAATCAAGTGGCATTTATCCCAGGTATGCAAGGTGGTTAGACATTTGAAAATCAATTAATGTAACCATCACATCAACAGGCTAAAGAAGAAAAGTCATGTGATTATATCAGTAGATGCATAAAAAGCATTTGGTAAAATCTAACACTCATTTATGATTTTAAAAAAAAACTGAGCAAACTAGGAAGAGAGGGAACTTTCTCAACTTGATAAAGAACATGTACAAAAGAAAAACCCTGTGGCCAGCATTATGCTTAATGGCGAGAAACTACAGGCTGAGTGTTCCCTATCCAAAATGCTTAGGACTAGAAGTGTTTTGAATTTGTGATTGATTTTTTTGATTTTGGAATATTTGCACACACATAATGAGATATCTTGAGGATGGAATCCAAGTCTAAACTTGAAAGTCATTTAAGTTTCATGTATGCCTTATACACATAGCCTGAAGGTAATTTTATGCAATATTTTTAATAATTTTGTGTACACAACAAAGTTTGTGTTCATTGAACCGTCAGAAAGCAAAGGTGTCACTATCTAAGGCACCCATGTGGACCATCTGTGGTTCTTTGGCATCACCGTCATTCCTGACTTTGAATTTATATGCTAATGATAAGCAATCATTTCCTTACCCTTAATTCACACATAAGTACTTAGTAGTAAAACGATATGACACAGCATTAATACACCAAAAGAATAATGTGTACAAAACACATAAGCAGCCCTGTAGCATCACTGAACGCCTGCATCGGCTGTTGAACAATGGCAACAACAAACAACAGCAGACTTTCGGTCTCCACCTACATTTTTCAAGGAAAAGGTGAATTGCAGCTGAAGGGGGACAAGGGGGCCTTTTTTCCCTTGAGGATGGTGAATAAACTGTTGTGCGACTGCATTTTGACTGTGACCCATCATATTAGGTCAGGTGTAGGATTTTACACTTGTGGCATCATGTCAGTGCTCCAAAAGTTTCAGATTTTGTAGCATTTCGGATTGTATATTTTTCGATTAGGGACACTCAACCCATAATTGGTTTCCCACCAGGATCGGGGACAAGGCCTTGATGTCCCCTCTCCCCACTCTATTCACCAATGTAGTGGAAGTCTTAGTTAATGAAATAAGGAAACAATAGATTGGGAAGGAAGAAACAAAACTGTCTTTGTTTGCAGATGACATGATTACTTATCCAGGAAATCCCAAAGAATCAACAAAAAAAGCTTTAGAAACTAATAAGTGATTACAGCAAGGTTTACAGGATTCGAGGTTAATATACCAGTAGTATACTACTGATCTCAGAAATTTATTGGAGTTCTGATCTGGGGGAAGAGAAAGTCATTTGGAACTTTCACAGCTTCACTAAACAGGTTTTAGAAAAAGTCTCTTCTTCATTTTCAGGCAGAATTGTGATTTCTGTGGTTTCTTGGTCAGTCAGGACCGCAGATGGGCTGTGTTAGAATCAATCGCCTGGGAAGCATGGCGTTTACTGGGCCCAGCCGTAAGACAGCTGGATTGAATAGCGTTGAGGGTGAGCTTTGGAATTGGTATTTTTGTAACAAACCTCCGGGCGATTCTGATGCACTCACTGTATGAAAAGGCACATTCCGAAGGAACTTGATGAAAAGTTTCAGGAATTCTGATTGCCGCAAGCCCCAAGAGGCACAGGGCTTCATTTTTCCACATTGGTAAAGATTACAGAGATGAAATAACTTTGCCATCCTTTGGTTGAAGAAACATGACATAGGAAGTGCTTATATGTCATATAAATCATTTCTATCAAATATTGTGGTAAGATTAGTTGTATCATCATATCTGTAAATCCTCTTACAGTATCTTTTCCTATAAATTTTTGATAGCAGCCACAGAAGGACCAAAATATGCTTTTGGGTCTCTTAAGATGTTTTTATTTCCTTAAGATGAATCCTATGGTGATATTTGCCAGCTTTTCAAATATATCTCCCAGGTGAATATGTTCAGTAGCATAAAGTGGATTTTAAAAAATTGTTTATAGTCAAAATTTTCTTAGAGAAGTTGTTACCCAGTACATATGACTTCATTAGTCCGAATTTCTCTATAATCACTCTAAGTTTCTTAATACTTTGAACCAAAGATCCATTTGAGAATTTGAGGAAAGACTTGGAACTTTCTTACCGGACATTAAACACATTTAAATGAAATAACAGTTTCCACATATTTTTAGAGAATCTATGAACATCCCCAAAAGCTCCTTAAATCCACAGATTTCAGTTTTAAAACGTCCTGATCTGAGATATGTGGTATTTATACCAATTTATAATTCAATGGGATTTTATATGTTTTCCAGGTACCTGTACAAAAATGAAATTCATGCACTGGATAAGCAAACATTTAAAGGACTCATATCCTTGGAGCAGCTGTAAGTAATAGAAACCTTTTTATTGAATTACTGATGGTTACATTTCAAATAGAAAGCTTCGTAAATGCCATTATGTAGATAGCTTTAAGCTTTGTCATGCAGCTTGAATGGTTGAATATTCTGTCATCAGTTGGATAAAAATCAGAATGTGTGATCAAATTGGCATGAAGACAGGAAGACAGACAGAGTTCAGCTGGATTTCTAGGTCTCCATTTATTAATTGTGTGACATTGGGCAAGTTACCCTCCATGAACCGTTTTTCCAACTCTCTGAAAGGCAGATGTTACTGCTGTGAGGATTAAGATATTGCATGCAAAGAGACTAGTTTATTACTTGATGCAAAATAGGCATTTTATAGAAGGTGATTTATAGTTGTGATTATTATTAATTTATGAGACAAATTCAAACTTTTAACTGATCCAGTAACTTTTAGAACATAGGCTCTAACCTCTCATTTTACAGATAAAATCAAATACAATGTTAATTAAATGAGTTGCCCCAAATTAAATGTCTGTGGCATTATTATTACAACTCAGACCTCAGTTGTGTATTAGTGTACTTTTTAGCTTTTGACAACATATATAAACCTGAGATTCATCTATCAGAATTTCAGTGTGAAATATAAATTCCTCGATATCAAAAAGTCCTATTGTGCAGTTACATGGCTACTGAATTGCAATTTGATGTTTTATTCAGAGATTTCTCTCAATTATATGTGTCTGAAACACAAATACTAATTAGATATTTGAAGATTTTTTTTCTCCATTGAGGACAACCTAGAGGATATTTCTTAAGCTCAGATATGTAGAGTGTGCTTTAATTTTTAACTGCTAGTAGGATTTCTATATAAGAAAAGTCTTTCACTCCCAACTTTGTTTTCATCTTTAATGTGGTTTCTTAATTTCAAAAAACTTTTTATTATTTCTATAATAAACATGCTTAGAGAAAACTAGATTTCTTTCTCCTAGAAGGCCAAAGTGTTAAGTTATAATATTAAAATATGATCAACCAATCAAAAATATTTTTTAAAAATTGTCATTACTCTACTTCTCCCTCTTACTAATTTTCTTTTATGTGACTGCTATAGTTTGAAACTCATGCTGACATTTAATTGCCATTGTAGCAGTATTCAGAGGTGGGGCCTTTAAGAGGTGCCTAGTCCAGGAAGGCTCTGCCCTCATGAAAAGATTAAGGCCATTATTGTGGGGGTGAGTTCTTTGTACAGAGACAAATTCAGCCCCCTCTGGCTCTCTCTTTCCCTCTCTTGGCCCCGCTGCCATGGGAAGATGCAGCAGGAAGGTCACTGAAACATGCTGGGCCCTCAATCTTGGATTTCCCAGCCCCTAGCACGGTGAACCAATAAATTTCTGTTTATTATCAATTATCTAGTCTGTGGTATTCTGTGATAGCAGCAGAAAACAAACTAAGACAGAGAATTGGTACCGGAGAGTGGGTGTTACTATAAAAATACCTGAAAATTTTTAAGTAGCTTTGGATCTGGATGATGGGGAGAGGCTGGAACAATTTGGAGGAATAGGCTAGAAAAAGCCTGATTGCCGTGAGTGGAGCATAAGGGTGACTGTGGGGAGGGCTCAGAAGAAGAGGAGAGCAGTGGGGAAAGTCTGAAACTTTTTAGCGATTTCTTACTTGGTTATGATCAGAATCTTGGTAAAAATATGAACAGAAAAGGCAATTCCGGTGAGGTCTCAGGCAGAAATGAAGAACGAGGTAATGGAAACTGGAATAAAGGCCATACTTGTTGTAAAGTGACGAAGAACTTGGCTGAATTGTGTTCATACCCAAGGGTTTTGTGGAAGGCAGAATTTAAGAAAATGAACTAGGGTATCTGGTGGAAGAAACTTGTAAGTCAAATGTTGAAAGGGCTACATGGCTTCTTTTAACTGCATACAGTAAGCTGTGAGAGATGGGAAATAATTTAAAGATGAAATTTATAATTGAAAGAGAAACGGAATATAAAAATCTGGAAAATTCACAGCCTGGTCATACAAAGATCATCGCAAGTGTGCGCAGCCAGGAGATGCTTTGGTGAAAGAACTAGCATGGCTAGAAGGAAGCCAGGTGATATTTATTAAGACAACGGGAGAATGACCTCAGAGTCATTTCAGAGAACTTTAAGGCAAGCTCTAGAGAGCGGCCCAGGGCACCCGAGGGAAATCAGCATTTGCTGCCCTGCGCTGTTTCAAGTCCCTGCTCTCCGGATTCAGTGCAGCGCCCTCGGCCACTCCAGCTGCGGCTCACGCAGGCTCAGGTGCAGCTTGTGCTGCTGTTTCAGAGCATGCAATGGTGGGCCTTGGTGGCAGATTCATGCTTTGATGTGTATCTGCAATCCTCACACAATGTCTTTAAACTCAATGGTAAGTAACATCTTTACAAAGCATATTTTATACCATTGCTTATAGAGTTCAGAGATTTGTAAACCATTCAATTCACTGTAATAAAACAGCTCTCAAAACATCTTTCAAGTAACATCCTGAGATTTATGTTTTCAACATGTATATATAAACTTATTAAATCAGGTCTTAAAGTCAATGGTAAAGAACATCTTTAAAAAGCATATCATATATACTTGTTTACAAAGTTTACAGAATGGCAAACAGTTCAATTCACTCCAATAAAGAGTGAATGCAATTTGAAGAACATGCTGACATTCATCTTTTAGATGTGTATATGTAAACTTCTCACATTATGGCTATGAACACAATGGTAAGGAATATCTTTGAAAA
>CM052438.1:87936839-87962583 GCA_028533085.1 Varecia variegata
AAAACTTTTGCTATTTAAAGGACACTACTAAGAAAACAAAAAGGCCAGCGACAGGATGGATGAAAATGCTTGAATAGCATATCTGATAACAAACTTGAATGTAGAATATGAAAAGGACTCCTATCACTTAACAATAAGAAAAATAATAGAATTTTAAACAGTTTAAAAATGAGCAAAGCGTTTGGACAGAAACTTCATAAAAGAAGAAATATGGATGACAATAGGCACAGAAAAAGATGCTGACCCTCAAGGGCACCAGGCAGATGCAAATCAAACCCACCACAAAACACCAGCATATGCGCACCTCTTAGAATAGCTCATGTTAAAGAGACTGAACATACCGAGTGTTGGGGAAACTATGGAGCAGTTGGAACTCTCTCATGTATTGCTGGTGGTAATTCAAAATGACACAGTCACTTTGAAAAACAATTTGGTAGTTTCTTTAAAAGTTAAACACTAAGTGTGGAACAGCAATTCTACTTTTAGGTATTTATCACCAAAGAAATGAGAACACATTTCCACAAAAAGAGTACCACTTAAATGATTATAGCACCTGTATTCAGAATAGCCCAAATATCTACCAACTGCCATTTGGTTAGAAAAACTGTGATGTATTTACACAATAGGATACTGCTCAGCAATCAATCAGTGGGAACAGACTACTGACCCCACAAAAACACGGATGGATTTTAGATGCCTTATGCAGAGTGAAAACAAAATTTCATACTGTCTGATTACATATGAATTCTATAATAGGAAAGGCCAAACTATAGTGACAGAAATCTGGCCAGTGGTTTCCTGGGGCCAGGGCTGGGGGCATGGAATTGGCTGCAAAAGTCAGGCAAGCCTTATTTGGGGTCATGGAAATGTTCTATGTCATGATTATATCTATTCGTCATATGATGTATACATTTATCACAGCTAATTTATTTGTGTATGTCAAATTGGTGAATTGTTGCTGTATGTAAGTTATACCTCAATAAAGCTGACTTAAAAAAATCAATATCTCATTATTATTCACCAGATATTTCCATGAATTTATCCCTATGTTTGTTTTTGTGAACTAAATCTATGACTTATACTGGTTTAGAGTAAGTCTTAAAATCAGATAGTAAAATTTCTCCAACTTTGATTTCTTATTAAAAATTGTTTACATTCTCATATATATTTTAGAATTAGCTTGTTCATTTCTAATCATCCCCCCACTCCAAAAAAAAAAAAAGCCCTCTGAATTCTGATTGGAATTACGTTGAATCTATGCATCAATTTGTTGGAAATTTTCTCAACAATCGTCCTATAAATGTATTCAGAGCAGAAAAATGAAAGAGGCTATTTTTTGATAGAATTACGTCAAAACAAAACTTTAGTCATCTAAATAGTTTGGGTAAAATCAAGGCATATTTTTGGCTGGAAACAGCATCTGTGTGTCTTGGGTAGAACAGCTGGTGTATCTTTCCCGGGGCATGAGCGGGTTGAGGGCTGGTGTGCAGTTAGTTATAAGGCACTGCAACCTGACCTTCTTTCTTGAGCGTCAGTAACAGTCGGTTTTAAGCGCCTTTCTAGTAATAGTTCTGTTTTGCATTATTTAATTTTGTCTTTCCAGCTGGCTTTGTGACAAGTTTGAGATACACTCAATGAGAAAATCGTAACACGATCTTCTCTCTGGTTGGGAGCGTCCCGTTCTGGGGGTGGGATTGGCTGCGGCGTCAGGCTGGGCGGGCGTGGCGGGGCTTTTCCAGTCTCTTCCATCCTTACTCCTCACGCACACACCCCCACAGGAGTCTAACCCTGATGAAACCTCTTTTTTGGGCACCACATGAAAAGAACAGAGTTTGAAGACCTTTCCCTCATCTGTACAATTCTAGATAAAATTTGTATGATGTAAAGAGTAATCCTGACTTTGAAAGTGTGCAAGTTTGTTCTTCAATAGGAAGTGGATGTTAAAGACAGAAGCTCTGTGATGTCCGTGGGGCTCTCCAGGGTTTCTGAGGAAAAGGCCCAGACGCGCACGCTGGGAGGTGGGTGGGTGGGGGCGGGGCGGAGCGGCTCTCGCCTCCCCTGTTGCTCCTCCCTGCAGACAGGGGCTCGTGACCAGGGACCAAAGGGAGGCAGGGGGCTCGTGCCCACTTTAAGCCCTGCTAGTTTGAAAATGGCTAGAGAGGAGAATAAAGCTTACAGGCTGGAGTATGTTTTGAAGTGACTCTATAAACAATCTCTGCCAATTAATCTGTGCCAGGGTTTTTCACTGAATTTCCTTTTCCAACTTGCGTTTTAGGAGGATAGGTTGAGGATGAGCTAAAGCTTTCATCTGCCTTGTAATGCCGCTCGGTGCAGTCCCCGCCAGCGCGCTGCCTGGCAGCACGACGGAATCCCCTAGGAGCTCGCAAGCGGGGCCCGTGCCCACCTCCAGATCAGAACGTGAGGCGGGCGCTGGCTCTGCTGCTTCCGTTTGAAGTTCCCCTGGAGAGTCTAAAGTGCAGTCAGGGTTAAGAGTCATTGTCTCTACCTTTAAGGTATTACGTGTCCTAGAGATACCACCCAAATCTTACCTGGGATTTATGTTCCTTTTCTGTCTACGACTCTCCTAACCACCATCGCCGGGACTGTATAAGCCCCATCATCCAAAGACCTTCAACTGGCGTAAAAGCTGTGCCAGGGACCAGCTAAATAAGCACATTGGGTTTGGGCTTTAAATGTATTTTATAAACATTGAGTTCAGGTACCAAAGAGGTAGAAATCATGGAAACGTCGTCTTAACTTGTTTTTCCACACCTCAGAGCACCTGTGTTGTGGAATCACCTTCCCAGTTCCCTGTTTATTCTGATGCAGTAAAAGCCATCGGGGACCAGGCTCAGCCACTTCTGTTGACTGGTATAGTAAATACTCATGTTTGTCCAGCATAAGCCTTTGAGAGTCAGAGGGAAAATTTGTGATATATTGTCAAGAAAGAAGAATCCAAAATTTTAAAGAATAAACCCATTTATATCTTTTAAAAAACACTTGGGATATTTAGCAAACTCGGTGCCAGCGTCATCCCAGGCAGCGTCGCTCCTGTGCTGCATGTTGCATCACACTCTTCCCTGGGCCCGGCCTTCCTCCTGGCGTTTCCCGACGGGCCTTCATCCTCTCTTCTTTCCGGGTATCTTCAAGTTTCTCTCACCAAGCAAGCCCAGTCTTCAGCCAGCATTCCCGTTTAGCTGCTGTTCTCTTTCCTCCCTTCTGTGTGTCATTAAGCATACATCACCCTGTAAGCAATAGAAAATTCAACTTAAACTGACTTAAGCAAAAAGGGAACTCATAATCTAGATGTAGACTTATTTAAAAAAAAAAAAAAAAACCCTGCACAAGGTTGGTTTCTCTCTCTCTCTCCATTTCTGGGTCCTGTATCCTTAGTGTTAGTTTCATTCTCAGGCTTTATAACTATATAAAGTTGCTTCAGCTACAGCCTCCTTGATTTTTTCCCATTTGTGCTCATGAAGAAAAAACCTGGTACCCACATAGGTAAGCAAATCCTAGGATGTGAGCCTCTTTGGCCCTGACGGGATTGGCCTGGGCGGTCAGGACTGACTCCCATCACTGTAGCCGGGGGTCCAAATGCTCTGGTCCGTCTGAACTCAGTGGCTTGTTCCATCCCTGACACCCAGGGCTGCAGTCGGCTCTGCCCGAATCCCAGGCACTGAAAACGTGGTGCTAGTTGTAGCCAAAGGAAAGGGAGTGGAGGCTGGAAGGCGAAACAGCAAACGGCCACTCTCCCTTTCCTGTGAGAGTCTCGAAGGACTAAGTTTCCTTTTTAAGGAAAAAAGAGAGGAAAGGAGAGAGGAAGGAGGAAAAGAAAGAAGAAAAAGAAGTCTACACCAGTGCTTCTCAAACTTCAGCCAGCACGTGTATCATGAAGTGATATTTTTAAAGTGAAGGTTCTGATTCAGAAGTTCTAGGGCAGAGCCAAGTTTCTGCTTTTGCTGTTCTGGGAGGCCACATTCTGAGCCAGCCAGGTGCCTAAAGTTCTTCCATTCTGCCTGCATCTTTTCAGTCGAACCTGGTCTTCTGCACCAGTGACTTACCAAAGCAGAAGTTAAAACCCAAAAAAGAAACAAAAACAAAAACAGCCCAAGATATAAGTTGTCTGGCTCCTACTCACACAGCGACAATAGTGATAGCATTGCACACCTGTGTCAGGCTTCCTTCTAACACAGTGCTTTTGTACACATTGTGGCCTTTAATCCTCGGGTAACTGTGAGGGAGTGTTGCTGTCATAAAGGTTAAGGAAGAGAAGCACAGTTGCGGGGAGTTTCTCTGCCTTGGGTATCGGTGCAGTTAGTGAGTGGTATAGTAAAATAAAAATTAAGGTCTTTCACTTTAGCATTTTGGGTCTTCATGAGAATATTCCTGTATAATACTATGAAACAACAACAGGCTTTGCTGTTTTAGCAATCTTCTACTTTTTTATTCTGGTAATTTATTCTCAAGTGGTAATGATAAAAGATGTTTATAGAGTCAGCACCTCTAATGGGCTCACTATCATGAAGCCACCTCGAGAGAAGTGTGCCTTCAATTCAACATATTTATCTGCGTTCTGCACCGTAGACAGACCGGACCGCACAGCCTCCATTGTTATAGCACTTTGATCTGCACAAGAAACTAGGGCACAGATTTGCAACCTGTTGTAGTAAAATACAGTCAAGAGAAGTTATACATTAAATTGCATTTAGGGCATATTCTCGCTCCTTGGGATGTGTCTGCCACTGAATGTGGATGATGACGATGGGGAGGCTCCTGGCCATTGCATTGTGACTGGAGTTTGGCGATGGCTGGCTCCTGTTTCTGTGCTAGAAATTGTGTGTCGTATGCTGAGGTGTGTCATGGCCATCGCTGTCCTGCCCTTGAATGCATTCTTCTCTTCTCTTACCGCCAAGCCTTCGCAGATGCTCTTCACCTTCCCTGGAATCCCATGCCTGTCTCCTTTACTTGACTAAACTCCTCCTTGCCCATATGTCTGTATAAATTGGGGCTGTGTTTGGAATGAAGCAACAGAAAACCCACACCTCGCAGTGTCTCATGCTCTGCCTCTCTGCTGACCTGGCGGAGCCTGTGCCCACACCTTACTTGCTGTAGAACACACCTGCCTTCTCCTGGGTCCAGCCTGAGTCCCATCGCATTCCTGCCACAAGATGGGCTCTGGGATCTCTGCACTGAGGCTGGCGGCTGGGAGACGGGTCATCCACTCCCACTTCAGTATGCCAGGGAGGAAGAAGAGGACAGAGGACAGAGGAAAGCAAGTGAGCAAACGCTCCTAGAGAAAGTGAGGACTCTTGAAATACACGTTCAGCACCGGTCGCAGGTGTCACATCCTGATGGGCAAAGTCAGGAGAATGCCTTCTATTGGATCCAGTCCCTTGGTTAAGCAAGGTGGTAGCTCTACGTGGGCTCTAGCTAACCCATTTTGGGAGGCATTTGTTGGGGAGATGGTTTTGCCTATAGGCGGGGTAGTTTTAGCTATCTTCATCCTGTTGGTGTCAGATTGGAGGCTCATGGATGCTTTAAGGTTTAAAATTCACAGGCTGTAACTTTCCCTATTTGGGCTTTCTTATGACTACAGTTCACTCATTCATTCATTGTTGAGCACATTCAAAATATTTATTGAGCGTCTATAATACTTTGTGCTAGGCATTTTCTGGGCTCTGGAAAATCAATCCATGAGTGAGAAACAAAGTACTGGCCGCAGGGTGCTTGCTGTTTAGGGAGGAGAGAGAAACAGAGGAACACGTCCGTGTGTGGAACAGCAGGGGAATGGTCACAGTGCCACTGTGAAAGGGTGCCAGGGGATTGTGGCGCTCCATGGGGTGGAGGGGAGCAGAGGCCTGCGGGGAGGGAAGGAGCCTCAGGGACAGAGCATGACGACAAGCAGAAGGCAAGTGCAAACGCCAAGACAGGTACTGGCTAAGCACCGAGTGTGAAGCCAGGGCAGGGAGCTAGTGTTACGGGTGAGTGAAGAACAGAGGCGACGTCTGGGCAGCGGCGGGCAGTCCATGCTCGCGGCAGCAATGCTGGCTCTACTCTGAGCAAGAGAAGAAAGATACTGGGGATGTCAAGCTGGGCAGGGACAGATCTGATTTATGTTTGAAAGGATCATTCTGGCTTATTTGAACTATTCAGTAAGGAGAAGGGAAGAAGACTGGAGGCCAGGGAGGGGGAGGAGCAGGGGAGAAGTTCTTCTATCGTAGATCTAGGTTGAAGGTAAAGCAGATAGGATGTCCTGAAGAACTGGGTTGTTAAGGTGAGAGTAAAGCAGAAGAATGACTCCAAAGCTCTTGGCCTAGATGAGTGGTTCTTAATAGGAGATTTGGGATTTTGCCCCCCTAGGGGTCATTCGGCTATGTCTGGGGGGATTTTTGGTTGTACAGCCAGGGTGGGGAGATGCTGTAGGTACCTTGTGAGTTGAAGTCAGGGATGCTGCTAAACATCCTTCAATGCATGGGGCAGCCCCACGACAGAATTCACTAGCCCCAAGTGTCCATAGTGCCTGACATAGAACAGTTTTCATTTACTGAGATGTGGAAGAATGGAATAGGTGTGGTTAGGGGAGAGATCAGGAATTCAGCTTGGACATGTTAGACTGGAGGTGGCTATCAGATGTTCAGGGGGACGTAGGCAGTTGGGTGCATGCACCTGGAGTTCACAGGAGAGGTCGAGTTTGGAGATCACTAGTTGGGAGTGACCCAGCAAGTCACCCCCCAAGTCTGGATGAGACAAGTTAGGGAGACTGTACCTAGTGGCAAGATGTGATTCCCAAGTCCCCTAGACATCTGGAGATCAGGAGGTGAGAAGGAAACAGTGAGAGATGTATAAATGGCCAGCAAATTATAAGTTCCTAGGGAAGGTGTCCCAGAGCCCAACAAACAACACCTTCAGGTCTTCAGGAGTAATAAACTCTGTTCAAAGCTGTTGATAAGTCAAGTGAGATGAGAATGGAAACTGAGCATTAGACTTTGCAAACTAGTTACCACTTACTAGTTACTCTGGGTGCAAATACCCAGCTGGATTAGCATCCAGGTAGATGCCAAATGGGAACAAGACTAAGAGGAAGTGACGACTAGTAACATATTAAGAAGGAAATAAAACACTCATAATCCCCAAACTCTGAAAAAATGTTTTTGTGTATTCTTTATAATCTTGCCTGTGCATACACAGCTGGGATGTGCGTGAGGTTAGACTATATATGCAGTGTTATGTTATGTTGGGCTCTTTTTAAACTTTACATTGTTTATAATGTTTATAACTGTATATTATACAGATTTTTATAACTGTATTTGTTGCCATAACAAATCACCACAACTTTAGGATCTTAAACAACACAAGTTAATTAATTTTTTTTACATTTCTCTGGGTCAGAATTTTGATGTGGGTCTCATTTGGCTAAAATCAACGTGTTGGCAGGTTGCTCCTTTCTGGATGCTTTAGGGTAGAGCCATTGCCGGACCACTGGTTGTTGCAGAATTCATTTCCTTGGGGCTGTGGGAACTGTTAACTGAGGGCTGGCCCCAGCTTCCAGAGGTTGCCTGCGGTCCCTGGCTCGCAGTACTCTTCTGTTCACAGCCAGCGGTGGTGGAGAGAGTCCCTCTCTGTCATGTCTCCCCAGGGGGCTCTTCTGCCTCCCTTTCCCACTTTTAAAGACTAGTGTGATTAGATTGCTCCCACCCAGACAATCCAAGATAATCTCCCATTTCAAAGTTCTTCACTTTAATCACATCTGCAAAATCCCTTTTGCCACGTAATGAAACATATCCACAGGTTTGGGGAATTAATGCATGGACCTCTTTGGGGGGCTGTCCACAATAACATTAAACATTCTTTGATAATACAAATTAATGGCTGTGTGTGATTAACTGTATGAACATACTATAATTCATTTTAAACATTTATTGTTGGACATTTATATACTTTTATTGTCATTCATATTTTATTAAAATTAACTCTATTAAAACAACACTACTTGATCAAAGCTCTGTGATTAAAATATTGTAACAGGTCACCAGAAGAAAGTTCATTAAAAGAGTACTCCAGGTCCAGAAAGATGTAGGGTAATTTTTATTTGTTATAAAGATGAATGTAGCCACAATGACTTATGATTGAAAATTGCTCCAGAAGGGCAAGAAGGACTCAACATGAATAGGGAATCCAAAGAAAATGAAACAGAAAAACTAGAGATTGAAGTAATATAGCATCTCACTCTAAAAGGAATAATTTCTATTTGTAAATGTTCATTCCTAAGGAACCAATCATAGGGCAGATCTTGTGAAATTTTACGTTCGTTCTTCAATTACCTGAACTTGGGATGAGACCACCTCACCGTTCACCATCTCCTGCACACTGTCTTGATTTTTCATGTTTTGGTTGGGTCTTTAGAGGAATCAATTGATTGTGCTTGCTATTTGGAGTCTGTCACAAATAGACTTTCATCCAAACTGAGACATTTGTATATTTTTAAATTTTGCTGTCTTAAATAGCACTATGGTGAACATCTTTTTTGCCTTCACTTTTTGGGTTATATTCTTAAATGGAATTATCTGCATCTTTCTGACACTAGCTGGCAGGACTTGTTTCTTCCCCATTTTCTGCATCCTCAAGTCATTTTGTCAGCAGCCAAGGTCATGGGGGGGGAGCTGTTGTTTTCAGTCCTGTAGCAATTGTCTAAATAACTTGAGGATGAGTCAAGTGACCAATTTTACTAATATTTTAATCCCCCCATGGTTGTGATATTTCAGTGGCCTCTAATTTCAATACCTCTGATCTCTCCATTTTCCAAACCTTCCTGTAGACAAACCACTAGACAGATAAGGAAACTGGGGCACAGAGAAGTTGATCTACTTGGCTGAGATCACACAGCCCACGAGTGTTGGAGCCAGGATTGGAACCCAGGAGTTGGGCTTCAGATATGAACTGCCACCCTCTGTACGAGCTTCCCGAGCTTCCCTTTCTGCGTTCCTTTCCTGACTGGCTCTCTCTTCAAAGCCAAGTAGAAGTAATCTGTCTCTCCCTTGTCAGTTCCCACTGCATGCAACCTCTGCACAATTTTTTTTAACTGCATTTCTAGGCCTTTCTTCATGCTCCTGAGGATGTTTCTCTTTCCCATTTCTAGTTGCAAGGATCATGGGGTCTAGACCTGTGTTGGCGACTACCACCACGATGGCCTGCAGCTCACTTTAAGTCTTTACACTCTGCAAAGTAGTGGCCTGTTAGACAACTGTCCAGAGCCTGGGACCACAGTATCCCCTGGAGATCATAAAGCTTCCCTTGCAGGATGGTTGCAAAGAACAAATGCGGTGATTCACACAAAGCAGCCCAGACAGTGCCTGGCAACCACTGGACACCACGAAGTGTTTACCCTTCCTATGACTCAGGTGGAGGTCTTGGAGGAGGAGTGAGTATTTACCAGGTAAGGGCTGGAATTTGAGGGTGGAAGGCAGGTAGAGAGAGCATGTCAAGCAGGTGGAAACACGAGAGGGCTGTGAGCCACAGGGCCAGGGCACGACAACTTGCAGCTTAGGGAATTCGAACAACTTCCTGGAGGCAGGCAGCAGGCTGTGTGAAGGCACAAGTCCTGTGGGTAGGTCGCAGTGGGCCTTTCATGGAGTGCCAAGTTGTTGATTAGGAGGCACGGAGGAGGAATGATATAATCAGACTTCCACTTTAGAAAAGACAATCTGGCACCTGTTTAAGAAATGGGCTGCATGCGTGCCAAACAAGAGCCTGCAAAAGTGATTAGTTGCAAAGAAAAGAGTTGGAATGAAGACACCTGCATGGGGAGGAGAAGGGGTGCGCAGGAGGTGAAGAGGCGCTCGGCTGCCGGGAAAGTGACCGCCTGACTCCGGCCTGGGGAGCGCGGGGCGCGGGCTGGAGGGCCGTGGGACACCGGGTGGAGCCGTCCCCGGACAGCGGGAGGTGCAGGGCTAACGTGGGAGAACAATTGCAAAGTCGTAGCACGGAGAGGTGGTGGCAGCCCAGCGTGTCCTGAGGTGGCCCAGTCTTTCTTAGCGGCAGCGTCTTGAAATACCAATTAAACGGCAAGTGCCATTAACATTCAATCGCACATTGGGGAAAATGTCATCAGTCAGGGGTGCGTCGTGCGTCTGGAAGTGCAGAGCTTGAGTGACAGGAAGAATAACTATTCGCTGACACAAACAGAAGAGGCAGCAGGAGGCTGGATGGGGACGCATTAAAATAGATATCTTTAGTGTTTATCCCAGAAATGGGAATTTTCCTTAACTGCTTGGACATTTTTTTCTCACATCCCTTGTATCTGTAACTTTAGCTACAATCTGTGACCTAAAACTTCAGACACTATTGGCTTCACGGGTTCAATATTAACGCGGACACCGACCCCGCAGGCTGTCTCGCAAAATGAAATTCAAAACCCTCAGGACGCAGCGGCTCAGCGGGGCGCCGCCGCCTCGACCGCACGGCTGCTCCTCATACAGGGCGCTGTGCCCCTTGCGTCCTGCAGGCGGCGCTGTTAACTCGCAGCCGGGCCTGCTCCCGCGTGCTCGCCGCCGCGGAGGCCGAGAATCCGTGCGCGCGTCTGTCCCTGCCCGGCCAGGACACTGTGACCGACGCATGCGCGCTGGGAGCATTCTGAGGCCAGATTATAGTAAAATGGGGACAACAATGATATTTTAGTAAAATTTTTATTTTGGTGAGGGAAAAAAACTTACATGCAATAAAATTTCAGATGGACAAATACCTGAATTTTTGGCAGCATTCCTCCCCACTCCACCGAGTCGTCTGCGCCAGCATGCTGGTTTACACAGGCGCGATACTCTGGGCGCTTCTGTTTTACGATCAGTGTTTGCATCTTTAGGACAGATCTGTCCAAAGGCTCAAAATTAAAGTTATCAGTATGCACGTTTTACCAGATCATGTGCTCTACACTGGCCTTGTCATCATGTAAGTGACGCTGACCATGGACCCTTTCTGGTTTCCTTAGCAGTCAGAGGATGCTCTGTTTAGAGGACAGACAGGCTGGCAGAATTGCCCCTGGGCCAGGAATCATTGGTTTCATGGTTGTGTTTTTTATTTTTGTGTAGCAATTTGGACCAGGCTGATACTTATAGCCGGGGCTTGATTTTCCTTCTGTAAAAAGGGCTCCATATTTAGAACTCTATTTCCTAAAATGGATGAGTGAAAAGAGATGTTAATTTGCATACATGTTTCTGAGTGTTGTAATTATAGAGAAGGAAGCAGAGGAAGGTGCAATGACAAAATGTTACATGTGGTAATTACTGGGGTTGGATTTTTAGAGTTTTTTCTTTTAATGCACTTTTCTGTATTGTTTGAATTTTCCTCAACCCATATGTCATTTTTAACAGCGTTATTGAAGTATAATTTAAATACCATAAAATCCACCCATTTAAAGCAATATATAATTTTTACAAAATGATAATGCCTTTAAAAATCATGGGCGGATCAGACAAAAAACAAGCTTGACAGAGCTTTCCTGTACTTCTGTTGTGAGGATAGTGATTTATGTAGAGACTTTTAAAAGATTTTTTTTGGATGAAGCTAACATATAAACTCAACTAACAATTTTTTAAAACTGAAAAGCAAAGCGGTGTTTGCTTTAAGATTGTTCTTCCTTCTGTTTAGCTCTTGGTCTTCTGGGACGGCACCTCATCGAGAACAGTTCAACATGCCCTTGTTTCAACAAGGCAGGGCGTGCGTGTCAGCAATTTCAGTGTTTTCTGGGTTGGTTTGGAACTTTTGCATTTCTAACCTTAAACTTGTTCAAAGATTCCAAAAGTCTCAAGATTGCAGTATTGGGTTGGAAAACTCCCAAGAGCTATTTCCTATAAAATTGTGCTGTTTCTATTTCGGGAGAGGAACGGTGACCATATAATAGAATTCAATGATTTCCCATTCTGTAACTTAGGTGCAAACAAAAGTAAAAGAACCATTTGACTAACACATCCAAACTGTTCAAAATATACCTTTTGAAAGACAAGTATAAAATTCATCAAGAAAAATTTATTTTATATTAATCGTTTTATTTTTTCAGTTAATACTGGTATCATGAGAAAAGTTTCACGTCCAAAATAATAACCCAGTACTATACATTTACGTGGTATCCTTGATTCAATATTAAGTGGGAAAATTTGCCTAAATGTTGAGAGTTGTGATGACCTTTCAAAAAGCTTAGTGAAAGAGATTTAGGGATGTTTTTTAAAAGCTCACAACTGTTTAAATAAATACATTGCTCTTTTAGAGAAACCAGGCCACCGGTCCAATTGTCTATGACATGCCAGCCATTTCTGTTATGATTTCCAAATTCTACCACATGCTTTTCAGGAAGAAGAACTTTAATTTTTAACTTTAATTTACTAATAGCTAATATTTATTATATATCCTTTACGTACTTTGCAGTTGTCTCTTTTCTTTACATGAAAACATGGCTTTTCAGAGGATTAAAACAATTAAATTTCATGTAAGGGGGAGTGTTTAACAACATATAATAATATTATTATATTTTAAACAAGGTCATATCTCCATCGGTATAACTCTAATCATAATCCCTTGGAGGTCATGTGGGACCTAGGCGGTCATGCCTGTGGGAGAGTCCGTCAGCACAGGAGACTCCACATGTGCATCTGAATGTGCCCTTCGGCTGCAAGAGCCCTGGTCACTTGCTTACAGTATTATTGAAGGGATTGAGCTTGGCAGAGTTCAGACATGAAACTAACTTTTTTTCTCCATTGCTCTCTTTAAACATTCTTGGAGATTTTCCTTTTCCAGCCCTAATTTCATCTCTGGAAGATTAGAGAATATTTCTGATTTCTTCCAGGAATTAAAAAAAAAAGTCTAGCATGGTCTAGTTCCATCTTGAATCAATTAAAACTCTTCTCCTTTTGTTGCTCAGGCTCCCCCTGGGTCTGAGGGATCTGCTATACAGGGGGAAAAGGTTTCGTTTGTCCACTTTATTTATTTTTAATTTAAAAATATTATGGGGTACAAATGTTTTTGGTTACATGTATCGATTTTGTAATGCTTGAGTCAGGGTTATAAGTGTGCCCATCACCCAGATAGTGTTCATTGTACCTGTTAGGTAAGTTTTCACCCATTCCCTCCTCCCCCCTTCCCCCTGCTTGATTTCCACCGAGTTTTACTTCCCTCTGTGCACCTGTGTAATGAGCACATGTGGTGTTTATTTTTCCATTCTTTAGATATTTCACTTAAGATAATGGTCTCCAATTCCATCCAAATTGTTGCAGAAGGCCTTAATTCATCCTTCCTTGTGGCTGTGTAGTATTCCATAGTATACAGATAGCACATTTTGTTAATCCACTCATGTATTGATGGGCACTTGGATTGATTTCGCATCTTTGCATTTGTGAATTGTGCTGCAATAAACATTCGCACGCAGGTGTCTTTTTGAACAAATGACTTCTTTTCCTTTGAGTAAATACCCAGTAGTGGGATTGCTGGAACAAATGGTTGGTCTATTTTTAGTTCTTTGAGGAATCTCCATACTGTTTTCCATAGAGGTTGTACTATCAACAGTGTATAAGCATTCCTTTATCTCTGCATCCACACCAACATCTATTGTCTTTGGACTTTTTAATAAAAGTCATTCTAACTGGGGGAAGGTGATATCTCATTGTGGTTTTAATTTGCATTTCCCTGATGATTAATGATGTTGAGCATTTTTTCATATGTTTATTGGCCATTTGTCTATCTTCTTTTGAAAAGCTTCTGGTCATATCTTTTTAATGGGGCTGTTTGTTGTCTACTTTAAAAATGAATATAGAAGTCTCCATGGTAACACTTGACTGCTGATGCAGATTTGTAGTAATTTTAGGTTCCTGGGATGTTAGCTTCCATTTTCCTAAAAGCATTTTCATATCATGCTGGAAGTGACTTGGGGCATCATCTAGCTCAATCCTTCCATTTGTGTTTTCTTTGTTTTGTTTTTTAGCTGTTGAAATTGAGAGCTAGCTACTGAAAAAGAACTTCATACTTGGGAAAGAACTGACTTTCTCTAAATCACAAGGCAAGTCAGTGGCAGAACAAGATTAGAATCCAGGTCTTTAGACCACAAGTCAGTTGTTTCCTATACGTCACAGATACCTGGCCATGTTGACAGCATACATAAATTGTATAGAGAGAAAATTTTATTTTTAAAATATAGTTTATAATTGTGATTACCAAAGCCAATATTAGTACAGAATAGCAATGAGTAAATCTTGTAGATGTTTCACAACTTACTTGTATTATATATGAGAATTTTTTAGGTGTATGTCACTCACAAATCCTAATATCTTGAGCAATTTTTCACATAACATTTGTTTAGACACATCATAGATGTTTAGCTATGCTCCTCTCATACTGTGTTCCTCCTAAACTGCAGGATGCATAACTGGCTTTTTATGATTATGCACAATTTTAAATTATCATTGAAATAATTATCTTTTTCTTATGGTGAAGTTTGGTCTCAAAAAGATAGCACTGCTGTTGGTAATTCCATCTCTAGATAAAGAGACTAAATCAGATAATGGTTGTAAGTCTCTCACAAAAAATGATTTTATTAAATGAGAAAAGACTTCTATTACATTCTTTATAATGTCATTACAATAGAAGAAAATGAATGTATTATATTTTCAATGAAAAATGGGCTTATCTGGTGATATGTTTCAGTGTCCTCTACTCCACTGTAACTTTTTCAATGAGCCCTTTAATGCCAGAGCTCAGCTTGCTATTTCCCTGTCCGGCCAATTATCATTCTTATTTAGACTCATATCATTTCATAACTTATTTCCACAGATGCAACCTAATAGTAGTCAAAACAGAGAACCCCAAAGAAGAAAGAGTAAAAAATATCTTTATACAGATTTACTAAAATTTTTTAAATCTTTGATTATCTTTTTCTTGTTTGTCCTTATTATTGTGTTTTTTGAGTTCTGGCATTTCCTTTTTTTTAATAGTTTCCATCTCTCTGAGATTATTTCACTAGTCTTGTAATTTGTTTACTTTTTCTTGTAGAGTCTTTAAGATATTAGACGTGGTTATTTTAAATTCCCTGTGTTATAAATTCCAACATATTCGAGTCTGGTTCTGGTGGGAGCTTTGCTTCTTCAGATCGTGTTTATTCTTGACTTTTGGCATGTCTCGTTTTTTGTTTGTTTGTTTACACAAAGAAATGTTGCCTGGGGCAGCAGGGCTGCGGGACTTCCGCTGCAGTGTGAGGATTTCTGTTCCCCTGGCTAGAAGTCGGCCTGATGGGCGTTTGTTGGAACAATCTGCGCGAGGGTCTCCAGTTTCCTTCAGTGAACCTTGTTTTTCACTTCGGTCTTGGGTTTCGGCGTTCGCTGCTCCTTAGAGCTTTGCCCACTTGAAGCCACAGTTCTTGTTAAGCTTATGTGGTAGGAAATGCTGAGTGGACATTCTCTAATCTTTGGATCCAATTTTGGTCTTCGGGGCAGAGTGGCCTGCGCCCGCAGGGTGTGGCTGTCATTGTTTCCCTCCCTACCCTGGGATCGCTGCCCACCCGCAGCCCTTCCTGCCGCAGGCCTCCCGTCTGCGTCTCTGAAGCCCTCTCCTTCCAGACTGAAGATTTCCTTTCTTTCTTTCACCTGCTTTCCTGGGGGCGAACAGAAGCTCGAGCTGGGTGGAAGAGGGGCGGATGGGAGGGCATTTCACTGACGCCCTCAGCCATGTCCTTGTCAAGGCTGGGACTTGACTCTGCCAGGGAGCCGGGCTGGGCAGAGCGCACAGTGGCTACTCTGTCCCTCCCGCAGCGCTCCTGGGGAAGCGGGGAGATTCTCCTCCACCCCCTGGCGCCTGGCGAGGTCCTGCGGGAAACGCCAGCAACAGTGCGGGTGTCCCGTAACTGGAGCCCACGCCGGCCTCTAGCCCGTCCTCAGAGCTTCTACCTTGCTGTTCCTGCCCGCTGGTGGCATCCTGTGGTTTTCTACTCCAGGTAAGCAAATCCCAAGTTTTTTTTTTATCTCCCTGGAGGTGTCTGTCCTTTCAGATTTGGGGATGGCTCTTTGCCCTGAGACTTTAGTTCTCTGGTGGGTCCAAGAAAAGTTGTTGGTTTTGAGTTATCGAGCTTATTTTTACTGTAAGGCCAGGAATCCCGACTTTCAATCACTTTGGGTGCCCTACCTTCGCATTATTATTGTTCCACACTCCTTGAGAGAATTACTCTTTCAGCGCTTACTCAACTGTTGCGTATTTTCCTTGTGGTGGTTGTTGATCTCCTGATCTGTTTTCTTGAAGAACTCGGCCTCTAGCTGTGTCGCGGTGCTAGCTCCAGGTCTTCCTCCTCCGCTCCTTCCTTTCCTTCTAGTCCTTTTCTCCATTTCTTCAGGGAATTCCTGATCACTCTTGGACTTAGATATCACTTATGTATTAGTCTTCATCCTTCATATCCAATCTAGATTTTTACATTTTACTTTATTTATTCTACAGTCTCAGAATTAAAATTACCAGTGACAATTTTTGCTTGTATTTTTCTTCTCATTCACTCAAAATAAGAAAAATTTCAATATTCCCAATTTCCTAATGGTCAAATCAGTTTCTTATTCCAAAGTTCCCATTTCTGTTTTTTAAAAAATTCTGACAAAAATCCTGGAGTCATCTTTTGTTTCCTATCCCTTTTGTCTTTTATATTAGCCTTTAATTCTGCTCTTCATCCCACTCTTCCTCCACTGTGCCTTTCTTCATTATGTGACATCTGCAGTTCCCAACTACCAGGGTTTTTCTGCCACCATGATTTCCCCTTTCTAGCCCATTCTTTCTCTGTCAGACATACGCTGAGTCACTTTCTCTCTCATTAATATACAATTGCCCCATGCCACGTGCAGCGATGAAAGCAGATTCTCCTCTCTCATTTGCAGGGTACTGTGTAATCTAATTTATAAGTCACCTCCTTCTACTTCCGTAGTGCATAGAATCCTCGAGCGAGGTTAGTAATTTTTTTTCTGCTATGATTTATGTTATTTTCCTATCACTGACCTTTTTCCCATGGTCCTCTCTCTATAAGAGATCCTTGAGACACAAATCAAGATTACATTAACATTCTCTCTGATAACTTCAGTACATGATAATCTCAGTCCTTTTACCAATGAAAACACTCAGCCATATCCTACAGTTTAGAACATATTATATATTGTCTTATGCTGTGATTGCTTCATGTGCACAGGTCTTGATTCTCACGGTTACTGTGTGCTCATTGGGAACAGGGGCTCTCGTGTCTTCGGCCCCAGCGTGGGTGATCTACACCCAGACGGAGCTCCGGGAGCGCCCATGGGCTAATTGCAAACTCAGGGTTGGAGTCCATCTCTGAGTTACAGTGATGCCCTCGGAAACTCTTATCCATGAAGTTGGTTATTTATTTCTTATTTGTGCTTACAAAAAAAAAAAAAAACAGTTAAAGAAGGCTGTAATAAAAACAAAACAAGATACATTGACTGTGAAGTCGAGGAAGAACACTCTTAAGAAACAGAAGCCTTAAAGAGGTTCATTGGAGATACAGCCTTGCCATTATATGAAGATAAATTGGGGAACTAACTGCACTAAACAGAAGCAATTTGTTAAAGTCAACGTTAATCAAAACCTAAATTATGTTTCTTTAGATTTTACACTCAACTATAAAGGAGTAGAGTGGAGAACAAAACAACTCTTTGCCTTTAGCTGTTAATTTAGAAGGGCTAAAAAAATAGTCATTAATATTTTATTGATTAGATGCTGATCTTCACAAACTGGAAGCAACACTTGCAGTGTACTAGATTGCAATTAATCTCAGCTTTTCCTCTGAAGCTAGTTGAAAGCTTGTCATCAGTTAGGAAAAGGAACAAGTTCATATAAAATTGTCCCTTGGTAAAACACATAATAAGCAATTGCACGTGTAATAGTGTTATCACTCATCTTTGACATGCCATAGAATGCTAGTATGATGAATTTTATTTTGCACTGGCATTTTAGAAATAACAAATCCACTGCTCTGGCAAAGAAGCTAGACCAAGTCTTAGCAAGACACCGTCAATGTCAATTGTATTTTTACAATTGTATTGTAAAATGGAGAGGAAAGCATTCTATTGCTGACTGCTTTAGTTCCCTGAGCATTATTATGTATATTTGGGTTGTTGGTTTTAAACTTGTTTGAGTTCAGTAAAAGCACTTTGTACACTATATAATTAGCATTTTCTTCAGAAAGTACTTTAATATACTTCAGTGAATTGTGGTTATCGTATGGGATTTTATATTATTGTTATAAAGCAATGGTTTTCCACTAGAGCTTCACATGAGAATCACCTAAAGAATTTCTGAAAAATAACAATGACTGGGTCCCACCCAGTCCACTTAAATCAGAATCTCTCAGAGTGAGTACCTGACATCACATTTTTTAAAAGAAATTCTCTAGGCAATTATAATGTTCAATTAGGGCTGAGAATCAGTGATGAAAGGTTGCAATGAATTGAAATAAATCCCTAATGTTGTTCTATTTTGCTTTTTGGTACTTTTTCTTCAAAGAAAGCAGAGGACAGAATATGCAGACTATGTTAAAACAAAATAAAAACTAGATAATTAGAACATTTTGGTAATTGGGGTTAATAATAAATAAGAGTCAACAGTATCAAACTCCATGGCTTTGATAGCTTCTAATTCTTTCCTGTGTCAGGCTTTGGTATTTAAGTAGGGCCTTAGAGGCATTTTAACTCTTTTAAGGCACTATTTATTAAATGCATAATTCATATGTCTTAATTGATCACTAGTGTCACAAACAGTTAAAGAGGCTCTGGCAGCATTTTACTTGCTATACTTCCAAGGAATGACTTGCTACATAGCCAATGGCAAGGACAGGGAGGATTGTATGACTTGAGGCGAGTTATATCATTTCTTTGTATGTCTCATCTCTCTCTGGCAAATGAGAGTAAGGTGGCACTCTCTAGGGAATGCTAATATTTTAAAACTAATTTTATCTAGACATATACTGGGGTAGAATGTCAATTTAAAGTAAAATGAAGAGCCATGAAAAAATTCTAATTATTTATCATGGTGGATTTTCTGACTATCAATCCTTTTATTTTGAAGGAGAAATAATAACGAAAGTATGTTCTTAGAAAGGCTGTAATTTAAGTCTGTCAAAGCCAAGATTCTCACAGAGGCTCAGGCTTAAATGCCAGTTTATCTGCTCTACAGGCCCAGTGAAAATGATCTTCTTTCTAGAGCTGACTGGAACTTGTGTTTCTAATCAGAGTGGCGAGACTGTGCTTTCACAGTCAGAGCTCTGCTTTGCACCACACATATTTTACACAAATCGAATAGAAGGAATATAACATGTTGCTTTGATTCAAAGTATGTGATACTGTTACTCATCTCAGAAGGATCTTTATAAATTTTGCTTTTTAAAATTGCATAGCTTTATTTCAAAGGAAGCTTTAATGACATCCTTTCAGAGTCAGAAACAGAGAGAAATAAAATCCACCCAAAGCTGAAGCTATATCCTTTCAACTGTCTTATTATTAAAATGGTATATGTCTTATTATACCTCAGTTATGATCCTAAATTGAAGTTTCACATCTCAGTGGCTTACAAAGTTTCTTAGAGGATTTTCAAAACTATTATATATCTTTATTAATATAAAAACTTGAACCAGGTGAGTACTTTAAAATTTCATAAAATTTGAAATAAGAGGAAAAAACTAATAGAAATATGATATTGAAACGATCACGATCATTAAGTGATAGCCTGTACTTTGTGTTTTGCATGTCTGTATATGAATAATATTTTACTCACCCTCACTGAACTTTCAAAAGATTATTATTTTTATTTGTGGCAAGAAAGGACACTAGATCTCAGGGAGTTCCGGTTCCTTGCCAGGAATCACACAAGTCATGCAAAGAGCACGTTCTTTCCCTGTGGGAGGGACTGTGCTATGCATAAACCCTGGGCCGTGCTCACGAGGGAGGAAAGGAGGAATGGGATGGAAAGATGAGGAGGACACTTTCCTCACCATTCCCAAGGATTCTAGCCATGGACAGAGGATAAGCATCTAAGGAAACATCTACAGTGTGATTGGATTCACGTTCAATGGTGTGTGTCTAAAGTGCAGCAAGAACACTGACGTGGCACTTCCCGGGGTCCCCAGCTGTGCAGAGCACTGACCGCCTCACCCACTCCTGCCCTGGCCTTACCTGGCAACTTGCACCTTCTTGAACACATTCTGAATTGGTGCACAGATGAATCCCTCTACCTGGAATGTCCTTTTCCCGTGTCTACCTTATTTATCTGGACATAAATTGCTATTTGTCCTTCAAAACACCAACCAAACATTACGCATCATGTTCCCTGATCTCCCACGTGTCATCAAGGAGTCGCTCTGTAATCCCATGTCTCTCTCTACGGGTGCTAACCTCACTACATTTTGTCTGTTTTCATTCTTTCTTCACCACTAGTCTATAAGCTCCTAGAGGATGGAGACATATCTCCTTTATTTGTGAATTACCAACTCCTAGCATCATATCAGACACTCCGCTTGTACCCAATAAATGTGATTTGAATGAAAGCGTGAATGAGTGAATAACAACACAAATTATTCCTGGAATGGGGAGAAAACCCTAGGGAAATCAGAAGAAATTTAAACGGGGTCTTAAAGGCTGGGTAGAAAATTTTCAGGCAGAAAAGTGAGCAAGGCACCTCGCCCAAGGCAGTCCATGAGAAAAGCCATGAGAGAGATCACTCTGGGAGGACCAGAGAATGGTGGGAGAGCTGAGGGTCCTGTTACCAAGCTCATTAAATTGCAAAGCCTCGGGAATTTGCAAACTGAGCAGGAAACTCTGGGCTAGAGAGTTGTGGGAATGTTGTATGTGAACTTTATGTTGGGCCATTCGAGATTTTAGACAGGGAAAGGGCCTATTTTTTAAGAGATTATCATTACAGTGTGGAAGAGAAATTGGAGCAAGACTGGAGACTGAGAGCCCAGGTGGGAGGCCATGGAGAGAAGTTGCCTGAGACAAGACAAAGCCAGGGTAAAGGCTGGTGTGGGCTGAGCTGGGGCGAGTATCAGAGGCCTTGGCCACCAAAGCCCTGACCACCAAAGCCTGGCAGGTTGGCTTCATCCAGTCCCAGCTGCTTCATCTTGGCCCAGCTCCTGAGAACACGGGCCAAGAAACCGCAGACCACTCGTTCACTCAGCCGACACAGAGTAGTTGCCTCATGCCAGACGCTGCCCTGTGCCCTGCAGCACTGGGCTCCGACGTCCTGGGGGAGAAACAGATAAAACCAAAAGGAACAGATGTTTTAAATGGAAGCTACAAGGAAGGAATACTCCCAAATGAGGTGCCATCCAAAATGAAAACATTATAAAATCGGTGATAAGAAACATTCATCTGCATGAAGAATTAAAAATTTGGGAGATGGGGATTAGGAGAGGGATTTTTGAAGAAGCCTTTTCTGGGAAGAGCTGTGTTATGACCTCCTCATCTCCAGGGCGAAGGATGGAAGGGAGCAGCTCCCAACCCTGGGGTAAGGGACTACTTCTAAAGCTGCTTCCAGCGTCTGCTGCGGTTTGGGGCCGGGATGGACTGGTGTCTCCCACCTGGAAGATCTAGGGACAAAGCTGACTAGCTGCTTTGAGGCCAGAGTAAAAATAAGCCTGTGGGATGGTGGCCTGGCTTTTATTAGCAGTGAGATGGAAGCCACTGGAAGGTTTACATACTTGGAGGATCCCTTGCTGCTGTCTGGGGAATAGACCGGTGGCAGAATGTGGGGAGAGTAGCTTATAGCACACAGGGGAGAGATGATGGTGGCTTGGTCTGTTGTGGTAGCGGTGGAGGTGTTGAGAAGTGGCCAGATTATTTTGTATCTGAAAGGAAGGGATTACAAGAGTCAATGAATCTTGGAATGTGAGAAAGTGAGGTGCTAAGAATAGCTCCCGGTGTCTGGAAGGAGGGGCTGCCCTCACGGAGAGGAGGAGCTGAGGAGGAGGCTGACTGATGAAGGGCTTGGAGAGCGGCACCAGGTGTTTGGTGTGGGCTGCTGAAGTTTGCGATGTCTGCTAAACATCGTGCTGCCAGTCATGTAGTTGCTCACGTGGAACTGGAGTTCAGGGGAGTTGTAGGAACTGGAGATACAAACTCAGGACTTTTCAGAGTATAAACATTATTTAAAGTCATGTCACTGGATAAAGAGCATTTAGGGAGTGTGGTTGGGTAGAAAAGGAAAGATAAATGAGGAATGAATCCAAAGAACTTACAACCTCAGATGGAAATCAACGACAGTTTCCTGCCCTGGGCCCTTCTCCACCTCTCGACTTGGCACCTGTCCCCTGCGGTGGCCCTCACGGCGCACACTCCCCGTGCTCTGCCCCGCGCCCTGTTTCATACAACTGTCACTGTGGTTTTGTCTTCATATCTTTTCCTGACCTATTATCCTCTAAATGTTAAAAGCCTACTATTAGTTTATTTCTTATGCTTCCAGCTGAGATAGAAGCAATTTATTCTCAATGCAATGCTAATATGCCTGGGATTTCAAGCCCCTCACATATCCTTCTCAGATGATCCTCCCCTGGTGATCTTGCACCTAAACCCTCTTCCACGGTGCCCTCAAAGAGCTCAAACTCCACGCATAGAGCACTTCCACACCCCCAAGCTTTCCACTGACAGCCCTTGCCACCCCCCAGCTGGCACCAAGTTCTGGGGCTTCCAAGCTACAGCTCTCAAGCCCCTTAAGGGGAGGCCTAGCTCAGGTGAGGGCAAGGCATGCTCCCAGCTTCGCACTGCTGTTTCAGCATCTACTACGATTTTAAGTCTAACAATTTGCTTTATTTTTTACATGTATTTCTCTGCCTGAGATAGTATCATGATGGCTTAGACCACAATATCTCACAGTATGTTTCTCCTAAGCATATGCTATGAAATAGGAATTTTGCATGTAACAGCAGTGATTTAAAAGAACAAAGGACATTGGCTTGTCCTCAAATGCCTCTTTTGTTCCCTCCTGTTGGCTTCCAGGGATCAGTGTGCAGGGGTGATTTTCTCCCATTTTCCAGGACTGTATTTACGGGGACTCTGGGTTCTCCACAGAGAACAGTTGCCTGGACTCAACTGGGGTGACACAGCGGGCAGCCCTGGACATATACCAGTTGGTGTCCTTTGTTAGAAGTGCTGAATGTTAGAGGTTCAGCAGCCAGAAGTGATTTATATTTTGTCTGCCTTTGTCAATCCTATGTATGGAAAGGAATTTAGATTGTACTATTGGAAGATAATACCTGAAAGATTAGTGTATTACAAATAATTATGTCATAATTGTTTCAGTTATCAGATCCTGTGAGTTTTCATACTGAAGTATTGACTCTACCTCACAAAGTCTTAAATTTTACATCTGGCAAGCTTTATACAGTGGTGATTCAATATGTAGTAACCTGACACTTTCTACTAAATATGAAATTAATGGTTTAAAAGGAGAGGAGCAAGGATTATAATTTGGAAATATGTCACATTTGCTGACTGAAACAATTGAGTCTTCTTTGCAATTTTATTCATTAACTATTTCATACAACTGTCACCAGGGTTTTGTCTTCATATCTTTTCCTATCCTATTATCCTCCAAATGTTAAAAGCCTACTATTCATTTATTTCTTATGCTTCCAGCTGAGATAGAAGCAATTTATTCTCACTGCAATACTAATATGCCCGGGATCTCAAGCAGCGACAAACTTCCCAGTGAGGAAGAGAGCTCTGCATTGTTCCTTGGTCAGTGTGAGCCGGTCTGTTCATGGTTGACAGTCCTCCTGTGATCTGTGCGGGGCCTGCATCCGGAAATGAAATGCAAAATGAGACCACAGTTATGGACAGAGAGAAAAACAATATTGGATTATGAACAGCTTTGGTCAAAGCTGTTTCTGGTTCTCCGAGGTGGCAATCGACCATGTCCGGAGACTGGATTTGTGGGTCCCACTGACAGAACCCTCCAGGCCAGAACATTGAGAGAATTACAGAATTGTAGAGTTGCTTGTGGGGCAAACTTAAATAAAACTTTGGCAATGTATGCATTTAGAAAGTGAACCTGATTTCTGAAGCCAGTTAAAACACAAGGAGGCACACATGCAATATACACATACAAATGGTGCTCCATAGTGTGTTGTTCTCTCTCATGACGATGAAAAATGTATTTGCAGTAAATTTTAAAATATTGTGCGTCTAGTGACCTATGCTAGTTTTTGTCTTTCATGATAGCCTAATTCGGTTCTTTTTTTTTTTTTTTTATAGCTTATTATGGGGATACAACAGTTCTGGTTAAATATATTTCCCATGCCCCTCCCATCCCCCCGAGTCTGAGCTTCAAGCGTGTCCATTCTAAGCTTCAAGCGTGTCCATTCCCCAGACACTGCATATCGCACTCATCATGTAGGTATACACCCATCCCCTCCCCCACCCCCATCACCCCGAGTCAGAACTTCAAGCGTGTCCATTCCCCAGACAGTGCGCATCGCACTCATCATGTAGGTATACACCCATCCTCTCCCCCACCCCCATCGCCCTGAGTCAGATCTTCAAGCGTGTCCATTCCTAATTCGGTTCTTATTTCAAGTTTTTGCTGATGTAGCCATCAAATCCCATCCTTGCCTGAAGTCATAAAAAGAAGGCAGCGAGGCCCTGCTGGCGTGCAAACCCGGGCTGCTCTGATGCCTTCCCGGTCGGAATCCGCTTCCGCAGCTCTTAGACTGGTCCTCCACGCTCCTCCTCCCAGGGGCCCCGCTCATGTTCTGAAGCGACTTTCACCAGGGCAGACAGACGGCAGATCTCTCCCTAGGAGAGAGGCGTAGGCCTGGCACGTCCCTCTTCCTCTCTGCCCCCAGACTCTGTCCTCCGTCAGCCGACCTGCAGGCCGGACGGCTCCCAGCGCTTCCACCGCCCTTTGGATCCAGGACCTCAGCACTCCTGCTAGCTGCAGTCAGGCTCTGTTGGAAGAAACCTCGATTTCCTGGTGCTTATATAAAAGTAATTTTATTTGTATGAAAGCTCTAGAGGTTGAGCAAAGGCGGGTCATTCCACAGCACGTGGGCGTGGCCCCCCCAGATGCGCTGTTCTTAGGCCCCATCCCACATGTCTCGGGTCTCTGTGCTCCTCTCGCAAACAAATCTACACTTTATGGCCAAGCGAGGCACCCACTGGAGTAGTTCCTCCTTTTGGATTTGGTGCTTCTTGTCTGACTTCTGTCTGTGCCATTGTACATCTTAGAAATCCTGTAGTCTACGCCACAAGGGGTTTATTTCTTACCTTTGTCTTCACATCTTGGGGGCTTTAGTCTTTTTTCTTCCTCCGCATATTTCTTCTCTCCGTTGGAGGTAACTTTGCTGCTCTCTTTTTTTCCACAGTACGAGCTCCGAAAAGTCCACATTATGCCGGCTTTATCTGAAATACTCCACTTCCTCCATTCTCAAAATGTCAGGGGTATAAATCGTGCACACCTCCCCTTTTTGAGTTTTATGGGAATCGTCTCAGGAGGGGCCGTCTGAGCTGACGATACTCAGTGCATACTGTTCGCGCCACATGCCGTAAAACTATGGTGCATGAAGGAAATGTGAGATCAGGCAGTTATTCCTTCGGTTTTAAATTCAACTGAAGTCTTTTAGCAAGTAACTTGCCTGGGCTTGGGGCTTAGAAGAAACAAAGTAAGTGTGGTTCCTGGGGAAGGGGGTGCTTACATTTTCCCCTCCTTGTGTTTTCCTAACATTTCTTCCCAAGCCACT
>CM052438.1:87963083-87980821 GCA_028533085.1 Varecia variegata
TGAACATTAGACACCATGAACAAAGTAGGGGAGGTTCAGAGATAGCAGAGCGGGCTGGAGGATGCTCAGACTCATAAGGGAGGAGGACAGTCACAGGGTGACACTAACCCTGGAAAGCCTTGAACTCCAACTGAGACAGTGGGAAGACATTAATGAACCTCACTAAAGAGGCTGGTATGATCGGCATTTTTTCAGGAAGAACTCTCAGGTAATCTGATATAGTTTACATTGGAAAGAGGAGACTGCATTTAGACCATTTATAGCTATTAGTTCAAACTCTCTTAGTGAAAAACTTTCTATAACTCTCAATCAGACCATACCTAAATTGTTTTAGAAACATGACTTTTTCCATGACTATTATAATTTAGGATTGAAATAACTCCTTGAAGAGGAAGCTTGTGCAATATGATCTCTAACTGGTTTTAACTCTTTAAGAATAAGAAATTTTCTGTATAATAGATTTTGGTAAAATACACTGTTACTGACTTTAGCACAGCATGCAAATGAGCTACTGGAAAGCTTTTCTCTTGAACCTACTGGATTATGGTAATGCAGTCAATTTTTCCTTTATAATCAGTTAAAATAATTTACAGTTCTCTGAAATAAAGATCTCCATTCAGATGCTTAATTAATTCCTAAACTGCCTGAATAATTTGTTGGTCTAACAGATCATTCCTACTTGCTCTTGTGCAATGAAGCTAGAAAGTGCACATTTTTATCTCAGCTGATGTGTATGGGGAGTTGAAATCACTGCCACGCACCCAGCATGTGCACGAGGAGGCAGGACAAGATGGGTCCCAAGTCAGCTGTCCCCAAGCTGCTCCTGCGCCGGGCTGTGTCTCGTGCTCTAGGATTGTTGAGGTCTTATTTGAAACATCCCCTCAACTGCGTGCTTCAGGTTCAGATGTCCTGAGCTCATGTGTCACACGCATAGAGACACATGTGAAATCACACACGCCCACATGCTACTTCCTTCTACTGACAGTACTCCTTTTTTCTTTATAATCTCGAGGCTTTTGAGGAAATAGAAACAGCCACTTTGTACAAAAAGGTTGGGAACATTGAACTTATACTCTAGTTTGACTGTGCAGTTAGAAACAGATAAATATAGCGATCCCCTCCCATCTCTGCTGCCTCGTCGAGTGGGGTTGCCAGGGTGATCCTACAGCACAGAAAATTTGTTTTTATGTGGCTCAGTGAGTTCACGCAAAAGCTGAATCAATACCAGCGACTTCTCACCCTGCATCCACATCATTCTCTCTCCATTATTTTTATTGTCATTTTCTGGCCATACGTTCTTGCTCTTCATGTTTTAGAGAGCTTATGAAGATATTTGTCCTCACTTAGGTGGCCTCATACCTGAGGATGGTTGGGTAAGTGAACAAATATTTGGGTAAGGGCTGTCAAATATGTTGTCAATGCTCAAAGAAATATGTGATTTTTAAAACATCCCTTTGGAATGAGATGGTTTCTCTTTGAGAAGCCCCAGGAAGAATTTGCTAGATGTCCCCTATGTTTGTCAGGGCCTAATGATTCCATGAGATTGTAGGATGTACAATTAGACATACATTATTACAGATCTTACAAAAGTCAGGCTTCTGTCAATGTTTGGATGGTTCTTTCCCAAGGAAATGTGATGCCCTTATAGGATGTTGAGCCAATGTTAATTCGGAAAGCTTCTCTTGGGGCTCATACTCCCATCTTTTGTTTTCTACCATAGAATATGCTAAGAGTTCTGTATCTTATATTTGCAAAGACAATGCTTATGCAGAAATACTGGCTGGTCATTCATTCTTTCAGTGATCAACTCTATATTGACTATGTATCTGTCAAACCCTGTGCTAGGAAACTGGGAATGTGTAAATTACCGTAAATCCAATATTGTTTCTGTCCTCATGGACCTTAGAGTCTAGTTGGGGAAGGCAGTCAGGGACCAGATATCACTCAAACAAATATAAAACTGCAGCAGTGCAGTGCCGAGAGAGCCTGCAGGAGCTCTGGACAAGGAGCTCAGGGAAGGCTTTCCAGGGAAGAGCACAGCGGGGATCCAGACACAGAGTAGGAATCAGCAGGCGAGATGAGGTGGGCAGGGTGGCCAGGCTGCGAAGACAATCGTGCAGAGGTTCCTGTGGGCAGGGCTGTGGCAAGTACGAGGTGGAGAAGGCAGGAGTGCTGGTTTGAGGTGGGCATGGAGAGGAGGTTAAAGAAGAGGCTGGAAAGGCACTTCCAGCTGGGACCAGGCAGGGACTCTGGCTGTGAAAGAGCTCTGTCTGTATTCTTACAAAACGGAAAGCCACGTAAGCATCTTAAGAAGCATGCTACAGAGGGGAGAGCAGATGGGTGAGGCAGACCTGTTGCAGGATGTTTGCGTCCCAGTCCCTGGGGGCATGGTTTGCTCTAGTGTGGAAGGAGTGGATGAGGGGAGAACGCGATAAATTCAAGAGACAGTTAGGAGGTGAAACCAAAGAACTCTGAGTTGGCTAGGGCACAGGGAGTGAGGGGACGGAGGTGTCAGTGCTCGTGCTCTGACTGGCACCGGTGCATGCGGACGACAGCAGTGGGGGAGAGCAGGTGCGGGGCGGCAGCTCATGGGTTGGGTTTTGGATATGCTGGGTTTGAGGTGCCTTTGAGACATCTGGAAGATATTTAAAAAGTCGTTGGCTGTATGGATCTAGTTCCTAGAGGTAAATCTGGGCTGGAGATGTGATTTGCAAGCCTTCTGCGTAGAGACGATAACCGACGCCGTGGGTGTTGATGAAACCCTCTGGGGAGGCTGTGTGGTCGAACATGAAATGACAATGGTGATAATTTTCTGCCTTCTGTATATGAAGAAACAGCTACTAATCCATTTATGTCTAAACTTTTTGAAGTGATGTAAATAGATTTAATGTCCTCTCAAGTAATCATTCATATTTACTTACCTGCAATAGATCTGCAAAAATGTCAAGGTTATCAACAGCCTGGTAAAAATGAGGTGTCGGAGAGGAGAGATGTGCTGTATTATCAAGGCTCAGAAGGGAGCGGAATCAAAGCTAACTCCCTCTTTGACTGGGCTAAAGCCATCGCATAAATCAAACAGACCTAACTTAAAACACCCTACTGCTTTGAATTGGTTTAAAGATTTAAAAAAATTATTTTTGAAAAAATTCTGTTAGAAAATTTGTCAAACCATGTAGGCACAAAACTTAAATATGCCTGCACTATAATCAAACAGAACTCCCTGGGCTGTCCTATTTTCCTGCAAGAAATAAAATCTACTTTTGTGCATTTTTCACATTCATTAGTACTGAATTCAAATACCAGTTGTTTATTCGACCTGAAGGGCTTCCCTGGGTAAGTGTAGAATTGGGGTGATTTACTCTAGGGAAGCATTGCTGGAATGAGGAATAAGCAGGGCTCTGTGATTAGTGGGTTCTCAGTGGGTGCCTTCTGGAAGGAGATTATACATTTCTTATGAATTATTAAATATGAATTGCTACCTGTAAAATATTCAAATGTTAAATCAATATTTAACAATTACTTTAATTACTGTGCAGCATAAATCACATAGTAGCTATGATATTGAATAAACTATTTTATGCCATTTTAACCCTTAGATTGTTTGCCATGATTTTAGATGGCTCTGTATATAAGATGCTCTGCCGAGAGAAAGCTGTCTTTCTTTCTAGCTCTAGTAAACAGACACCCGTGCAAACTACGGAGGATGCACATTTGCTGCATGATGGCAGGGGTACTAGTACCAATTGAAAGTGCTTATACTAAAATCAAGTTTTCTTTATAACAAAGAAATTGTTCAAAAGTATAATAAAGTAAGAACGAGGGAAAACTTCATATGCTAGAATATTCACTTATAAAATCTGCTAGTTGTCTCTAAGTTGGTTAACCTACCAACCTGGCTTGTGACCTGGGAGGTGGCTGCATGGCTGGAATGCATTGCTTTCTTCCAGATAAGAAAGCCACGGCCTCAGATAAAGGGAAGCATTAATGTAGACGAACCAAGAAGCTGCTTCCAGGAGTGTTTGAGAGCGTGGGTTTTGCTGGGTTTGTGGCTTGAATTCACCATTGATTTTCTCTGTGGCCTTGGGCACTTCTCCCAGGGGAGTATCTGTTTCCACACCCGAGAAAGGGTCTACTCCCCGGATTGTTGGGTCAGGTTCCCTGGGTCATCCCTGTGTGACCTGCGTGTCAGCTGAGCCTGTGTGTTGCTGCTCTCTTTGCTGCTAGAGGCTGTTGAGCGCAAGTGTTAAGAGAAACCTCTGCTGAAACTGAACCTTGGTCCTGGCTTTTCCAAGTTGTGCAAAATTGAACAAGTTGCCTCATCTTCTCTACTAGCCGTCCCTGACCTTTTTGCCACCAGAGACCAGTTTCATGGAAGACAATTTTTCCAGGGCCAGGGTGTTTTCAAGGTGATTCAAGTGCATTACATTCATTGTGCAGTCAAACCTCTCTGCTAATGATAATCTGTATTTGCAGCCACTCCCCAGCGCTAGCATCACCACCTCAGCTCCACCTTAGATCATCAGGCATCAGATTCTCATAAGGAGCCACAACCTAGATCCCTCGCATGCGCAGTTTACAGTAGGGATCAAGCTCCTATGAGAATCTAAAGCCGCTGCCGATCTGGCAGAAGGCAGAGCTCAGGCAGTGATGTGAGCGACGGGGAGCGGCTGTAAATACAGATGAAGCTTCACTCGCTCACCTGCCCCTCACCTCCTGCTGTTCGGCCGGGTTCCTAACAGGCCACGGATCGGTACCAGTCTGTGGCCCTGGGGTTGGGGACCACAGGTCTATACCACATTTTTCCCAATTAAATAATGGGGTACTTAGAGAACCTACCTCACAGTGTAGTTGTGAAGATTAAAAATGACTAAATACATGTAAAGTACTTAGGACAATGAACATTTGTGTCGTTCCCATTATTATTATTTAAATTGTGCTAAATTTGAAGCCCTCATCAGCACTGATTCTTATTCATCATCAAATTCTATTTGTACTCTACATTATTGAGCATGTATAACACACACACAGGTTGGAATCCAATCATGTGATACATTTCACTTGGTAAGAAAAATATTCTAATAGGCCAAGTGTGGTGGCTCATGCCTGTAATCCCAGCACTCTGGGAGACCCAGGTGGGAGGATCGCTTGAGCTCGGGAGTTTGAGACCAGCCTGAGCAAGAGTGAGACCCGTTTCTACTAAAAATAGAAAATATTAGTTGGGCATGATGGTCCCAGCTACTTGGGAGGCTGAGGCAAGAGGATCACTTGAGCCCAGGAGTTGGAGGTTGCAGTGAGCTATGATGACACCACAGCACTCTAGCCAGGGCAACAGAGAGTGACTGTCTCAAAAAAAAAAAAAAAAGAAAGAAAAGAAAAATTTTGTAATAGATGTCTTTCGAAATCTTCACTTTTTGCAGTTACAGAAGCTTTTCTCTCTTCCCTCCCTCCCTCCTCCAGCAGCCAATCTCCCCATCTCCTCCTGTCACTCTCCCAGGCTCTGCCTCCTTTGCTAGGTGCTACGCCAATGATGGGAGGTAATGATTTTGTAGGGTATAGTGTGTGTGTGTGTGTGTGTGTGTGTTAATGTGTGTGTGCCTGTGTGTAATTCAAAGTAACAAGGATAAAGTTGTTTTACACTAATGCTTAGATAATGGTGTCATTGCAGTGCCTTACACAGTGTTGCCATTGTAGCTTTTATAATGAACAGGGCCCTTGGGAGGAGGGCATGGGACCACCAGCCAGGATGCCAAGTTTCAGGGGGTGGGAGGGTGCAGCCCTGGCTTTGGATACAACCTAAGGCAGTTTGAAATGATCATTTCTTTCCAACTGCATCCTTTTTATTCTATTGTAATTATACTTTTTCATTAGGTGTCTGAAATGCTCTTCCTACAATAATGATTTTATAAAAAAGAAGCCTAGATATGAAATAGAATGTTCCTTTTCTTTAAAGACTTTTATTTTCTTTTTTCAAGAATATTTCATTGTGATTAAATATATTTTATGCAAACAGGAGATGTAAATCTTCTGCTTTTATTTCTGTGCCCTTACTTCACGTCAAATAGCTTCCCATTGACAAAGTCAAGTAGCATTTACTGTGTCCTTCCACCTGGATATGTTAATATACTGTCCTCCTCCCAATTTGGTATGAAACTTGGCTTGTTCTTTTTCATGGCGTCTGAGGTGCTTCTGTCGTTCACTGTACACTGCTGTATGTCGCTGTTGGTGTCATCGAGATGATTTGCAGAAGCTGTGTTCAGAAGTCAGGTGCAGGGCATATATTTAAATGTTCTAAGAGGAGTACGCAGACCCGCCCAAGGATCCTGCCGTTGACGAGTAAGATTAGCTTTGCAAAGGTCTGCGTGGCCCTGTGCTTTGGAAGCATGTTTCCCTCCATTTCATCCCTCAGGATTTCGGAGGGAAATGCAAACCTTTCCGTCCGCAGCTGTGCTGCGTGAAGAGAAGCCTTTCTGCAACGGCAGCTTTGGAAGTGCCTCCTGGCTCACTTGCATAGAGGGGATACGGAGGAATGAAAAGGTCTCATTCTAAAGGATTAAAACAAGACATATTACTTCTCATCCATCCTCCAGCGTTAGAATTAATTCAAGTATTCAACAAAATTACCTAAAATATGTCATCTTTTACCTCCTTGGGGCAGGAAAATTCTCCCTATTCTGAAATGTAAATAAGCATGTGGTCACTTGTAATGTGTCTTATTGTGGTTGTGATCTTAATTATTACTCTAGCTTCACTTACTTTAAAAGTTTTAATGAGTAGAGGGGTAGTTTAACCAACCACTCAGCATTCTTGGGCTCCCTGAGAAAAGGGTGGCATGGTGACCCTTTCTGGCTGGGCTTCAGGTTCCCCTTTGGAACATCTTCATACCCCGGGCTGCAAACAACAGAAGATATAAAATAGCTCAGAGTTTCTGATTATTGTATCTGATATATAATGGTTGGTGCCAGTGAAATTTGTAATTTCAGCTGACGTTATCGCTAATTCTTTAAACATTTTCCTCACCGGCACAAGGAATAACCAACTTGATTTTGTGCCTTCCAGGTATATTCATTTCAACCAACTAGAAACGCTGCATCCAGAGACCTTTGGAGAACTTCTGAAATTAGAGAGACTGTAAGTGTTGATCCCTTAGGTGTCCTTTGCTTTTCCTCCAAATATCTTCAAAAACAGATAGCAGGGACACGTGCAGCATTGAAAAGGCACATGGTGGTCACCTGTGGAGAGAAGAGGTCGTTGGGTGTGGCGGGAGGAGCTTCTCCAGTGCGGGCGAGGTTTTGCCTTTTTGTTTTCCCGGGTGGTCATTGCACAGTCATGTCCAGTGCCCGGCGAGGCGTCGTGCTCCACGTCACAGTGTCTGTGCTTTTCCAGATGGATGTTTCCTTTCAATAAGGCTTTATGAAATAAACAATGACAAACCAAGGGACACTGAGGCAGCCTCCTTATGTTTTGTCTTTTATTGGATGAAGATACTCTGCTACTGCAGTTTCTCTAATAGCTGATATTAGCAAATTTATTGTGTCTTTAGCTGATGGTATAGAACATTTTTCTGAAAAGAAAGAAAATGCAGAATTACATAGCTAAACTTCATCAGGAATCTGTTGTACTCAAAACAAATCTGAATTAGGAGTTTAAGAGTTTCAAAAAGGATGTCCTTAATTAATACACAAAATACTCTCATAAAATGAGAAGCTGAGAAGCGCTAGGCAACCACTGTCCCGTGCAGTTACTCCCCCTACTTGCCTGTGGAGGTGTAGGAGTGCACACAATTACACAGTTGGCTTTTGTTTGCTTTTTTGCTGCAGGCATGTGATGATGGACAGCAAATTAGGCAGGAAAGTATGTTGTACTCCTGCTAGTGTGGATGTTTGTCCTCTCCAGTCTCATGTTGAAATTTGACCCCCAGTGTTGGAGGTGGGGCCTAATGGGAGGTGTTTGTGTCCTGGGGTGGATCCCTCATGAATAGATGAATGTCCTTGCTTAGCTAACACCGGTGTCCGAAGACTATATTATTTTACTTTTAGTTCATCTGCTGGTATATAGTTGAGCTTCTAATCTTGTTCCGTTAATTTTGATAGACTCTCTTGCTTCTCCACTTAAGAATTTCAAACTACTACCTAATCCCATACTCTTTTTCTTGCATTTTTCTTTTCATTTTACATCTGCGTTGTTAGGAACATTATTATTTTTACACTACTTATATATTTAACATATTTATCCTACCCTGTGATTACAACTGTATTTCTTGCTTTTGACCATAAATGACCTCTATGAATTAAAAAATATAAATATATTTTTTTAACCAAATTATTGTAGATTCAGGAAATGTGCTAAGATTTTATTTCTTTTTCAATGTATAAATGTCATGAATCTGGCTATTTCAAGAAGAATTTTCTCAAGAAAAGGGCAATTTTTTCCTTTTATGGTTTAAATTGCTTCAAATAATGTCCTATGTGTTTGATTCATATTTGAACTATTACTTTCTTACATACTTTTTTGCATTTCTTGAACATTCTAATTATAACTATTTCTAAATGCAGTATGTGCCTTAGCAATATCTTCACATTTTTCATACTGCCAAATTATACAAACGATGCTGTTTCCTTTTTCCACCAGGGACTCCTGTCCTCTAACTTGAACTGGGTTTGCATTAGGCTTAGTGTCAGCTATCATGGGATTTTCCTTCACTAATTGCATGACTGGAGCCCATGATTTCTGGTATCCATTCTTCCTTTTTCTTCATTTACTCCTTTGTTGTGCCGGAATACATACTGGAATACATATTCAAGTAACTTACTATGAAAAGGCTTAAGGGGGATAGTTTTGATAATCCTTAAATGCCTGGAAATATATGTATTCTGTTCTCCTAAATGATAGTTCATCTGATACAAAATTATAAGTTCAACCACAATTTCCTTTGATCTTTGAATAATGTATTCTATTTCTTCTAGCCTGTTATGATTCTTTTTATTTTACAGGAAATCTAATTTATTTTTACAGAGAGATTTTAAATTGTCTTTATTCCTTGTATTTCAACATTTTATAAATTTATATCAAAGAATGAGACTTTTTGATTATTGGGGTGGGTACTTCATGTATTCTTTCAATCTGAAGACTCAAATTCAACCCCAGTTTTGAAAGATTCTCTTTAATTATTTATTTGAATTTTTTCCCCTAATTCTTTCTGTCTCCTCTTTTAGAGATGCCTTAATTGAATGTTAGACTATCTGGATCTCCACATTTTTGTCTTTTCTTTTAATATCTATTATTTTATCATTTTGATTCATAATCTGGTATAAATTTTTACTTCATTTTTAAAATTTACTACTTTTTGTAATTGTTAATCATAATTTAACTTCTAAGAGATCTTTTTTGTTTCCTATTTCTTTTTCATAGCATCAGATTCTTATTTGATAGGTATAACATTAATATATATTCAGATCTCTGATTACTTGAGTACATATATTAATTGTATTCTCTTGTTTTCTTTTTCCTTTTTAGTTCTCTGAATTTCCTTGTCTCTTGTAGAGTTGGTCTCTTTATCTTGGTCTTTCTTTCTCATGCTCCCAATCAACCTCCTATGCCTTGTGATTGTTGGTTGTCTATTTATATTGAAAATATTGGACAGGTAGTGTGGGGTTCTCCTGCTCTCCTATAGGTAGGTCTGTTTGCTTACAACATCTCTTCTTTGGTGGGAATTTTAGTTTGGAAAATTGGGTGTCAATGGCAGATTTATCTTTCTAAAATGCTAGAATGAAGAAGGCTTTTTCTCTTGAGTTCCAGCTCCACAAAAATCCATTACTTTTCTTCTTTCAATTTGTTCAATTTCTTTAGAAAAATCTCTCTGTCTCTATCTAATCTACACTTGTACATCAATGACTTTTTCCTCTTTGCAGTTGGTGTCCTACATGGGGGTGGCAGCTACCAGTTACTGTATTTCTCCCCCCACATCTTTGGGAGCTCCTTGTTTTCCATCCCACCTCTCACTCCTGTTCCTGCCCCAACTGTTTAAAGTCTCTGGGCCAAAACACTCTGATTGTTCCTGCCTCATGGTATTCTCTGGGGTGTAACTTTCTCTATTTCATCTGTTACCTCTTTCCCATGCATTTTATGTTTCCAGAATTTGCTGAAATCTCTTACCTGTTGGTGACCTTCCATATTCTGTCCTCTTGACCGATGTGGGTTTATTTATTTATATTGAGCATCTGGGCAGTTATTTCAGTAGAGACTTGAAAGAGACTGAGGCAAATTTGTGTGCCTAGTGCACTATTTTGAACCAGAATTATTCTCTCCATAACTTAGAACTCTGTTTGCTGAAATAATATTTTCATTGTTAAAATTATAGTATTCTATTAAGGTATTTCTCAATCCAAACAAATTCAGCGTGGCTTTGCCACCACTGCACCTCACTGAGTATGTGCGTTTAGCAGCTGCAGCGTGATGTCCATGGTAGTTCCTCATTGGTATGATTTGACAAAGGCCCCCTTGTGTTACCTTCGGAAGTGCCAACCCTGACACTTTTCAGTGGTGGCATGATGACAACACAGGTGAGGGAGACGTGCATCTTCATCTTTTCTATGAATAGAAGGATTGATTCGAAAATCCTGACACTTTATCAAAGTTAAATTTTTCTCCAATAGATAAGTGTTACCTTGAAATAGAATAAACGATTTGTTGTTACATCGCCAGGCAAAAGAATGCATGCACAGGTAGCAGAGCCATGTGGGTTGAAATGGTCAAGTTGATTTAGAGCTTGGTGCACAGGCAGAAGATTGAAGTAGTGCTCTGTTAAAGTACATCAAACATTACAGAATTAGGATCTTTGGGCTAAGAATTCATGACTGGTATTGAAGATCATTACAACTATGCTATTTTTATCCAATGTCATTTACAAATTTCAAATTAGTGAGACCATGGACATTCTTGGTACAGCAGCTCCTTGTGTTTGTCTTTTATGTGCATACTGACATCATCAGCAATAACTCCTATTTTGCATACTTCTTTTGGAATCCTCAGTGATTCTGTCTTTAAAAAGCATGAACAAAATACATCAAAAGGAAGAAAATCCTTGGTATCCTTTGCCCAGAAAGAACAGACCTGGTTCCTGAGAACACACTCGGCTTTGCTTTTTGGGGAAGATGTTCTGTGGAGACGCAGGTGCTGGCCTGGGCTCACCTGGACAGAAAAAGTTTCTTTATCAGGCGTGCACACCACTGAGGCCAAGGCCTTTCCGAGAAATTTTCTGAAGAAGTCAGAGCTGAATATGAAGTTTTCTCTACTTCTCAGAAATCTCCTGGATTTTTAAGGACTATATCTTGACACACTAACTTGAACCTCAGGCAGAATATTTACTTTCTCTCACCCGCAGAACATTTATGGGAGAAAAACTCATTCATGACTTGGCTCTTTTTGATAACATGTATATTTCTGTCACAGGAAAGAGATAGGTCTTTGTATCAAATTCCCTGCAGTAGATACTGCTAAAGTATTATTTTTTGACCAAGCATCTTTGACAGAAGACATCAGAATCAAATAATTATATAAACTTTTCAATATAAAAAGAAGTATGTTTTAGGTTCTTGTTGGGAGTAAAGCAAATTTCTACAACCAGAAATCAACAAATACATTGAAGAACTGTTTCTGAAGAATAACAGTTGGAAAGAAAGAAAGAAAGAATAAAGAAAGCTGGAAAGGAGAAAAGAAAAAAAGAAACTGTAAGAATACATTTTCGCACCCCTGAAAATCAGCACTGCCAGAACAGTGCTGCTGTTTTAATACTGTCGCCGGGATAGTGTTCTAGGAGATAAAACAATGATAGTTACTATTGTAATAATTCTTCATTTTATAGATAAAGGGGCTGAGGCTTAGAGAGATTAATCTGCTTAAAAACAAACAGTTATAGAAATATCAACCAGCAATGATATCTGACTTGGGAACTATATCATATGTTTGACGTACACTAATGTTAAAATAACATTCATTTGGATATTTTATCACCATCTGTACAAAACTAAGAAAAAATTTAAGAATGATTGTTCAATATTTACATACCTTGCTTCAAAATCTGTTATGATGGAAATGTTTTACTTTTCTCCTGATTTATTTTGCCTGTTAGATAATTAATTCTGGTCTACTTAGCTTGGAAAATAGATAACATCTTTCAATATCCAATTATTGATGCAATTTCCAGCCTATTAAATATGTTTAAGAAAGGAATAGCAGCCTTTCTACTGTTGTTACCATGTAGAACTACACTACTTGTAAAATAATGCAATAAGCTTGTAGCTCAGCAAAAATAGAACAGGCCTAAATTGTGCAGGTTATGTGGCTTTTCCCAAAGTTCAGTGCAATATACTACAAGCTATTTCTCCATCATGAAACTCTGTTCCAATTTTCCTGGGATAAGGAAATGGCACAGGGCTCAGGGCCTGCAGTGGAAAAGGAGAATTTTTATACTACATGGCATCCACTTGCACACTGTTAAAGAAAAATTATTCAATGACACTTGGTAAAGCACAGTAAGGATGACTGCATTCAAGGTGCACCATGGCAATAGGAACGAGGGCCACTTCGAAGGGCTCTGCATGGAGGGAGAAAGTTTGGGGTTTATAGTCTAGGGGCAGGGTAGGGGCAGGGGATGGAAAACTGCTCAGAGGAGCCCTCAGGGGTGAAGGGGATTCTGACTAAACCAACCTGACAGGATTCCCGCTGTAGGTGGGGCCTGTCAGACATCACCCGGGGGCTGCTCAGATATCCAGGGTGGGGGGTTCCGATGAAACTGCCTTGCAGGATTCTTGCTAACATTGGACAAGGCAGACACAGACCTGGAAATCCAAAAGCCAGGTCTGCTGGAGAAAGCGCGCAAGGGCGTCCGAGTGGAGCTGGGTCCAGGGGAGATGCTTTGTCAACACTCGCTCCGGTGAGTTTGGTGAATCACGTGGGGCAGGTAAAGCTGGGTATAAGAGCCGAAATAGGAAGGATGGGGGAAATCCGTGTCCTCTGGGGGCAAGTTACGTAACAGCAAACGCGGCCGCAGGATCGTCAGCTTGGAGACACGGACCTGGCCGGGAAGCGGGCCCTGTGCAGAGGCCGGTGTAGCTACAGTTTTCTACACATGATTTGAGTTTTCATTTCCTTGAGTCTTAGGGAAAGTGACCTCCTCCTTTTCTCGGTGCCGCAGAGTCCGCTGGGTTTTCCTGTCTTCACACCCGGGCCCTTTGTCCAGCAGCGTTCAGCGGGCCCAGTGACCGGGCAGTCCCCGCGGGTGACGTCGCTGGCGTGATGGCAGGGGTGGCGCGGCCGAGCGGCGTGGAGGGGCCAGGCCAGTGTCGGGCTGTCCGGGTCCCCCTGCCTCCGGCGCCCTCCGCCGCCTGCCGGGGCCCGGGAGCCTGCACGGCGCTTCTCCGGGCCCTGCCCGCTGCGGGGCTTGTGCGGAGCGACAGGCCGACGGGCCACCGGGCGGCTCGGGTTCAGCAAACCCGCGTGCGGCTGGCGGCGGGGGGCACCGCAGAGGGCTGCACCTGCAGGGCGACGGCGGTCCATTTGCAGGCATCTGTTGTCCTGCATTTTTCATCGTGCTATTCTTTTTTAATTAAAAAATATTTAGTTGACAAATAACAACTGTATATATTCAAGGCGTACAACATGGTGATTTAATCTAGGTATGCATTGTGTACTGACGATGACCGAATGGCCTGTTTACCTTGATTCCCTGCATGCTTAAGTATTTATTTGTATTGATTGCTGTTTATTTAGCATTTGTAATCTCTAATTAAATAAACTAAAAAATTTAAAAGTACACAGATGAGAAAATACTCCCATAGTGCAAGATACATGTAAATCTTTAAAACAAATGCTTGCATTAAGTGACAGTGATTTCTATTTGCCCTTTCTCACTGAAATACTTTTTTAAAAAAAGTATTGGATTCAAAATTAGGTGAAACAATGTTTTTTTTTTTCCTCAAACTCATCTTTATTGTGTGGTGATTAAAATTTATCTTTTATTTTTCAGATTTTTGCATAACAACAAGCTATCTAAAATCCCAGCTGGGAACTTTTCTCATCTGGATTCATTAAAAAGACTGTAAGTGAAAGCAAGTACATAAATACAGAAACCTTATAATTTTCTCCAAAATAAATAAATCTCCAACAGTGGTTGCCTTTGCCTGCTCTTGCCGTGAGAGATCATGCCAATTCTAGCGTTTTAAAGAGAAAACGGTTTTGTTAACTGCAGAGCGATAGAGGACCCAGATAGTCTACTGAGCTTTCATGTATTCTCTTAGAAGTGACATTCAAAAGGAATATTGAAGATAGAAGTTTTCCTCGCTTCTCTGCAATTTCCTTGCTGGTCAAATCTAAAGACTCCCAAGACTTCCTTTTCCTTTAACTTTTTATTAGAAAAGAGATGTGAGAAGTTCCAAAGAAAGTCTGACTCCTCTGGCCAGGCTTCAGTTTTCCCTTGTTGCACATGGAGTTTTCCATCCCATTCATTTCCTCCTACATTGAACAGAACAAAACAAAAAAATCCAGTCCACTCATGGCCTCTGTTCTCATCGGGCTTCCCTGCTCCTATCTTCCCTGTTTCCTGCCGATTCGCCTCATTTTCTGTCCACCGTGTGGATCACTCTCCCTCACCCTGTCTGTCTTCACCCCCATCTGTGTGTACATTTCTGCACGGTTGATGTTTTTATTTTGTTTTATCTTTTTCCTAGTACACACAGATGTAAGTCCATTTATCAGGTCAAGAACAGATGCCTGCTTTGCAGATGCCGGTTGAACAGCACATGGTAGAAAATTCACACAGGTGTATCTGTCACCTGTCTTAGACGCCACTTTTGTTGCTGTTGCTCTTCTAATGTTGTGTGCCTAGATACAGGTCCATGAGCAAGGGAATATGCTGTTTAAGTAAAAATCAGAGTGCTGAGAAAATAAATCTGTGCTCAGTTGGTGCCTGGAAATAATGCTTGCAGTCTGCATTTAAGGAAGCATGGATAATCAAGGGGACATTTCCTCCACTCCCAGTCCTTTCATTCAAGTCTTTATTTCCCGCTTTCTTGGTAATTCTCACGTCAGACACACATAATGCTGCCCCACAGTCTTTTCCTTGGTGTTTTTTGTTTGAGTTCAAACCCACGAAGGCCTTGGTTGATGACTCTTTTTCCCCAAAGCTTTCTTACTTGTCAGAACTGGTTGTACCACAACCATTTGGAATAATACACACACCTATTCTTGCTTTTTAATCTTTTGTGGGAAATGCAAAATGCCAAGACATTTTGTAACAGGGTCATAGGATGCTTCATTTTGGTGGCAGAGATAGTGTGTATTATTTTTTACTTGCCCTCTTTGTCTTCTGTTGGCTTTGTTACATCACTTACGGTTAGAGTGATTGTCTTTGTACATTATAATTCTCATACAGGGCTTCTTGTCTGCATAGATTTCTATCTGGGTATCATTCTCGGTTTCTACAACTCTCAGAAAGCCTTGAAGTGCTAAATCCCTCAGTTTTTTTCTAATCTCATTTCATTATTCTTTCTTGTTAAATCTTCGTAGCCGCTTCTCTGTTCCAACCTCTCACGTTACTGAAACAGCCTTCACTGCATCGTTGGAGCACACAGGCAAAAACAAATGCTGCTGAGAAGGCTGAAAGAGGCCCCACTTACAGAGATGTACCAGTGCGTCTGTGGTGCATGCACTGTATTTATTTCAAATATTTTAAGATAATTTTGTTAGTATGTTATGTTGATGGAGTATGTTTACTTCACACATTTATTTTGTGGAAAACTGACATACTCCCAATTTGAGCAAACTGCTCCAGGGTCCACGAGATCCTGACAGGTCTGAGACACAGTGGACACCGGTACCTAGTTATTCCAAATCCTCAAACTTTTGTCCTATTCAGGCTGCAATTTAGATGAGAACAATGGAATACAGGAGAATGATGGAGGGCTCATAAATAAGCCCCACTACCAAGTGAATTCCACCTGCAACAATGAAGGCTTTCAACAGTTGGGAGTGTCAGTTTACCAATAGCACACGGGGACAGAGAAACCAGGGTGAATCCCATTTGCCATACCACTACTTGCGTGTGGGCATGACACATTTTGGATCACCTAACACTGGGTTCTCTGTTGTACCATACCATTTGTAACTCACGACAACCATATTCACATGTGTATGTGAAAATTAATGAAATTCGTTTATAAAGTGGTTTTTGATCCTGTAAGTCAAAGGGATCATACAAGTATTAGACAAATGATACTCTATCTTCAAATAGAAAAGATTCATAACCTGGTGCCATTTTTTTCTTTTGAAATTGTCCATTGAGCAGTAAATGTGCCCAAGTAATTATTTTAATGATGTGATTCTCGAATGAATATTATTAGAAGGCAGTTGTCTTGTATTTAGTACACTTGGTGTGATATTTGATGTAAGAACACTTTCAAAATAGAGAATGATTTTGAAAGTTGTGTATTACTGGTATTACTATAGTCTAGTAAGGGATAATAAGAATCACTTTTCTAATTGATTGACTTTATTGGTCTTTATTTTTCAAAATTCAGGTCTCTAAATTATAGGCAACATTTCAAAAAATGTTCTCTCATTATAAATTTGAGAAATGATTTATAAAGGGTCCTCAAACAGATTATTATACAAAAGTATATATCTACTATATTATTTTTCAAATATAAAAGGAGTTTTTCAACTGGCGAGTGAAATTATATATCCTTTAGTTGTTCATGTTTTGTATCTCCACTATGAGTGAATATCTTAACTGAAGTTGATAGTGATAATAAGAAATTAAATCTTGTGCTCCATTGTTAGCAAAACACACATGAGGACACATGAGAGAACATGTGACCATGTACTAATGGAGGGCTAATGAGTAAGCAGTGAGGACCACTGGGAAATGGAACATTCTGGACTGTTAGGGCCCCATGCCCATGATGTTCCTGAGGGATTTGTGTCGACATCCTTGCTTATGTTCAATGCAGAGCAATGCCATGGTGGTACTGAAGTGACTCCTTTATACCTAGCCACTGTAAACTCCTTTTGACAAAATTGCCAGAAATTAAACTCACAATGTAAATGTGAACTTTGGGCACAATGATGCTGAAATAGATGTTTTTTTTAGCCAAGTAGCTGATACAGTAAATCAGTCATGAATAAAGAACAGCCAAGGACAACTGAACCAACAATGCAGTCCTGAAAAGCACTAATTAACTTTTATGCTTTTTACATTACTCTGGTTAAGGCTGAAAGAATTCTCTATTTTCACTATGGCTTTATTTTTTCAGTTTAGTGTGAAGTCTTATTGGAAACGTTAAGCAAATATCTGTATCATTAACTAATTTTTTATTGAGTATGACTTTTTTTCATTTAATTTATCAAATTAAAGCTACTGAATATTGCTATCTTTTTCAGTATAATAAAATTTAAATACGATATAACAATCTTATGGACTGATCATCTTACAATATACTTCACAAAACTGTCAGACAATAAATCTTTCTTAAATTCATTAAATGCATGTAGTTTACTTGGGAAGTTTTCTAAACTCTCAACCGAAGGAACAGCATGATTTCTTTACTTTTCCGTTTACCTGTTCCAGTAACTTGATATTGGTGCAAATTTCTAAATTAATACAGCTAGGTGATTTTTTATTTTACTTGCAGATTGTTTCCTTTAGATTTCATTTTTGTTTGTGTGTTTCTTTTCCCAAATGTTTC
>CM052438.1:87981321-88005984 GCA_028533085.1 Varecia variegata
GACTTTTTCATACCTGTGTACTTTTTATTGAAAGTTATTAAAAATCATAGCATTTTGTTTTCTGCTCAAGTCACATAGAACACCGCTTATTACATAAAGGTATTCAGCAACCTAACCCTCCTGTCTATCATAAATATGTTCATATTGTCCTTTTATCATTGGAGTTTTCTTTTGTAGAGTGTGACCTGATTGCCACTCTAGGCAGACTTGTGAATTCCATTTAGCTACTCCTCCTCTTTTAACCCCTTGAGAGGAATGACAAGGAGAACTCATCATTTCTGTGTCCTTTTAGCAAGAATGTAATATACACCATAAATCTCTTTGGCTGTCTATCACTTTTATTTCATGAGAAAAAATGCTATAAAATATTAGGGAAATATTACGAAACTGGGCAAAAGTGAGTAACTTGTGTGTCTAGGTTAGGAAATACCATACAGAAATGAAAAGGGCCATAGCCTTCCTGTTACAATCTGCGAGTGACAATTCGAGAGGTGGGCCTTTTAGCCAGGTCTTTGAACATAACAAAAAAAATGTTTTGCTTCTATCCTTTAGGGCAAATTGAAAACCCAGGGAACACACTCCTGTCCATGTCATTGCTAAGGAGGTTTCAAGGGCGAAGAGCTAGTCGTCTGGGGTGGCTGCATGAATCACACGCAAGCACGTTTATAAGCCTCCTTTGAGCAATAAAGCCTCCACTATTTCTTTGAAGTAATCCCTATGAAAAATTAAAATGCCACCACCACATCATAGATTCCTTGTTCTTTAACATGTAAACAAACTCTAACATTTCAATACTTATAGTTTTAATTCTAAGTTTTCTCCAAAACAGATATGTTCATTTTTATCTTACAATTATTTATTTATAATCAATATAGGGCATGTTAAGGGGAAACTGCTTTTCTAGTATTAATGTGGCTTCCCAAAAACATTGTGAATATGAAAAGGTATCTACTCTCTGCAAGATATGCAACTAAGTTAGCAATTCTTAAAATCTGCTTATTGGTAACTGGAAATCCTGGAGTCAAAGATATGACAGCCAAGGTAGGTCAGAGGAAATTAAGTATTTCCACTCCAAAGACTCGTCACAGAGATTAATAGTCCTTGTAACCGCTGTCATTCCTGCCTGCGTGCCTAGGCGCCTAGACTCCAACGCTCTGGTTTGCGACTGCGACTTACTGTGGCTGGGGGACCTTTTACGGGGCTTTGCCCAAAGTGGCCACACGCAGGCTGCTGCCGTGTGCGAATATCCCAGAAGACTCCACGGGCGCTCCGTTGCTTCAGTCACAGCAGAGGACTTCAAGTGCGGTATGTTGTTTTCTATGTGTGCACACAACAGGACGGTCTTTTGCTTGTTCTCGTTCTGTAAAGGTTTATTATATGATGTTGCATTCGGAAGAGCACATTGTCTTTTTTTTTTTTTCGCTGCAAAAAGCTTTATTTCCATTTGGTCCAAGGCTTAGGAGACGACTCCAGGGTGGTTAAAAAGCTGCCTAGTGGCTGGAGGGAGAAGCTCAGGCAGAAGCCCTGATACTTTGAGAGGGGCTTCTCAGGTCGCTGGGCTTGGCAGGCTCCTAGTCGTGCTTGAGAGCGAGCCTTTCGAAGAGATACTCGCCCAGCCCAGCCTGGGGGCCGGCCAGCCTGCGGAGGTTGGTCAGGTGGTCTCCCATCTTCTTGATGAGTTTCACTTCCTTATCTAGGAAGTGATTCTCCAGGAAGTCACAGAGATGGGGGTCTGTGCGGGTAGAACCCAGGGCATGAAGATCCAGAAGAGCCTGGTTGAGGCTCTTCTCCAGGGCCATGGCGGCTTCCATTGCATCCTGGGTTGTACCCCACTCATCTTGAGATGGCTTCTGCACAACCTGGAAGGGAGCGCGCCCACCACGCTGGTTTTGCATTTTCAAGAGACGCTCGGCGCCCTCGCGCTTCTCCTCAGCCAATTCGCGGAAGAAGTGGCCCACGCCTTCCAGAGCCACATCGTCACGATCGAAATAGTAGCCCAGAGAGAGGTAGGTGTAGGAGGCCCGCAGATGCAAATTGACCAGGCGGTTGACGGCTGCCTCCACCTCGGTGGAATAATTCTGACGAATCTGGGAGCTCATGGTTGGTCGGCAGTAAGACGCTAACAGCAAAAAACAGTGTTAGCTGACTCCGACAGCAGGAGATGGCAGAGATCTTGAGATCTTGGTCCCGGAGATTGCAAGTGGAGAGAAAGTGTTTTTAAGGGAAGCGGCAGGAAGTATGGCCAATTTCCTTTACATCATGTGCATTTTTATTTAAGGAATTTTAATTATCTTCAACTATAAGAGCTGGGAGAGTCCTTGAGGATCAGTTAGTTTAATCTCCATAATTTCATAGGGGAAATATTGAGAAAAGTAATTTTTCAACAAGGTCACAGGAAATAGTGTCCAGCATTAAAGTATGCACTTATACCTCAGTCTCACTTATGGCTCATAATCAATAATTTGGGTTTTTCAACTTTAGATCAAGTAATTGCTAATTTTCACAGCTAAGAAAACCCCTCCACAAATGCAGTCATTGATTTTTTTCTCATATATATTAGGACCACGAATGTGACTAAAGTAATGAAAATCAGTTTTATTATCTCTTTGTAAATTTTTAAGTAATGCAAACCTTGGATTTAATAAGCATATAGTTATGTTCCAACACCCTTAATAAAGCAGTAGGCTTTACTTAAAGAACTGATTATGGCTGCTTATGATTTTATTTTATTTTCTTTAAACAAGTAATTTCAAAAATCATATTAATATAATTCAGTTCCATTCAGATTGAGAAGAAAATTCACTTGGTCTTTATTGCCAGAAAAGCCGCAAATTTGTCCACAGCTCTTATCTTTACTACCAACTTGTAGTTCATGCCACAGTGAGGTTTTGCCTGGATCGTGTTGCATCCTAACTGATGTCCCAGCTTTCATTCCTCTCTCTCCAATCTATTACATGTGGGGAAATTGCTTAAAAAAACTTATCTGATTGCATCATTGTTTGCCCATAACCCTTCCGTAGCTTCCTACCTTAAAATAAAGCACAAAGTACTTAATGTGGTGGACACTCCCTGTACGGTGAGTCCTGGCTGCCTTTCACCTGTCCGATCACCTACTCTTCCCTTTTCTCAGTGATGCAGCCACCAAGATGTTCTTCCATTCTTGGAAGTTCTTAAGCTTTTTGTCAACTCAAGGGCTTTCCACATACTGTTTTCTCTGCCTACAATATTCTCCTTCTACTTCTTCTTTTAGTAGTCCTCTTGTTAAATGTTAATTACTTGGAATGGCTTCATTTGACCCCTGCCCCACCCACCTCCCTACCATACCCACCCTGAATCAGGTCCATTTGTTTCATTTATTTTCCATTGAAGTATTTATCACAATTTGTTATTATGTGTTTTTTGTGTTTGTTTATTTATTTATTTATTTATTTTTTTTGGAGACAGAGTTTCACTCTGTTTCCCTGGGGAAGAGTGCAGTGGCGTCGTCATAGCTCACTGCAACCTCAGACTCCTGGGCTCAAGTGATTCTCCTGCTTCAGTCTCCCAGGTAGCTGAGACTACAGGCGTGAGCCACCACTTCTGGCTAATTTTTCTATTTTTTTGTAGAGATGGGGTCTCACTCTTGCTTAGACTGGTCTCAAACTTCTGAGTTTAAGTGCTCTTCCTACCCTAGCACTCTCAGAGTGCTAGGATTACAAGTGTGAGCCACCGCGCCTGGCCTGTTTGTTTAATTTTAATTGTTTTCATGAAACTAGAAACCTCTGGGTACAGAGACTTTGTCTATTTTGATCACTGCTTCATCACTGGTCTTAGCACCTTGCCTGGCACAGTGCTAATGTTGAATTATTTTTAAAAAATAAATACACAAATAAATAGAACTATTTTTCTCTCAGAAAAAAGGGGTACAGCCAAGATGTTGATTATAGGGACTTCTAGTGAAGTAGGTAAGATTACTCAAGATCCGTGGAACGTGCTGCAGACATAATGGACGTGGTTATTTGTTAATGATAGGAAATCCAACTAATCTTATAAAAAGAACAATTTTGTTAGAAAGGTTTAAAAAGCATTAGGTGAAATTTACTATAGAAAAGTGAAAGTCCCTTTTGTACTTTGTTCTCTATAATTTAAATTCAATTATATTATTTGATTCATTAAAAAAATCAATCACTCCAATTTTTTATTAAAATAATTTAAATGTTTCCATGTTTTATCACTCAATACTTATGATTGGAGAATGGAATCATTCATTTATATTGATAAGTAATTTTGCTCAACCAAGTTTAAAGTCTAGACGTATAAATTCTTGTAAATTGTACAAAGTGGGTAGTTAGATGGCTAATTGTCTAGGGAGAGTGCCTGCAGAATTACAAGCTGAATTAAGTACTTGGTTTGAAAAATTGACCCATAAAATCAAACTCCTTCCATAAATATGGTTGTATTGAACTACTAGAACTAAAGGCACAGGGATATTTAGTTTACTTCATTGGTGATCCCTTTATGCAATGAATCTTCACACTTCTAAAGTTTAAGTCAAACATATGTCTAATATCTTACCTGGTATGTGTATGACTAAGTCCACAGAGTTTGATGTATAAAACATTAATGTAGAAAAGAAAATTACCTACAGCTCTTCTCAACAATATCTTAGAATGCTATAATTTTGTATCTTTGAAAAATGTCTTAATCATTCTTTTGTTACAGAGAGTCCCCGAATTACTTTTGCACCCCAAGATGTGGAGGTACCATCAGGGAACACTGTCTACTTCACTTGCCGGGCTGAAGGAAATCCCAAACCTGAGATTATTTGGATACATAACAAGTAAACACTAAGCATCTGCATGGATTGTACTTCTGTGTCTGACTTCAGTAATCCTTTTATCTCACTTCAACTAATTTATTTATAGAAAAAATTACTAAAATTATCAGAATTTCTAGGAGATAAAAATGTCTTTTAACTCTTATTTTTTTATTTGCTCAAGCTATCTAAAGGACTTCTTAAAACTTACACATTTCTAGACATCAATGATTCTGAAACTAAAATAATTTGGTATTATTTCTTGAAGAAAATACTGATTGATAACAGAGTAGTTTGTTTTAAATCTAAATATAATCTGATATAGCCCCATCTAAGTTATTTTAGGTTTAAACTCATATTTCATATTCCACATTGTAACTTTCCTATAGTAAAACACTGTAGAATTATTTAAGCGAATTGGCAATAAATGATATGCAAGATTATTTAAAATGCTAATCATTTATTTTATACTCATAATACTGTTTGATAAAACACAAAACCTATGCATCTAAAAATCCGAGTGTAAAATTAAATAGTCACAACAAACTCTTAAAAAGTTAAAATGAAAGTGCTAAAAAAAGAACAAGTAGGTAACATAAAATAGATACACAAAATGAACTATATACCTATATACTTCTATGCTAGTACTTGGGCAATTATATTATCATTAATTACATTGCTGATAACTAGCATGGTTTTCATGTGTCTTTTTCATTCTTGCACAAAATTTAGTTGATTTTCTTCTGTCATGTGTATAATCAACTCTGATATTTTTTGCTTGTCTCTATAAAATACTCTAAAATAAATGATAGTTTGTATGCTTTTTGTTTCTAATTTGAATTTCTAATTGTAGCCAGAAACTCAGCCCTGCTTGTGAAATGTGTTTTTAATTCCTACAAAAAACTAAGAAGTGCAGGTTAAAAATAGCTTAGAAGGCAATTATGAATACTATTAAATCTGGAAACTGGCCCAGGAGAAAGCCTTCAACTGGTGGACCTGTTCCATTTATTTCCATCTTGAGATTGTCCAAGGGCACGTGAGAAACAGAAATCGCTGCTTCTAATGTCTTAAAACTGCTTGCTCTGCCCTTTACAGTTTAAATTCAAAAATGATGTGTTCAAGGTTACAAAGGTACTGACTAATATTTAGAAAGGAACAAGTGAAAAATCACATTGCCTGATAGAACTTATGACACACATGTGTCAAATATACTGGCTAAAGAAGGAAACATGCACTTGAAAAGAAAACAAAAAAGTCTAAAAGGAAGGAAGTAATGAAGGGAAGATGCAGTGCAGGTAGAAATGCCTGTTAAAATATTAACCATTTGATGTAGTAAAATTAAAAATGAAAGGGAAGAGTTTAGAACAAGAAATGTTTGCCATCAACAAGTCTTAACTTGCTGATTACTTGTTGTTGAGAATTTTTTATAGAACGATAATACATATACTGAAAGTACATGAAGCATAAAGTATGGCACAGCAAATAATTTAAATGAAAATTTATTTAACATGAGCCAGGCTGAAAAAAAATACTGCCCACTCATTAGGAGCTACCTATGTGTCCCTTTCTCATCACCATCCTTTTCTTCTCCTTGGACGGAACCTCTATCCTGACTTTGAGTTCCTTAGAGGAGTGGGTTAAGAACTGATTAGACAGAACCAAAGGTAGAATTAGAGGATTAGGGGGTAGATTTGTGGGAGTAAACTAGATTTCAGAGTGGTTAAGGGGCATGAAGACTACTATGCAAAGGTCCAGCATATATCCAGTAGGAGTTCCAGAGAGGTTAGAAAGAATGAGCTAAGGGCAACATTTGAGGAGATAACAACTGAGAATTTTCTAGAAATAAACAAAGTCATGAAATTTCAGACTAAGAATTGTATTTATTCCCAAATAAGATTTACAAAAGAAATCTATACCTGGTTTGTTATGATCACAACATTAAAAGTCAGTGATAAAATCTTTCATACCAAGGTAATTTGCAGAATATCTTCAAATCTATAGCAATTATACTTGCAGACAGCAGGCAATGAAATATATTTAAAGTGTTGAGGAAAAATAACTTTCTATTTTATATTCAGTCAAATTATCTGACAAGGTAAAATAAATAAAACCATTTTAAGACAAAGAACAGAGCTTTACTCAGGAATATTTGCTGAAGGGACTACAAATAGATGTGTTTCGGTCAGTAGGAATTTGACCCATGAGGAAGATGTGATATGCAGGGAGCAAAGGTGAACAAAGTAAGTTTTAAACATGTTGATAAATATCAATAAACTGAGATTGTTACATTAAGAACTGAAAAACTTTAAAGTAAATGAGAAGTATAATGTTAGACAATATTTATAGAAGAGTTGTAAAGAGAGAGAACATAGTTAAATCATTTTACATAGCTCATTTCCAATATTTACTTTGGATTTTGTTAAGTCAAGAATGCATGTTAAAAATCAAGGTGAAATACTAACAAATAGAAAGAGTTTTCCATACTAGGAAAAGGGGAAAGGTAGATAAAGAAAACTGGATTAATCCAACAAAAGAGAAGAAGAGATAGAATTTAAAAGGCAGAGAAAAGGCTTGGAAAAGAGAAAACATAAAATAACTTATCAGAAATAAATTTAGGAGAGGAACCAGAATAGTAAGTAGATACTCACATTTCAAACAGGTTGTCTAGAAGAGAACACTAGGATTCACCAGGGAAGTGACAGGAAGCACCAAAAGTAAGAGGAGGGTTCAGGGAAACTTGCCCAGATGAGGACTGCTGGAGAGCTGGGAGAAGTTCCTGAATCTGGGAAATTGGTAAGAGAGAATCCCCCAGGTCTCCGCACTCCAAGACAGGTTTTTACAATCTTGGCAATCAGAGAACCCCTAGACCCACATGTGCCTCAGACATAACACGGGGAGCTGCCTAGAGATTGCACAGAAGTGCTGCTCCAGAAAGGGAACCTGCGTGGAATCCCACAGGCATTGAGCCTAGCTTCAGCTGAGTGCCATTCTGAGAGCCTAGAGACGGGGCATCTACAGATGCAGGAGCGGCCACTGTGCTGCTTTAAGGAGGGAGAGGACAGACTGGGTGCTTCTACACACCCCTGGGAAGGTCCCCACTGCCCTGCTGTGGGCTGCTGATGAGACTGAGATGTTAGTGGACTGTACTGCCCACAGCTTGTTGCCCACAGTGCTTGACTAGGAGGGGCCACACCATCTCTAGTCACAGGCCCAAGGCACAATTTTGAGAATTTAACAGTGGGCTGTGGCCCACCCTCAGGACAAGTTCAGGCTGACATGGTTGCAGCTGCTGCTGGGCTGAGGAGGGACGGGGATACCAGGCTATCCTATGCATACTGAGGATAATAGCCACTGCCCTGCTATGGGCTGCTGTGAGGCCAAGACTCGAGCAGATCCCACTCCCCAGATCTTCTTGCCCATGCTGCTCGCCTGAGTGGCACCGTGCCCATTCTGCTCTCAGGGCAGCATTGGCTGCCTTGCCTTTAAAATGGAGCGGTTGGCTCCATTTTAAAGAGTTTAATGTTGGGCTGTGCCCCACCCTTGGGCCAAGTTTGAGGTGATGTGGCTGCAGTTGCCACCAGCTGGGAAGGGACAGGAGAGACCAAGCTCTCCTAGGACAATACCCACCACCCTGCTCTGGGCAGCTGTGGGACGAGAGACTAGCCAGCCCAATCCATCACAACTGCCAGCAACACCAACAAGGAACATTTGGGTCATAGTGGGTTGCTCTACCACTGCTACTGCCATCACCCACATCACCAGCTGCCCATGGGACTGAGAATCCACACACAAACCCAGGCCACTGCTCCTGCTACTAGCTTCTGAGCAAGCCATCTAGAGGCCCAAGAATTGGCCCTCAAGGACAACATAAGGTGCCCTGGGGCCTAAAAATAGGCATGCTCAGCTCACTGTCACCACCACAGGGGCCTGAAGAGTGTCTCAGTTGGTGTGAAAGTCTCCAGCAAAACTTCACCAGAGCCTCAACTAACAACCCTACCCTAAGCCATCAAGGAAATCACAGATATCACTGAACTCGTGTACTGCCAAAGAAATCATACAAATATCATCCTACTACAGGAGCCAAAATCAAAGCCAATGTATCCTACTCAACCAACAACATATATACATCTATAGGAAAAAATTCTCCCCTATAAAAGTAATTTCCAAAAATTGGAAGAAGTGACTGTTACACCAGATGTGCAGATATCAATGGAGAGACACAGGAAACATAAGAAATAAAGGAAATAAGACACCATCAAAGGACCACAACAATTGCCCAGCAATAGATCCTAATCAAAAAGAGCTCCTCAAATTGCCAGATAAAAAATTGAAAATAATGATTTTAAAGATGCTCAATGACATGCAAGAGAAATCTTAAAACCAATACAAAGAAATCATAAAATTAATTCAGGTTATGAATGAGAAATTCACCAAGGAGATAGATATCTTTAAAAAAAAAAAAACCAGAAATTCTGAAACTGGAAAATTCACTTAAGGAAATACAAAACACATTCAAAAGCTTCAATAATAAACTAGACAAAAGAAAGAATCTCAGAATTTAAAGCTAGGCCTTTTGAAATATTCCAGTCAAACTAAAATTTTTTAAAAAGAATAAAAAATAATGAACAATGCATTTGAGACATCTGGAACTACAAAAAACAACTAAATTTATGAATTACTGATATTCCTGAGAGGGAAGAGAGATCAAAAAGTTTAGAAAAAGTATTTAAGGAAATAATCAATGAAAACTTCTCAAGCATAGTGAGAGAGTTAGGCATCCAGATACAGGAGGCCCAGTGATCCCTAGGCAAATATATTGCATAAGGACTTCACCAGAGCATATTATATTCAAATAGCTAAAGTCAAAGTGAAAGAAAGAATTTCAAAATTATCAAGAGAAAAGCATATAGTCACCTATAAAGAAAACCCCATCAGACTAACAGTGGATTTCTCAGCAGAACATTTAGAGGCCAGAAAAGAATAGGATGGCTTTTTCTAAGGGCTGAAAGATAAAAACTGTCAGCCAAGAATTTTATATTCTGCCAGAATAAGCTTTACATAAGAAGGAGAAATAAAGTCTTTCCAGACAAGCAAGCACTGAGGAATTTGTAACCACTAGACCAGCCCTATAGGAAATGCTCAAAGAGTCTTAAACATGGAAATGAAAAGTCAATATTCATCATCATAAAAATACATGAAAGTATAACACAGGTATAATAAAACAATCACACAAAGGAGGAAGAGAAAGGAATCAAATGGCAACATGACAGGATTTCATCAACTACAAAGACAAAAAGAGATAAAGAAAGAATTTCTAAAACATCTAGAAAACATTTAACAATATGACAGGAATAAAACCTCACATATTAATAGTAACATTCAACATAAATGGGTAAAAAGCTCCATCTAAAAGATACAGATTGGCAGGATCAATTAAAAAAAATGATCCAACTATATGCTTCTTACAAGAAAGTCACCTCACAAACAAAGACATACAAGTAAACTGAAAGTACAAGGGTGGAAAAATATTCTATAATAATGGAAATGAAAAGCAAGCAGGAGAAGCTATACTTATATCACATAAAACAGATTTTAAGTCAAAAACAGTAAAAAAAGGCAAAGAGATTCATTATATAATGATAAATAAATTCAGCAAGAATATGTAACAACACTAAATATATATCCCCCCGATACTGGAGCAGCTAGATCCACAAAACAAATACTAGTAGACCTAAAGAAAGAGATGGAAAGCAATAAAATAATAATGGGGGATTTCAACATCTCACTTACAGCACTAGCTAGATCATGGAGAGAGAAAATTAACAAAAAAAATTGGTCATAAATTGGACTTTAGTCCAAATGGACCTAACAGACATTTACAGGACATTCTGTCTCAACAACTAACTAGAGAATATACATTCTTCTCATTAGCACATGGAACATTCTCTAAGATAGACTATATGTTATGCTACAAAAAAGGCTTAGCACATTTTAAAAAATCAAAATCATATCAAGTACCTTATCAGACCACAGTTGAATAAAGCTAGATATCAGTACAAAGGGGAACTCTGGAAACTATGCAAATATTAATACCTGGAAATTAAACAACACCTTCCCAAACAATCAATGGGTTAATAAATAAATTAAGATGGAAATTAAAAGACTTTTTGAAGAAAATGAAAATAAAAATATGACATACACAAACCTGTAGAATATAGTAAAAGTACGGCAGATAGGGAAGTTTATAGCATTAAGTGCCTACATCAAAAAAGTAGAAAGATCACATATGAACAACCTAAAGTTACCCTTAAGGAACTAGAAAACCAAGAGCAAATCAAACCCAAAATTAGCAGAAGAGAAGAAGAAACAAATATCAGAGCAAAATAAATGAAATAGAGACAGAAAAAAATCAATGAAATAAAATGTTGATTCTTCAAAGAGATTAAAAAGTTGACAAACCACTAGGTAGACTAACCAAAAACAGAAGAGAGAAGATCCAAATAAACAAAATCAAATATGAAGAAGGAGACATTACAATTGATACCACAGATATATGAAAGGTCATCAGAGACTGTTATGAACTATATGCACACAATCTAGAAAAACTAGAGGAAGTGGATAAATTCCTGGAAACATACAACCACCCAATCTTGAATCAGGAAGAATAGAACTCCTGAATAGACTGATAATGAGTAGTGAGATTTATTCAGTAATAAAAAATCTCCTAAGAAAATAAAGCCCAGGACCAGATGGATTCACATCCAAATTCTACCAAACATACAAACAAGAATTAATACCAATCCTCATGTAACTTTTCAAAAAACAGAAGAGGAATCTTCCTTAACTCACTCTAAGAGGCCAGTATCACCTTGATACCAAAACCAGACAAAAAGACTGCAAAAACAGAAAACTACTGACCAATATCTCTGATGAACATACCACAAAAATTCTTAACAAAATATTAGCAAATCTAATCCAACAGCACATCAAAAAGATAATACACCATGTTCAAGTGGGTTTTATACTAGGGATGCAAGGATGGTTTAACATATGCAAATCAGTTTATATGATACATCACATAAACAGAATTAAGGACAAAAACCAGATATTCATCACAATAGATGTAGAAAAAGCACTGATAAAATTAAGCATCCCTTCATAATAAAAATCCTCAATAAACTACATATAGAAGGAACATACCTCAAAGTAATAAAGGCCATATATGACAAACCCACAGCCAACATCTTACTGAATGGGGCAATGTTGAAAGCATTCCCCCTAAGAACTGGAATGAGACAGGGTATTCACTTTCAACATAGTACAAGAAGTCCGAGCCAGAGCATTCAGGCAAGAGAAAAAAATTAAAAGATATCCAAATTGGAGATGAGGAAGTAAAATTATCCCTATTCACTGATGGTAAGATCTTATATCTAGAAAACCCTAAAGACTCCACCAAAATAGCATTAGATTTGATAAATGAATTCAGTAAAGTTTCAGGATACAAAATCAATGTACAAAAATAAGTCACTTTTCTATGCACTGGTAATCATCTAACCAAGAAACAAATCAAGAAGGCAATCTCATTTATAATAGCTACAAAAATAACTAGGAATATATTATATTTAACCAAGGAGGTGAAAGATCTCTACAAGGAAAACACAACACAATAATGAAAGAAATTGTAGATGACACAAACTGAAAAACTTTCCATTGTCATGGATTGGAAGAATTAATATCAATAAAATGACCATACTGCCCAAAGCAATTTACAGGTTCAATGCAATCCCTATGAAAACACCAATATTATTTTTCACACAATTAGAAAAAAACAATTCTAAAGTTCATATGGAATCAAAAAAGATCCCAAATAGCCAAAGCAATTTTCAGCAAAAAGACCAAAGCTGGAGAAGTTACATTGCCTGAGTTCAAATTATACTACAAGACTACAGTAACCAAAACAGCATAGTACTGGTATACAAATAGACACATATATCAATGGAACAGAGTAGAGGACCCAGAAGTAAAGCACATACTTACAGCCAACTGATCTTTGACAAAGTCAACAAGAACATATACTGAGGAAAGAATGTCCTTTTCAATAAATGGTGCTGGGAAAATTGTATTGCTATATGCAGATAAATGAAACTAGACACTCCTCTCTAACCATATATAAAAATAAAGTCAAGGTGGATTAAAGACTTGAATGTAAGACCTGAAACTGTTAAGAACACTAGAAGAAAACCTAGGAAAAACTCTTCTGGGCATTGGTCTGGGCAACAAATTCATGACTAAGACTACACATGCACAGGTAACAAAAATAAAAGTAGATGAATGGGACTTAAACTATAGAGCTTCTGTATAGCAAGAGAAATACCAGAGTGAACAGACAACATGCAGAGTGGGAGAAAATATTTGTAAACTATACATCTGATAGGGGGCTGATATCCAGAATTTATAAGGAACTCAAATAACTCAACAAAAAATCCCAAATAACCCCATTAAAAAGTGGGCTAAGCACATGAATAGACATTTTTGAAAAGAAGACAAATGACCAACAAGCATATGAAAAAATGTTTAACATTATTAATCATCATAGCAATGCAAATTTACCACAATGAGATATCATCTTACATTAATCAGTATGGCTATTATTTAAAAAAAAAATACCAAACAGATGTTGGTGGGGATGCAAAGAAAACAGAACTCATATATACTGTTGGTGGGAATGTAAATTAGTGCCATCTCTATGGAAAACAGTATCTAGATTTCTCAAAGAACTAAAAATAGGACTATCATTAAATCCAGCAATCCCACTACCGGCTATCCATCTGAAAGAAAAGAAGTCATTATATCAAAAAGACACCTAAACTCATATGTTTACCAAAGCACTATTCACAATTGCAAAGATATGGAATCAAGCCAAGTGCCTCTCAACTAATGAAATGAGTGGATAAAGAAAATGGGGCGTGTGTGTGTGTGTGTGTGTGTGTGTGTGTGTGTGTATAAAATGGAGTACTATTCATCCATAAAAAAGAATGAAATCATGTCTTTTGCAGCAACATGGATGGAACTGGTGGTCATTATCTTAAGTGAAACAACTCAGACACAGAAACACAGAAACCACATATTCTCGCTTATTAGTGGGAGCTAAATAATGCATACACCTGGAAGCAGAGTGTGGCATGATAGGCAGTGGAGACTTGGAGGGGTCAGGGTGGATGATGAGCGGTTGCTTGGTGGGTACAATGTGTATTGCTCTAGTGATGGATGCACCGAAGACCCTGAGTTCACTACAATGCAATGTATCAAAATTGTACTTGTATGCTATAAATATATACAAATAAAAATAAATGGGAAAAAAATAAATGTAATACATTAGTAAAAACAGTAAATAGCCCATTGAAAGACATTATAAGTTTGGACTAAAAAATACAGCTATTTATAAGAGGCAGATTTAAAACATGATACTGAGAAGTAGAAGGTTGACAGATAAACAGATGTTACAACTGAGTTATACCAATCAAGATATATCAATATTACTATCAACCAAAGTCAACTTCAAGGCAATATTGTAATTGTATGTCATTAGATCATACTTGATGTTAAAATGTGTAAGTTCTATGAAGTTCATGAAGCTTTGTATATCTAACAAAATAGCTGCCAAAAATTAAAACAAAATGAGAGAATTACAAGGATAAATCAGCACAAACCCATTTATACTGAGAAATTTTAATACTTTTTCAAGAAGATTAAGAACAAAAATTAGTAGGAATATCTAAACACAGTTTAGAACCCTGATGATAAATATAGCTGCTACATGAAAAACTTAACTATACTATCTTTTCAAGCAACTATGGAACATTTAGCAATATTGATCACATATAAAGACAGAAAATCTTAAATCATAACAAAGATTCAACTTCATAAAGACCCCTTTCTTTGATTATAATTTTTTAAAAATTAGAAATTAACCATTTGTTAAGGTAATTTTGGAGATTCTTTAGACTTCTCAGCCAGGAGAATGAAGTGATTACCAGTACTTAGGAATAGCACTCAATAAGTAGTTTTTAAATAACTAATCGAAGGAATTTAAAGAAGAGGGATAACATTCCAGGCTAGAAAAAGAATGAGTAAAAGCACAGTTTGAAAAAGAAGATTAGATTCAGAAAAGAGAGTATACCATATTTGTTAGAATAAAGGTTTTACCTTGGCGAGAAGTAGAAAATGACTGTGAAATAATTGGAAAGCTAATTATTTTGGCTTTCCGTTTATAACCTTTAAAAGCCTCCAGAAGATGTTGACCAAGATGGTGACATGATGAGAGAGATTTTTGAAATAGTCATACTTTTCTTAATGTTGAAGTTCTAGACCATAGAAATTTAGGCCATTCTAAAGAAATTTAAATGCTGTCATAAATATGATTACAATGGTTCCAGTAGATTATAAGCAAGCTTTTCAGTTATATTCTAACTGATGGTCGAAGATGGCTTTGTATTTGGAAGATATTTTTAATTTGTGTGACAGTAACTTCTCCGTCTTTGTATTTCTGGTGCCTACCCACAGCACCTAGCTCTTGAAAGAAATGCTTGTTGCAATGAATTACCTTAATGAGGTTACTAATACTTCTTCATTAAATCAAATGTGTTTATTTGCACCTTTTCAAGGACAAAACACCAAATATATTCTATTTATGCAAACCTTTGTGTTTTTACACGATTGCTACTCAGTTTGCATTAAATTGACAGTGTGAAAAGAATATGTTGAACCATGAAAACTTACTTTGATTTTTTGAAGGAGCATCATGATTTATGAGCAAGCAAGTTTTATGAGCATAATGAAGAAGATATGAACAAAGAGGGGAATAACCAGGAAAAGGAATGATGCATTTTGAATTTATGGGTGTGATGTGCTGCTGCCCATTTTATATCATTTTTAACGTAGTGAATCTCAGTGGATTCTATTACCTTGTGTAACCAGATGATAGATAGCATGCACACATCAGCTAGCCTTGGAAATTCTGGACTGCAGGGTTTTGGAACAAAATTTCAGGAAACTAAATCATCTTCTGAAAAATGTGATTCCATTATTGTTGGCATATTACTTTGCAAATAGTCTTAATTGGGTTCAATGTTACATAATTTTAGAATTGAATTTACAATAATTAAGTTGCTTAATACTAAATGAGCCTTTTGAGCTGGGACACTTTACAGAGACATGCTTTCTGACGTCCATTCTGTGCTGCTAGGCGAGCAGCCCTGGCACTCACACCCTCAGGGCTGTCTGGTCTCCGCTTCCTCTGCCTGTGCCTGGCATCGCCAGCCATTGAGAAATAAGGCTGTTTACCTGCCCCTAATCTCTTCAAAAATGACAACTTGAAGTTCTCATTGGACCTTTGTGTTCACGTTGGGCTTTTCTCACTCAATGGCTGAAGAAAAACAGATTGCTTCCATCTGTCTTGTCATCTCTCTTCTGCTCCACTTGAAAACGTGAATGTGAAATATGGTGATTGTCTGTTTAGTTCTTTTCTTTCATGACAAAAAGTGTTGAATAAGGGTGATGATTTCTCCATCTCTTTAATATGCTTCCCCATTTTTACGTATATGAGAATGGGGAGGTTACTCTTCAGTGTAGGCATATTTTGGAATTACATTTTGGGCAAATGTTTACCTGGGACCCATTGATTTTTGTGAAACTAACAAGCAAATTAAAGGGAGAGCTATGGGGTTCTCTCAATGGACTTTTTCCTCTATAAGGGGTGTTTTTATTGGGTGACACAGAGTAGGTGTTTAATAAATGTTTATTGCGTGATAAATGATGGGGGGGTAGATTGCCTTTCTCTATGCCTAATGCATTTATTAGTACTAAGCATACTTGTGTGAACATCTATTTAATATATACCTCCTCAGACATGATCATTAAATATGTTTAAAGAAAAAATCTTGGCCAGAAAAGCAATTCTGTAAAAATGTTCAACATATGTTTATGTGTCAGTTGCTTTGCATTTATTGCTAAAAATGATCCACAGAAGCACTCCTTTTCCTGTGCTTACTGATGTAGTGTGATGTGACACATCTGAACCTACTTATGCTCGATGGATCATCCATTTAATTGATAAATGGCATTTTCCTAGTATATCCAAAATGGTCCAGGTCACTTAAGAGGGCCTAATATCCAACAACTGGGAAAGTGGGGTGTGCTTCCTTAGTGCTCAGTCATATAATTAGACTTGACTTTATGCCATGCTGAATATAAATATTTCGTTTACACTTTGACAAAATATGAAAGTATACTGAATGACTCATGGAAGGAGGTGAAAAGATCACATATTACCATCTTATGATTCTTTTTTTTAAAAAAAAATAGGAATTCAAAGGTACAAAAATGTGCTGAAGTATCCTTCATACGAGAGAAATTGCTTCAGTGTCTAAATTCATGCAGTCCAGAAATGCAGGGCATTTAAACCTCCTTCCCTTCTATCCTGTGTTGACTCACAGTCTGTGTTCAGGGTATAATCTCAGAAATGGGAAGGGGAGAACAGGATTTGAAGTAAAATTATTTGAATTATTCATATAACAAAACAAATTTAACAAGTTGGTATCCATGAAACATATTTATAAAGTCCAGTCATACATTCTCATTCTTAAGAGTTTTACATATGAGTGAGATTAAGTAATATATATGCATAACGTATTTTCAGCCATTCATTGGATTTGGAAGATGATGCTCGACTTAACATGTTTGATGATGGGACACTCATGATCCGAAACACCAGAGAGTCAGACCAGGGTGTGTATCAGTGTATGGCCAGAAACTCCGCTGGGGAAGCAAAGACACCGAATGCTGTGCTCAGATACTCCGGTCTGCCTGGTAAAACTTTTTACTTTCTGGTTGAACTTAATGCATCAGTTCTCTATCAGTTATTTGCACTAGAAAATGACATCATGTTGCTTCCTTAAAGTATGTAATGTTTCAAAGTGAAACTATTACCATTGCCTGTTATTTTTCTAGTCTTGTTTTAGAGAAACTTGAAGTTTATTTCAATTTCCTGCCTTAGTTCTATTCCTTTCCGGTACAGCACAGAGGCGGTTCCTAGACTTTGCTCTTCTCCTTTTGTTCCCAGGCGGCTTTCCCCCGTCCCGAGGCAGAGTGGATCAGTGGTGACCTAGATGGGAGTATCGTCCTATTCAGATTCATTCAATCATTCACTCACCGTGAATTCATTTAACAAATATTTATTGAATGCCCACTTAGCCAGCTGTTGAAGATTTAATAATCAATAATCATACTCCTTTGTCTTTCCAGGAGCTTTGCTTTGTCATAATTTCAATGGTTTATATAAACCAGACACAATGATTGTGACAAATCTTTAATATTATTTTGAGATGATGGAAATACATTGTCTCTTACCTTACTGAGCCTATAGTCTATCAGGTGATAATTCAACAAAATGGTAAGTTTTATGATGCGTTAAGGAGAGAGGACAGAAGCATAAGGACAGTTGTGTGCTAGCAAATATTCAAAACTTGGTTTGGGGAGAGGGAGCCCTGATTTGCAGCATTTGCCAATTTCTGTAGGATGCATAATTCCACCACGGCCAGTTTCTAGTTACCAACACTGCATCACTGAATGTGGAGTCGGGAAGAGATGTCAGTAGCTCACCCTGACATAGTATTTCCACCGTGCAGACACAGTAGGCATAAATAACCACAAGACTAAAGATAATAAATGGTGATAAATTAATTAGAAGGGATGGATTGCAGAATTTAACTTTGATATTAATAAAATTTGTTTGATTGTAAGTTTATGTAATTTAACTTTTAATAATAGCTATGCTTAATGACCAGCTTGTAAAATACTGAAAATTTTACACCTGGTTCTCCAGAGCCAGCTCCAGCCCATCCCGAGAGTGGGGAGAACTTGGAGCAGTTTTGGAGATTTGCATTCACTCGAGGAAGGTTTTCCCAGGAGTAGTGACCTCTGTGCTGAAAGCAAGAACCAGTGGGAGAAACCAGATAAGTGGGTTGAAACACTGTTTTAGGAGAAAAGGCAGCACAAGGAGGACAGAGCAGGGCACATGCAAGAGACGGAGAAGCTGGGGGAGGGGACGGAAGACCACGAGGGTTGGTTTGGCGTAAGGTGGGGGTCAGATTACTCAGGCTGTTTATGACTCTATACTGGGCATGATCAAAATTAGATTTTTCTTTTATAAAGACATCTCTGGTGATAGTTCAGGGAGCGAGGAGGAGGGTGTGGTAAGAGGGGAGGTGAGCAGGCTGTTGGGCTGGTGCAGAAGAGGGCTGGTGGCAGTGTGGACAGGGAAGGAGCAAACCAAATGGGGAAAACTGCTCTGAATCAAGACGTATTCAGGGAGAAAAATGCACTTGAGTCAGGGGTTGATTGAATATGAGAATCACTCTCACAGTTTCCACCTAATTTCTAATTGACAAACCCATGAACTCCTTCCAAAGCCTCCTTCCCTGCCGCCTCTGGGTAAAATCTGACAGCACACACGGGAGCATGCCCCCTTGGCCCTCGGGACACTGCTTCCTCCGGATCCTTTCCTGACACCCTGCGTCCTCCTTTTCAATCTCCTGTGCCTGCCTACACCCTGGGGCCCCTCAGCGCTCTCTCCTCCTCCTCTTCCTCTAGTCTGCCCCAACCTCAGCACGTTTTTGTTCCTCCTCCATCTCTCCTTGAATTTTGAAACAATCCCCAAAGATTTGGCTTTAATACTTCATTAAACAATAAGCATTAAATAATTAATACTTCATTATTTAGCTATTTTTATTGCTGAAATCCTTCCTAAGGTCTGGATCGACGTCTCCATCCACTACCTTCGTGCTCATCCTCACATGTAAATCTTCACCTCCTTCGAACATACTTGCCCGCACAAACACGCTTCACCCTGCCAACACTGTCTCTGTTGATATTATCAATATCCTCCAATAACCTCAGATTCATCCGCTATTTCTACTCTTTCTTCAACAGTCTCCAACATTTAATTCCAAGATGCATAGATCATCTTCCTTTCTATTTCCACTGACCTTGACTGACTCCAAAAACATTTCTTGTTTCAATTATTGCAATAGCTTTCCTTATACACTTCCTTCCCTCCTGCCAGCATGTTATCCTTCACTCTAAAATAATTCTTTCCAAGGTAAGCATATTTTCACAGACTGTGAATTTTGTCCTCTGTCCTTGTACTGGAGTGTGAGCATATAAGGAAAGGAATGTGCGCGCTTCTCTGTATCTTTCCAACATCCAGCATTTTACTCATGTACTTAAGACATTCAATATTGTTAAACATTGAATTAAATCTTGATCATTGACTTAAATTAAATCAATGCATCTCTACTTTCCCAAGTATGTTCATCTCAGGAACTGAGGAGCCCCCCAAACGTAGACTCAATCGTTAGGCATTTTAACATCTTACTAGGTCTTTAATTTCTGCTTGAGAGTCCCAGAAAAGATGGAACTCTTATGAGTTAATAAGAGTGGAACACCTTATATGGAAGTCTAGATTTCCTACGTACGTGGATACTTGATAAATCAATTTTTAATATATTCAACTTAAAGTAACCAAAAACTTGACTAGACATGGCTTAAATGCACAGTGTGTGTGTGTGTGTGTGTGTGTGTGTGTTAATTGCGTGTCACAGGTGGTACAGGGCAGTCTGTATGGAGCTGCCAGGTTCCCCCAGTGAGCCAATGATGGTTTTCTTTCTACTTTTCAATCACTGTCATGTAAGCCTCTTTTTGCCCCCTCACAACTGTCACATCTTGGTCACAAAGTGGCTGCTGTAACCCAAACTCGTGCCTGAAGTCCAGGTAGCAAAGAGGAATAAGAAAGAAGACTTCGCTTTTTTATTTACTTTATTCCCTGTGCCATGTGCCTACATCTCATTGGCATAACCCGTTTTAAAAAAAGGAATTTTAAAATGAGAACATGAGAAGATTTAGTCCCTAAAATAAGGAGTATGGGGTGGGCACCTGGCAATGTCTGTGACACATCACGGCACCAAGGCAAGAGATCTTTAAAAAAAAATTACATATTTATGTCAAATCCACATTCCATTTATTTTATATTTAATTCTTTAAGAATTTAATGTCTGTATATAATATTTTATTATTAAGGTGTTCTGAAAATGACAATAATCTTAAGCCCACAATGCAGAATAAATAAAGCTTCCTAACTGCTCCTGGCTGTGTGTTTTGTTCCGCTCTTTCCCTCAGCCAAACCTAGTTTTGATGCAGCCCCAGGACTCGGAGGTCTTACTTGGCAGCAGCACAACTTTGGAATGTACGGCCACGGGCCACCCACACCCCGTATTACTTGGAGCAGGGGCGATGGAGAGGAGCTGCCTGGGTCCCGGCACGTGGCAACTGCCAGGGGACTTTACTTGCAGAGCGTCACCCTGCAGGATCATGGGCGACTTACGTGCCATGCCAGCAACAGCCGAGGCTCCATTCAGGCCACAGCAAACATAATCATACAAGGTTCGGGAGCAGAAGGTCATGATTGAAATGTTCCTCTTGCCACGCTCAGAAAGTTATTTTTCAACTTAAATAATGTTTACATACATCAGTGCAGAGATATTTTTACTTGCCAATTTTTTTTGACACAATAGGATTTTCAAAACTAATCTGTTGCAAGTTAAAAGTTGGATTTTTTTTTCCCATTTCAATCTTTACCCAAAGGTCAGAATCAACCATTAGCAATAAACAAGATGAAGTCATTAATCTGGAAGCAAACTGTCAAAAGGTATTTGTGCTTCAGAGTATTTTACAGATACAAGAAAGACGCCGCTCCAGCTGTGAACGTGAAAAGGGCGTGCCCTACATTCAGAGTCACTTACCAAGCTGTCCACTCCACACAGCGTGAGGACACGCTGGCGGCTCCTACACGTTGCCAGGCTGCGTAACGATGGCACTCATAAAACTGGCTTGTAAAGAAGGCACATCCTTCTGCTGTTCTGTGGTTCTTAACCTGGGGCTGCCCCTTCCTTTCTGTGGTGGTGGTTGGTTGTTGTTGTTGTGTGTGTGTGTGTGTATACAGTTACCTCCTGCAGGTTTAGAGTTTGGTAAACAGCAGCATATAATAAGTGTCCTAGTGATGCCGAAAGTCCTGTTCTATCTGAGACAGTTTTTCATCAGCTGACAAGAGCACAGTCATTTATACTGATCCATTTTAAAGGCCTCCTGGAGTCATGAATATTTTGAGTTAAGAAGTGTCATTGTTTTCAGATTTGTATAGGTTATTATCTGTCAAAACACTGGACCTTGAGGAACACAGAACAAAGACAATTTAGAAACGTGGAAGTGACTAGACTAGTGCAGTGCCTGAGTTGGGGTGACTTCAGGACAGGGAGTCACGGCTGCCCCAGGAGTGGTGTTGCCATACCAAAAGGCGTGGAACTCCATGCAGCCTAGGTTTCTGGCATTTAGAAAGTGTTTTCTGAATGGAATTGTCTAGCATCAACTCTGTAAGTAGCAATAGATCAATAATTTCTCATTCCTATTGAGATGTCTGAGGAAAAATTTGTGTTTTCCTCTAAAATTGCTAATATCACAAAAACACTTTCCTTGTTCTAATAAGAAGGTGTAGAAATGAAATTGTTTTCTTGAAGTCTTCGATAACTCCTGGGGGAAATTACTTTTAAAGCACCCAGACATTCTTTTTAAACTTTCAATGTGCTGAGATTGAAAAATGCTTTCAAAGAAATGATGTTTGGGTTTTGTTTTGCTTGCATCATTTTATGTTGAATGTCTGTTTTTTTAGAAACATAATGCCTAATCAAACACAAACACTTCCCCAGTGTCCCCTATTTCCTATTGTGCTGGTCTTTTGTTTTTCAGCTTCTTGCCTGTAGTTCCTAGTCTTCCATTTGTTCATCTGTATCACATCGACTGATGCTTAACTAAACTCTGGTAGCATTTACCACCCTGCTCATTTCTCATGCCACAATATGCTAACCATTTCTTTCTGCCAGTCAGTTTGCACTGAAATCAGCATCTGCTTGTCGTTGGCCATTTGCAGCTGTGTACTTGTGTCACTTGTGGATCTGTGTGTTCGGATTTTTAGGTGGTCTTGAAATGGTCCATTAATCATTCTACACATTTATAAAAGAGGCTTATTTTATTTGCCTAGTCATAGATTATTTTAAGATGTAACTTTTTTGTGTCATTTAAACAGGTAGTCTATCAGTTTTCTTTAGCTCCTTTAATGTCCATTAAAGCCAAAATAACAATTTCCCACAGATAAACTTCCATCCTTAGACTGGCTGGAACAAATGGGTAAATAAAATGGTAAAAAAAAAAAATCTTCCATGAAAGGTACGAATCCCAGCATGGGACGCTTATGTGAACTGCCTGTGATCATCAATAACGCAACTCAAATGCCTTTTATATGCGCATTACCGTCACGAGTAGCCAGAAGGGTAGACTTTAATAAACTAGCAAACACTGCATCCTAGCACATGCTATTTTAGCGTTGGAGGCGGGGCTCAGACAGTCACCATTTTAAATTAAAGGCCCAGAAACGTGAACCTCATCATTTCTGCCTAATGCCTCCACCTTGCTGCCTGCCTTGGTGATGTTCTCCCCATTGGATCATAATTCCATTTATCTAGCAAGCTGCTCATTTTGATGTTAGGAACAATGTAAACTGACCATTTACTTAAATTTTTTCCATTCTTTGCTAGAATGTGGAATCTTGCTTTTTATGAGACTACATGAACTAAAACAATGCTTTCCACCTAGATTTGGCTAACTGTGAATTTTAATTATTATTAAAAAGTTGAAATCAAATTTCTTCACATTGGAACCCTGGCTAAATTATTTGTCTTAACTATTACCTACTTTTTTACATAGCTCTTTTACTGTGTCATGAATCCATTTTTTAACATAGAAATATTTTTGTTCTTTTAAAGTCATCCCTAGTAATTTTAGGAGTTAGTGTAATGTTCCAGAAAGAACATCAGGCTGGGGGGCGAGTGACCTAGATTCTGTGCTCTCTCTTCCCTGTATTAGTTCTGACTGAGAGAAATACAGTCCAAGCTCCTCCAGTCTGAATTTTCTCCCATGCAGTGAGCAGTCTGAGACTGGTGATCTGTGGGCTGTTTTCCAGCTTGTCTTTTCTAGAACTCCATTACAAACAGCTTGCAGGCATTCCTGGGAGTTTTCATGAATTCATGTGATTTTGCAATTCATCTTATACCATAGTTGTAAATGTGAATAACTATAGTATAAGCACCTTACTTAGAATTGATAAAGATACTTAAAAAATCTTTATTACCTGCACACAGCATGAAACTTGTAACATACACACACACTTTGCAAAATATTGTTAACATTTACTTTATCATGTTTCTTGTATGTTCAGATGGTAGGTGGGAGCAAGGGGTGGTAGGAATTGTGCAAAGATCTAGCAACACAGAGAAATGATTTGTCAAGTCACCTGGGAAAGGTCTTTTAATACTTAGGTATTATTGGGGATCATTATGCCCTTCTTAAATGGCCGTATTTTTTTTTTTTTATTTCAGCTTACTATGGGGGCACAAAAGTTCTGGTTAGATATATTGCCCATGTCCCTCCCATCCCCCCGAGTCTGAGCCTCAAGTGTGTCCATTCCCCAGACAGTGCACATCGCACTCTTCTTGTAGGTATACACCCATCCCCTCCCCCAACCCCCACCTCTGTCCAATACACAATTGGTGTTATTCCCAAATGTGCACTTAGGTGATGATCAGGGAAACCAATTTTCTGGTGAGTACATGTGGTGCTTATTTTTCCATTCTTGGGATGCTTCACTTAATAGAATGGGTTCCAACTCTATCCAGGAGAACCAAAGAGGTGTCGAATCACTGTTA
>CM052438.1:88006484-88026270 GCA_028533085.1 Varecia variegata
TGGGCAATATATATAACCTGAACTTTTGTACCTCCATAATAAGCTGAAATAAAAAAAATATATAAAAAAAAAAGTCATTGATGAAACAGGATGATATATGTGAATCATTTCAGGAATACTCAAGTGTTATAGACCTATTAATTGGAGAATACAATGAAAGTTTCACTGGCTTTGAGAATCATGACATCACACTCAAATTAGCATTTCAGCTTCACCTAGTTGATATCACCAAAGCACTTAAAGAACTACAGATGAAATTGATTGAACTCTCAGTAGATGACATTTTAAAGTCATTGTTTGATGCTATGAAAGATTCAATTGAAGTATGGAAAAATGCAGAATACCCACACCTTCAGCAAGATGCCCCCAAAATGCTTTCTTGCTTTTCAATCACTTATTACTGTGAATCTACATTCTCTTACCTAACCCAAATCAAGATCCCCTTAAGGTCACAAATGACTGACACCCATCTAGAGGATCAGTTGAAACTGTGGACCTCCATGCAGCAACCAAATATTCAAAAACTTTCTAACAAAAAGCAGACACAACAAAGTCATTAAAAGGTTAGTTAACTTTAAAATTAACAATTTTCATTGTTTGAAATTATTAAATACATAATAGTTAGATTTTTAGAAAATACTGTACATTGAGTATATCTAAATGAAGTTTCTTGAATACAGCCTTCCAACATGAAAAGGTTCCACACGGCTGCCCGAGGCTGTATATAGTCCAGTTTTACATGTTGTAACTGGGCACAAGTGGACACATTGTGTTCACACCTGCTCTTTGCCACTCAGTTTATTTGAAGATGCAGCCCTGTCACTGCACCCATCTGTCCCCCCTCTGTTTTCTTTGCTGTGTACCAGTCTACTATCCACTAAACTATCCCGATTTAGTTTTCTATTACACTGGTGATGAATATCTGTGAGGTTTTCAGCTTTTATGCTATGAACATTCTCATACATGTTTTTTCATATGCATAAGAATTTCTCTAGACTAGGCATTAGCAAATTTTTACCATAAAAGGCCAGATAGTAAATATTTTCAGCTTTGCGGGACAACTGTGGGTTCTTTTACAAACTGTGGGTTCTTTTTGAAAGCAGCCATAGACCCACATAAACAAATGGACACAGTTGTGTTCCAGTGAAACTTTATATACAAAATCAGGCGGTAGGTCAGATTTGGTGGACAGGCTGTGATTGCAGATCCCTGCTCTAGAATCTGCCAACATAGAGCTATGAATGCTGGGTACAGAGTTCAGTATCTTTAATTTTAACAGCTAACGTCAAACTGCTGTCCAAACTACATGTAAAATTCATATTCCCATAATGAGCTTACAGGATTTCTTTATGACACGTATCCATATGCATATCTTCAGTTTTAACAGACAGTGCCAAACTGCTATCCAAAACGGTTGTACAACTCATACTCCCATGATAAGCATATAGAAATTCTCTATGATCTATTGCCTAGCACAGTAAATATAATACCCCTTGGCACATAGCAATTTATTCTTCAATTTTATAGTATTTATTTAGTTTAGTCAACTTTCATCACTGCTGCCCTTTCTTTCTCCTCCATTTATCTCCATCTTCTTCATCTTCATCTACATCTCTTCCTCCTCTTTTCTTAATTTCTGATGGTAGGTGGGCTTTTTAGATTTTCAAATGCTTGTCTGAATGTTTTAGTGCTTGTTTAATTCAGGTTTGAATGTTCTGTTTCAATTTTTTTTTTTTGCAAAGAGATCTTTCCTCTAAAATGTTTTGATTTGCATTTCTGTTGAAATTGGTCTCTGTTTTTATTCCTAGGAATGTCAGCAAATGAATTTCTAGTTCAGTAGCATACTTTCCTATCATTATAGTGAAGTGCAGTATTTTTCATGTCAATGGTGGTGGTGATGGGGAGCAGGAATTGACATGTTGTTTCTCTTTTGTTCCTATAGCACCTTCAGTTTCCTTCTACTCTTGTTTTCACTTCACTGTCAAATCTGAAGGGGCACTATCCCTTCTCTACTTACCTCCTTCTTTCTCAGAAAAAAAAAAAATGCTATCTCTGGACATTTTCAGACCTGTGATTGGTGTTGAAAACTTTTGAGTTTCCAGAGCTACATTTGACAAGGTAGTACTTGGTGTTGAAGTCCTTCTTCCTAGAGGATTTTTCCCCCTATATTTTATCTAAGGCCTCCTCCCTGTGCTTTCTCTATGGAGATGTTAAAATTAGCCTGTCCTTTGCTGCACACCCACAGACTCCCAGTGCACGTGGAGCTCCAGCAGCAGCTCTGTTGGAATTTGATGATTATTTTCAAACTTAAAGTAATTTGAAACTTGTGCCATTCTCTGTCTCCCACTAATTCTGAAGGTATGGGTCACATGCTACTAATATTTTGTGTCCTCTTTGTTGATCTTACAGCTTTGGAGGAGGCTGTGTTGAGAGATTTAAAACCTAGGGACCATCATTTTCCTAGAGCTAGCCTGAAAGCATGTATGTTTTTAAAATTTTTGTTAATATGATGGGTGTGAAATGATGTTTCCCTATGATTTTGCATTTTCCTGATTAATTATGCAATCCAACATTATATGTTGATTGGGATTTTTTTTTCTTATGTGAAATGCTTATTTATACCTTTTTCCCATTTTTTAAATTGAGTTATATTTTTCTCTTATTCTTGGGAGTTCCCTATATATTGTGGATGCTAATACTTCGTTATCTATGTCCAAATGTATTCTTCTATGTTTGTGGCACTTTTTAATAACTCTCATTACATTGGATTCTTATGAAAATATTTTAATTTTAGGATCAGTTTATTAATTTTGATAGTTTGCATTTTTGTATCTTACTTAAAATTCCTTTCCTTCCCCAATGTCATGAAGATATTCTCCCTCATTTTTTGTGAAGTTTTAAAATTTTTCCTCTAAGAGTTAAGTCCCTCGTCTATCTGGAATTGGTTTTCATATATGATGTGAGATAGGAATCCATACTCGTTTTTATCCATTAATAGCCAGTTGTTACCAACCACTCATTGACTGTGTTCTCATTTCACACTAATGTGTCTTGCAGCTTTTTTAAACATGGTATTTCATACACAAGCACTTTTTCTTGCGACTATTCAATCAGTCTATTTGTTTACTCTTGATTCAGTATTATGCTGTTTTTAATTACTAAAAGCTTTATAAAAAGTGTTGCTACCTGGAACATCAAACCACCCTCTCAGGTTCCTCATGGTCACCTGCTCATACCAAGTTAATTTTAAAATCAGATGTTGATGCCACAAAGAAGCATTTAATTGGAATTACAAAAAATAATAAGGCATTAATTGGAATTACAATAAATACATCATTTGGGGGAAGTACTGACATATCTGTGTTACTGAATCTTTCTACTCCCGAATATGACAGCTGTCTCCACTTCTGTATGTATTGTTAGTAACTATCTGTACAGTGTTATATTATAATTTTATTCATAACATATTGCACAACTCTTCTTACACTTATTCTTCACCTTTTCTCCTCAGCACTGCAATTGAATTTGCTTTTATGTCCATTTCAGTTTACTAGAGAGTTTGCAAAAATTAATTATGCCAGTTTTATTTTATCCTTTCTGGTCTTTATCTCTTTCTTATTTTATTGTCTTGGTCGTATTTTCAATACAATTTTGAATATAGGTCATGATAGCTGCCATCCTTGTCTTATCCATGTTTTTAAATGGAATGCTTTTAGCATTTAATTAGTGCTTACAGTAAATTTTTGAGATGCTCTTTATTAAGTTAAAGTGTTCTGTTTTTCCTAGAATGCTAAAAGCCTTTCTTAAACTCTAGAGAAATGTTGCATTTTACATGGAATGTTTTTTCTGCAAATACTGAAATCATCATTTTTTTATTTTTAATCTGCTAATGACATAAATTATATTAACACTTTAAAAATCTTAGACCAATTATATTACTGAAATGAGCCTACATGGTCACAACATACATAAATCTATCTAATATGTATATACATATATGTGTATGTATATATATTACTCACTTTGGGTTTTCAATGCTTTGTTAGAATTTTTATCTAAATTTACAAGAGCTATTGTCTTGTAAAGTTCCCTTCCTCATACTGACATTGTTTGTTTTAATATCAAAATGTTACTGGCCTCAAAAAGTTAGATAGTGTTCTTTCTTTTTGTATTCTCTGAAAGACTTCATAGGCCTTTGGGACTGTCCAAGTTACACTTATAAATGGAACACTGGTGTTGATTTGAAGATATGATATGTCAAAAATGTATTTTGAAAAGCTTCCTTCCCATTTAAAGTCAAATCAGCTAAAATATTTTGCCAAAGCATTTTGTTTCTCTTTATTGTTCTGTGCCTTACTCTGTGTTTCCAACAAAATGAATAAAAGACTACTTATCCAAGGCTGTGCCAACCTCCAAAATAAGTAAAAAATATTTTATTATGTAAAAAATAAATTTTAGTTATTGTTATGAGTTGAATCATGTCCACAAAATATGTTGAAGCCCTAACCACTGGTACTTGTCAAAGTGGTCTTACTGTTTGGAAGAAGGGTCTCTGCAGATGTGATCAAGTTAAGATGGGATCATAAGGGGGGACCCTCTTCCAATATGACTGTTGTGCTTATGAGACGAGGGCAATTTGGACCCAGACATGCAGTGAGAATATCACGTGATAATACAGGCAGAGAGTGAAGTGCTGCCGCTGCAAGCCAGGGAATACCAAGGATTCCTGGCAAACCATCAGAAATTAGGAAGAGGGAGAGGATCCTCCCCTACAAGTTTCAGAGGGAGTGTGGCCCTGCTGACACTTTGATTTCAGACATCTGGCCTCCAAGACTATGAGATAATAAATTTCTGTTGTCTTAAGCTACCCAGTTTGTGGGGCTTTATTATGGCAGTCCTAGGAAACTAATGTGATTATTAACCCCCATCATTTCATATTAAATTCACTCCCAATTTTTAAAACAATTTCTTGCCAAAAATGCTACCATTTTCCTATTCTTATTACCTGCTTAGGTTTAACATAACATAATTTCTAATATATCTTGAAAGACATCCACCCTTAATTTTTAATAGACTTGATTTTGTAGAGTAGTTTTAGGTAGCTAGCAAAACTGAGCAGAAGTTATAGAAATTTCCTATATACTAGTGAGTTAAGTACTAAGCAAAGATATGTTGTACTCTGAATGATTAAAATCAAGGTATACAGAATATGAGAAATAATAGGTAATGGAAATCATAAAAAGTTAAATAAGGTCAAATTCATGTCCATGAATTGTTAAGATCCAGAAAAGAAATGGTACTTTGAGGTTTTAGAAGTTAGAACATTGAATTTTCCCAGATAGTATAATCTTGGTTTTGTTATTAATAATTCCAGTCCTTTGTCATTAATCTGTTTCTAATCTCTTCAATAATTCAGCTAAACATTAACTATTCCCGTCCCTATTGCTGCATCTTGCTTTTACTATGGCTCAACCCATTAACTCCAAGAAACATTGAGAGTCTTTCAGTGAGACTTAGTACATGCCCCATATTGAGTAACTTATTAATTGTGTATGGCCTATGTTTGAAAAAATAAACCAGCTCCAACATCCTTGGAGGGAAATCCAAGATCAATAAGTTCCGGAAACATTTCTTTTTGATTCATCTGCTTTCCTCTGGAGAATGTCAATTCTATTTTCTTAAGTTTTTTAATTGTAGATACTGTATCTCTTCTTCCTTGATTATAATTGTTTGCTAGTAAAAATATAAAGCAGCTTTTGTATTAAAACCTTTAGTGTGCCATTTACTTGTTAACTGTCCTCCCCAAACCTAATGTTCAACATTTGCTCCATACTTAGCAATAGTGATCCAGTCTAAGCCGGCATGGCTGTGACTGGAACGAGCTGTACAATCTAAGACGGCATCAGCGGCACTGCCCCCATAGGCAATGCACACCGAGGCCCGTCCACGTCTTCAGCAGCAGACGCGAAGGCGCCAGGCACCTTGACCCTAACTGCCCTAGTTGCTAGTTGCCGACAGCACTGGCGAGTCCTGCCCAAAGCAAGGATGCAAATTGTCCCCACGCAGAATCTCCTGGCTTTGATAATGTAACATTTAACTGAGCAGAGTCTAGGTATGTTAAAAAGTGGCGCTTTTGTTGCTATTTTGATACACAGAGAGTTGAAAGAAAAGATTTGCAGACCTTGAAAAGAGCTATTTCATGCCACAAAGACTACAATGTCAATCTGGATCTAATTTCATAATGGCAGTTTGACTGAAAGTCGGCGTTAGAAGGACAGATAATAATAATAACTTTCATTCAACTGGATCATTCACAGAGACACAAGGGCAGAGGTCCCACATGGAATTTTTTCCAGGCTATACATGCTCACCTGATTCAGAGAGTGAAATACAGATAGTGTAGCAACATATGATTTTAACCAAGCAAATAAAAGCCCTTCCTACAAACACAGAGGAATGGTGCTTTGTGACAAAGTGTCCTTGTGGAAAAGCTTCCTGAGACTCTTCTGAATTTTCAGAGCAAATATGATCATTTAGTGGCTTTTAGAGAGAGAATATATCTGAAACATGTCCTTCAAAAAAAAACAAAATGCCGTTGTGTACTCTCACACAAAATAAAATTTCCTCTGCCCCGGGAGGACTGCTTCCGCTTGAGAAAGGTAAATGACATTTTAAATCAGAGAAATTAAAACAATGAGAACATCTTACCCCACTAGCATGATTAGTCAGATCATAAACACAGTACAAAACAATCTTATGGTTAATTTATAGTCACTAAAAACACCAAAAAGAAAAATTAGTCTCTTTACCTGGAAGCAAATTTTCTCAGCATACCTTTTACTGAAAATTTATCTCAGGACTCTAGATTTTTCTTCAAAGATTTTAAAGATACCATGTTGTTTTCTTTAACACTTCATCTATAATTAAAAATGAATGCATTTTTAAAAGTTATATACAAAGCTCTATGCCTAAAAAACATTAACTCTGTAATAGAAATAGCACAGAAAAGTAAACACAGGAAAAACTTAATAAAGTGACTCTTTTCTTTTTAAACAAATATCTAATACTATCCACTTTTTGCTTTTATAGGAGGAAGAACTTTGCTTTCTACTATTACTTTGCAGAAGGAAAATAATCTAAGCTATTTTAATAATATATTATATAGAATTAAAAATGTAATAGTCATCAAATTTTCAAAAGCAGAGTACGGAATACAGAACTCTATAATTATGTCTAATAATAACAATCATTTAAACTTTAGCTTGCTATCAGTTAGAGGAAAAAGGAAAGGAAGGGGATAAAAAAATAAAAAGAAAACAAGGAAACAGGATAAAAAGATAAAATCAGTGAAGACAGAGACATCAAGAGCAGGACAGAAGTACATCCAGTCAGTCACAGAGTCTGGGACAGACTTCCACATAAGAGAGGAGGCAGGTTCATACCCATCAGAAATTCATGTGCATTGGACATTGGTATATTTGAACAAACGTTTGAACATTTACAGCATGGCAACTAATGATAATTAAATCCTTTTTAAATACGAATGGTAGACAGAAGTGATAAATTGGCTTTTTGGTATATTTTTCATACTCAAGATAAAATACAAATAAATTTTTAAAAACAGTTTTATAAAATTCTATCTACATACAATAACCTTTTGAAATCTCTGGGCCTGGAAAGTATTCCCCTTTGGCTTAAAGGTTGATTAATAAGCACCAGGTGTTAAAGACACACAGTCCCCAAAGGGAAACTTTTCCCCCATGTCATAACCCCCCCCCAAAAAAAACAGAAAAATAGCCAATAACTGAAAAGGAAAAAGGAATACATTTTTCACCGCACAGCACAGTGTTATTAAATGTCATGTCTACAAGTCACATAAAATTATCTAACATACATACTGGGGTAAGCAATCCACAGTAATAAATCATGCTTTTAATTCCTTACTGTGACACAAAAGATTAACCTTTTCATTCAGTCCACAGTTTCCTCTTTTTTTTTTATTTCAGCATATTACGGGGATACAAATGTTTAGGTTACATATATTGCCTTTGCATTGCCCAAGTCGGAGCTTCAAGCATGTTCATCCCCCACATGGTGTGCACCACACCATTAGAATATACCCATCCCCGCCTCCCTCCTCCCACCTGCCCAACACCGGATGAATGTTACTACTCTTTGCACACTTAAGTGTTGATCAGTTAATACCAATTTGATGGTGAGTACATGTAGTGTTTGTTTCTCCATTCTTGTGATACTCAGTTAGTAGAATGGGCTCCAGCTCTATCCAGGGTAATACAAGAGGTGCTAGATCACCACTGTTTTTTGTGGCTGAGTAGAACTCCATGGTATACATATACCACATTTTATTAATCCACTCATGTATTGATGGGCACTTGGGTTGTTTCCACATCTTTGCAATTGTGAATTGTACTGCTATAAACATTCAAGTGCAGAAATATTTTTTTTTTCAGAAATATTTTTTATAGAATGTCTTTTTTTCCTCTGGATAGATGCCCAGTAATGGGATTGCTGGATCAAATGGTAGTTTTACTTTTTGTTCTTTGAGGTATCTCCAAATTACTTTCCATAGAGGTTGTATTAGTTTGCAGTCTCACCAGCAGTGTATGAGTGTTCCTATCTCTCCACATCCATGCCAACATTTATTGTTTTGGGACTTTTTGATTTGCATTTCCCTGATGATTAGAGATGTTGAACATTTTTTCTTATGTTTCTTTGCCATTAGTTTGTCTTCTTTTGAAAAGTTTCTGTTCATGTCCTTTCTCCACTTTTTAATGGGGTTGTTTGAGTTTTTTCTTGCTAATTTCCTTGAATTCTATATACATTCTAGTGATCAGCCTTTTATCGGATGTGTAGCATACAAATATTTTCTCCCATTCTGAAGGTTGTCTATTTGCTCTAGTGATAGTTTCCTTGGCTGTGCTGAAGATTTTTAATTTGATAAGGTCCCATTTATTTATTTTTGTTGTTGCTATGATTGCCTTTGGGGTCTTGTTCATAAATTCTTTGCCTAAGCCAATGTCTATAAGAGTTTTCCCAACATCTTCTTCTAGAATTCTTATAGCTTCATGCCTTAGGTTCAAGTCTGTTATCCACCATGAGTTGGTTTTTGTGAGAGGTGAGAGATACGGATCCTGTTTCAGTCTTCTACATGTGGCTACTCAATTTCCCCAGCACCATTTTTTGAATAAGGATTCTTTTCCCCAGCGTATGTTTTTGTCTGCTTTATCAAAGATTAGATGGCTATAGGAAGATGGTTTTATATCTGGGTTCTCAGTTCTGTTCCATTGGTCTATGTCTCCGTTCCTGTGCCAGTACTATGCTGTTGTAGTTACTACAGGTTTGTAGTATAGCTTGAAGTCTGGTAAATTGATGCCTCCCAATTTGTTCTTTTTGCTTAAGATTGCTTTTGCTACATGGGGTCTTCTCTGGTTCAATACAAAGCATAGAATTATTTTTTCTAGATTTGCAAAAAATGATGTTGGTATTTTAATAGGGACTGCATCCCCAGACCAATGGTTTCACACCCAAATTTTACCAGACCTACAAAGTCCTTATTCTGCAGAAATTATTACACAACATGAGAAGGAAGGAATCCTCCCAACACGTTCTATGAAGCCAACATCACCCTGATACCAAAACCAGGAAAGGACTCAACAAAAAAAGAAAACTACAGACCAATATCTCTTATGAATATAGATGCAAAAATTCTCAATAAAATCCTAGTGAACTGAATTCAGGTTCTTATAAAAAAAAATAATCCATCACAACCAAGTGGGCTTCATCCCAGAGATGCAGGGATGGTTCAACATATGCAAATCTATAAATGTAATTCACATAAATAGAAGTAAAAAGAAAGACCATATGATCCTCTCAACAGATGCAGAAAAAGCATTTGACAAAATTCAGCACCCTTTTATGATAAGAACATGTAACAAAATAGGCATAGATGGGACTTGCCTAAAAATGGTAAAAGCCATATATGACAAACCCACAGCCAACATCGTACTGAATGGGGAAAAATTGAAAGCATTCTGTTTAGAAATGGAACCAGACAAGGTTGCCCTCTATCACTACTTGTATTCAACATAGTGCTGCAAGTCCTAGCCAGAGCAATCAGATAAGAGAAAGAAATCAAGGGCATCCAAATGGGGGCAGAAGAGGTCAAACTGTAGCTCTTTGCTGACGATATTTTTCTGGATATCTTATACCTAGAAAACCCCAAAGATCCTGCCATGAGACTACTGGAATTGATAAAGAAATTCAGCAAAGTCTCAGGTTACAAATCAATATACCCAAATCAGTAGTATTCCTATAGGCCAATAACAGTCAAACTGAGAACCAAATCAAAGACTCAATACCCTTCACAATAGCAACAAAGAAAATAAAATACCTAGGAATATATTTAACAAAGGAGGTGAAAGACCTCTACAGGGAGAACTATGAAACACTGAGGAAGGAAATAGCAGAGGATATAAACAGGTGGAAAACCACACCATGCTCATAGGTCAGTAGAATCAACACTGTTAAAATGTTGATACAACCTAAAGTGATCTACAGATTCAACACAGTCCACAGATTATGAATGACTCCTGGAGTTTTCTAGCCAGTAAAAATAGAATTCAGAGACAGCCCCTACTTTAAAAAGTGTAGGTCAGCCAGAAGGTATAAACAGATGTTTAAAACATAAAATAGTATATAAAAGTATACCATGGTATTGACATAAAGGTGATAATGATCAAAAGAACAACTCTCCATAAAATGAAATTCAAGGCATTTGACATAAATGTTGGGTGATTTCTTCTCTCTGAAATCATGCCCCCTATGTTATGATAGTGGCAGCAGTAAAATAGATAAATGTTTGATAGATAGATAGATGATAGAGATAGAGAGATGATAGAGAGAGATAGATGATCGATATAGAGAGATGATAAAGAGATAGAGATAAATGATGGATGACAGATAAATGATAGATAAACAGATACATAGAAATAAATGATAAAGATGATAAATATATATAGATGAGAGAGATGGAGAGATGATAGAGAGATATAGATGACATATAGAGAGATGATATAGAGAGATAGAAATAGATGACAGATACATAAGATAGATTAGATAGATAGGTAGGTAGGCACATATAGATAAGAGTCTTTTCTATAGTACATGCCTGCCAAGTGATAAGCATTTTATTTTTATTGTTCTATTTAATCTTAACTGTATACACTTGATTTATAAATTTCATTTCTGCCCTTAAAACTGCAAAACAATTGTGGTTTGATGATCTGTCTGAATCTCTTCCACTCTATGAAATCCATGACTATTTCAGAGCTTTTCCACCCAAATCTAATTTCCCACTGTCCTACCCTTTCACACTCACAGATGAACTAAGCTCACCCTTCACAGAGCAAATGAAACCCATAGTCAAGACCTCCTCAACTATCCTATGACAGTGCAGAGACCTCATGATTGTCACATCCTCTTATAATTCTCCCTTTTAAACAACATTCTGAAATGACAAAAATATTCCAATTATAAGAATGAGCAGTCTTCATTTTGTGTCTCCCGCTCACTTGTCCCAATCTGGCACATTGCACTGAAAGTCAAAAGCAATGTTAACTAGTGGTTATAGAACCACCTTTGGTTTCCAGATGGGCATAGTTCTAGTGAAAGGTCACAAGGAGGTCTCATCTCATAAGCCAAGTCCCATCAAATGGAGTAGCTGTTGGCTGCCACGAGAGCCGTGTCTAGAAAATTCTGAGATTATATCCATATTCAGTGGGCAAAAGTCCTCTGGAAGTTTAGCAGTATTTGGCACAGATGTCAGACAATTGCTGGTTATTTGCCTGTTTTAAGCCAGTGCTTCATTATTCACTACAATATTGATTATGTATGTATCTTTTATTAAACAAATAGCTGGAACAGAGTAAACACAATAAATATTTATTAACTTAATTATTGATTGAATGAATAAATGAGTACTATGGTAAGAAAAGATGTTTCTATATCAAGACTACTAAGAATGTCGTTATTTTCACTGTAAGTGTGTTTTCAATTTTACCAAAGGTAATTCTGGCATACTGAAAGACCATATGGATTTTAAAATTGTATGTTCTAATGTGGTGTATTGTATTCATACAGACGCAGTTTTATATTCCTGAAATTATCTCTCCTTAATTGTTTTTGGACTATTCTTCACGATTTGACTTACAAGCATCTTTAAAAATTTTTATTCTCTCTCAAAAAATGACACTGGGGTATAATTTTATTGGTGCTATTTATCCTAAGCTTTATTATCAGGGGTATGCTAGTTTATCATCTTTTATATTGTATATTATATTCCATAATACTGTACAATGTGTTTCTTTAAAATTTGAAAAAGTTTGCCTACTTGAGCCCAGAGACTATTTAAAAGCAATTTACAATTATTTCAGGTTTCTATAGGTTCTGTTTTGATACTAGTTTTTGCATTATCTTAAGATCCATTGGAAAATTATTCATTTAGTATGATTTTCAAAATTATTCTCACAAAAATACAAATAGTAATTTCTTAGAAATATGTTCTCTTTATGTTTTTGTAACTTTCATCTCTTGGATATATTAATTATTTTTGTTTTTCAACCTTCTACTTTATTAACTTTTTCTTTTACATTTGTTCTTTTCATGTTGAGTTAGACACTTCACATAAGTGAGAAATAAATGTCTGCTATGTTCAGCCTGTGAGATCTGTTGTTGTTGATTACCATAACCTTGCCTATCTAGACTAATATAGGTTTCAGATATATAGGTTCTATTTCCTAGTTACGTATTCAGTAGATGGGCATATTGGTATTGATTCTGTTCATTAAATTTGAAGACTCAAGTCTTTCTTCAATTCTGTAATGCTTCCACTGCTAACCCTTCAAATCGGGTCTCTCTCTCTCTCTTATTCCTGTTTTCTGCCTCTTGGAATTTCTATTTAATACAAATATTTGACATTTTCAATCTTTTCTCCCTATCTCTAAATCTTCCTTATTTATTCTTCTCATCTGTCTGTACTATATGCTGAGTGATTTTTTCATATTTATCTTCCAGTTCATTAATTCTGTATTCAGCTATTTCTAGTTTGCTATTTAATCTATCTGTTGAGATTTTAATTTTAAAAAATTCTATATATCATGCTTAAAATTTATTTTTTATCTTTTTTAACATGATTTCTATTCATTCTCTTATTTATTTCAAATGCACATTATAATCTTTCAAATTGTTTTAATCTCCCTAGGTTCCACTTTTATTTTGTTTTGTTTTATTGCTTTTCATTTATTCAAATTGCTATCTTACTATTTATTTACTCAATTGGATTTTTTTTTTTTTTGAGACAGAGTCTCGCTCTGTTGCCAGGGCTAGAGTGCCATGGCATTAAGCTCACAGCAACCTCAAACTCCTAGGCTTAAGCAATCCTCCTGCCTCAGCCTCCCAAGTAGCTGGGACTACAGACATGTGCCACCATGTCCGGCTAATTTTTTTTTCTATATATATTTTTAGCTGTCCAGATCATTTCTTTCTATTTTTAGTAGAGAAGGGGTCTCGCTCTTGCTCAGGCTGGTCTCAAACACCTGACCTCAACCAATCCTCCCACCTTGCCTCCCAGAGTGCTAGGATTACAGGCGTGAGCCATATTTACTCAATTGGATTTTAACTTGTATATGCAAGAATGAGGGAACTTCTTGGGAGTTTGTTTTTCTTTCCTGTGTTTGTACGTGCTAGCTTGCAGAAGCAGCCTACATGGTGATTTCACATGTGCTTTTGCCAGGGTCTCAGGGATTTCATGTGTCCCAGGGCTGTTTTTTCATGCTAATTTATCATCTTTTCTATGCAGTATCATAGTGTTTGAGTAAATTCAAATTCCTCTCCTGTGTACCATAGGTTTGGATTAAAATTTCAAAAAGCTTCCTGTTTTATTCCAGCCTCAGTCCCTGATGTTTAGCTAAGAAACCATCGTGCTGCTTCCTCTTTCCTGATGGAAAAGAATTCTCCAGTTTGCTTCACCCCTTGCAGAGATGCGGCAGGCTTTTTGCAAGAAGCTCTGTTTCCAGCCTCTGCCTCGGGGGAGTCCATGCATGTCTCTTTACCCTGTGTGGGTACGAAAACCTCAGCTTCTGATCCCTAGTACCAACATCTGTGTATAATTCCTGGGCCAAGACAGCATTAGCTGTTGCTTTCTCCTTGGCTTTTAGTTTCCTTGTCTTTTTCAGCATGTAAGAACTGCCCTTTCCTTTCAGCTTATTTATGTTCAAAGTCATTCTTTATATTTTTACCTTTTATTGCATAGTTCTAGGTATTTTTAGCAAAAAGGAAGCTTGATTTATTGAATTGACTATTTGTCAAGAAATTCTCTTGGTGTCAAACTGTCATTGAAAGGAGGTGATTAGTCAAATGCCTTATAAAACACATCATTTTCTTCTTAAACTTGCTTTTATGTCACATTTCCCAATAATGGAATAGGTAAGAAAAAAGTTTTAATATTATATATAGTGCAGTATGCTTATATATTTTAATTGTATTTTCAAATAATATTTCAAGTAATTAAAAATAGAAAATAAGCTAATGACTTCATTCGCTATAGAAGCCATGTCAAAAAAAGTTTATTTTAGCTAAAAAAGGTTATAAAGTATCATTCATGATTAATGAGAAAATGAGGATCTGGGCCAAACTATCCAAATGTTGCAAAGAACATCTGGCACTATGCAAAATAGAAGTAATTATTGACTTAACTCAATCTTTAAAAACAGTCTAAACTTATTCAAGCTAGTTTTTGTCTGCCTTAAGCTCATAAGTATTTGCAAATAAGAATATTTTAGAGCCATTTAAAGGCATTCAGTAAGTTTCTTAGACCTCAATCAATGAACATCATGCCTAGGGAAGGGGAAACTCAGACAGATCACGCAATTTGCCCAAGATCACGAAGTTAATGACTGTGAACCCTGTAAAGCACCCAGGTAGTATTTTCAGTGCCTTTTCTAATATTCTCCACTTTCCTCATATCAATTATGGATAACGTACGTGTGAATATTAATTCACAGATTTATTATAATTTAGAAAGCCTTTAAAATGTTTTCTGTATATTCTATAAATTGTGCATAATGGTTATTATTGTTTCCTCAGACACTGAAACAAAACCACATAAACTGCTTTCCTCAAGGCCAGCTAAGAAGTGAAGAAGTGGATTCAAGTTTTCCTAGGATTTCTATTTGTTTAATAAGGTGACAAGCAGACCTAATTAAATGGCACAAAACACAGATTTTCAACCGTGACAAGAGTGCCATTTCTATTGTGATGTTAGGAGAAACTGATAGTCATAAAAATTCATATCAAAGTTCTTCAATTTTGATATAAAAAGCAGATTGGAGAGTATACAAAGAGATTATTCTCATTTACAGCCATTTGAAAAATATATTCACTGAGCAAAAGAAATACTGAGTTACACATGACCCACTATGAATTTTGCATAATTTAAAGCCTTTCCTCTGTGTTTCCATTCTGGAGTAGACTTTTCATGTCAATGTCACGCTGGTATGAAAGGACAAAGAAAGAACTGCTACCTATAGACAGACAGGTTTCCACCTTTACTTAAAGAACGCTTTTCGTTAATTTTCCTGATAACCAACACCACTCACAATTGGAGGCCAAACCTGAACACGGCACTGGAATGTGCACAGAGTTAGCATTCGGGCATTTGATACATTTTAAAATCATTTCACCTTCTCAGTAAACTGATGAGATGCTTACTATGATTACTTTCATTTTAGGGATGAGAAATAAGAGACTAGGAAAGAGCACAAAAGGCTACACAGAGAAAAGGGAACAGAGGGCATGTGAATGCCTGTGGTCTGACGTCAGAGCCTTTATGCCTACATCCCTATGTGCTGTGTTATTTTTCTGCTCGAAATCTCCTGTGCCAAAGCTGAGCAAAACAAAAAATAAAAACGGACATTGGCAGTGGTGAGCTCTGTGTAGTGGCTGTGCACCTCCCCACCCCCACAAAAAATGTCCACAACCTAATCCCTGGAGCCTCTGAATGTGTCACCTTACATGGCAAAACAGACTTCGCAGATGTGACTAGGGGAAGCGGGAGACCATTATGCATTATCTGAGTGGGCCCAGTGTAATCCCAGGGTCCTTAAAAGTAGCAGAGGGAGCCAGGAGATGAGAGGGCCCAGAAGCAGAGGAGTGTGGGTGGCTCTTGCAGGGGAAGGGCAAAGACGGGGGTCTCCTCTGAGGCCTCCAGAAAGGCATGCAGCCCCACTTGTGGCCCAGTGAGACCTATTTCAGATTCCCAACCTCTAGAACTGCAAGACATTAAGTATAGCTTGTTTTAAGGCACCTAGTTTATAGTAATTCATTGCAGCAGTCACAGAAAACTAATATAGTGACTATAAGCATAAACTTTGGAATTATACAGATTCAAGTTAAAATTCTCTGTCTCTACTTGGCAACTGTGTGTCCTTGGTGAAGTTCACACCAGCTCACAAGAGAACAGCCTGGAAAGTGTGAATGTGGCCATGGCATATATAGAAAAGATCTACCTCAAACTATTCTATTCATTCTAGAGCATGAAGAGCTATTTTTTAAAAAACCCAGCAACTCACGTAATAAATTGTCTTAAAAAAATGAGAGGTGATATATGTCTCAAAATGTTCCTTTTTGTGCAATTAACACCAACCAAATATGAAGCAGTATTACTGTTAGGTTAAAGTTATCACATCCATGAAATCTAAGGGAACAAGAAAAGTATAACTTCCATTTGGGGACTTTTTGGATGTGAGTGTCTCCTTTTGAGGTGAGATTATAACTCTGAAGATGAACATCCATTACCGTGGGAAAGTAGCCGTAGACAGTATGTAAATAAGTGTGTCTGGCTGTGTAACAATAAAACTGTTCATAAGAATGGTGGCGTGCCTGCAGGCTGTAATTGCCACATCTTGTGTTAAAGGACGTCTTGGTTCAAGGGCATTCGCTGTAACTCAAAGTTTTAGTGTCCATCCATCCTGTCGTTTTATTTTTTCATTCTCAAATGTGCCCTAAGGTATATAGCCCTGGTCGTATGGCCACACAGTCCTAAAAGTCCTTGCCCTGGATTTGCAGGAGCCCACAAAGGGACTCAGACTCTCCCACTTAACTGTGTATCTGTTTGCCTTGGAAGGAACCCCAGGGTGTAAACTGGTGCTGTCCCAGACACATGGGCACAGGGGACAGTCTATGTCTGCCTCACGTGTTACAAAGATGACTGAGTCAGCATCCCCAGGAGATGCGTGCTCAGACAGGGAAAAGTACGTGCAGGGGTGCGCCTATCCATGGAGCATCCACTCAGAGGCAGACTTACCATGAAGCAAAGAAAGGCAACTCTTCAGAGCTCAACCAGCAGGCCCCTCCCAAGGGCCCAGGAAGGGCCGGTAGTGTGTTCACACAGTCACACGTGTTTATAAATTCTACGTGCATACAAACACCAGGCCCTGCCCTGACTTTGTAGACCCTGTTCCAGAGGCTGGGTGGAGCACAGCCAACAAAACGTCCTCAGATGGCCAAGATGGGGCTTAACAAACTCTGAGCAGTCACCTTGGTCACTCGTACTGCAGCGCTCCGAAGACCATCAAACGCAGGAAGGCCTGTAACTCATCTGAGCTGCTCCCTACCCCCAAACCCTCGTTTACCACAGGGACCTAATAAATGTCTGTCAAACACATATCAATGCATTCAATGCAAACAGAAACGCTGTCATTGCACAAGAGAATTAAAAAAAAGATTTCGTCAATTAAAGAAATAAGAAAAAAGGGAATTCAAATTATGAGATAAAAGTAACAATCAAAATTTTTAAAGTATATATTTAATTGAAAAACAAAAGGTGAGACTGTGGAAGAGAGGACATTAACAGATTAAAAGACATGATATAATTTGGTCTCAAAGGGGAGAAGAAAATGCCACGGAGTAACTGAACAAGCGGTAGAAGATGCCACAATGAGAAGAGATATATTGGAAAACAGGCAACAAATAGCTCCGTTCCTTCATTCTTTCTTTCTTTTTTTTTTTTTGGCAGAGAATAAAAGGACTTTGAAAAACTTTTAAAAAATCTATTACTGCCTAATGAGACCCACACTTACTCCAATCTGCTCTCGGGGCAGTCAGCATCAAGTCAGTGGGTGACACGGCTGACACAAGACAGTCCCACAGCTCCCACTGCTCCTTTCTCGGTTTTCTAAGGCAAGATTATCTAAGATTATAGCTAATTTATGGCTACCCACACCTCTCTTGCCGTAGGTGCTGACACTAATGGATATCAACGCCGCTTGGCTGAGAAATGAATGGGCTGTATGGATTGGCAGTGACACAGCGACAGCGGGGGACCGGCCTCGGCAGAGACCCACGCCTGCGAGAAGAGGCGGTCGCCCAGACGGGGAACCTACCTGCAGATTCATTGTGTGTGATTTGTGATCAAGACGGATGGCTAAGCTGCGTTTTTCCTCTTTCCACATGCCCACAGGAGACACCCGGCTGGCAGCACTGCTACGGGCACTGTGTGTGTTCCCGGATGGTGCCACGTAAGGGACCCGCGAAGGCCCCTTGTCCCCGGAGACCTTCCTGACCAGAGTGCAAAGCACCTGTCTCCACGCAGCTCACTGGTAGAAACAGGAAACTGGACTCAAAACGCAAGCAAACCATTCATACCTTAGCCAAGATAGTGGCTCCAATTAGCCCTGCTACAGGAGCTTGTGATGAAGCGATTTTCTGTTTGTTTGTCTTTTTTCTTCTCACAGAAGGGAAAAAAAGGACTTGATCACATTTATAGCTTCCAAACAGTCACTTTTCACTTGAAACCCGAGAACCTATTTGTTGCGCTTTATTCTTGAATATTTTGATGGATGTTTCTGCCGTAGCTGCTCAGCTGTGATCTCCACAGTTCCGTCACCTATGAACCCATATATATTACCTCTTACACTAAACCAAAATATTTTATTAAGGATTTGAGCTAATACATATAAAGTTGATAGCATATTTTGGGCTACTGCTGTCCTTTAAGTGATGATATACTGGGGACTATTACTATTCAGCAAGTCCTTATGAAATAAGAAAAAATAAACTTGCCAGCTAAAAATTTCAATTTTAGTTCCTTAACTACAAATGGGTTTCAGATGGGTTCTAATGTTTGTATTCATATTACAATCACAACTAAATTATATTATTACTTTTAAAGTTTTTTTGTAGCTTTTGTTTCTTTTTCCTTATTTAGATACATTAAAAACGCAAATTGTTTCATAGTTCAAATCCCTAATCTAAGGCCATAGGCATTAAAATACCTCAAAACCAAAATAAATAAATAAATAAAACAAAAACTTACGAAATCAATTTATGAATCCTTCTGCTTATTTAACAAGCACTTACTAAGAACTAGGCATTGTCAAGACACTTAAGGAGATATGCTATATTGCTCTAAAATGCTCACAGCTTAATGAGGAAGTTGAGCACATAAATAATTACAATGCACTAGAAGTACTTTAATATTACAAAGTACAAAGGGCTGTGAGATTACTGAGGAAAAATTAGCACTACAAGGGTCACAATATTAGGAGATGTTGATGTGGGTCTGGAAGGTTGATTAGGCATTAGCAGAGTAGGAAAAGGAGAGAAATATTTTCCAGGCAAAGGGAATAGCTTTTGCAAAGCCATAAAGGCCAGGAAGAGCACAGCATTCTCAGGGAAAAGGGGAAAGTAAGTATTAGCACAGTGAAAGCAT
>CM052438.1:88026770-88047925 GCA_028533085.1 Varecia variegata
AAAAATTAGCACTACAAGGGTCACAATATTAGGAGATGTTGATGTGGGTCTGGAAGGTTGATTAGGCATTAGCAGAGTAGGAAAAGGAGAGAAATATTTTCCAGGCAAAGGGAATAGCTTTTGCAAAGCCATAAAGGCCAGGAAGAGCACAGCATTCTCAGGGAAAAGGGGAAAGTAAGTATTAGCACAGTGAAAGCATAGGGTGCCTGAGTGTGGGTTGGAAAGGAGAAAAAATATGGCTGACACATTTAGATTAGGACCAGAGTCTGGAGGGATTTGTGCCCAAGCTCAATATTTTTCTTAACCCAACTGGAAAGAGAAACTCCTGAAATGTTTTTAAGTAGAGGAGTGATGTATCTAATTTGTGCTTTGCAATAAATCCAAGCTGTAAGAAGGAAGGAGTGCATTGAGGAGGAAGTAAAGAGACCTGATGGAAACATCCAGGTGTAAGTAGGAAGAAGCCTAAAATATATACTTACTTACGGTAAAAGCTTTTGTTTAAACAATCCCTCTGGAGCTAAAATTGCAGGGAAAAAATATAATTTATAATGAATGTCAGATTCTGTTCCTGGCTACGGTGCTATGACTGGAAGGAGACCAGTTCTCCCATTACAAACAACCATAAAAGAAGACAAAATAAGTGAGCACACAGTTTCCAAACCTTGGACAATAAGCAGCCTAAGGTTGAGAAGCCTGAAAATAGGGAAGCTCAATGGCCCAGAAATTTCCCCAATATTGTGCAGGAAATGAGAGCCACTGCACAATCCCAGCATACAGGTCCCTCTGCACTGAAGAGGCCTGCCATCCCTGTGTTTAGGAAGGCTGAGCAGCTGGGAACAGGAGGCAGGGCCTGCAGGGGGGAGCAGCACAGTCCTTGATTCAACCCCCTACAGGTGCCAGTCAGCCCTGGCTGGCACCTGTAGGGGTTTGAACCAGAACAAGAAGACAGCTGTAACACCTCAATAATAACCACCCCCACTCCAACCCCCAGAGCCAGCCCAGGAAGCAGCTCACTGAGTCTTAGCATAAGTTCTATTTTTATGAGGATAAAACCTACTCAACAGAGCCTAAAACAGGCCTTGCCAATCAAGATCTGCATGGGAGACAGCATTGGGAGATTGGGCCACACCAGATGAGTGGAGCTTATGTAACATCTTGGGCTTTCTACATCTCCACCCAAACAAAAGGCATAAAGCAAAGCCTATATAAATGCAAGGTGAAATCACAGTAATTTATATGCATTTAGAAATTATAAAACAGGCAAAGAAACAAAAAAAATGGGATCCACACTTAAGGAAATAAGTAGTGAATAATAATCAACTCCAATATGATCGATGGCTGTGATACTGAATTTATCAGAAAAGGATATTAAAGCAGCTATTAGATGTGTTCAAAAAATTAAAAAAGATATGCTCTTACTGAGTTAACATTTAGACACTATGAAAAGAGAATTGGGAAACATAAAAATGTAAATTTTGGAACTAGTACAATAACTGAAATGAAAATTTCACTTGGTATATGTGAGAGAAGATTGAAGATGACAATAGAAAGAGTCCATGAACTTACAAGAAAGATCAATAGAATATTTCCAACCTGAAGAGCAGAAAAGATTAAGGAGAAATCTTAATAGGAGAAAAGATTAAGCAAAAAGTGAACTCTTCTACATGCCAGTGGGAGTGAATAATATTACAGCCACTTTGGGTTACAATTTGGCAGTTTCTTATCAAGTTAAACATAGAGTTACCAAGTGATCCAGAAATTACAGTGCTAGATTTTTATTCAAGAGAAATAAAAACATAGGTTCACAAGAATATTTGCATATGAGTGTTCATAGCAGTTATTCAGAATAGATAAAAACTGGAAACAACCCAAATGGCCACCTCAGATGAATGAATAAACAAATATTTATATATTTATACAAACACCACCACTCACAATCAACAACCAAATACATGATCTACTGGTATACCACACAGCATTTAAAAACATGCTAAGTAAAATAAGCCAAGCTTAAAAGGGTAAATACAGTGTGATTCCATTTAAATGAAGTTCTAAAACAGGCAAAACTAACGCGTAATGGTGGAAATGGAATCTGTGGCTGTCGGACAGACTGCAAAGACCACGAAGTAAGTTTCCGGGATGACGAAAATGTTCTTTGTCTTTACTGGGATAATGACTACACAGGTATGAATATCGTTCAAAGGCATCAGATTGTACACTTAACATGTGTACATTGTATTGCATGTTACTTTTACCACATAATGTTGATTAAAAATGTAGTTTAGTCACAGTTTGGTGATTTAGAGACAAAATGCTTTAAATCCCATTCAGATGTATACTGACTCGGTAAAAGAGAATTTAAAAGTGAAAGAAAGCATACATTTTGAACAAATATATAAAGTTTTCTATAAAGTATGTGGTATAATTTCATATTGTATATAACCATGAACAACTGAATACCTTCATTCCTATAAGTGTTAAATTTTGATAGCATAGTGGTATAGATTTCTTCAACTGTGTTATTATAACTGTAAAATAATCTATCGTAGCATCAAACAATTTCCCAAGGCAGGAAAAAAAGCAGATTGTCAAAATGAGGAAGGTATATATACTAGTTGAGTATCCTTTACTCAAAATGCTCAGGATTAGAAATATTTCAGATCTGGGGATATTTGTATATTCATAATGAGATATCTTGAGGATGGGACCCAAGTCTAAGCAAGACATTCATTTATGTTTCATATGTACCTTAAAACGTATATCACAGCTGAAGGAGGCTGAGAGGGTCTTTTTTTTTTCCTTGGGGACAGCAAATAAACTGTGTTGTGCTCCTGTGTTTCGACTGCAACTAGTCACACAAAGTCAGGTATGGAATTTTACATTTGAGGCAACAAAGAGTTTCGGGCTTTGGAGCATTGGGGAGTTTGAATTTTTGAATTAGTGATGCTCAACCTGTGTGTGTGTGTGTGTGTGTGTGTGTGTGTAATATGTAATTTATGTGTGTGTGTATGTACATATAAAATTTCTAAAATACAATTACTAAGACTCACTACTATCTACACAACTAATGTCAAATTAAATGGTGTACTTTAGGGTGCTGAATTAATTAATTTGCATTCTATTTTTGCTTAATGAACAAAACTGAGTGCCTTCTAAGAACTGGGCCTTTGGGGATAATTGGCTGATTGCCTGATTTTTAATTGGCCTCTTGTCACTTTTTATTTGCTCAGTAATGTCTGTCTTCCATGTTGGTGAGCTACAGAGTTGACTGAGTTTTGACTAGGGTGTGAATATGTGTGTGCGTATGTATGTGTGTGTGCGTGTTTGTGTTCATTTTTAATTTTTTGAAATTGAGGTTAAGGTAATGAAAGAATCAAACACGTGATTTTCTTTGTTGCAACTTTTCATTCCTTTGTATACAAGATTATAACACATCATAATTGATTGAGGCTACTAAATATTTGATGAAAAAATAAATTGGTATGAATGAATGTGAAAACCTAGTTTTCACCTAAGAAAATTTTAACTGATCAAGGGATTTTAAACTGAGAATAATTTTCAAATCAAGGGTCCTTGGAAGAATAAAATGAAGCAAGCAAGTCACATTTCCCTAATGAAATATGTAGTGTCTAGAGAGCTGCTGCTTTGTGCTAAGCTCTGGGCTGAGCTCCAAGGATTCAAAGATAAATTAGACAATTTATCTGTAACCAAGGAAGACATACTCTCTGAGCCTGTCATTCAATTAATATGTTCTCCAGAAAAGCAGAAATATCATGGAATTAAAATGACCAGAGGTGGGAAGGCTCTAAAAGCAGCATTTAAAGTCAAACAACAGAACTTGGCATAAGTGTATAATGTGGTATACTTAAAAATTATTGTTCAGAAAAAATATGATCCTCAAGGCCCTTGTGCTGGCTGTGTTGTGCAAGGCTTTGGGAACATGGGGGCTCTGAGAGAGCCATCTCTAGTGCGCCGTATATGTGAGTTAGGAGATAGGAAAGCTGACTGAGAAAGGAAACATTTTTAAAAACGCTGAACAGAAAGCAGCAGAGACGGCGCAGTTCTGGGAGGCCCAGCCGTCGTCCAGCAGCTCGGGACCTTCTACAGCTTAGAGAACAAGATCACTCCCTCCAAAAGGGACAGGGAACCAAAAGTACGCAAAGCCACAAAAAATCACGTAGTGTTATATTTTCAAAAGAGGATTCAAAAATAGCTTTAAAAATGGCCTCTCTCTGGTTTGGAATTTGCTACTCAACGGATAATTAATCTTCACATTCTGCTTATTACATGCTTTAGACAGAATAAAAAGAAACAGTGTGATTCTTGAGAACGAGAATAATCCTACAGAGAAGAAAATAATTCATTTTCATATGGTCTTTAAAACAAGCTATTTAGAAAATAAAACACTTTAGATTAAAAAAAAAAAGAAGAAGAAGCCTTTTAAAAAATATGGCCTGAGCTCTTGGTACTAAAGAAGGCAAGAAGTTTATACAAGTCACAAAACCTTCTGGAAAATGCTGTGGGTCTTCGGCTCCAGGAGGGGCGAGCAGAAGGCAATGGGCCGCTGTCCTGCTCCTTCCAGACTCCTCTGCCGCCACCTCCTTCGGGGAGCAGGGGCCAGACACAATTTCACTCGGAAGAGACTGGGCCCTCGCCGAATAGACTGAAGTGGTTTAAAAACAAACTGCTAAAACCACTTGCAAGTGAACACAAAAAGGAAGAGCAGCAATGGGAGAGGGTGGGGAAGTACGATGTAAACGAGGATACCTAAAGCCATGCCACCTTCGTCACATCAGCACAGTCAGCTCCCGGGAAACTGCGATCCACAGATTGCAAGGCCAAGCAGCACGCCCGCTCCACGCGTGCCCCACGGCCCGGAGTTCGGCTCACGGCCTGGGCCGCAAAGCTCTCAGCGGCGACATCCCCAGTGCATTAGAAGAGCAACCACAAAGGCTGTTGTGCGGACGCTCCACGCAGAGTCTCGGTCTGTCTGAAAGGTCAGTCACGCTTCACATCGGCCACCGGGAGGACGGGCGGTGGCGGCTACTACATCTCACATTAAAACCACAGGATTTAGGAAGACTTTGAGACAGGAAATTTGTAAGAGGAAACATGGCTGGTGGTCTATAATTTGTGGTAAATTTACAAGTTAGCTGCCACTTGAGAAGTGGGACTCGAATGCGAAAGACATGCCCCTGACATTATTCAATGGGGATAATCCGCCCACAGGAAACATTGAACATTCCCGTACCAGAGACTGGGAAGGATGTGTGGATAGGGGAGGGGTGGTTGGATGAGGAGAGGGCAGTTAATGGGAACAAACATACAGTTAGAAGGAATAAGTTTTAATGTTGGATAGCAGAGCTGGTTTACCATAGTTAACAACGTATTATATTTTTCAAAATAGCTGTAAGAGAAGACCTGAAATGTTCCCAACACATAGAAATGATAAATATGATACTCAGGTGGTGGATACACTAAATACCCTGACTTGGCCATTACACATGTACCCCAAAAATATGTACAAATATAATATACCAAAATTTTTTTTGAAAAAATTCTGATGAGATTGCAGACGCTGCCACAAGCCTGTCTAAGCCATCTTCATGCTTCTCCTGGGGGACTCCAGTACCTGCAGAGTTCCTTGCTGCTAGCCTCTCCGCCTTGCAGGACATCTTCCAGATTCCTGCCAGTTACAGTTCCATGCAAAGTCTCCCCTCAGGTCACCCTCCTGCTTTAGAGTTAAACACGGGGTAAAGACCAAATTCTTCTGCATGGCACACACGGCCCTTTAAAACCTGTCCCCTATTACCTTTCTGTTCCCTCCTTCTGACCCTCAACTGCACACCTTCCTGCTTCTAGTCCTTCACCCCAGATGCCACCTGCTGTTCCCACATCATCTAACCTCTTGCACTCAAAAAATTCCAAGGCCCGATCAAATGGCATCTTTTATCAGTGGCTTGCTGTGAACCTCCCTTTTCTCAGCTCTGTGCTCTCTTAGCATTTAATCCCCACCTCCCCCAAGCCCTTTCCACACCAATGCGGCAGCTCCCTGCCTCCCCTGCGCTGTTAGGCTTTCCTGCAAGGATACTGCTTCCTTCCTCTGGGCTCCCACACCAGCACAGGGCTGGATCAGAGCAGATGGGCAGTATAATAATGACCCCAACAACCGAAATGATCATGTTATAATAAAATATCTACAGCTAACATTTATTGATTGCCTATGATGAAGCAGGAACTGGGCCAGGTATTTGATGCATTTTATGTAGTTTAATCTTTAAACAACTCTGTGGAGGAAGCATTACTTTCTTATTTTATAGGTATTCTGAGATTCAAAACTGTTTAAAAACTTTTCACAAGCTCTCAGTACTAATAGATGGTAGAACAGAGATTTAAACTAGATCTCCATGAATCCAAAAATCAATGTCCTTTCCAGTAGAAACTTGCAAATTCAACCCGCATGGTACTTTGATTTGCTTTAAATAGATTATACATTTTCACAGGTTGATTTTCCATATACATGAGAGACAAATTCTAGTGGCATAGAAGTATGTATATTCTTGGTTTTGCAAAGAAGGGCCTAATATTGACAACTGGGTACATAATTTATAAACAAATTTAAACTTCTCTGAAAGATTTCACACTAATATCCCTTAATATATTAATAAATTTTAATCTGGTATATTTAATCTACCACAGACAAAACTTATTGATGAAGTATTTCTTTTTCTTTTTTTTTTTTAAACATTTTAAGTGATGAAGGTTGGTGAGCATTAGGAATGGGTAAAGCTATCTCCTGAAAATGTGTATACTTGTAGCTTCAAAGAAAATTTGAATCTCATGAATATATATATATAAATACTGATACTTTACTGAAAGGCATGCAGGATGCAGTGAAAAGACCTCAACTTACATTCTGACCATGAATTCAGAACTGTTTGTTCTCTTGACAAAAAATAATTTCTGATTTCATTTTCACTACTTTGCTCTACCTAAGGTCTGTGTGATGGAACAGTTTATTTTACAGCTCTATATCAGAATTTATGGCCTTATATCAAGAGAAGGGCTTTGCTTGCATTGCCATAGAACATGCATGAGCCAGACAGCTGACTCTCCTCGGAAGGGAGCTGCACCCGCAAGTTAAGGGGTGGCAGCACTGTCTGCATTTACAAGGCGATGGACAAAAGGGCAAAAGGAGGATTTCGGCTTCTGGAGAATTCTCCCTTTAACAGTCAACTTCTCTACCAGTAATAATTAGTAAAAGCTCTGCAATAACATCCCCAGAAAACCAAATTCCACCCCCACAAAAAGCCTTTTAACACGTTCCTTCTCCCAAGAAATGCTTAAATCCAGGCAACATTTGCATACTTACTTTTTTAGTTTTTGTCTGATCTCTGGGTCTTGAATTTCATTTTGAAGAGCCTCAAAGTTCTCGACAGAAGTCAAATTACAGAAAACTCTGAAGTCAACGTAGGGCGGGATCCCGTGGTCCCGGCCCCTTTGGATGTCTGCAGCGGCCCGATCCAGGGCCACAGAGCGGGCTGGGGAGAGCAGCTTCTCCGCGGGCCCCAGCTGCGAGGGCACCCGCAGCTTAGCGGCCAGGCCAAATAGCCCCCGGAGGAGCGGATCTATCCCGCCTTCCTTGATTATTCTGGAAGGTGAAAAGAAAGCTTTGTGGAGTGGCAGGTGGCCTTCGGGAATTTCACCAAAGGTGTCATTCAGTCGATAAAGAGTAGGGTTGATTAACGTGTGGCCAAATCTGAAAGCTGCGGTAGCAAAAGAGTTAATGATCCCTGCATTCACGTTGGGGTTGTAGCCCTGGTACTCTTGCAGCATCTTCATGCCAGGGGCCCCCAGGACCTTAGGCAGCCAGTGGCTGTAGGTGATGTGCTGCATCTCGGCGCCCACGATCTTCCTGGCTTCCTGGTACAGGGTGTCCCCGTCCCAGTGTGGGTTCAGAGCCGACAGCTGCGCGGCCACCCTGTTGTGCTCGCGGAACCACAGGGTGTGCATGGCCGTCAGGGCCAGGTGCTCGTTGGCCCGGAGGTCCCCGGCCAGGAAGCAGGGGCTGTGGCTGTCCTGTGCATGTCGTCCGCACTCAGTGGGTGGGCCTGTAGAAAACGGAAGTAGGGGCTTTCCGCAAGGGGACCAGGGCAAGCCTGTCCTCAGGAGTCCCCGAGGCACAGAGCGGTCTCTGAGAATCTGGGCTTCCCGCTCCGAGCTCCCGTAAACGTTGGAGGCGTCGAGGTAGGCTGTGAGCTGGTTCATCTGCTCTCGAGTGTAGACTGAGCCGGTCATCGAGGCGGTCGTACCGCTGCCGCACACCGGGCTGGAGCGTGCGAAGAACGTGCAGGGCGCCCGGCTGCCCCGCAGGTCGGCCTGCCTCACGGCAAGGGGAAAGCAGGGAGGGTCGTCGGTGCAGACGGAGCTGCACGGCTGCCCGTCCGAGAAGCGGGCCACGCTCAGCGCGGGCACAGTGTGGTCCAAGTCATGATGCAAAAACTGGCCCCACTGCAAGAGCATGTGCGTGTATCTGTGGTCGGGGGTGACGGCCGCGGCGCGCGCCAGCTCCGCGGACACCAGCCGGGGCGGCGGGAGCGGCCGGCCGGCGCCCGGGGGGCGGCCGAGGCGGCGGGGCGCGCTGAAGCCGTCCTGGTAGGCCGGCCGCGGCAGGCGCGAGAAGGCCGTGCGCGCCGCGCCCCACGTGGGCCGTTGCAGGTTGTTGCACGTGCCGTCGTGCGCTCGGTACTTCTGGTGGAAACACAGGTCGGAGCAGTTGGGCAGATGCCTGTGGGCTGTGCATCCTGATAAATTGGCGATGAGGCTGAGGGAGCGTGGGGACATCAAGTCATTGTAGCGGAATTCTGAAACGCAGAGCTGCGAGAGTGAGGAGCAGTCCGGAAGGCGCCAGTGGGCAGCTCCGAACCGCCCCCCTCCAAACCCTCTCCATTGGTGTGCAGAAGCCTTTATTCCCACAACGTTTCCTTAGGTCACGACAAAGCCCTTTAATACAAAGGCAGGGAAAACAGTTCTTTAACGGTAAAAGATATTTCTAAAAGACAGTGGTTTACTTTAGTGCTGTCTATCCTATAAACCATGCCTAATGCTACGAGGCACAAAATGGAAGAACCACCATGTGCCAGAGCCTAACTTCTACTTCTGTGCTTTTACAAATATAACATCGCTAAGGATTTAATTGTTACCCTAGAATTGTTTTGATTTTTGTTTCTGTTTCAGAATTCTTTCAGGTTTGAGCTTGTAGTGGACAAGGTCAAAGATATGTCAATGTAGATCATGTGACTATCAACCCACGTGATTCTTGACAAGGAGGGATGAAACAGTAACTTTCTGAACTGGTACAAGCTGTCATTCCCCAGGGAATGTACAACACACCAGGAAGTGCCTTGGAGCCATACCTCTTAACAGGGCTTAAATTCCAGTGTTCTCTCAATACTACAAAAACTACTTAGTACACCATCCTTGCTAAGAGTTATTATCACTTTTTAAACCTCGGAAAGTGGCAAATGGTATCGGGACCATTTGTTCTTTAACTGTGTTAGCCAGTTTCTGGCTGGATCCTGGGATATCTTAATCTGGGGTAGATGAGAAGAATCGTCCAGTATATCAAGATGCAGATACTGGGTCACTGTAAGGGCAGAGAGGAGGCCTTTAACTTTACAAATAATGAAAGAGAGGTAAAATAGCATGGTGGTTTTCTTCTTGGGAAAAAAATGTTAAAGTTCTTGAATACTTTAGGTGAGAAGATATATTCAGTTTGCTAATGACCATTGGATGCATATTTCAGGTAAGCTAAATCTCTATAGATATTTATTGCTTGTCATTTTCTAGGTATGAATTTAGACTAAGTTATTCTTGAGTATTTCTTTTCCTAGTAGACATGTGGGAGTAGGAAACTCACAGAGGGCCAGAAAGATTTGAGGGTTTGACCTGACCTGGAGTTAGGGGAAGAAGGAGAACTGGGCTCTTGTAGACCAGACCATGCCTAACTCATATCTGATAGGACTCAACATTAAGTAGCCAACAGTTGAATGAAAGTGATAATATGGGCTAATATGGAAATTTCACTGGACATTTTGGTTAGGGAAGCTTTGAAAGCCCAAGACATACACAATGGGCAACTAAGGACAGTAAGATGCACTTTGGAGAAATTGTGCAGAGCACTTCGGGCTCAATTTTCTGAAGGAGAATAATGAAAGGGTAAACCTATGGAAGTTGCTGTTGCACTCAGTACAAATAGCATATAGCAAAGAATCACGTCATTTATTTCATTTTAAAGAGAAAAACTTAGAAAATCTGAAGCTTTCTGTGTCATCTCATTTGATAGTTACTAAGTAGATATCTGGCTTTGGAAAGAAAGACAAAAGAACTTGAAAATAACCAAAAAAAAAAAAAAAAAAGACTAGGAAGGAAGGGATATAAATGGTGGTGGATGGAATTTCAAGTATTTCTCTATAGGAAGCAGTAATATCTTTGGATTTGAAAAGTAAGTTTACATAAAGTGGATCCCCCAGATTTGTTCAATATGTGTAACGGGCAAGAGTTGAGGCATGTTTGAATATATATTTATTGTCCCTACTTTGGAATTATAGTTCCTATGAGAAACATCTGCATTTACTTTCTAAAAGTGGTGAATAAATTAATTTCTAAATCCCACGATGTTTGGTATTCGTTACTAAGGGGGAAGTCAGTTTTGCTATGGACAATAGGCTTAGAACAGAGGGCCTTTGCAGCTGACCTCTGCCTTCCAAATCCACAGTGAGCCCCTGCTTCACACGTTCCCGGATCAGCTGCAGCGTGTGCTCAAAAATCTCTCCTGCTCTTGCCGTCTCCACAGTTAGTGGGTCATGCGGGTATCGGAACTGAGCCAGTAGGTCACTGGAGGTGTGAGGTTTTCTGTAAATGACAAAAGACATGACTCTTTGCTAGGCAAAACTACAGAATCCATGCAGCTTACATAGGCTGTGCATTTAAGAAGGCATTTTCCAAATATTCGAGAAGAATGAAAGCTCCACCATTAGAATACAAACTCCACAGGGGAACTGTGGGTTCTATTTTAGTAACAACTGAATTCCAAATGTCAGTCACAGTGCTGAACTCAAAAAAATGTATTTTTAATAAATTAATGTTCTAAACAATGGTTTTCTAAAATAAAGCAGCATCTATGGTGGGGGTTATATACATGGGGAGATCCATGCATGGGTTCTAGGGGGCTCAGTAAACCCACTGAAATAGTGTGAAACACTCTCAGTTTGTGAGTCTTGGCACTTTGTCTTCTCTTTACCCAAATGAAAGCACCTGGAAATTCACTCTCACATTTAAAATTCTCCTCTGACATCACTCTCCCTATACAGTCTCCTGATAGCTCTGACAAGCTATCACACCATGTTCTCTATTACTTTTGTAACCTTCCATACATCTCTTCTGTACACAGCAAGATGTGCTTAAATTGCTGACATATCGTCTTCTCTACTAAAGAAAGAACTGGATTATGGATGAGATGTTGCCCTATTCATCTTTGTATCCGAAGTACCAAGCCCCCTGGCCTACACACAATAGCGGCTTATGCACATTTGTAGAACTGAACTAAATAAGTTAAAAAAGAAAATTAAAGTTGCTGAGAATATGAAGCAAACTGTTTTAGAGATTTGGGTCAACTAAGGCACATCTTATCCTCTATGTCCTAAATCATAATAACTTTAGATGATAGAATAATAGTAATGTTACTAATATTAATAGCTCACTTCAGTTAAGCACTTTCTATGTGCCAGGCACCATTAAAGTACTTTTTCCATATTATCTTATTCTATTGTCCTAGCAAGGGCACCCATGAAGTAGATCCTATTTTCATACCAATTTTACAGGTAAGAAGCCTGAGGTACAAAGATGTTAAGTCACTTGCCCAGATAGAAGGTGATGAAATGAGGAATCACAAGAGGATATAAATAGGCCACATGACTTCAGAACACAAGTCCACGACCACCATGCCACACCACTTGTGGATGTGCAGGAATCTGGGCAATATTTGATTTGACATTTTCAGATGTCCCTTTTTGATGAACAACTGCAAATACTGGGTATATACTTTATTTGACTATGAACACAGCAATCATCTTTTCTTTAGCACATTTTTGTTTCACAAATATGAGACAGTTTGTAGGATTGGAAGGTTTCACTTCACTATTCTAAAAACATTCCAATTCAAATTAAAATAAAGCAAAGTGCCACATATCCTGTGTATATCCTCCCAGTTTGTGACCACGTGTGTTCAACTTGATAATCACTCAGTTCACGGATTGCAGAAGCACTGGATCTGACACCGTTTGACATAACAGAGCCCATTGCCTAGTGTCTACTGTCAGACTATATAGAGCGGGTCTGTGGCATAATTTAATGCCATTTAAATTCTATGCAGGGACAAGTTTCCTTCTCTGTGAGGCTGAGCTATGACGATGGGCAGCCCAGGGGTTGGTGCGCACGCAAGGACTAAAGAAGGTGCTCTGTGGCAATCTTATGCACTAGCCTTGTTGTGATTTACTGACATTATAAAAACTAAGTAGAAAAGAAATGAAATCAATTTTGCAATCTAAATAAAATATATTCTTACGGTGAAAACAAATGTCTTCGTGTGGAGTTAATTGCACTGTCAACCCTCTGTACAGCATCAAGAATGGACGATTCGACAAAGTCATCGCCAGCTTGTCTACCCTGTACAGCTTAGAAAATCAATTCCATGATTAAAAAATATCAAACAGACCTTGAAGTTAGGAAAGATACAATATAAATGGCATTACATTTTTAAAGTGAAAACTTGGAAGACAATAAAATACAGTATCTACATGATGATGTATGTTGCAGAGAAGGAGGTAATTATCCTGAAGCAAAGCTTCCTCTAACAGCAACAGTGCTATTTTGGGAATTAAAGCATTCCAAAATCTAGTAAAACTATGTGAAGTTCCTTTTGCACAACACTGATTCAAATGGGATCCAAGTTCGCCAGCAATTTGTCATCCTGGGGAAGGAATAAAATGCTTATTTCATTAGCCACTTTGCTTTAATGTTAAACAGTAAAACAAAGCAAATAATATCCCATCCCCATATATATTTCTTAAGGCAAGAATTGAACTCTCAGTAAGATTTCAGTGAAAAAATAGTCCATGTTGTTTCTATAGGTTTCCAAATGGGAGAATTCTGCAAAGATGGATATTACAGACAAAGGAAGCTCTTCACTTAGGGTCAACCATCTCCACCTTATTGAATCCTCTCCAGATGATTGTTTAGGAAGTTTAACCGTAAAGGAATAAATGCTAAATAAAAATGATTATGAGTAAGTATGTAGAGCTCATATAAGAGAAATAATCAGCACAATATTTAGTTCTTTTTGATATATTAAAAGTACAATAAAAGTTTATATGACACAATTAAAACAATAACTTTTTATCACTGTTAAGTATCAAAAGCAAGTGTTAAGTATATCTTCGAAAGTTGAGTTTGAAAATAATGCCATTAAGAGGAAATAAAAAAGATGAAAAACTTAAATAGTAATAGGAAGAGGTATATTTTACATATTATCAAAAAGAACTAATAATAAAGTAACTATTAATAATATAAGCCTCAGCCAAGTTAGTACCACAACATAGTATGAAACTATTTTATATATATAATATATATGTGTGTGTGTCTAATTACATATTTATGCTTAAATATTTTGCAATTTATGGGCCCATATAGCATTCATATCTGGGTATTAAAGGAAAATTCCTTGATATTATGGTAATCTATACACGCTAGATTTTATTGTCTTAAAAAGACTATTCATATAAAACAATTTCAAGATAAAAATATCAATGGCATGGAAAATGCTGAAACCCTTGTGGTGAACTAGATTACGTGCAGTATGTGTGAGTAGGTGGCTCCACAGCTTCAAGTCAACATTTATGATCACCACCAATGCAGGCTCTGGAAGGTCACTGCTGCTTTCCTAGTCCAAGAAACACACTGAATTGACCATACATGAGCTAAAGACAGTCGAAAGAAAACAAAAACAAAATGATTCGTTCAATTGTATGAAATTAACCATCTCCTTTCAAGTAAGAACATGAACAAAAAAGCTAATAGACAAATGACACAAATAGATGACAATATTTGTAATTTCTAAATCTAACATAGAATTAATAGTCCATTTTCTGCAAGGAAATCTTATAATACACTAAGAAAAAATATACACAGGCAAGTTATAAAAGAGGAAAGCCTGAAAGTTAACAGAGAGATAACATGTGCTCAAAATCATTTGTAACCTCAAAAATAAAATTTAAAGCATCAATGGACTACCACTTTATGCTTATTCTGGGAAAAATGGTTAAAGCCATGTTTTGACAGAGGTGAGTAAACATAGAAATACTCAGGCAGGCTGACAGAACTGTAGAATTGACACCTATTTGGGAGTTTTATTTAGAGACTTTTTTTGTTTAGTTTTTACTTAGCAAAATTACATATACACACACCTTCTCATCTAGCAATTCTACTCACGTGCATATATCCAGAAAAAGTTTAATTCATACCCATAAAGGTATGTATGAGAATGTTCACTGTAACTTTATGCAGAAGAAATTGGAGAAAATTGGCTCACAGCGATGCACGTGTGGGTGAGGGCAATGTGGTGGACGTACAAGGAGGAATACCAGGCGGCAGTTAGAACTGACTGGATCTACACGTGAATGAATGCTAAACAGAATGCTCAATGTAAAAATTAGAAAACTAAAAAGAAATTACCATAAAAGGATTGGATGAAATGTATAAGAGTTAGGTGTAGTATGGTTGTTACCTATATGGCAAGCATGGTGGGAGTGGGACATGGACATAAAAGAGAATGAATGAATGAATGAACACATTGACTGCCACACTAGAAAAAAAATTTTTTTCCTTGGGGCCACAGTGTTTTATTATGAAAATAGAATAAAAACTTTGAAAACGAAATGATTCTTTCTAATGTAATGAAAAATCTGTTATTTTTTATTGTTTTCTGTGCTTGAGTTACATGCAACTCACGAGGTGCTAAAATCAATTTTTACACTGCAAGCCATGCGAGTTGTATGTGACTCACGACATACTGATTGAATTTGTTTCTGAAAACTGAGTCTTTTGTCATTCCACAGGTATTTAGTTGTGTCTGGAGTGAACCTTGGGTGGTCCTGGATGATGACCTCTGAATCATACTCCCTGCGTATGTGCAGCAATGTCCCGCCGCCCATACTATCATATGGATTTGGTTCAAAGAGCCGCCACGCAAACATTCAAGGGGAAATGTGCAATCGGAAGTTATGGTAATTGGAGAACACAGTGGAGCACGTGTGGTGCGTTTGGGCGGGTAGCTGGAGCAGGGTGACAGGAGGTGGGGGAGACATGCCGATTTATAGCGACAACAAGGAACAGAGATTTTACAGTGTACAGCCTGCTATGGACCTTCCCACCTAGACACCAGTTCTACTTTAGTAAAGCTTCTGTGGCCAGAGCTGTGATCATCACGTAAGTTTATTCTGTGTTTTAGTTCTCAAGAGAAAATGTGTAGAGAAAATTAGTGTAAGGAATTGTTGGAGGAAATGGTGAATGAAGTTTTGGACATGAGCCATGAAGATGTTGATCTATTTAGTGCTGTCCTAGTGGAGATAGTGGGGGGACAGTTCTGATAGCAGTTGCAGCCCACAGAGAAAAACTAGAAGAACATCACGTGCAGATCTTTCCAGTGGGGAAGGTTGTTGAAAATCTATTGCTGAAATAATCATCAAAGTAGTTGTAGCAATTTCAGTGAGAGTGATTCTTCATCAGATGTTTCTGAATACCCTGTAATGACTAGTGTTAAGTTCTCTGACCTGAGGTCCAGTGTAAGGAAGTAACATGAAGATTTTTGACTTCACTGAAAGTAACCCAACCGAAATTGCGGTAAATCTCCATGAAAAAACACCGTATGATTTTTTTCAAATTCATCATACCAGATGATGTTATTGACTACATGCTGAAGGAAACTAATATCTATGCAATTCAGACTTTACAAAAGGGTAATATCAAACCCCACTCCTGACTAAAACGTGGTATGATGTAACTTCTCAAGAAATGGAACGATTTTTGGAAGTGTTGTTTTGGATGGGCCTTAGAAAGAAGCCAAGACTTCCAGACTATTGGTCAAAAACCATTTTGTATGACAATTCAGTGAAAAAGCTTTTATCACATAACTGTTTTGAAGTGCTTCTGAGAATGTGGCGTTTCTCTAACAATGAAGAATGAGTGACTGTCTCTTCAAGATCCAGCCGCTTCTTGGTCGTCTTCTCGAAAGGTTTCAGGTTGCTGTGGTTCCAGATAAGGAAATGTGTATTGGCGAAACAATGGTGCCATTTCATGGACATTATATATGCTTCACGAGGCCCTGGGCTCAAAACTAGAGTGAGTTAAATACAACTCACATGGCAGTTAATGTGCTAGCCAATCAAGTAATCAATTAGTATAACTACAGTGATTATGAGAAACCTGAATATTTTCAATATAGTTACATGAATCTGGTTGTTATATGTTAAAAAAAAATTCAGTAAGAATGAGCCTATTTAATTTGTTACTTTTACTTAGAAATAAAGCAACAAAGATTAATCAAGTCAATCTGTACTGGGATGTAGGCTGACTTGATTATTTAATCAAAGTATCAGCTTGTTCTCTGTCATTTCCCTTTTACACCTTCCCTCTTGGACCTCAAGTATAGAAAGCAGTATTAATCACATGCTTGGATTCATGGCAAGTAGTCTTGGATCCACTGCACCTGGGACAAAATATTCTCTTAAAGCTCTACTCGGATTCGGCAGAAAGAAGAGCTGTGTGCTAGGACTGAGTTATCACAGAGGACACAGTGGTACTGAGATGCTAGAACTCAAAAGGCTGTTCACTGAGGCAGACAGAACTTGGTGTGATGTATAAACTTCAGGAGAGCTTTTAACATGTTAATCTGAATTTTATTCGATTGATAATTTTGCTTTCATTCTATTTATAAAATAGACTTGCTACTATAGTTGTATGAGATTTATAAGCATAGGGATTTTATAACACTTGCCTCCATCTTTTGACTCCTTCATAAAATGGAGACAGCAAGACTTGCTCAGCAGAGAGCTCTGGGCTCATGTGGTTGTTATCTATGATTATCAAATTTAAAAGGCATGCAAGGTTCTTCCAAAACTACACATCACGATGCAAATAGAAGGTGTTTTTCATGATTATTGTGTTTTAAAACCTATACAATTATCAACTGAAACTGTGTCATCCTGTTACTTCCTTCAACTTGACTTTCTATTTCTCTACATCAGTAAGAAACCAAACAACGTGTAGAAGTGGAAAGGAGGAAACAGTAACAAGAAAGGTAGCATAGTACCTAAATATTCTTTGAAATAATTAAATCCTAAACTGCACAAACAGAAAATACATAAAAGTTGTTTGTAAAAGTACATTAAATATGTAACATATTCACACATGAAACATTCTTGGTAACAATGCTTTCTCACTTGTATGTTATTTAATTATAATTTTTTAAAGTCTGTATGGTTTTAGGGTAAAATAAAACAAATCTTTTCATTATTCATTTGATTTCAGTGCTACTTTATTTGGTTTGGTACAAATTACTAAAATATTTCCATAAATTTCTTTAAAACAATGCTGCACTGTGCAAAGCAAATTCAGTTTATTGGGAGCTCATTAGAATTAATATTGCTGTATTTATTTGGCTCAAAAATCACCTCACTTAATGGCATAGGAATAGAATAATCAGAAAATTCTGAGCATATTATCCTTTTATGCAAAGTTTTGTAGAGGTATAGGGAGAATTAGATCATTTTCTTTTGTTATATCTCAAGGTTAATAAAAATGGAGAAAAGGCCTCAGTAGATTTATGAAATAAACACTTGCTTAAAGTTGTGCTATGCATGTCTACTTTCAATCCTGTCCATGCATCTGTGACACTCCATGACCTCCACTGAGGGTGAAAGCAAATGCTAAAATCGCACCCTTTCAGGCAGGGGAGCTCAGGCCAGGCGGCCACTCTCTGCTCTGCGTCCACACATCACAGGTTGGCTCCAGGTAACTTGGGGACCAAACCCAGAGGGACATAAAAATAAAACTGCTGTGCTTCTTTGTTAACTCTTGCTACAAAATGCCTAGGTCTCAACAAAGGCCAAGTTTCTTCCACAATGACCGATACAGTTTTTGAGTATTCTTTATATATATATCTATATATATTTTTTTTTTGGTGGAGAAAACTAACCAGATAATGTAACTATCATAACTAAATAGACCTTATCACACTCCATCTTTCTCTAAAAAGAATGACACTAACACTGTAACACTAACACTTGTTGAAGGCTGTCCTAGGAAACATGAGGACACTTGCACTGCATGTAAATTGATGGTAATTACTGCATTTATGAAATCATTTTCTTTCAACAGCGGAGAATCTGTCTTATTCATCACTTTGCATTGTTAAACATGTAAATTGGTTCATTGCCTTGGAGAGCCCCACTGTTTTTTCTAGATATTGGAAAAGGAAAGGCACTATTTACTTTTTTTAAGATTTGATGTTTGGATTATGACTTTTATTTTGATTATTTGTTTTCCTTATAATGTCTAAACTATCCAGACACTGCACCAACAAAAATCTGGAAATGCACTTACCAATATCAAAATTTAGTGCTAAAATTTTGAGAACACGTGGCTTATCTCAGAATACAAGTATGTGTCTACCATAGATATTATGTATAAGATGGATGGGAAATGTGCTCAACAGGGTTAAAGGTATTGTAAATGTATGTATATGTATACTAAGTAGATGCTGTTGTTTACAGAAGTATTTCCTCATTCACTGTATTATTAAAGTTTGGTAAGGGAAACAAGATTCTCATGTATCTCTTAATATGTAAACTAATTTATACCATATTCAGAGTCAATTAACAAGTATAGTAAAATAACAATTTATAACTATTCAATTATCAATTTCACTTCATTAATATGTTTGAGTAAATAAAACTAATCAAATTTTTTTGATACTGTGCAGTCCACTCATAACTGTGCAACAATTTCAGTGGCTTAGAAATAGATGTTTTGTCTACACAATGACAAATACTGGGGTAAAAATGTCAAATAGTGAATTATTCATTCATAATTGTGAAAATAACTAGAAGCCACAATAATTAAATAAGTTACTTGATGTATTGCTCTTGAGCTCATGTTAAATGTCCAGTAAATGTTCACTAATTTTTTTGCTAGTAATATTACTATGACTTTAATATACGTTATTTAACTAACTTTATAGAAATGGCTCCACTAACTTAAACTCAACTAATGTAACCTTAAATCCTCAATTTAGTTTGAAAATAATTTATTGGGTTGAGGATACAGTTGAAATAGAGAATATTATGAGTGTGAAGATTATTCAAAAAGTTATTGCAAAAGCCTAAATCAAAAATGATGAAAAGCTGAACTATGGAGGAGGAAGTTATGTAAAAAAGAGAAGTGGAAAAGAAGAAAGCTTTGCGAAGAAAATCTGATGAGATGTGGCGGCTGGGGTGGGTAACAGAGGAGCAGGAGGAGGAGAAACGAGGAGGGTCAGGCTTCCCGCTTGCACTAATGGCTTCAAAGGGGCGCGAGGAGGACATGGGCCTTGCTGGAAAGACAACGGCTTAAGTTTAGAATATGTTCAAGGTTATTTTTTAATGTGGAATTGGGGGTCTGTGGGTCACCCAAAACAAAATGCCCAACAGATAATTAGACACTCAATTCAAAATTTCAGGTAAGATAGCATTGCTTACGCTTGTTTTCATATAATTTAAACCAGTATGTGCCTATTATTTGTGCTCCAAATTTTTCATTTCTTAAATTCTGTGTCACTTTTGCCTTTTTCACCTTGTGCACACGGTAGTTAAATGTCTCAATGGTGAGAATTTTATGTCAACATGCCATACATTGCTTCCTCACTAACTATTGTTGTACATTTGAATTCTACCCTAGAAACATAAAAATTCTATGCTAAGGAAAATTCTGGAGAGGGTTCAGTTCCATCTTTCTAAGAAATAAGAAAATTAATTCCAGTTGTAGGTAAGTAAGTTATCCAAAGTGGCCGAGATCAATGAAGTCTGATGATTTAACACAGGGTTTTTTTTCCCACACTCTCTCACACTTCTGATGTTCATTATAACTGTCCTGTGTCATCAGTTAAACTGAACCATTGGTTGTTTTTAGTCCAAAGTAAATTGTATAGCATTCAGATGCCAAATAGTATCTAGAACAAAAGAAAGAAGTGGACAAACACAAGTAATATTTGCCAATACAAGATTAATTAGGGACATCCTAAGCAAAAGGATAGGTTTGTAGTAAATACGGTATCAGTCTCATGGGTTATTTAAATCTATTCCAACTGTTTGCAAATCTATTACATATGAGAAAAAAAAATGAGCTTCCTGAAAAAATTATAACAGTGGCAACCCTTTTTCTCTTTTGCTATCATAAAAACCCTGCTATGAATATTAGTCAATAAAGTGCATATTTTACATATAATGCCTAGATTTTGCCTAGGTCATCCTGTACTTTTTATTATTTTGGATCACTTTCTATGGTTATAAGGTTATAATTTCAAATGTAAAATAGAAACTCAGAAGGAATGATCCTCTCTGCATCTCATTACACAATGAGAGAATGTTAGAACATTCCATAACAGCTGCACAGGGGCAGCAAGATTGGACATGCTCCCATAACGCTCAAACTTTTCCTTTTAATTATAATGACCTGGTGGATGAAATTGTCTAAGTCATAAAATGTTCAATAAATATTATTTTATCATATTGCTATATTTTCCCCTATTCTGCTAATGTTGGTTGTATAAAAGGACACACACTCCTTGTCTTAAATATAAAATTTATTCAAAACTTTTAAATGTGTATCCTTATATCTTTCCTTCCCTTTATTAAAAAAGTTTATTTTTAAACATTCGGGTGCAGGTGTCTTTATTTTAGAATGACTTATGTTCTTCTGGGTAGATGCCCAATAATGGGATTGCTGGATCAAATGGAAGGTCTACTTGAATCTGTTTAAGGAATCTCCATATTGCTTTCCATAGG